>CM049860.1:20137862-21352862 GCA_027422415.1 Schizothorax lantsangensis | reverse complement strand
TAAAAACTAATTAAACTGCGCTGCAAAAAAAAAGAAAAAGGATACAGATAAATCATAAATGATATTTACAACAAACCAAGAATGATTTCAACTTAAATGAAAGTAGTTTTTAAATGCTACCATTTAACTCTGGCAGCCCTAAAATGCCAAAACTGCCATGTAATTTGTGAAATTTACTAGCAATTTCTGAGTGAAAACTGTTACTGCACCAAATATTTTTGTGTGTGAAACCTAAAAACTCTAGAAAAAAATATACTAAAAGTGATAAGATGAAATGAAAACTTAAAATACAATAAAAAATACAAATGTATAATAAACCCTAGTCCTGCCTCAAACTCAAAACATTACTTGAGCAGAAATGATTTGAGCCAACAAATGGCTTACTTATAGTTATGAACTACTTATCGTCTCTGCACAGGATAGGAAAAAGTATTTTTAGCATAGAAAAAAAAGTTTTCAGGCTAAACTCTTCAAATCAGCATTAGAAATAATGTGACATGAATGTTGAAAATGTGTTAATGTGCTAAATTACTATTGGTCTTGCAATCTTTTGTGAATTTTTGTCTACAATCACTTTATGATGTTGAGGTCATACAATGTAAGTATTGGGAGCGGTTGTTTGTGTGAATGTGGAGTTGCAATCAGCGGCGATGAGGTCCATAATCAATCCGCTGTGAGCGGCTGGTTCCTCTCTCTGGGGCAGGTATCCTACCAGCCATCAGCCAATAAGCCAAGGACTCACACAGAGCAGAATCAATACACACACTCATACACTCAGCAGCTGAAGAGCCATTCTCCCCAGTCTGCTCTGATGAGGACTCCGAGCCACTGGAAGCTGCTTAAAGAAGATGGGACTGCTGGAAACAGATGGACAGGCTGATAAAGAGAGTTCATTAAAGTCAAGTAATGGTTGTCAATAAAAGCATTTGAGATGACGAATTTGTTCTTCACACAATGTTGTTAGCAGCGTACAGCATGTCTCACACGGAAATTCAAGAAAAACATAACTTTCAGTCAGTGTTTATTTATTTTTCATGCCAGACTTGAATCTATGGTTTGAGCAGTGTTGTTATTAATTAAACCTAAATTAATTGTAAATTATATATATATATATATATGATTAAAAATGGCTTTTGGTAATTCAAATAAAGCTGAAACAAAATTACTTTTAAATAAAACCTAACTCTAACCTAACTTGGCAGCTAACTGAAATAAGTATAAATTAAAGGATTAAAATGACTAAACTAAAATGGAAAAGAAAAATAAATAAATATATATAAATATATATATATATAAAGGCAAAAACATAACTAAATTACTAAAATTAACTAATATTAAAACTGACTGAAAACTGAAAATCTAAAAATAAAAGCCAATTTAAAATATTACTAAATACTATAATAGTATATACATAAAATAATGCTAAAATAACACAGGGTTTGAGTTCATTTAAATTTTGCACTTGAATCTGTGGTTTTAAATCTTGTTTGTGTTCGTTAGGTTTGATTATTTTATTCATTTATAATTTATTATATTCACTATATATTCTTATAATAAAAAAAATACACAATGCATATATATATATATATATATATATATTATAGAAAGAAATATTATAGAAAAATCTTTATAAAAATACTATCAATATTTTAATCTATATTTGAACATCTTCCAATTACCTCTCAGTTTATTCAATGAATAATAATAAAACGACTAATATTTAATATTTTATTTCTTACTATAATTTCATACTTTGTAATTCTATTGTATTCAGTCTACCAGGCTGGCTCATGGACTGTGGGCACGGTGAGCCTCCTGTGGCCTCGTTACTCAGCTATCTTGCGAAGGTAAGGAGGGTTTGGAGATGCTCACAAATCTTATGCAGTAATGATCTCCAAAGGGACTTTGCTCTTAAGAGTCCCGGCCCTTGAGCTACACGGCAGCTATTCTTTCAAAACGGGCTTAAACTAGAGAGATCTGTACATGGAGGACACCTTCTAATGTGACAGGAACGGAGGTTCTTGCAACAGGTAGCCTGTCACCGAATACCTGTAAACAAAATAGTGATTGCTGGAGGGACCGCAGACACAACAAAAGATGTCCTACCATGATGTTACCAAACTGAGGTTCCATAGGTCCCCGAACAAGCAGATACTGTGCTTCCAAAGAGCTCTTCATCACCCTGAGCTGGCTGAAGGAATGAGAAAAAACGATAAGACAGACGAAAGCATGGTTGTACAAACTCCTGACAAGTCACAAAGACAGGACTCGACATAACTGGAGCAGAGCCCCCTCTTCACCTTCCTCCTCCGTCTGCACACAAACACTGGGAAACGTGGCTCCCGGCAAATCTACACGAGGAGAACAGGCAGACAAAATCAGCACGTATTGACAGTAGATATGTCTGCATTAGCCTGCTTAGCATGGCCAGGGCAGATTTTCTCCCTTTTTCTCACACAAGAGATTGGATCGTGGTGAGTTTTTTCCTTTGTTGTCTATTTTTCCTAGCATTGGGCTCTAATAGTATTCCATGTCACAGCTATACGCCATCTGTACAATGCAGTGCTCATGCAGACAACACACTCAATCCTGAGGATTTTTCACAATGGACTGGTACTGTAGCTCTGCAGATGGGTTAATTTTGTCTTTCTGTGTCACCCACGGCTGGTAAAGTCGCGGGGGCGGAAGAGGAAGGAGCTGTCGCGCTGAAACAGACGCATCCCTCAGCAGCTCTCAAGAAATCCTACCAACTTAAATAGTGGTGTTCCCGCTCCACATATCTGAACGTCCTTATAATTAGACACATTTGCTCAGCATGACTGCAATGCCACATTTTTAATCTTTTTTTCTTTGGCACTTTTGCATTAGATGTTTACACTGCACTGATCCCTGTAAGTCTGCCAGTGTTGTACAAGATCCCGTCATCCCGCAGAGATTGCCCATTGCCTGAGAACTTGGACATTTTTTATAGTTATACTTTTTTTTTACTATTTGGTGCCTGATTAGAAAATAGTCTTAATCATAAAAATGGCTTTTCAATTACATATTGCATACTATTACCAAAGCTAAACATTAATCATTTTCAGCTTACCTTCATTTAGCAAGCTAACAGCATAGCTGACTAGCTCTAAGTGGTTAAGAAGCTTTCTTGTGGTGAGCTAAAATAAGATATTACAATGGCATGTTTTTGATCAGGCATGGGAACAGGATTTGCAACTTTACACTCTTTTCAATAAAAACTGTAATTACTCGTGTCTGCAATTTATTGAGTGGTAACCAATGAATTTAGATTGGTAAATCATTAGATACAAAGGTTTTACACTTCACTGAAAGATTAGAAATAAAATGTTTATACATTGTTCAGAACTAATACACCCTACAGCATACTCCCACTTTACGATATGCCACGCAGTGCACTTTAACTCCAACACAGTTCAAACTGGACTACACGTACACACTGCACAAATACAACAATCTATCTTCCATCCAATGCACATCCATGACATTTGTGTATCCAGCTTATGTATAATCTGCTGCACCTTTGCATATTATTGTGTATATAGTATGTGTACATAATGTAGAATGTGTACATATGGTGTATAATGTGTATTGATAACTGTAAGTATGTCTAATAGTACACTGTGTGTACTGAGTATATGTACAGTATGTGTATATTGCACATTGTCTGTATAAGTCTGTAAGTAGGTAATGGTACTGTCTATATGTTAATTGTTTCTGCACTGTTTGGAGCACACTCTCAAGAATTTCACTCACCAAGGCACATGTGCTGTGATGATGTGACAATAAAAGTGATTTGATTTGATTTATTGAAGAAGGTTTATTCAAGTGGTCAAACCACAAAACAACAAACAAATAAGACACTGCATAATCATTTAGCTTACATTATGTACTCTACCATTCAAAAGTCAACAATGGGGTCAATAAGTTTGAAAATACATTTTATTCAGTAAAGGGAGCATAAAATTGATCAAAAGTGATAGTAAGTGATAGATATGTCGGAACGCCAGCTCCTGCATCAGCAGCATCACACACATGCGTCATATACTCTCATGAATGCGCGCCGTAGGCTGGCACACGAGAACAACTGGTGAATAAAGTTATTTTTGTTTTCTTTGTGCACAAAATGTATTCTCATAGCTTCATAAAATTAAAGTTAAACCACTGATGTCACATGGACTATTTTAACAATGTCCTTACTACCTTTCTGAGCCTTGAACGTGGTAGTTGCGTTGCTGTCTATGGAGAATCAGGGAGCTCTCAGATTTCATCAAAAATATCTTAATTTGTGTTCAGAAGATGAACAAAGGTTTTACAGGTTTGAACTAATAAAACAACGGCGAAGATACACATACGTTCACAGAAACAATAGTTTCAAATTTTAGTATGCTTGTCAAATCTGGTATGAGACCCCCTAGGCAGTATATTAAAGGAATGAACAGATTAAACAGACCCCAAAAGGTTACTCAGTGCGTATATATTATATTCCACCAAGTCTATTATACATAAATTGTATGTGTCATTCCACTCTACATCTAGTGTGTTCATCAGCATGTTGCTTATTCAGGGCTGATCAGCTGCACTGCATAGAAAGGTTGAGGAGAAACATGCTTGATCGTTTAGAAAGCAGGTTGACACAGATCAACTGAGCCCATGAGGCAAACCTATGAAAGGTTTAATCTCAGCGTTCCTCCTCACATTACGATGTCATTGTATTTCCATCTCCCAAGACTACCGTCTTGTATAATAGGTCTAAAATGAGGCAGAACATCACAACTAGGGCAACCCCTAGAGGGTTGCCTTGCCACTGAATAATGTCTTCCAGTGCTTTTCATTTACGACTGTTTTTTTGATGACTGCAGTTTGCTACTTGCGAAATAATCTGAGAAATCTAGCAGTCCGACTATGGAGAGATCCCACAGTGATGTTTGTGTGCTGTGACGGCAGCTCTCACTCCAGCAGCAGTCTCCTCAATTCCTGCGGGCAGGTGACTGGGAGGGCACAGGCGAAGTTCTCGCACACGTAAGCAGTGGCTTTGCCGTCCTGAGGAACCAGGCTGGAGAGAATAGGCAGCCTCTGATAAAGGAACCCCTCTGTGTTACCATCTGCCAACATCAGGACCTGAAAAAGAGAAAGATAAGGGAAAAAAGAGGGGGAAGAAAAAGAAAAAAAAAAGAGTCATAACTGTCATCATGACGACAATTAGGTGAGACGGTGGGAGCCTAATACAAAATTTATGACCCAAAGGGCTCCATATGCTTTCTTGGCTAGTAATAACCCACAATAAAGTACAGGGCAGGGCGATTATGGTGACAGTCTCATCAATGGTTAATTTCTACAGTCTTTGTTTATATCTGGGACCTCTATTCCCTTGGGGGTTACAGCAAGCCATGGGCAAAGTAGCTCGTATGGGATGAGATGACCCTGACCTGTCCTTGGTCACATTCGCACCTTCAACTCATCAACATAAAAAAATAAAAAATCACACCCCTTCAACTACTATCACAATATTACACCCCTATGTGGCGCAGTCGCTGACCAGGTAATAATCTCAGAAACATCAGCCACCTGAGCACTGTGTGATTAAATTTCATTGCTATTTAAAATAAAAATACAGCCTAAGTTTGAGAAACGTAATGTTTTAAAATTAAATGTGTAGTGATCTGAAAATTCTGCCAAAATGCTTTGAGATGTTACAAAAGTTGTATTTTTTTGAGAATGTAAACAGAATGTTACACAAATAGTTACAATGTTTTGAGAATTAAGTTGAAATGTTACACAAATAATGTTGTAATGTTTTGAGAATAAAGATGTAACAAGAATATTTACAGTATGTATAAATATTGTTGTAACAACATTAAGTAATGTTTTGAAAGTCATTATGTTCAGAGAATTAAGTTGTAAGGTTACAAGAAAAAGGTCCTAATGTTTTGAGAAATAAGCGTTAATGTTCCAAGAATAAAGATACAATGTTTTGAAATAAACATAATGGTCTGAGAATGAAAAAAAAACTGTTAAAAAATAAGTTTGTTAGTAATGTTTTGAAAAAGTCAATGTTATGAGAATCAAGTTGTAATGAGAATATCAATGTTACAAAAATAAAGACATAAAACTTGGATATTAAAGGCATGGAAATAAAGTATAAGAAATATTTTGAGATCATTATAATGGCAAAAATCATAATGATAAACAAGTTTGTTAGTAAGGCTTTGAAAAATAAGTCAATGTTGTGAGTATGAAGTTGTAATATTTTTAGAATACAGTCAATATTCCAAGAATAAAATCCTAAAAGAGATTAAAGGCGTGTGAATAAAGTTTAAATAATGTTAAGAATAAAGTTTGTTGTAATGTTTAAAAATTAAGTCATAATGAGAATGAAGTTGCAATGTTTGGACAACACAGTCATAATAATGGATGGATGTGAAGGATTTAAGTAAATCATACTTTTTGACAAAAATATTTAATATAATAATGCTACAAATACATTTTCTTAATTTGGACTTTATTCTCAAAATATTAAGACTTTGATTTCATAATATTAAAAGGCCTGTTACAAGATTATTCTCAAAAAAGCACATGACTGTATTTTTAACATTTCAATTTTTGAAATATTAAATAAAAAGCATTAAAAAGCCATTGTAGCTCTGTGCAATAAAGCTTGCGCCTTAATAATTCAATTCAATTGATCCATGCAGACTGTAGCATAACACCCCTCCCGCTCCTTCACCTCTCTCACAGGGGGGAAAGTCTGAAATAACTCAATCAGGGCCATGTCCAGTCAGGGGGGCTGACTGGCACAGCAGCAGGGGAGGACACTGTGGTAGCAACACTAGATTCTGCCTCCTGTAGCAGAGAAGAATAAACCTTTAACTGAACAATACCACAGCAGGATGGGAGACAGTGAAGAGAGAAAATCAAGAGACTGAGCTGCTCAGTGGCCAAGAGTTACCGAAGGGGAAAGGATGAACGAGTAAATCTACTTTTCCTCAGTGAGATGATTTTACTGCCAAGCCCAAAGCTCAGTGAAATCCAGGAGGAGGGCATGGGAAAGGACTCGTGAATGTGACAGAGGTTAAGTCTTAGGACAGCTCTCGAGGCTCAGTTTAGAGCCAGTTTTTGGAGGGTATTCCAGGAGAGCCAGACATTCTCTCCACTTTCTGGTTTTGACACTCTTGTGTGATTTTTGACAGGCATGGTTAACAACTCAACTCTGCGAAACCTGTCCCTGGACTTCTAAGCACAATATATTGTTACTGTCTGTTTGCGAGGATCTTCCCTTTATTGCATCTCAGGGGCCGAGACAATTCCGCATCATTACTTTCCCGCTAGCAGCCTGGCAAGGCTTTCTGTCATATTTGTCGTGACCTCACGCACGCTGTCTCCAGACTGACTCAAAGAACTGTGACAGTCCACTGAGGCAACATATAAAAAATGACAAGCAGACAAAACATAAACTGAAAAGATGCATGAGGCCTGGGGTTAAGCAAAGACTGGACTTTCTCACAGTTCATTTGTGAAGTTTGTTGTAATACTGCAGTGTGTTTCAAACCAACCTCAACAATTCTCAGTTTAAAACTCCCAGCATTTTTGTGCCTAGCTAAAATACAATTTAGAGAATAAAGTTCCATCATTCTGAAGTCAATAGTTGTTGTTTTTTTGTTAAATGCTTAAAGGGCACCTATTATGCAAAATCCACTTTTGCATGGTGTTTGGACACAAATGTGTGTTGGCAGTGTGTGAACATAACCAATCTAAAATGTTAAAAATCCACCCACTCCTTATTTTTAATCCCCATTAAACCAAATCAGTCTCACTAGGCATGCCATATAAGCAATGCGACATCACATTGCTTAGGCCCCGCCCATGACCGCTGACTGACTGTCATAGCTTCCGCCCTCAGCGGACTAAAAGTTTATTGTTGTTGCGGTTTATTGCTGTAGGTGTGCAAATCAGAGATGTATACGTCACACCTCTTCTGAAGATGTAGCGGGAATATGTAGCTCATTTGCATTTAAAGTGACACACACCAAAGCAGCTCTTTTGGTAGACACGCCCCAGAAATTATTTTTTTTCAGATTTTATAATAAATGATCTGTGGGGTATCTTAAGGTAAAACTTAACAGACACATTCTGGGGACACCAATCTCAGTGTCCTGCAGAGTTTAGCCCCATTTTGTCCCATACCTTTCCTGTCTAGAAGATTCTAGCTACTTGATTGGCTGGTTCAAGTGTGTTTGGAGCTAAACTCTGAAGGACAGTGGCCCTTCCAGGAGCAGAATTGGACAACCCTGGCCTAAAATAATGTCTGTGGTTAACACAAGCTCAGTATATTTTCTTGTTTTATTCTACAACACAAAATACATCACAAAATACCCCATTTTGCTTGCTTTTACTTGTCCTGAAAAAGGCGGTTGCTAGCAAGTGGCTAAATGGGACTACAGAGATAGTTGGGGTAGTGAGAAAATGTAGTGTGAGACTTGTTTTGTCCATCGGGAATTAATTGGATCGTTTGTTGTTGTTTGTTAATCAGTTGTTGCTGTTTGCTAATTGCTGCAATCTCATGTGAGTGACAAATTGCTGGAGGGGAGACACTATTGCCCAGCCCTTGCGCCAGTGCATGGAACGGTCAATTTTGATTTAGTGACTTCAAGGTTGAACAATCTGCATCAAGCGTTGAGATGCTGGTGACTAAAGTGATGTTCCTTTGGTTATTTTGAAGTGAGGCATGATAATTCCATGTTCTGGAAAGCTTTGAGTGAACTTGCGCATCTTAAATGAACCTACTGAAGGCCCTATTTACACATGGTTTTAAGATGTGTTTTGGTTGACTGGATCACAAATAGAAGAGGTAGACACATTCCCATTTCCACCTAGTGTTTTAATCCATCTCTTTTGTCTGCTTTTCGCCCTACTTCTGTCCTCATTTTTTCAAGGGGAGGGTCTATGGGCAGGTGAGGGTCTATGAATTTTTCAGGTCTTTTGATGTAATGGATGAAATACATTTGTGCATTTTACATACGAACGCAAAAACAGCTTTCCTGTAGCTCAAATAGTAGAGCATGGCGCTAGCAACGCCAAGATCATGGGTTCGATTCCCAGGGAAAGCAAGAGCTGATAAAATGTAAAACAAAAAAAGAGAATCTGCAGATTTTGGGCAGTCAGAGTTGACCGTTTTCACAGAAAAAAATGCATATATGATGGCCACAATTTTTTTGCTTCAGACTGTGATTCCATACAGTTTGAGGATATCAAACATGAATGATATTTTGAGCTGATTTTAGAACGCTTATTGTTTTCATATGCTATTTGTCTCCCTGTTTCTCTGTGAGTTTCTGAGTTTGGAATGACTTAAAGTGTGTTAGTGTGTGATCCTTAATCAATTAGTGTATGATACCCAGTTGTTCCTCTTTAACGTCAGCAAGTGTATTATGTCTAGTGTTTTAAAAAGTGATGTAGTGTATTCCATCATTAACTGCTACACCTTTTTCTCATTTCTGTCTACTGCACCGATATATACAATGTATACTCTGATCTGCCACTTTTTGGAAGTACTGCCCGTTTCCTGACAGCAATGTTCATGTTGTTTATCTTGTTATCTAATAGTCTGAGCCACTATTTTAGCCAGTAGTCTCACGTCTTTGGATTAGTCTGGTAGTGTTTTGTTCTACAGCTGCTGGCTCTGCTGGTGTTGTTTGGATTACATCTCAGCTTCTGTGTTTTGTGCTTTTGCTACAAACCCTACCGCACATGAATCAATCTCTTACTCCTCTGTCTTTCTGATTCACAAATTCCCATGAGCTAAGCCGTGATTCCATCCCAGCTAGCATGCACTGATATCCTTCTTCCAGACTGTCAGCTCCTACCTACTCTCACCTAAACACACACACAAAATCAGGCACAAACACTCACACACACAAACAGTTGATTAGTCTGGGGAATTTCATCAGCTTCTTCTCCTGGCAGGATGGAGCCTCTCTGGAGAGCTTGAGGCTGTCAGCGCGCACAAGTGGAGCACACATCCATTAGTCATTTAATTATCTGCCGTAAGTTTATTTCTTGGTTGGAGAGGAATGGAGCATCATGACCTCATTGATTCAGGTGTCTTCGTCTACTTCCCTCAAAGGTAAAGGCCACTGTACAGAATAAGTAGGTGGTGTGTAATGCATTGTAAGTGTTTCTGCGACAGATACAATGATAAAACATCAATGGAAGTTTTTCATGTTTTGATTAAACATATAAATTATCATATAATGTTGTATCTTAATAATATGTTGAATCATAAAGTTTGTTTTAAGTAGGTGAAAACGGGTGTTTAAGTCAGTGAAATTGACCAAAATGAATGAATTTGACATGACAAAATATTGACTAAATTTCTAACTAGACTAAACTAAATAAAACACATACAAACACACACACAACTGTCAAAAAAAAATAAAAAATGCTAATGCAATACTAAAAAAAAAAAAAAAAAAAAAAAAAATGAAATATGAAATATTGAAAAATTTAGAATTTTGACAAAAAATATTAAAACAAATGTAAAACAAAAATAACTACTAATGTGGGAGAGATCAAAACAAAAACTGTAAAAAGCAATTAATTCATTAAAAATGAAAATGAAATATTGACAAAAAAAAAATTTGATAAAGAATATTAAAACAAAAAAATTTAAAATAAAAAAATGAAAATGAAATAATGACAGAATTTAGAATTTTTGATAAAAAAATATATATAAAAAAGTAAAACAAAAATAACAATACTAATGTGGGAGAGATAAAACTGAAAAAAGTAAAAATAAAAAAATATATATATTTTTTTTTTTAACATTTAAAAGATATTTTGGTCAAAAATGACAAAAACATATATATAAAAATTAAATAAATGAATATGGCATGATGAAATGCTGACTAAATTTAGGATATTAGCTTTTATAGGATATTATTTTATTTAGGATAAAAAAAAAAATTCAGATAAATATGTGGACAAGGCTTAAGACCTGCTTCACCTCACAACCACAATCAGTTACACTCAACAGATAAGGAAGCAATTCGACAGGGAGAAGATTCTATTTCCAGCATGCCCACAACTCAAAGTGAGCAAAAAAGTGTGAAAAGGGCAACCACCTAAGCAGAGAACATTTTCTTCTTTTCTATTTCATCTGATCTACTGCATGACCTCTGCAGACTCTGCTCTTCTGGTCTGAGTGCCTGTGATCCTGTGGAGGATTTAATGATGTTAAGGGTTGACTATTCCTGCAAGGTTGATGCATAGGTCGGTCTACGCATACATCAAGATCAACTCGTGAGATGGTCAAAGCATCCCTGACCCTGACTCACAAGGTGTCCAGATCCCAAATGGGCAATACACAGGGCGAGCATAAATCAGACTGCACCATTTTTAAAAACGGCTAAGCTGAAAATGAAGAATGTTGGCTTGTCCGTCTAAAACCCATTTCCTATTAAAGCACTCAGTTCTCTCTTGGGTTGCTCATTAAAGCTTGTCAGGGATTCATCCGGTGGCAAAGAAACTCTAAAGTGACAATTTCCCACGAGGTGGAGTACCTGCGGAAATACTCTCATAAGGAGGATAAAAGACTTGCAAGGTATTTTAATTGTCTGACTGTAGGCTTAGGCTAAAAGTCTCTCTCTGAGGTTCTTCCAGGGTGATTTCAGGTAATCGTATCATTAAGTTCTTAACTTAGTTTAGGAAAGTGAACGGAAATGGAAGTCTCTTGCACTGTGGTCAATAATATTATACAATTCCCTCCAGAAGGTGCATATTATCAAGTCTTTCACTAAGCATGTTAAGTTAAAAGGATTGATTTGGAAAGCGATATACAAAAAATTATTTCCTCTACTTTTTCTATGCTTTCAGGGGAAACAACAGTACCAAATGAATTTGATTACTTATTTCTAAAAGCTTTTTGTGGACTTTTCACACCTGCATCAGAGCATGTAAAAACAAAAACGGCTTCTGAGGAAATGAGACAGACTAAAGTAAATCATTTCTCATCATGATGCTGATTAACACAGACAAAGACCTTGTTTAAT
The DNA here is from genome assembly GCA_027422415.1 of Schizothorax lantsangensis. Lineage (NCBI taxonomy): Eukaryota > Metazoa > Chordata > Actinopteri > Cypriniformes > Cyprinidae > Schizothorax > Schizothorax lantsangensis. The sequence continues at coordinate 21,340,797 of CM049860.1, read as the reverse complement.
CTGAGTGCAGTTGATTTAAGGAAGATGGACAAAGACACAGCTAGACTATAACATCACATTCCCTCAGGGGCTATCTCTCTCATGGCTGGCCACAAGGTTACTTCATAGGCTCGTGTTGTCTAGTGTGTTAAATGCAGAGCGCTGGTGACATATGACAGCTGCTGACATGCTGAGCCACTACACTGCTCCGAGATCAGGACAAAAAACCACTGAACACAGCCTGTAACTGCTAAATGTGCATAATGTGCAATAAGATTTTGAAATCAACCTTGAATTAACCCTTTGCTTAAATTTGGTACGAAACATTTATTTTATAATAAGTATAGTTCAAATCTATTAACAGACATATCAGACAAATAAATTATAATTAAACTTTATTTGGAGTACTAATTGTGCACAATGCACATTTCTTAAAGGGGACATCCGATGCAAAATTCATTTTTACGTGGTGTCTGAACAGAAATGTGTGTTGGCAGTGTGTGCACACAACCACCCTATAATGATACAAATCCACCCAGTGCTTTTTTTCAATCCCCATAAATAATAAGCTCTTTCTCAGATCAAGCTGTTCACAGATTCTTGGCAGTGTGACATAGTTTTGGCAGGCCCCTCCCATGATTGTTGATTGACACTGGCGTTTTATCACAGACCCGCCCGAGTGTGCTGTAAACAGTCTGCCATTGTTTCGCCGCCGGAGCAGGTGTTGACAAGAATGTCTCCTAAGCAGTTGAGGTGTTTTGTTGTTGGATGTAATAATGAACATAGCAGTCGTCATTTACTCACCCCCCCCCCCCCCAAAAAAAAACGATCTACCTGAATGCATTTATGTTCACGCGTGATCATTCGTGATCCAGCTTCACCTACAGAAGAAGTGAGTATAAGTTTTTTTACGAATCTTTGCAAATCAGCTTTCCTAATAATGTGCCAGTTAGCAAGTTTCGCGACGAATGCAGCTAAAGTTTACTGTCTCATGAGAACGGCTCGTCACCCCACAGAAGAGAGGGGCTCATTAGCATTTAAAGTGACATGCACTGAAACGGGTTGCTGTGTACAGAGCTGTTTTTGACAAGGTAAAAAGGGTGTTGTTTTACACTACCATTGAGAAATAAAAAAGCATGTTATAGACTTTTCACGAAGACCCTAAAGAATCATACCACCTTGTGGAAAATGGGCATCTGATGTCCCCTTTAACATTGAGCCGAAAACGTGTTTTAATGTCAGATGAGGACTGTATGATTTTTGAACGGTCTTTAAATGAGAGATATTTAAAGTGTACCTGAAGTATACTTGCAATAGTTCCACTTTAGCACAATCAAATATACTTAAGTATATCTTTAGTTGGACGTCAGCACACAAAATTAGTTGATCAATTTAGCAGACATTAAGTATACCAATTTAGTGTATTAAAAGTACAATTGCATGGTATTTTTATTAAGCAGATAAATATGCAAATGTATTTGTAGTATACTTAGCATGAAATAAATGTATTTCAAGTACATTTTAGGATATTTATTTTTCACTAGAGAAGTTTAGTTTATACATGAACAACATCCAATCATGCTTTAGCTCAAGGGATTTTAATTGTTTAAATGCCCAGAACCCCAAAATATGGTGACCTCCTTGCAAAATAGTTCACCAAATAAACAAATAATTAAATACATATAAATGTAAATAAATAAAACGACTGAATCTATCTATCTATATAATGTTAATGCTCTGTGAGATATTACAATTTGGTTACAAGTAAATAACTGTCATTATATTGTATATTTATACATATATGAACAATTATATTTTATTTCTTACCATTTTTAACTGTCAAAAGAACACAATTAATCTCATGACTTATGACTTTAGAAAGTAGAATGGAACAATATTAATAACAACAAATTCTCTAAATGTGTTTAAATTAGAAAAAAAAAATCAATAAAAAACATTTTCTCATATTACAAGCTAAACTACCGGAATATTGCTTTCAGGAAGTGTTTCTAAACACAAAATCTGTGTGACAGACGTAACGGAAAGTATTGCTGAGTGTGCGTGGGTGTATTGTAGCATCTCCCCTGAAGAAGAAGATGCAGAGTTAAGATTGTTCATTAGACATGAGTGATGATGATGATGTGTGACCTGACTTTGGGAATATGAGACAGGAGATTAGCTGACATTAATTATTATTGTAAAGACAAGGCAAAGAGAAATCAGAGACTCTTCCAATCTCTTCCAGAAAATCAGAAATGTGACGTTTTAAAACAATGTGCTGGTACGGTGTGTAACTGCTCCACAATGAAGTTTTCTAAGATCTACTATAATCCACCATTGTGTTGTTTCAGAGTTTCTAAGGCTTTTTGAAACCTTTGCTTTGTACTCATTCATTCTCGCTGGATTGCCTCGGGACCTCTCTGGCTCTTGTGATGTCTCAGCGGCCTTGTTAGGGATTCAGGACCATTTGTCTCAGTAATCAGACGAAGCCTAGAACTCTTTGCGGTGCAAAGGCTCATGCTCTACTGTACTGCCGAAATCCCATCTCAGATGAACACCATAAAAATTAGCACTTAAAAGGTTCCAGTCTCCTCCGTACTTAAAGAAATAATTGTATGAAAACCACATCCCTGGATTGCAGTTATAATTAAATGAACTTTTAAACTGTTGGGCAACAGTACAACTGGACAGCGTTAATATATGCTTATGCATTTGGATGGACTAAATTGATCTCAGAACAGACTTTTTTTGAGCACGAGGAAATCATATGACTGAAGTGAGCAGCTGGTTGCCATCATCAGGGATATGGAGTGGCTGTTCTAATGCCTCGTATTCTACTGTAACAAGCCCCATGAGGATCTGCAGCCCTACTGTACCACCTTTATAATCAACACGGGTTTTAGCCTAATTAAAGTATGGATAAATTTATTCCAACAATTTTAATCATGCCTGCAGATCGCAACGGGTGGGATTAATTGATTTAGAAAAGTGTGTTCAATTCAAGTGTCCCTCTAGCAAATTTGATTTAAATAAGTAAGAACAGATGAGACTGCAAGAGCAGGACAATCTTATACAGCGCATTCCCCACAATTAAACTCTGCGCCCCAAAATGAAGGAACAGATGATACAATAATTGGATTTAAATTAAAAAGGATTTTCTAGTCTGGTTGGCTAATGTATCGTGAAAAATGCACTTTCGGTATGGTCCTCGCAACACACTCTCGAGCTTCTCTAGGTCTGTCTTCATAAACCTTTAATATACTTTGCACCAAATGCTCAATGAGGTTGAACACGCCATTATCACATCAAAGGCATGGCGATCAGGGGACACCCAATATGTACAGTGGAACGGGAATAATTCATTTTGTATAACTCACTGAAGCATGTAGTAAGGTCTCAGGTCACAAACAGAGAATTAGTTGCGTTTCTCAGATCACTGCAGGCCGCACATGTTCATATGCTGATTCAGTTTACATAAACTAGCATCCACCATTTTAAATATTAGAGTTGTGCACCATTAAGAACAAAAATTAAGAATGCCATTTAAATTTCAGTGCAATTCCTGAATTTAAATTGATGTAGCAAACTGTGTGAATACTTGCAATTTGTATTTATTAATTATAATTGCATGAAATTCAGAAAACAAACAAACAAACATAACCATCATTTTTGGAACAGAAAAGCAACGTTTTTCAAGATGAACTTTAAACTGCTTGACAAAGGTTTGTTTGAAAACTTTAAACAAAAAACTAAGCCTAATGGAGTAAATGATATGACAGACAGACAGACAGACAGACAGACAGATAGATAACATAGCCAACCAAGAACGATAGAACATTAGAGAGAGAGAGAGAGAGAGAGAGAGAGAGAGAGAGATAGAGATAGAGAGATAGATAGACAAATTTGATGGATGGATGGAGTAAATGATAAAGCAAAGGTTAGAATGATAGAACATTAGAACGATAGATAAATAGAACGAAAGAACGATAGATAGATAGTAGGGGTGGAACGGTTCAACTTTTTCACGGTTCGGTTTGTGTCACGGTTTTAGAGTCACGGTTTTGGTGCGGTTCGGTATGTTTAGGGAAAAACTATACTGTCAAATAAAAAAGGAAAATAAAAATAATCTAACTACAAGTAACAGCACAAATAAATACAATAGAGTAAAGATACAAATAAAATAAACAGTGATTTTCAGTTTTTTTTTTTTTTTTAGGTAGGTCTAGCATTAGTTTTTAGGTACAGAAATTGAATAAAGTAATCAAATGTAAAACAGCATTGCATATTTGACTGTATAAATTAAAGATTAATCTTTATTAGAGTTAAAAAAAGTGATTCAATCAAGAGCAGCGAGTGATTTCTTTGTTGTTGCTGTTTGATTAATATTAAGAAAGTGCTGTCACTTTAAGAGAATGCACTGATCCAGTGCACTGATACTGTACGTTCAGCCGGCTATGTCTGCTATAGGATACTTACCAAGACGGGCATTCTGACAGAATTTTTGTGTGAATTTGTCCATTCAAACACAATACATCAGAGAGAGCTTAATATTTGCGTGTGTTCTGAGGCGCGGGTTTGCACGCTTCTGATGAGCGCACGCACAAATCTTCTCACTGCGCGCGTGAGCTCGCATCCTCTGGCTCTTAAAGGAACACTCCACTTTTTTTGGAAATGGGCTCATTTTACAACTCCCCTAGAGTTAAACAGTTGAGTTTTACCGTTTTTGAATCCATTCAGCCGATCTCCGGGTCTGGCGGTAGCACTTTTAGCTTAGCTAAGCATAGATCATTGAATCAGATTAGACCATTAGCATCGCGATCAAAAATGACCAAAGAGTTACAATATTTTTCCTATTTAAAGCTTAAGTCTTCTGTAGTTACATCGTGTACTAAGACCGGCGGAAAATGAAAAGTTGTGATTTTCTAGGCTGATATGGCTAGGAACTATACTCTCATTCCGGCGTAATAATCAAGAAACTTTGCTGCTGTACCATCTGTGCAGCAGGTGCAGTGATATGACGCAGCGCCTGAAAGTAGTCCCCAGCTATATCATAGGCTACTGAGCTGGGGACTACTTTCAGGTGCTGCGTCATATCATTGCGCCTGCTGCACCCATGGTACGGCAGCAAATTTCCTTGATTATTACGCCGGAATGAGAGTATAGTTCCTAGCCATATTCATTTTTCATTTCATTTCCCACCGGTCTTAGTACACGATGTAACTACAGAAGAGTTAAGCTTTAAATAGGAAAATTATCGAAACTCTTTGGTCATTTTTGATGACCAAATGCTAATGGTCTAATCCGATTCAATGATCTATGCTAAGCTAAGCTAAGCTAAATGTGCTACCGCCAGACCCGGAGATCAGCTGAATGGATTCAAAAACGGTAAAACTCAACTGTTTAACTCTAGGGGAGTTGTAAAATGAGCCTATTTCCAAAAAAAGTGGAGTGTTCCTTTAAATGTTTAAACTGGCAAAGCTTACATGAGTTTAGTTTAAACACAGATATCAACGTGTGCTGTTCAGGTCTCACCTGTGTGTGCGCGCTATCAGCACCCGGGTGATGACTGAATAAATGCTCATATTCCAGCATACGGCACTCGCATTGAACAAGAGTGAATGGTTTGTCCACTTTTTTTTTTTTTTTTTTTCAATCGCTGTTGTTGTAATGTACTGGGAAGCCAGAAAGCGCATACATCAACAGAAGCATACATTAGCCAAACCGTTGTCAGATTTAAGTTGAACCGCAGTCCTAGCGCGTGCCGAACCGTGTGTGAAGAACCGTACGGTTCGATTTTGTTCCGCGAACCGTTCCACCCCTAATAGATAGATAGATAGACAAATTTGATGGATGGAGTGAATGATAAAGCGATTGTTAGAACGATATATAGATAGAATGATAGACAGAATTATCAAATGATTGAACAATAGAATGACAGAAGAATAGATAGAATGATCGAATGATAACGATAGATAGATGGATGAATGGATGGATTTTCAGTGAAGCAAAACAAACAGGTTTAATAATAGAAGGAGTGCTTACTATAAAGTGCACACAAAAGGCAGCCTCTTACAGCAGACAGGCGACCCAGACAGTGCAACTTTAAATGATAATACTGTTTTGATAACCCTTGGTGAGTTCAGGTTAAATCTATCACAGCTATATCTAAACAAACACGCAAGGTGAGCCAGTGTCACACGGATGCTCTTGGTTAGAGTGAGAAGCAGAGCTCAACGCCGCTCAAAACGCTCTCGCAATGTACGAGCAGGAAATCTCATCAGCTCCACAGTCTCCTGGCCTCAGATTCAATTTCACATATTTCACACAGGAAACCAGATCGTGCCTTTAATATTTGGAAGTAATATGTATGTGTGTGTTGTGTGTGTGTGTGTTTGTGTGTGTGTGTGTTTGAGGAACATTGATGCATGATCTTTCCATTGCCAGGATTTATATGACTATAATGAGTAAGAGCAAGCTCTGTTTTTCTTTGTTTATAAAGAATACCCAATGCCATGGAGACAAAGCGCTGGTTCTGGCTGATTCAGTGACTTAAGATGATGGCTCTCATTACGTTTAATTCATGTCCTGACTCTGCAGGTGAGAACCATTTATCCCTCTCTAATTACGTGTCTCTCTTGTTACAAATGAAAAACACAGATTAGGAAAAGAGAGAGAGAAATGTAGCTTAATCTTTCCATGTAACTGAAAGCAGACATGTCAGCCCACCATACATGAAAGCATCCTCTCTCTGTTCATATCAGTGCAAGAATTTTCTTGACACAATTCAAAAAAGTTCAATTTCAGTCATACTAAAGCAATAATTGATCTTTTTGTAAACTCTTTAGTCTGACTACAATCACATCAGTCTGATTTTTGCAAGTTGAACTAACACATCTACACTACCATCCAAAAGTGTGAAGTCGCTAAGATATTTTTGTTTTTGAAAGAAGTCTCTTATGCTCACCAAGACATCACTTATTTAATCAAAAAAATAAAAACAGTAATATTGTGAAATATTATGCTTTCTATTTTAATATTTTTACATTGTATCCATTACTCCAATGTTACTGTACATGATCCTTCAGAAATCATTCTAATATGAACATTTCTTATTACTATCAATGTTGAAAACAGGATTCCTTGAATAGAAAGTTCAAAATAACAGCATATACTGTATTAGAAATAGAAGTCTTTCGAAACATTAAAAATGCCTTAACTGTCACATTTGATCAATTTAAGGCAGCCTTGTTGAATAACGGTATGAATTTCTATCAAAAAATGAAAAAACTAATTTATTTCATTTAATGACCCCAAACTTTTGAACGTATAGATAAAGTGATTTTATCTCTGCTTCAACTATCATGTACTACTGTATGTGCATTAATTGGACTATAACTGGCCTAAGTGTTGTGTTTGAAGAACCAAAAGTTGAACGAAAAATGAGGTTTCCATATGACTACTTTTGTTTGGTTTTGCATGCGAATTTGCCGCAAAAGACTAATATTACGCAATGATTCAACTATGCAAAATCCTAAATGTCTGCTCATGTACTGACTGCATGAACCAGCACCAACTAGCATAAACCATCTTGAACCATGCAAGTCCAAGCTGGTCTCTTAGCAGAATATGAAATGGTAAAGCAGTAGTTTATTCATCTGTCTAAGAATAGTGATACTCCAGGGATTTAAGGCAGGGATGATGATTTGACTGCTGGTTCAACTCAATAACACAGAGTCATCTATTTTTCAGTACGCCCTTCCGACTTTGCAATCAACGGCCTGATGCAGGCGGATCTTTCGATCATGTCCAAGTCAATTAAACAAACAATTCAGACCAGGGTCCATGTGAGGCTTAGTCACAGCCAGGCAATGAAGTGTGTGTGTGTGTGTGTGTGTGTGTGTGTGTGTGTGTGTGTGTGTGTGTGTGTGTGTGTGTGTGTGTGTGAGAGAGAGAGAGAGAGAGAGAGAGAGAGAGAGAGAGAGAGAGAGAGAGAGAGAGAGAGAGCAGTTCCTTTATCAGTCACTGACTAGATGAAATTCTGTGCTGTTTTTTTTTTGGCTTCACTAACACTAACTCATTACTTGCAGACTCTTCTGGTTGTCATCTTGCTGTGCCTAGGCAACAGGGCCAAGATCTTCTCTCCTTGCATCAAATCCAAGAGATATATGAGCCCTGTTTAACATGTGAATTGAACACAAGAGCACATACGACTGAATTTAGATTAAAAATGAAAACGGGACTGGGCAGCTGATTTTCCAGAGTCTGTACAATTTATGCTTTTAGCAGATGCTCTTGCTCCAAAATGACAAAATGATTGTATTCAGGAACTGCATTTGAAGGTATAGTGAAAGACAGGGAGCTCTCAGAGGCCTTCAGTGCCGTGTTTCTTTCCTTGTGTATGTCATTATGATGGATTTGTTTGAGCTCAAATGTTCCGGGAAAGAATGAGTGAGACTCCATTCACTCAGTTGGCCAAGGCGATTCACCTGTCCAGATGTTTACTTCAATTCTATAAGATTTTATATCACTGAATGACGCATAAAAAAAGACACACCCAATGTAACAGATATATAGTTCACCCAAAAATGAAAATACTGGCATTATTAACTTACTATCATTTCGTTTAGTATCCAAATGGCTTTCTTTCTTTTGCAGGACATACTTTATGAGGTGAATTTTTGAAGAATATCCTGGCCACTTATAATGCAATATAATGGAAGTGAGTGAGGACTGGGGCTATAATGTACTCATAAAAGCATATGACTTGTGCAATATATTCCAAGTCCTCTGCAGCCATACAATACCTGTGTGTGACGAACAGGCTGAAATTTAAGTCATTATTCACTACAGATCACTAAACCTTTGGGTTGAACTCAAGAAATGAATACAGTGCTTTTTTGTCATTTTTTCTCATTTTGGAGTTTGATAGCCCTGATGCTCAATGTACTATCTTTAACAGAGCAGCCATTCTCAAAATCCTTTAAAAATATCACTTTTGTTCCCCACAGAAAAAAATAAATCTGTCATATGCGGTTGATATGACATGAATTTGAGCAAATAAATGTTCATTATTGGGTGAACTATGCTTTTAAATTCCCATAGTTAAGCAACATTAAATGTGCTTTATTGTGACCAGACTGGCAGAGATGGATTTGCACAAATCTTTGACAGAAGCAGGATTTCTCTGCATCGGAGGACACTCACACACTCCAGTATCTCCGAAACACAGAAAGAAAACCATGCTGTATATTGTGCATATGGCAAGAAGGGATCATAAATAAACCAGCTAAATATTACATCTGGCCTGGAGCAAGAGACATAACATTTCCCAAATCTATTAGGCTACCATGAATAAAACCAAAAAGACCAAACTATACAGATTTCAGATATGAAACAGCCTAGAACAACATTCATAATGCAGTTAACTTCTATAAAGTGACACAATTCTGAAATGGGAAATATACAAAGGGAAACAACGTAGAACAGGACTTGATTTTTCAATCTGGATTTGACTGAATTGGTTTAATATTAATATTTTTATACTGCTCATTTTCCCTACCTACACAGATTTGGTTATGTCAGAAGAAAACTTGTTTTAGAAGCAAAGAAAGTTATTAAATCCCTACGAAAGATTATGAAAACCTAAAAACATGCACAATAAGAGGATATTAAAGTGAATAAATCTTTAAATTAAGTCTTCAAATAAAATACAAACAAAAACAAACCTCTAGGTCATGGAGCCGACTGAATGAATATATGCGACGTGACCTTATATTTCTCACTCACAGAGTTGCTATCATTAAGATTACATAAGTGTAGGTATAATGAGAAAGAAGATGAATGTGCCAAAGCCTTTGCCCCACCAGGGAGGAACAATGTTAATAAATGATGCACCGTAAGGAGATCAAACTCAGCCTTTGACATGAGATGTGACGTTCTGGGTTCACTGATGGAGTGTAAGGTCGCATGCTTACATCCTCCCAACACCATCCTACAGAGCCACCTACTGTAACAACAGAAATAGAGAGAAACGGGACGGCCCCAGCCTATTTTCCATTCACAACCCCTCTCATCCATTTAGTTTAAAAACTAACTCATTATTCCAGCCTTAAGGAAAGGGAGGGTTACCTCTCTAGGGGTTTTCACATACAATAAAAGATGTTAGACTACCATGATAAATGGCAAAGGGTTAGACCCTGGTGTGTATTCTGTTGTGCTTGCTATTGGTATTTCACACTTAAAACCTGTAAGGCCAGGTGCATCGAGCATGTGTGTGTTTGCTCTTTCTGTCGTTGTGTGAGAGAAGAGAGCAGTCACAGAAGCACTGGGGAAAAGGGCAGGAAGAGTGCAAATGCTATCCTGAGCTATGACCTTTAGCCAAAGAAAAAAATACCCACAAAGCCAAGCCTAAGGCTAACGTCTACAGAAAACTCTTAACTATGTACTAATTATTCCAAAATGTAAAATGTGGTGTGGTGGGTAGCCATTGTCCCAACCCTTTGCCTCACAGTGTGTGCGTCAGCATGCATAGGTTAAAAATCTGACAACCTGACCTTTCGCTGGAGATTACTTTAGTGAACTCATTAGCATGACTGTGCTCCGATGCACATGGCATTCTGTGTAAACCAATGAACGTGTCATGTACGAGAAAAAAAAAATCTACATACAGTGCAGGGATACTGAAATCTGAAAAAAAGTTCAAATGTTAAATCAGCTAGTGTTGCTCCAAATTAATCTATTATATATATGTCTTGTGACAGATTAAAAAATACCTTCATTTCAGTTCTTGGCATATTTGTAGACACAAGTTTACAAGAAATTAAAGCTAAGATTAAAAAAATATACATATGATTTTTAAAATGCTGTTTCTTCAATGTGGAATTGTTTTATTAAAATTCATTAAAATGTAATAATGAGTTAAATAAACAAACCATTTCGATATTTATTGTGTAAAATCATAATTTCCACCACAATGAACACATTTACCTCTAATAAAGTTACCAAGGAGAAAACATAAAAAAAAAAACATGTGATGTTTGAAAAAAAAAAAAAAATGAAAAGTCACTTGTGGGCAGAAAATGTGTATTATGCATTATTTTTGATCAGGCTGTAATATGTCATATATATATATATATATATTTAACTGTATGCATTTATTGTACCTAAATGCCATGGAGCCTTACCAAGACCAAAAATGTGTGAGATATCATGTTTATCAGAGAATGCTATTAGGCCCAATACATGATTTGAGACGCTGGTGAAAATTACAATGTAGTGACAATATTCATGATTTCAGCAAATAAACTGGTAAGACTGTGTAATTTGTGTTTTAATGTTTTGTTTCTGAATGAATAAAAAGGTTTATTCAATTTCACAGCTATGTTATTTTTTATTATAACTGTATACAATTTATTGTTTTACTTTGTTTTCAAGGTTAATAGAAAATATATTCAAAAACATTTTCTGCTGCTATTAGTTTTCATATCAGTGCTATTTTAGTACCACTGAGATACTATTATAGTTTTTATTAATATTTTGAATCCATTTTTTATATTTTCTGTTTTTATGTGATTTTTAGTATTAAAAAACAAATGTAGGGCTGCAAAATGATTAATCGTTATTAATCGCATTCAAAATAAAAGTTTATGTTTACATACTACAGTATATGTATGTGTACTGTGTATATTTATTATTTATATATAAATACATGCATGTGTATATATTAAAAAAATATATTGTATATATATATATATATATATATATATATATATATATATGTATATGATTTATATTATAAATATAAATATTTTATATATAAAATTCCTCATTTGTACGTCGCTTTGGATAAAAGCGTCTGCTAAATGATTAAATGTAAATGTAAATCTAACATACTGTATTTTTCCTTATTATATACACGTATGTGTGTCTATTTATATATACATAACAAATATACACAGTACACACACATAAACTTTTATTTTGAATGTGATTAATCGCGATTAATCGTTTTGCAGCCCTACATTTTTTATGTTTATGTTAGTTTTAGTTAATTTAGTACATCAAGTTAAACTGATTAAAATGAGAATTGTTGGTAATGGCAACTATCTGTTTCAGTTAACAGTCTCTCCAGGATTTTGCGATTCTGCGATCACTGAATTTATCGCAAAATCAAGCAAACTCCGCAATTTTCTCAAATTTTCGTAATAGCCGCAGATTTTGGGACTTAGACGCGTCTCGTGACGTCATCGCAACGCACATTCAGTCAAAGAAAGGTTGTTTCTCAGTTTGAAAAATGGAATGAACAGCCTTGCGTTCTCATCATGCCCGATTTACAAGAGCTACACTGGACAAACGGAATCCGCGCTACTCGTTTGGGCTACACGGCACAGACCGTTTATCTGCTCGGGCCGGAGCCACGGGCTGCTCTCGAACATGCAACACCGTTATACACAGCGCTGGGAGATACAGTGAAGAAAGTAGTCGAATTCGACGCAGAATCAATAACATCTCTGTCAAATCTTGTGAGAAGCATTCATATTCAGCGCAGAATTCTGTTAAAGCTACGGATATCAGAACAAATGCCACTGATGTGGAAACCAGGAAAAACATTGTTCAATAAACACAAATCTCCACCATTCACCATGAATTTAACATAACTACAGGAACAACTTGTGGCAGAAATGGTCTAATGTTTTCCAGTGTTTTTAAATGCTTCACACAACTTTTCCCAGCACTTCAAAGCTTTAAGTATTACCAAATTTGAAAGTTATTTTTAATGTGATGACATTATTTGTTCATCCTTCATAGGTTGCCTCCATTTATAAAACTAAAAGTTTCATAATGTAGGAAAGCAAACACTTATTTAAAAATAAAAAGGACATTAAAATTACCACTATATGGCTGCAGAGACTTATAGGCTTATTAGCTTGTAGGCTTATTAGTCATTTCCACTCCCTATATATATATATTATTTATCAAATTATATTTATACATTATGAATGACAGTAATAAAAGTTAATTTTATCTGCATCTCAACTATCCAGACAGCACAAGTAAATCTGTAAGACGTCTGCTAAAGATCTGGGAAACATCTGCCTTGTAATCTGATAAACGTCTCGGAAGCAGTTTTACATGCATTCTAATAAATGTCTATTTGACATCTGACAGGAAACGTCTTAGAGACGTATTGCAGATGAGCAAACACCCTAAAAAATACGTCTTGCATATGTAAATGCAGACATCAAATAGACATCTCCGAGATGTACATGTGCGATTAGGGTGAGTGCTTTACTGTCAGGTGCTGGTGCCACCTTCTGTAGAACTTAATGGCACTGGTGTCCTCAAGTGTTAGTCTGGAGCCCTACGAAGGTTCTCGAAGTCAGAAAAGTTATAACAATGTTAGAAGAATGTTGTCCATGGTATATTTTCACTGCAAAACAATAAGAAATGCCGCAAATATCGCCGCAAATTTTGAGAAAAGCCACAGCAAAATCAGTCATTTTAGGCCGCAAAAATCTGAGAAAAGTCCCGCGAAATCCTGGAGGGACTGAGTTAACGTTATTTTATTTCAAGTAACTTTTTTATGGTTTTAGATTCAGTTTTAGATTTAGCTAACTATAATAACCCAGCCTCATATAGTATTTCAAAGTTAAAATGGACTGATTGAAACACCCAATTAGTGTGACCTTAACATTCCTAACAATACTCTTCTGCAGAGAGTCAAGTACACTTACTTTATGGGGCAGAAATAGGGAGTTGACACAGGAAATCAAATTTGCAGTGTCCTCAGCATCAGGCTGGCCACAGATAACAATCTACAAGAAAAATAAGAGACTGTTACACAGAACAGAACAACAAACTTGTGAGCAAAAAAAGCTGTATGAACCACCAAATGAACAAATGCGAAAAGAATGACACAGAAGAAGAAAGGGTCAGGACTGCGTGTATAGTGCTGTAATGAGGTGGGCAGGTGTGATGTGGAGCGGGCTGCCCTTAGCAGGACCTCCAGCTTGTTATTCCTCCTACTCTGATGACTTCTCCGCCGCTGGTGAGCTCTGATGGCCATGACACATGTTCACAGCTCATACAATTGTCCGGGAGCAGGAGGAAACTTTGGGAAAATGGCCTGACAGGGAAAACTTTTATCCAGCAGCATCATTCTAGTTGATATGTGACAGATCCAAACACTAACGGTCCTCATAGTGAGGACTGATGAGCCGGCTATCAATCCTACTGTATGTACCTTTATACCAGAAGCAGCAAGGGTCATACTGATATCCCAAAAAAAGCTTAGGAATCATGGATCAGACATACAGGTACCTTTCAAAAGTTTGGGGTCAGTAAGATTCTTACTTTATTTTAAGCAATACTTTTACTTTTCCACAATAATATTAAACAGCACAGCTGTTTTCAACATTTATAGTAATAAATGTTACTTAAGTAACAAATCAGTATATTAAAATCATTTCTGAAGGATCATGTGACAAAGACTGGAGTAATGGTTGCTGAAAATTCAGCTTTGCCATCACAGGAATACAATACATCGTAAAAAAATATGATAAAATAGTAAACTGTTATTTTAAATTGTAATATTTCACAATATTACTAATAATTTAATGTATTTGTGATCAAATAAGTGCAGAGCATAAAACACTTCATTCAAAAACATAAAAAAAAACTTTAAACTGACCCCAAATGTTTGAACTATAGTTCATGTATACAGTATAGACACAATTTTTCATATCCGAGCTCCTAAAATTACACAACATTTGTTTATTACAGCATTAAACATGGATGGAAATATCAATGAATACAAAAACCATCCAATGACCAGATGAATCCAAAATGTGATGCAATGTACTTATTTCCAATTATATGACATAAGAACATATGGCAAGTCTGAGAAAAATCGCTCAGCGTGACAAACACACTCGATCTACTCAGCCTTTCCTCAAGGCTGATGCATTCAGAAGTGACAGTCCCCACCGGAGAGAAGTTCACGTCCAGGTTTCCAGAGCATGAAGTGAAGAGGTTCTTCAGTGGGACTTTATTACATCCAGCCATGGTTTGTCAACAGCATATGTTGTGTCTCGCATGCTGATTTGTTGTTTTCCCCGGCAGATTTCTTAACCAGCAAGACTTTTGTGGTCAACCAGCTTCACTGGCTGGTTTTGACACCTCTATGATCAATAGGGCCTTTAACTGAATCTTTCAGAAGGCTTAGCGTGGCCCAAACATGCCTAGGGAAGTTCAGGATGGCTCTCCAGATGCTGAGCTCATTAAACTTGCGTGCACAATTGAGAGCTTCCTGTCAGGCTGTATTACTATCCGGTACAGTAGCAGCAAAACATTGGACCGCAAGGACATGCAGAGGGTGGTGCGGTCAGCTGCATATAACACCGCGGGTGTATCGGTCAACCTGCAGGACATCTACACCAGATGGAACAGGAAAATCATTAAGAACTGAGTCTCTTGATCAATGGTCCATCCTCATCTCAGCTCTAACTGGAGTCTGCCTAATTTTTATTTAAAGCAAAAAGCATTGTTCACTAATTATTTACTACACTTCTATAAAATACAAAAAGAAATGAATAAATAATTTGTAAACAATATTTAATAATAATAATAATAATAATATGTTAATACATATTTAAATATAATAATAATAAATCATAAACATTTAAATAATATATAATAAATATAAATATATTCATATCAATATAAAAAATATTTAAAACAATAAATAAATAAAAATAATTAATTATAACAATATTAAATGATAAATCAAAAATAATAATTATATTTAATATAATATAATATTTAATATTTAATTTATATTTATTATATTTAATTGTAAAATAGAAAATAAATAATTAACTATAAACAAATAAATAAATACTTGATTTAGAGTATTAATAAATTTTACTTAAATCATAAGAATTGAAAATGTTTAAAATATAAATCTTAGAAAGGGTTTATAAAACTAATCAGGAGCATATAGTGCAAAACTGTCAAGATTTGGTTTAGACCAAAGACTTGAAACCTGGCTTTGAGAGACTTGAGATTGAAATCTAACTCTACCTTAGGCACTTGTGAACTAATTATTTACTACACTTCTGGGTAATAAAAAAATTAAATAATTTGTAAACAATATTTAATAATAATAATAATTATTATTATTATAATTATTATTAGTAGTAGTTTATGTTAATATTTATTTTAATAATAATAATAATAATATATAATTAATAATATATATATATATATATATATAAATATATTCACATCAATATAAATAAATAAATAAATAAATAGGGTTAAAACAAACAAATAAACAAATACTTTATTTACAGTATTAGTAAGTTTTACTTAAATCATAAATATTAAAAATATTGAAAATATAGATCTTAGAAAGGGTTTGTAAAACTAATCAGGAGCATATAGTGAAAAACTGTCAAGACTTGACTTGGACCAAAGACTCTAAACCTGGCCTTGAGAGACTCTACCGTAGGGACTTGTGAACATGTCTGTCTTATTGTAGTATTCACAGTCAAGGAGGCTTGAAAAA
This sequence comes from Schizothorax lantsangensis, assembly GCA_027422415.1. NCBI lineage: Eukaryota > Metazoa > Chordata > Actinopteri > Cypriniformes > Cyprinidae > Schizothorax > Schizothorax lantsangensis. The sequence goes on along the minus strand of CM049860.1, from coordinate 21,324,251 downwards.
AAAAAAAAAAACATTTCATTGCCATTGCATCAGTTGGACATGATGTGACAAGTGAAACCGGACTTTTAAGCTTCATACTCAGTAGCTCTGGACCAGACTGCAGTTACCTGTTTGAGGGTGTAATGCTGGGCCATGACACTGCGGACCATATCTGGCAGGGCGATTGGCACCTTAATCAGTCTATCAGAGAAGGCAGTCAGTAATTGCTGCGAGCGCTGTATCCAGTCCTGCCGGCCTGTGAGGTGGGAGAGTCGCAGCAAGTTCATGGCCGAGACAGAGTTCGCACTGGGTTCGGCACCGTCCTGATCTGAAAAAAAAAAAGAAAAAGAAAAAAAAATAAATAAATGGTATTCCAGTCAGATAACCAGTCCAGCGTAGCAGCCATGTTTTCAAACACATTGATGTAAACAGTCTGGCTTCTGGAAAAAATGGCATCATAACATTGATGGTTCCAATATCAATTTAACCGGAGCACATTTATCAGGTTAAGCAGAGCTATAAGTACCTGATATCACAAGTGAAGTGGCTCTAGAGCTGTGAGTTGATTTACTTTATCTGCTCTTTGTTTGTGTGTGTGCAAAGGGGGTGTTGGGAGTGGGTTCCCGTGCCTCGTGTCACAATGTAATGAGCTGATTGCATCTGGGAGCTGAGAGGGACGGAAGCGATGACTGATGAATAGCAGCAATGCTGTCCCAACTAAACTCATGCAGATGATATCAGGTAGCTTGCTCTTTAGAAGACACATGCACCACACATGGCCATTTACTGCATGCAAGTCATGTCAGAATGATTGTATTTACAAGCTGAACATGAACGGCACCACAAATCTGGATTTTCTTAAAGCTTGACAAGTTGGGAGTGTATTAGTTTACGAATTATGGTGGAAGAAAATAAGATTATGAACATTGGCAGTAAAATTGGTTTGTATAGCTTGTGTGTAGAGTTTAGTGATAAAGCTTGCCAGAAAATACTACTAATTTATCTGGTTTATGAGGAGACAGAATATTGCGACCAAATTATATTTCCCAATGTTCTTTTTCTTGCAGCAAAATCATATATAAAGGATCAACTGCCACCACTGATCTAAGCTTGGCCACCCCTTTGGCCACCCTGCTCAAAACTGCAGTTTTTGTCCCCTTTTTCTTGACAAGAAATGCATTTATTAAGACACGGAACCGGTGTATTTTTTTGCATCCACATCAAACGGGAGACTTTTCAGACGCGCACTTCAGTTTGCCTCAGCGCCAGGCGCGAGTCAAATGAGCATGGAAAAGGTACACCAGCCAAATGAGCTTCAGTAGAACAATGAGATGCTGTTAGGCTAAATGTCAGTAAAACAAACTTTCCTGTCCTGTCAGCCGTCATCATAAATAAGCGCACAAGAAACTATGAGCACACGACGTAGTTCTATCGTAAGTTTAGTCATGAAATTACCAAAAAGGCGATTAAAGCTGCAAACTGTGCATGCATGCATGTATGCATTACGTTTCAGAACGTCTCTCAAATGCATACTAAAATATAGACTATCATGCAATTCCAGATCACAATAAGGTGCAAGCTGATGTGTGTATTTTAATTTGTAATTTAATGCACAAGTAAATGTGAGCACAGTGCACTTATACTAGAAAATATGCACTATTTGCAAACGAAAATGAAACCATGTAAATGCATAAAATAACTAATTTTACATTCTGTCATTCATGTGCTGTTGTCTTCCGGCCTTTTTCACATTCTTATCACTAACTGCATGTCATACTCATCCATGAGTATGTAATGTTAGAGAACAAATATTTTGGGGTTTTGAGAACCAGAACCAAACTGACAGAGCAATAAAGCTATAGTAAGCCCCTTTATTAAAATACCTGGAGGTGAGGAATAATACAAAAATTGTCATATTCACTCAGTATTACTTGATATAATAATTCACAAATATCTCAATTACAATTAAGTAGAAATTAATTGTATTCAGCTGTGTTTTAGGCACTAAAATAATCTAGTACTTTATAGTCAATCACATTTTTATATTGAAATAATGAAGATTTCTGTGCCACCCAGACTGGTTGCTGGCCCCTCCCTGGCCACCCCTATGAAAACATCATGGCTCCGCCACTGTCAACTGCACCTCTAATGTGCATCCTTTGTGCTTTATTTTGTTGCATTTACGTTGTAGCTTCCCGAAATACACTATGTTAGAAGGTTTAGGGTCAATTATATTTTAGTTTTTTTTTCTCCACATTACATGATGAAAACTGTAGTTAGTAATGTAATCTAGGTTATTCATTTTAGGTGATGTATTCTGACTACTTTTTGGATTACTTTTTATCTAACTTTTGTTTCCCAAACTAGGCTTAATTTTAGAATTGCAGTGGGTTTGTGAGTTGATAAAATGCTAATAATTAATTAAACACTAAAAACAGGAATATTTAACTTGTTTACCTGCATGCCAATGTGACCATTAAACAACATCAAACTGTAAATATGCGAATGTGTTGTTAAATTATTGAAATATTAACTTCCTCAGAGATATTTCAATAAAATATTTCATGTCTAAGTGGTTTAGGCTAACAAAAATGTTTGGGAATCCATTTCAAAGAAGAATTAGGGAGAATCAAATTATCAATGATAATTATCAGTAAATTACTGCCATTGTGTGAATAAAATGTAATCATGTAATCCATAAAACGTAACTGTAATCTGATTATGAGCATTATAAAATGTAATATACTCTAATTACGAGTACTTGATTTTTGGAACCTGATTATGTAATCCAGATTACATGTAATCAGTTACTACCCAGCTCTGGCAAGGATGCATTAAATTAATCAAAAATTAGCATAATGATATTTATATTGTTAGATTTCTATTTATTAAAAAATGCTGTGCTTTTGAATTTTCTATTCATCAAAGAATCCAGAAAAATTAGTATCACCGTTTTCACAAAAGTACTAAGCAACTGCTAGCAACAATTAAATTGATTTCTGAAGGATCATGTGACATTGAAGAATGGTTGCTAATAAATCAACTTTATATATTAATATACAAAATATTTACTGCAATAAAATTTCACAATATTATTGTTTTTACTGTGTTTTGATCACATAAATGCAGCCTTTTGGACTTCATTCAAAACATTAAAAAATCTTACCGAAAGCAAACTTTTGAATGTAACGCCGCTTTTTAAAATGCCTCCCTTCTTTGTGTGGAAGTGAAAAAGCTAAATAAATTATGAAATTGACCATTATCATGATTTTCAAACTCATAATGTAGAACTTCCCAGGAGGACTTGAACACAGCTTTATATGAGGTGAATATGGAAAACAGGCTTTCTATGAAAATAGAAAATACAAAACGAAAATCTTTGAAGGACTCAAGCCCAAAATAAATAAACCTTATTTTCAAAAAATCTAGTACTGCCTGTGGTTCTTACGAAATGGCAAAGCTGACTCATTTTGGTTTTGTCTACTTTGGGCAAGGCGTAAAATGTAGAGTGGCAGATGCTTTGGGAGGCAATCCGTCTTCCACCGACAGAGAGAGGTGAGGGGACTTGGTTCTGACACGTGACGGCACCGCATGGCTCCTAATGGAGCCAACTCTGCACGCTTGGCTCACTATATAATGGCCCAGTCACTCAGAAAAGATGAAAAATCTGTCTTATGTCCATTTTAATTTATCAGAAGCAACAACAAAAACATAACAGTTAGCTTTTTCTGCCCTCATCCATATCTCATTGGTGTCAGTGCCATTTTCACAGTGCCATCAGTCACGGCCCAGGCACGCTGGTGCGACTATTCGCTCACATCAGCTCGTACTTCCAATTCCTGCAGAGAAAATATGGAGCCAAGCCTTTCGGGACATTAAGCCCCGGCACTTATACACTTAGAAAGTATGTGTGCGGATCTTTTTCTTTTTTGTATTGTCGTGGGAGACAAAAAAAGAATGAAAAATCACTCTCTCATACCACTTCCACAGCAATGTCACGCGGAAGGTGATGAATGGTGCACAGCGTGAAATAAAAGGGATGTGGTGTTACTTCAAGGAAATATCAATTGCTTTAACAAAGCAGACTTTGATGTACTGAATCAGTCTTCTATATTGGTCAAGTTCTACCCAGAAACACAGAGATATCGGAATTCATCAGAAGACGGACTGGAAAAGAAATGGCGAGAAAAAGGCAGTGTGTTTGGGTGAGATAGAAAAGAGAGAAGGACATTACAGCATAATAAAAGGCAGTGATGAGGTTACGTAAGGACAGAATGGGGCGGTTTCAGCAGGGTATGTCTGGCTGAAACAGAGTTACCCAGGCGAGGGTCCATAAGAGTGCAGTGTGGTGGTGCTATCAGCGGTGGAGTGATGCAGAATGTAGACTGACAGCTACAGATCTTCATCATCCTTTCCGTGACTCATAGCCACCCACAAATTCCCAAAGCAAAAAGCCTAGATCCATAGGCTTCCCGCACCCTTACACATGATGTCACATTTCTGCTCCTCACCCTGTTTGAGAGCTAACAGCAGCGTCGGATCCGAGGGGTCGCTGCAGAAGTAGCCGCTGCCCTGGGAATCCCAGAAGAGCTGATCCTGCCTCAGCTGGAGTTCTTCGGCCCACTGCAGCCAGCGGACCCTTTGCGTGGCCTCAAACAGGTCCAGCAGCCCACACACCACAAAGGCGTAGTCATCCAGGAAGCCTGCGATGGGAGATGCACTGGAGAAAACATTATAGAGAACATTAGCAGCGAAGGTCAAGATCTTCTGTTCTTACACAAATACAAATTCAATTTCTTATTAATGCTGGGTTGACCTGCGTAATAATAATGCCAGGTTATCCTACGCTGGGTTGATCGACGTAACTCTATTGACTGCAACTGTGGCATGCTGCCAATTTACCACAGAAATAATTTAAACTCCAAAAGAACGGAAAACACATTTACAGTGATACAAGTATCAATGAAAGCCTTGCAAACAAGAGATGAAGAGGGTTCACAGCAGGAAATCGAAACTCATAAACTCTATGGATAACTTGTATTCACTGTAAGCTACTTCCTGTGAATGCGCGAGACTTCCGATTCATTAGCCACTGTAGGTAAACAACTACAAGAATAACCTGCAGAAGTTTTAACCAGTGCAGAAAGCAGTTTAACTAGAGATATTTTAGTATTATTTCAAAACTATTATAGTTTTATAATCAAGTTAAAATAAATTAAAAAGAGAAATTTTGCCTTGGCAATTAGCTGAAATAAAAAAGTAAAAAGTACTTTTTTTAATTTTATTTTTATTTCAGTTTTTTCAGTAATGTTAATTTTAAAGTAACAATTTTTAAGGTTTTAGTTATTTATAATAACCCTACCCTAACATTTATGACTGTACACTAGATGAAAGTAATTCAACCGTAATTTTACGAACTACGAGAATACTTTTTGTGGGCAAAAGAAAACAAAAATAACAACTTTATTCAACAATTAATCTCCTCCGCATAGGGATGGCTCGATACCATAATTTTGGCTTCGGTACGATATCAGAATGTAATACCTCGGTATCGATACTAAATCGATACCATAGGTGACAAATAACCAGCCTCAAAAGATAAGTGAATTGAAAACAATTTTATTAAAATAATAACAATAAAAACAGATTCATATCTTAATAACTCTGTATCAAACTGTAACAAAAAACACAATTAATGCAACAAATGTTGCTTTATTGTAAAGTGTTATTCTAACAGTCAAAGTAATATTCAAAATCATTTGAATTCAAAATCATTATTTCTCTCTCTCTCAGATTGTTTTCAGATTTCAGACTCAGATAGCCAAAGAAAAAGCATTAAATATAAATCTCACTCTCTCGCTCTCTTGGCTGCTTCCTATTAGCTGTCGGCAGCGCGGTGTTCTGTTGTCACATTTACCGGTTGCGCAGCAATTTGTGAAGCACTGCCACCTAGGGCTGTCAAAATGGCTGAAAAACTAAATTCGAATTTTGTACCTAAATATTATCAAAATTCGAATTATATTCGAATTTAAAAGGCATAATTTCAGTTAGTGGAAAAAAAGCTTTTGGCTTCTCCCTTGAGTCCACAAGAGGGCGCATCGAGCTAAATATGACTAATTCACTGTTATTCAAAGCATAAAATAACATGACTATCTTTGAAAAATGTGCATAATGTTTAAAATAATGTTTAACCATATATAATTAATTAGAAACAAAAAAGCATCATGTATATACACAGTTTAATACAAAGCACGGAAAACCAATCACAAAGAGTAACGTTTTTTTCATTTAAAAACACGAGATGCAGTGGAATGGGGAGAGACCCGTCCCGCCATAAAGTTTTGAGACATGTTTTTTCAAAGTTGAACTTACAATAATTTTAAATCGCTTTCTAAATATCCGACTCTCTTTTGCGAGACGCGAGTGCAACAGTGATAGATGTCCCTCTAGAAAATGTGATACATTTGCGTTCTGTGTGAACGGCTTGGTTTCAGTTTTGACGTAAACAACATCTCCGCATTGATGTTCTCTTTTTCCGCAGTATTTTGAATGAACAACGTAGCCAGTGGGTTCAACTGGATAAGTTAAAAAAAAGCATGACAATGCAATGACACCTACCTACATCGTCATCGCATCTCGTGCGCCACTGATAAGGCTGCCTGATGCACACCTAAAATTCGAATGCAACGTTTTGCATTCGAATGTGGATTTTTTTTAAAAATTCGACTAATATTCGAAATTTGATTTTTTTTTGACAGCCCTACTGCCACCTACAGGTGCACTTCATAACAGCAGCGTATGAAATACCAAATTGAGCAAAATTATATATACACCGGTATTTTTCCAGTATCCCTACCTCCGCATCACCCTGGCGCCATTTTGGAGAGTAATCCACTGAACGTAAACAGCGTATGCTGTTCTGTGTCAGCTGCGCCACGCCGATACATTGTCTACATTGTGCATGCTTTAATTTGAATGAAAACAACGTTTCCGCGTGGCGCAGCTGACACAGAACAGCATATGCTGTTTACGTTCAGTGGATACTCTCCAAAATGGCGCCAGGGTGATGGGGAGGCGAGGAATTGTTGAATAAAGTCATTATTTTTGTTTTCTTTGTGTACAAAAAGTATTCTCGTAGCTTCGTAAAATTACGGTTGAACCCATGATGTCACAAGGATTATTTTAACGATGTCCTTACTACGTTTCTGGACCTTGATTGTGTAAGGATCATTGCTGTCTATGGGAGGGTCAGAGAGCTCTTGGAATGCTTAAAAAATATCTTAATTTGTGTTCCGAAGATGAACGAAGGTCTTACGGGTTTGGAAAGACATGAGGGTGAATAATTAATGACAGAAATTTCATTTTTGAGTGAACTAACCCTTTAAATGTTATGGTTACGTTTCTGAATTGTGACTTTATTTAAGGGTGCTTTCACACTAGCACTTTTGGTGCGCACCCGGGTTCGATTGACGTCAGAGTTCGGTTCGTTTGGATGATGTGAACGCTGTCTTCCGACCTCGGGTGCGCACCCGCAAACCGAACCCGAGTCCGCTTAAAAAGGGTGGTCTGGGGTACGGTTCAAGTGAACTCCAGTACGGTTCGCTGCTGATGTGAATGCAATCGTACCAAATCACGGAAGTGAACCGCTATTAATGCCGTATTATTTGATAAAAATGTGTTTTTGTGTGCGTTTCACTCACTTTCCTGACGAGCGTGACTGACGCGCTGCAAGCAGAAAGCTGTATGTCTCATTTCTGTTCGCCTTCAGCGTTCTTTAGAGCATTTGCAGTACATTCATAAGACAGACGTAAGTGCTTTATGCACTGAAGCTTTATAAACAAAACAAACGGTTCAAAAACATAAATATATAAAAGTGCAGAGAGCAATCTTTTGCATTTTGCCGCATTCTCCCGCTCCCGTCGTTACTAAGCAACGGGGTAAACAGCTGCTTGCTTGATGACGCAAACGAACTGCGGTTCGGACCCAAATAAAATAATATGAATGCAGTCCAGCGGGGGCAGGGGGAGGGGGAGCAAACGAACTCGGGTTCGGCCCAGGCAATCGAACCAAATGTGAAAGCACCCTAAATGCGTTATAGGTGCGTTATATACATGTTATTCACAGGAAGGTTGAGTTATGACATTTTTATAAAAAATTACATATATGTGACCCTGGACCACAAAACCAGTTTTTCAAAATGGGCTGAGCAGAATAAATAAGCTTTTCATTGATGTATGGTTTGTTAGGATAGGACAATATTTGGTCGAGATACAACTATTTGAAAATCTGGAATCTGAGTGTGCAAAAAAAATCGAAATATTGAGAAATTTGCCTTTAAAGTTGTCCAAATGAAGTCCTTAGCAATGCATATTACTAATCAACTAATTACTAAAAAATTAAGTACTGATATATTTACGGTAGGAAATTTACAAAATAACTTCATGGAACATGATCTTTACGTAATATCCTAATGATTTTTGGCATAAAAGAAAAATCGATAATTCTGACCCAAACAATGTATTGTTGGCTATTGCTACAAATATACCCCTGCGATTTAAAGTGGAAGTGAAGCAGTCAGTCAAGTTTACATTATTTAGTAAATTAATTTCCACTTTAATTAAAATATATATAACAAACATGATTAATGTAACTATTTTAAAGAAAAAATGATGTTTTGTTATAGCTTTTGGAGCATGGGCGCCGCCATCTTGCAGTACCACCGCATGTGACGTCACCGCATGTGACGTTCGTTCTGTTGGCCAGTTTATGCTGGGTATACACCACAAGATAATCGGGCTGATTTTGGGCCGATTTCTCCCCTTTCGACAATCCTAGGTAATGTCCCGATTGTCTTGGTGGTTCTAAAGTTTATCTTGTGTGGTGGTTGAAAGGTTATCTTTCCTGTGGTGTGAGGTGTGTTAAAAGTGACTGAATCTGCTCAGAAGAACGTCGGAGGCGCCCCGATCGTGAATCGTAAATATTCAACATTTTGAATATTTAAGATCAGAAATCCTGATGTGTGGGGGGAACCCCGAGGACAAACGCGCGTATGATCTGCAGATTATCACGTGAAACGAAACAATATCCAATCAGAAAGCGAGCTGACAGAAGACAGAAGCATAACAAACACAGTCCTGGTGCATCACAAAAGCATTTGGACAGCAGAGATGGAGGATCAGCTTGTCGATTTGTGGCAACAGCAGGAGTGTTTATACAACATGTCCTGTAAAACATATTTATTCTCAAGTCTCGAGAGATTTTGCGAGGTTTCCCGTGTTCACAGTCGGGACTCTTAGTTGAAAATCTGTTGGTGTGTGGTGTGCTGTCTTTGTCACATCGCAGCACACCACACACTATAGGAGCAAAACGGTTAAATCTAGGATTTTTTGTCCTCATATTTGTGGTCTCTCACATTTGGAAGATCTTATAAGATTTTAAAAATCTTTTAGTGTGTACCCAGCATAAGTAATATAAGCATTTATTTACTTTTTGAACACAAATGTTATTTTAACACAAAAATGTTTTGGTTTTCACCATAGTTTGGATGAATATTCAACATATACAATATCTATATCAATACCTCATCTATATCACAAAGTTTTGATCATTATATTCCAAACATTGTTTTCATAATGCGAGGTGCAACATGATGTGAACACACGACGCTTCATACAGTATCATTCATGTGGCATCTTGTTATGTCAGACCTTTCAGCCATTTGCATTACACTGGCTCGTTCGCCAGTAGTGATAACATCATTTATGTTCACCTGCAAATTTATCTGAATGATCGGGCTAGTGCTGCTTTATCATTCTCACGTGTTTTAAGCCTTGTTAGTTTAAACATTAAAGCGTTTTAAGTCATTCAGAAGTGTGTCAGCATGAAAGAGATTTCAATGTGGTACTCGCGCGCTGAGACAGATTGTTTCTTTGCACGCACGCACACACGCAAAAAGCGCTCGGCTCGGACTGCACGCGAGTACCAAACTGAGTCCTCTTTCTAGTCTGCTTGAGCAAATGCACAGACTATTATGTTAATGGCTGTTTTGAGAGTATCCATGCAAACGTGATTTGTTTCCGACCCGCTCTTCACCCCAAACCAGAGCAGGTTCACGAATTCTTCCACCTGTAATGGCAGTAGGCTACTACTCGTCACCTCGCCGTATTAGCTAAAATGCATAAGCATTTGCACTTATTATGGGCTCAACAGTCCTTTCAAGTTCGTCTTCCTCCATTTAAACAAGTGTGTGTTCAAAAAGTAAAGAAATGCTTATAATACTTAACTGGCCAACGGAGCGAACCAACCCCGTGATGTCACAGCGCGGTGGTACCGCAAGATGGCGGCGCCCATGCTCCAAAAGCTATAACAAAACATCTTTTTTTCTTTAAAATGGTTACATTAATCGTGTTTGTTATATATTTTTTTAATTAAAGTGGAAGTCAATTTACTAAATAATGTAAACTTGACTGACTGCTTCACTTCCACTTTAAGACTGGTTTTGTGGTCCAGGGTCACATATATGGATGAATCACTCACAATAAGATCAATAAGATGCATAGATAGGGTGAATTTCCATTTCATACCAAGTTAATTAATTGTGGAACAAGAAGGGATTATTGACGGCATGCCACAAATGCAATCTATAGAGAGATGCCTTTGACCTGAAATACTGTATTACCCCAACACAGACTCAGGATGTACATTGAAATTAAAAAGTAAAAAGATTAATCTGAATGAGCTTCAGTGATATTTCAATCATGACATTCTATGGTTGGATGTAAGCTTTAAGTCCTTTGAAAACCAAAGGAAGTATTTTTTTTCCCTGAAGTTCTCCTAAACTTACTTGTCTAATAAAATAAGAAAGTGGAGGCAGAGCAGTCTCTGTTTACTGAAAGTGAATCTTCTTCCTCACCGAAGCGCCGTGTGAACACAAAACAGCCCGATGGAAAAAATACACGTCACACACACTCACAGGGTAAAGTTACAGCATGAATTACATGCTATTTCAGTCTATTACAATTGCTCATGTCCACATGGTACTTTTTTCTTATTTCAGAGAGCTTCATGTTGATTTGCTGCCAGAATTGGCTGTTACAATCCATGACATGAAATCGGAGGGAAATGTCTTTCGCAGTGGTTTTGTATGTCGCTCCACTTCTATTATTAAAAGGAAAGAAAAAAAAACATTTCCTTACAATGAAAGTGAAAGTTCCACTTATATTGTATGGAAAAAGGGGTGTTTGGAATTACATAAATGACGAATTTTTTTATTTTATTTTTATTTATGGTGATCTGTCTCTTTAATCAGCGAGCGTGACACAAAAGGCAGAGTTTCAGAAGATTAAACAGTCAGTAAGTATGACACGCTCTACCTAAATTAGTGAGACGCCGCCTTAAGATGCAAAAGCTAAGCTCTGTGCATTGACTGAAATGCATACAAAGACATTTAGCAGGACCTTTGTGTTATAAAAGCCATTTGAAATTCCTTTTGAGGTGATGTCACCCAATAAGATCGTAAAAGTCTTTGAAGTTTAAAATAAATTTGATTCAGATCGCATCAAGGCCCTTCAACCCTTGTCCTGAGACCTTTGAACAGAGGTGGCACTGTGGCCAGATGAGTGTGAGGAAACAGATAGTGACAGGTCTGAAGATACCACAGTGTCCGCAGCAGGATGGACGAGACGGGTCTAACACTGGGAACTTAACCTCCATAGTTCTTAGTTCAAACAACTGACATTCCAATAGATAAAAATGTCATGAGGTGCATGTGAGAAGAGCGCCCTTAACATCTGACCCCTACCATGTCATTGTCTCAAGCTGTCAGATCTAATGCACTATTCAAATGTCATGTACAATAAGTGCCAGGTGAATATGGATACAAACCTGGTGACTAGGTACTAAACATTTGTGCTTCAAAGGTCTTTGGTTGAACCCAAGTAGGTCTATAATTCTTAGAGAAGTCTGTCGTGTCAGTGACAGTATCTCAGATGGAAATGTGAGCACAAAATGGTAAAATATCTATTATAATATAAATGGGTCTGGGTCTAGATGGTTAGGGCATCTAGCAGCAGGAGCTAAACAGTCCATGCTAACTAGAACTTCATTGGACCATGAGGTAAGTTTCTTTTCAGGCATTCTCGACCCACAGCTGGGTTTATGGGTTCAGAGAAAAATATGACTCCTCTGTTTCGGTTTCTTCTCAGTAAGACAACAAAACAAATCAGCCTGCCAGTCAATTTTTAATGAACAGCTCTCCCTGGATTTTTCCATTCCCTCCTTGTTCGTACTCTGTATTCTCACCAGGTGATACAGTCTCTTCAAAGTGCAGCAAAGCCACATCATAACTTCCACACAAACCTGTCAGGAGACCGAAGCTATAAAAAAGAGCCTATCCTCTATCTATCTCAGGAGCCAGAAGGCTTCTTGTTCCAAACTGATAGATCTACTCACAATGTAGTGTGATTTTTATACAGCTGAACAAGATTTGGACCATTTGCCACATTCCTTGGAATAACAGCACAGCCACTGAATGGTTCATGAATAATTCACCTGGCATTGCATTTTTACCTGGCCCAAATACTATAGCATATTTCTTCTATTACAATAAAAGGCCCTTAATTCCATTTGAGAGCTACAACAGTCAGGTAACCTGTCTCGTTCTTATCAAACATTCATGCCAGATTTCTCTCTAAATGTTTTCACTGCATGGCACAGGGCTCTTTAAAGGATTAGTTCACCCCAAAATGAACATTCTGTCATCATTTACTCACCTTCATGTCGTTCCAAACCCACATGACTTTCTTTCTTCCGCAGAAGACAAAAGCAAAGGCTGTTTTCCATGCTCTTTTCCAAGCAATTACAATGAACAGGGTCTAAAGCTTTCAAGCTCTAAAAAGCACCATAAAAGTATAATAAAAGTGGTCCATATGACTCACACACTATATTCCAAGTCATACAATAGCTTTGAGTGAGAAAAAAGGTAACATTAAGCCATTATTCACTGAAAATCTTGAACTCACCAAGGATTGTTGTCATGATAGAAGTAGTTAATGTTTTGATGAAACCTTCTTTTGTATAGAATCGATTCATTTGGTTCACATAAACAGTCTGAACGATTCACTGGAATTATTATTCACATTATCTGTGAATACTGTAAATTTAAGACCATTTCTATTTAAATCTATTATACAGTTGCATTATACAGGTGGTTTTGCGTGCTTTATTGAAGCTTGAAAGCTTTAACCCCGAATCACTTTAACTGCACGGAAGTACAGTTTTTTAGAATTTCTGACTAAATCTTAAACGGCATCTTCTTGCTGGGATGCTTGGTAAATTATTCCCTGTGAGGGAAATCCTCAAAAGGAAATTAAAAACAAACTGATGCAGATTTTACAACTCCCTTATGCAAACAGACCGGAGCAGAACTGCAAGAGAAGAAACATCTCATCTTACACTAAATTCAAAGTATAAAGGCCAATCAGATGATTACAGAGGAAGTGCTCCTGATTAAACATTATGTGATGTGACAACATGACAAAGCTATTTCTTCATTATCCCATTGCGGAACACTCAATGAAAAACGTCTGAAAACAGCCAGTTGAAATCAGTTATAAATGATGTGTGGGTTAACTCATAAAAATGATCAGCGTGACCTGAGAAGCACACTCAGCATTGTGGGATGACCGATGTGCTGACACAGTGTGTTAATGAGAGGTACAAATGAGAGGTTACCCCAAGAATGAGGCCAGTGAATGTGTGTGTGTCTGTGGGCGATTTCATAAGTGAAAAGCTTTGTATTGTGCTGATTTCTGAGTCATTTCTACATTGGCAGGATATGTGCCAAGGCAATTAAGACCTGGATGCAAGACAGAATGTGTGCTAGTTTTCTTGGCCTACTGTAAAGGCACATACACCCTCATCATAATCAGTGTTATTTTAGTAGCATTTATAAAATATTATAGAATTTATTAAAATGTGAATTAGTTTTTCAGTTTTCATTTGAATGTTAGTTAGTTTCAGCAAGTTATGGGCTTGTAATTTTTATTATTATTTTTATATTTCTATTTAAGTGTAATTTATTTTCATTTCAGTTTTATTTTCATTTAGTTCAGTTAGTAGCCAAAACAGCATTTCTAATTTTCATTTAAATTTAAGATTTGAATAGTTTTAGGTTTAATTAACAATATCAATTGATTAGTAAAAACATCCCCAATCACCCTTTCTATATTCTCCAATGACAAACTTGCCGAATTAACATCACAATTAAAATTGCCATTTTAAATAGGCTTTTCCCTTTGTAATGATGGGAAATTAGACTGAAGCTAACAAACTAGCCGTTTATAATCTGTAACTGTTCTTATATCAGCCTCTCTGCTTTTGCAGGCTAAATACATATTTTGGAAAAGCAGAAAATGTTCCTTACACTTGCTCCACCTCCATATTATTTCCACGATAACAGGAATGGAGAATCCTCTGGCCCTCTTCGTCCCACAGGTGTTCTTGGAGAAAACAAGCTGCCCGCTCAGCCCTTTCCAGCACAGCCTTGTCGCCCAGCACGGCTCCGACACGTGCAAACCCAGACAACATCAGCCCTGACCAGGCATAGAAATGGAAGTGGACACAGATTACAAGCTTTGGAAAACCAGACCGTGTTCAATTTAGAAAACAAGTTTCTTGGAATGACGAAGCCATTTTCTGTCTGTGGTTTCTCCAGCAAAAGTACTTGGGCAAACAACCTGCAAATATAAAACTTTCGGGAAGAGTTTTGCCTCTCAGATAATGAAACTCCCCCCAACAAGAGCTAAAAAAACATTTTGATAAAGTTGAAATAGGTGCCAGCCAAGACATAGGAGCTTTGAAAGGAGACATTAAGACTATAAGATCTTAAGTACAATGTGTTCGGAGGGCTGGGGATCACTAACAATAGTCCTGTCAGAACTCCGTGTGCCTGTAGCCCTGACATGTCTCACGGCTATGCGAGTGGGCCTATCAGGTTTGATTAATGCGAAGGGTTACTCTGCAGGTAGCAATATCCAGGCTGTATGAATTAAGAATGTAATGGAGCGTAGCTCTGGAAGGAACAGTTTCATTAAACAATGTCTCAGGCTTTCTTTAATTAAGATATCAGCTCATTAGTCACTATTCTTCGAGCGCTTTTGTCAGCCAGAGCTCCAAAGGGGCCTTGGCACCCTGCGAAGGCTTTGATATCCTTTCATTAAAGACAACGAGGGCAAAGACCACAACCCAAAGGTCCCCTCTGTGGGCTTTTAAAGGCTTGGCTCCACATCTAAGTGCCCCATGAAAGAACTCTAATATTATAGTGCTGCTATTAAAGCAAACCCAGTCGAAAAAAAAAAAAAACATTTACGGAGCTTGTCGAACACTAGACCTTGTTCGCAAAACGAAATCAATAAAATCGCAAGAATAGGAAGGGGTACATATAGCTTTGGGGGATGCAAGCATTACGAATTTTCTTCATGCCTCAGCCTCTCTTTGATTAATTGATGGCGGTTTCCATTTCAAAACACTCTATGAAAAGCAATTAACTCTAATTAGAGTCTTTTCCTGGTTCAGTGCTCTGGGATTTCCAGTAGTATATTACTGGCTGACACATTTACTTTTTTTCCAATCAGGATGCGGGAAACTTACCGTTCCAGGAAGCTAGCATTTTGGTGTCCAGGTGAGGAGGTGGGCGTGCTTTTCGCACCTCGGCCAGCTTGGCCCTGGCATCGGACAGCAGCTCGGACAGTCTGTCCACACTGATGCCAAAGTGAGCAGCGGTCAGCTCCACTGAGTAACGCACAATCAGCACATTTTGCCCCTGCAGCTCTCCATGGGGGTCCTACCAAAACACCAAGTAACAAATTAGTAAATGCACATAAAAACAAATTTGCATTATAAAACCTGCTTTGTTCACAAATTAGGTGTTGAATACATTAAATGCTAATCAATGAATTTCATTCATTCTACTAGAACGTACTTTTTTGACATTAGTGAAGTAAGTAGCAGTGTAGTACCAACCTACTAGACAAAACTGCAAATTGGAAATTAAACCTAATTTGTGTTATGGTTTGTGAAACATTATTATTATTGACTGGCTGTTCATTTAACAATGTGCAGTTAAAGATATTTGCAAAGCTTTTCTTTTGTAATAATATTACAATAATTATTTTAGTAGTTAAAGGGTTACTCCACCCCAAAATGAAAATGTTGTCATTAATCACTTACCCCCATGTCGTTCCAAACCAGTAAAAGCTTTGTTCGTATTCGGAAAACAATTTAAGATATTTTGTATGAAAACCGGGAGGCTTTTGACTGTCCCATTGACTGCCAAGTAAATAGCACTGTCAAGGCCCAGAAAAGTATGAAAGACATCGCCAAAATAGTCTATCTGCCATCAGCCATCACTGAACTCTATGAAGCGACGAGAATACTTTTTGTACACAAAGAAAATAAAAATAACGACAACAATTTGTCTCATCTGTCAGCCGCGCCACACGGATACATCTTCTACATTTCTTTACGCTTTGATTTGAACAAAAACAGCGTATCCGTGTGGTGCGGCTGACACAGAACAGCGTACGCAGTTTGTGTCCAGCGGATAATCTCCAAAATGGTGCTAAGGTGATGCAGATGAGACAAATTGTTGAATAAAGTCGTTATTTTTATTTTCTTTGCATACAAAAAGTATTCTCGTCGCTTCATAAAGTTCAGATTGAACCACTGATGGCAGATGGACTATTTTGGTGATGTCTTTCATACTTTTCTGGGCCTTGACAGTGTTATTTACTTGGCAGTCAATGGGACAGTCAAAAGCCTCCCGGTTTTCATCCAAAATATCTTAAATTGTGTTCCGAAGACGAACAAAGCTTTTCTGGTTTGGAACGACATGGGGGTAAGTGATTAATAACGAAATTTAAATTTTGGGGTGGAGTAACCCTTTAAACTCTAAATTTGCAAATAATTTTTTATAATTATTTGAGACATTAGTTTATTTTTGTATATACAACCCCAAATCAGAAAAAGTTGTGACAGTATGGAAAACGCAAATAAAAAAAGAAAGTAGTGATTTCTATTGCAGACAATATGAACACAAAATATTTCATGTTTTGTCTGGTCAACTTCATGTCATTTGTAAATATACATCCTTTCCTGTCATTCAGACCTGCAACACATTCCAAAAAAGTTGGGACAGTAAAGCATTTACCACTTTGTAATGTTGCCATTCCTTTTCACAACACTTAAAAGACGTTTAGGGACTGAAGACACCAAGTGATGAAGTGTTTCAGGTGTAATTTTGTCCCATTCTTCCTGCAAACAAGTCTTAAGGTGGGCAACAGTACGGGGTCTTCGTTGTCGCATTTTGCGCTTCAAAATGCACCACACATTCTCTATAGGAGACAGGTCGGGACTGCAGGCAGGCCAGTCAAGTACCCGTACCCTCTTCCTCCGCAGCCAGGACTTTGTAATGTGTGCAGAATGTGGTTTTGCATTGTCTTGTTGAAATATGCATGGACGTCCCTGGAAAAGATGTCTTCTTGAAGGCAGCATATTGTGCTCCAAAATCTCTATGTACTTTTCAGCATTAATGGTGCCATCACAGAAGTGCAAGTTACCTTTGCCAAGGGCACTGACACAACCCCATACCATGACAGACCCTGGCTTTTGGACTTGTTGCTGGTAATAGTCTGGATGATCCTTTTCTTCTTTGGTCCGGAGCACACGGCGTCCATTCCTCCCAAAACATACCTGAAATACTGATTCATCTGACCACAGTACACGTTTCCACTGTGTGATGGTCCATCCCAGATGCCTCCAAGCCCAGAGAAGTCGACGGCGCTTCTGGACACTGTTAACATAGGGCTTCCTTTTGGCACAGTACAGTTTTAACTGGCATTTGTGGATGTAACTACGTGTTGTGGTACTTGACAAAGGTTTGCCAAAGTAGTCCTGAGCCCATGTGGTGATATCGCTTATAGATGAATGACGATTCTTGATGCAGTGCCGCCTGAGGGATCGGAGTTCACGGTTGTTCAGCTTAGGCTTGCGCCCTTGTCCTTTACGCACTGAAATTCCTCCAGATTCCTTGAATCTTTTAATTATGTTATGCACTGTTGAAGGTGAAATATCCAAATCTCTTCCTATCTTTCTTTGAGGAACATTGTTTTTAAACATTTCAATAATTTTCTCACGTATTTGTTGGCAAACTGGCGATCCTCGGCCCATCTTTGCTCCTAGAGGACTAGACCTTTCTTGGATGCTGCTTTTGTACCAAATCATAATTACAATCACCTGTTGACATCAACTGTTTCAAAACACATCATTATTTAACCAATTTACCTCATTACTAGCCCTAAATTGCACCTGTCCCAACTTTTTTTGGATGTATATTTACAAATGACATGAAGTTGACCAGACAAAACATGAAATATTTTGTGTTCATATTGTCTGCAATGAAATACAAGTCAAAGTAAATTTAGAAATCACTACTTTCTTTTTTTATTTGCGTTTTCCATACTGTCACAACTTCTTCTGATTTGGGGTTGTATATTTTTTAATTACAGCAAGGGAAAAACAAAATATTTTGTAAAGTAATGGAAGAAACGAATAGCTACACATAAAGACAATTTTATATGCATACTTAGAAAATGAATCCAAATTAATTATTTGATACATAAACATATTTTTCTATGTTGTAGCCAAGAATCTTTCTAACATGATTAGAAAGGTTCTGGCTCTCATATAAACCTCATATTCCCAAACCTGAGATGGGTCCACGTTGCCTTGCTCTTTCACACCATAATGATGCATGAAGATATCCGCCTGTGTTGCACCTCCTGCGGCGCCTTCCACGATTTCAGGAAGCAGCTCTCTGATCTCTCCTGCTGTCCACACACAAAACGCTCCCTCTCTCTTCTCAGTGGATTCCACCGTAGGAAAGGAATCTGCATCCTCAGCGCTATAGAAGCCGCCAGACTGCAGAGGGCAGCACAATGCTCATAATCAAATGTGGTTTATTTATTTTTTGCCACTTGTAGGCTGTTTTCGAAAGTACATTGTGGTTTCTTGAGGGGATCATTAATTCTTGGCCACAAGTTATCTTGTTAAAACATGTTACTTTACATAACTTCAGCACACAGTGAACCTCTGGTTGTTATTTAAAGAATAATAACAATGGGATGATTTATAGTACAGAGAGAATGTGAATGTTTCAGCTATATTTTGTATGTTTTTGTGGGGAAAACACTGACCTCTAATGTAACTCACAACCAAAATATGACAGATAAATAAGGTTCAATGGAAGCATTGTTGGTAACTAATTACTCCATAAATTTGAGGGGGGTTTAATTGTGTGTGTCATCAAACTATTCATCATCACAAGATGGCTGGCACCCTGTGCTGGATAGTGGAGGAGAGTTGACCTCAAAGGGCTCTGACCTGGGCGAATTTTCAGTGCTTTTGTGGGTTGGTGCTGATTCAGCATGACTGATGCCAAATGTGGGATCTAATGAGGGAGAAGAAGACTCACCTTGTCACTTAGGTCTCTGGAGACGTAAAGCAACACGTCACGAGCCACATCTGCAAATAGGCGTTCCCCAGACACCTGCAGAGATCAACAGCCATAATAACACCACACCCAGCCAAGCCAATGCATATATATAACTAGAAAATTTTAGTTGATTGTTATACAAATCTTAAAATCATCTTAAAAGAACAGTTCACCCAAAACTGAAAACATGCTGAAAATTTACTCTCAGGCCATCCAAGACATTAGTGTTGTCAAAAGTACCGACCGCGATACCATTCGGTACAAAAATTTTAAAAACGTCCATTTCCCGCTAAGATTTGAGCGCTGTTGAGCGGATTATTAAACAGCGCTGATTGGTCATTGTTCAAACATTGTTAAAATTTCAGTACCGAATGGTATCACGGCCGGTACTTTTGACAACACTACAAGACATAGATGAGTTTGTTTCTTTATTAGAACAGATTTGGAAAAAAATCTAATTACATCACTAGCTCACCAATGGATCCTATGCAGTGAATGGGTGCCATATAAATGAGAGTTCAAACACCTGATAAAAGCATCACAATTATCCACAAGTACAAAAAAAGTTCATCCACTGTTGTCCTCTCACATCAAAATCCATCCACATATTTGTCTAGAACTGTTTTGTACTGTTTTCACTTGTAAAGCTTGATCAGAGCACATTTCTCTCCTGATTCAGATGAGAGGACTTTTCACTGGAGAAAGCAATATTAAGAATAGAGGACTAGAACTTTAGCCAGAAGCAATGGTTTGAACTTAAAAACATCTTGATGAATGCATTACAAACAAACAGCAAATACCGTTAATTAATGGAGTGGAGTCATGTGGATTATTGTCATGTTTTTATCAGCTGTTTGCACTCTCATTCTGACGGCACCCATTCACTGCAGAGGGTCAATTGACGAGCAAGTGATGTAATGCAATATTTTTTGATAAAGAAACAAACTCATCTACATCTTGGATGCCCGAGGGTAAGGACATTTTTTTTTTGGGTAAACTATTTCTTTAACTTCAGCTTTTGATAGATAACCACAGAATAAGCAACATAACACCAATAAAGTACTTATTCTGTCTACAAACTCCAGAAATACAGAACAGCAGTGTTTCCCATTCATTAGCTAGTCTGTGGCGGCCCGCCACAGTTTCATAATAAACCAAAAATATATTTATACTCTTCATTATAGCATAAAAGGTCTTTAACGTTGTGTTTCATGTCATTGCTTTCGCAAAGTGTCCGTCAAACGCAAGCGTAATATGGCTTTATCTCTTCATCAAGCCTGTTTGCGCTGTGTGTTTCAAAGCCAAGCGCGCACTCGCAGCTCGTGATCCGGTGTTTTCCGCGTCTCAGAGCGGCTCCGTTCACAGTG
This sequence comes from Schizothorax lantsangensis, assembly GCA_027422415.1. NCBI lineage: Eukaryota > Metazoa > Chordata > Actinopteri > Cypriniformes > Cyprinidae > Schizothorax > Schizothorax lantsangensis. Next base: position 21,303,356 of record CM049860.1, on the reverse strand, counting down.
AAGTCTGTTTTTGAATGTGCTGTGAGTTTAGAGCACATCTGAGACCGCAACGGGCACCAGTTACGCTTTGTTTTCACATCAGCATAATTTTCAACATTTTAATGGGCAAATGTTGACAGTATTTCGCTAGATTTGAAATGAGACGCGTTTGTAAACCTCTTTTCACAGAAGCTGGAGTTTTCGCCAAAATAAAAGTTCATAGGTTTATCTCTTGCAAGCAAAGACCAATATGAACAGACACGAACAAAGAAAATATTGTACAGGCAGAGCAAGCTCACTGTTTATAGGATGAAAAATATAAATATTGTGGTGGGGGTTTATATGAATCTATTTCTGAAGGGAACTGACTTAAGAGACGTTTCGATGGCATTTTTTCCCCTCTTATCACTGCTCTTCCATAAGCGCCACCTGCTGTCAGAATTCAGCCTGTCTGCTGCTTTTGTTTTATGCAGGTTTTAGCATAATTTCACAAAGCTGAAGTCAGTCAATTCTGTTTTTGCTTCAAATGATGATACAATCAAATAAAAAATAAATAAAAAAAACTGCTCATGCTACATCTACATGTAGCATCATTGTTTGTATTGTGATTAAAATGCAGTGGTTGGTTCTAATTTCAAATGGCATTTTTTTAAATTATTAAATAAGTTTAGTAGTTGTAGTAGCAGCAACTGCAAAAACAGTTTAATGGCCAGGAAAAAATATTTGTGGCTGGTAGATTTTCTCAAGTCACCAGAAAATGTTGTTTGTATCGTGATTAAAATGGCAGATGTGGCAAAAAGTTAGTTTTAGGCCCTGCTTGCACTTGTAGAAATTAGGACAAAAGTATTGTAATTTCCCTACTACAGGTATATAATATACCTGTGAAATATTCATTTTCATTTATTTTACAGTGTAATTGTTTTCCAATATACGGCTATTACTTTCATAGGAATAATAATATAACATTATTATTATTGTCATTATATTCTAAATTGTTTGGCTTCCAAATTCACCGGAGTGAGTGTAATTTAGACTGAGACACTATATCACAACTAAAAAGAGGATTGAGTCCCCCTTTAAACCTCTCAATCCACATAGATGAATTTAACTTTAAAATGTACAAAATTTTCTAACGGGGGGGCATGCCCCCGGACCCCCCTAGAGGGACCGAGGTCCACCCACCACAGTCTCACAAAATCCTGTGTTTCATTATTACTTTCTGGACATAAGCAATTATCAAGAGAGATAAGATGCACAGAAAATATATCCTATATTAAAACATATTCAACACAAAGAGTACCCCCACATACATATTCCCACCTGGTAAGCAGTGATATAGGCCACAGCAAGCTGGCCTTGGTCATATAACATCTTTTCAAAGTGAGGAACATGCCAGGAGGAGTCTGTAGAGTATCTGTGAAAGCCCTGAAAGAAAGAAGATTATTGTGTTTGGTTATGTAATTAAAAGGGAAGAACTGATATAGTCGACACAGGTTCTGAATACACAGTTTTTGCATGTCACCTGTGCCACATGGTCATGAATGCCGCCCAATGCCATCATTCGGAGAGTGTGAAGGGTCATTTGCAGTGCTTCTGCTCCCTCAGAGTTGACACGATTTACTGCCCAAAATGACATCAGGAACATCAGGTTCACTGGAGAAAAGCAAAACATAAGGCCGTTCTACATTATTAATGCAGATGCATATTTGGCAGGTAATTAACTAACAAGACAGGTGGCCAACAGTATATTGTGTTTACTCTCTTTGTGACTCTGTTCTAATAACAAATGAATGACAGACTGTAAATATTGTACAGGTTTTAGTGATAAATCTTTTCAGTTCATCCCAGTGTTTTGTTTACCTGGTGAAGGGAACTTCGGAGCCTCTCGAAAACCTCCATATTCTTCCTCATATGAGTGAGCCAGCTGCTGGTAACATCTGTTGGCAACATCTGGGCCGGATGGAAGAGTTTCTCCAGGGCTGGCAGAGATTTCTGTCCCCTTCCTGAGGGCTTCCAGTACTCTCTCTCCACTAGACTCCAGGGTTTCTCTGTTGTTCTGCCACTAAAACACACAGCATGAAGGTCCTCAGACATCAGAGCACCACAGTACATGGTTTTCAATCTTTGGATGCCATTGTCAATATAAAGGAAGCTATATATTTTCATGTATAAAGACCCATTTATACTGTGAAAAAATATTATACATACGTCATACAATACTATTCAAAAGTTTATGAAGGAAAGTTATGCTTATGCTAAACAAATATTCCTCACTAGGGGGCCTTAGTATACAGGGATTTAGGAAAGTAAAAACAGGAAAAGCAGTAATATTGTTAAACCTTCTTACAACTAATTCTTACAAGTACAATTCTTAAACAGAATTTTCAGCAGCCGTTAGTGTCACATGATCCTTCAAAAATCATTCTAATAAGATGATTTGCTCATGTGCTCAAGAAAACTTCCTTATTATTATTATTATTATTAATGTTGAAAACAGTTACTGCAGAAACCCTGAATTTATTTTTCAGTATCCTTTGATTAATAAAAAGTTCAAAAGAACAGCATTTATCAGCAACAATGTAAAAGTCTTTACTGTCACTTTTGATCAAGTCAATGCATCCTTGCTGAATATTAATTACTTAATTAATTAATTAAGAATTAATTTACTTTAAAAAAACTTTGAATAATACTGCACATTTTAAATACTATCTGAAAATGTTTTACTTTCTATTAATTTGATCTCTTTAAGACTACTGTTAGATTTATAAACCTAAAGAAAAACACAAAACTAGACAATTAATAAAATAATTGTAATAATGTCCAATTTGTTAAATGCTCATTTATTTTGTCATTATTATTATTATTATACTTTTCCACAGACTTCTTAGCACCCTCTTGTGGCTACCTGACCACAGTTTGAAAAACCCTGCCCTAACTGACTGCCACTGCTCACTAGGGGGCCTTAGTATACAGGGATTTAGGGGGGAAAATAATAAATTAATAGATAAGTCATCAAAATAATCAATATATAATAGGCATAATATATAAATAAAAACTAATATATATATAAAAAAAACTAATATATATATATACTGTATATTCAAGATATTGCTAAACATCTAAAGACGCTAATGTACTAATATTTACCACAGAGTAAGAAAAGACATAAATGAAGGATGAATACATGATATATGAAGAAGTGTAAAGTATTCCAAAATATAAGAAACTTAAATCTTGGCTCCTACTTGTTCTATAATTCTTAAAAGCACAGTTTTCAGTCCAGGTCTTCTTCCACTCTCTCTGGGTGGGAAGTAAGTGCCACCTATGAATGGCTTGAGATCTGGTGTGAGCCACACGCTCATTGGCCAGCCACCACCGCCACTGGTTGCCTGGGCAGAAAGCATTAATCGTATTTCAATTATACATGACACTTTGTACGTTATGGCGTCGACAACACACAAATTCTTCTGGTCCAAACCTGCACAAATGTCATGTAAACTTTGTCCACATCAGGCCTCTCCTCTCTGTCCACCTTTATACAGACAAAGTTCTCACTGAGGATTTTTCCAATCTCCTCGTCTTCAAACGATTCCCTCTCCATCACGTGACACCAGTGACAGGTGGAATAACCCACTGTAAGCAAACAGTAAAGACTGTACTATGTAGGGTTGTGCATTAAACAGCATTAACAAAACATGGATCCAACATGTATTCTTTCAAGTTACCTGAAAGAAAAATGGGCTTGTCTTCACTCTTCGCTTTATCAAAGGCTTCTTGTCCCCAAGCATACCTGGTAAAGAAAAAACACCAGAACATTATGAAAAAATACTTGCTAAAATAAATCAGGCATTATCTAAACTTGGTTTGTATTTAAGTCAACACAAAATATAGTATAAAATATTGACCTTTTGTTTGAGTGAAAGTGTTGACAAATATTTGACAAGACATATCACAGTATAATTTATATGTAATTAAATTTTGTGTAAAACTATTTATATTATTTAAAATTTGATTTCCATGCATTATTTATTTATTTTGAAGAGAAAATACACTAATACAGGGTGTTAATACAAGTTACACTACAGTAATACAGGGGAAATACAGGAAAGTTACTGTATATTAGGAATTGCGAGTTTTCACAGGGTGCTTATTGTTGACAGTTTCTCCAAAAATTAATAATCTAAACTGACTTTGTGTGTACAGTAAGCCTAAAGATCTCAGCGCCCCTCACCAGTCCACAGGGTTGTGTGCATGTTGTAATAGATAGGAAGACTTCTCTTTACTCAGGCGATTGATGTGTTTCGGGATCTTTGTGTCCGGTCCATCACTCCCAGATGCCATGCTGAAGAAAACCGCTCCAGAAGACCTAAAACAATCATAGGACATATCTGTGGTGATTGAAATCGATATTGAAAATGCTTTAACTGAGTGCCACTTAGGGGTGTAATATATCGTCTGCGATAATATCGTAATTGTTGTTTTAACGATGTGCAATTTGACATTATCGAGTATTGGAGTGCACGCATACATTACGTGATGAAGCCTAAACAGTGCACGTGCGCATTTCGAGTGTGTTCTTTCACGGGCACTGCATGATCAGTCTATTAACTCGGTTCAGTCGCAATGACTCGCTACTATTAACAGTGACTTTCTGCCACCTGCTGGCGATTTTAATTTCACATTTAAAGTATCTTTTCATTTTTTAAATTTCAAATATCGGTATTTTTGTGTTTTGTTTAAATTATCAAAACATTATGCATTTGTAACTGGTTAAAGCACTCATATGTCCCTCTGAGCTGCATTAAACAGTGTGTAAATACATCTAAATGCCACTTCAGATGCAACTTCTGCAAAGATTCATTTTGTTGATACTGGTTTCATTTGTTTGGTAACAGCCTAAATATCTTAATATTCTAATTGACTGATTAAATGTAACATATTTGACTCAAAAGATATGCACACTTTTAGAAAAAAAAGGCTTTATTAAAAGGTAAAATTGCCCATAAAAGAAAAAAAATCAATTTAAACTTATATGAAAAGATTAATTTCTATCACTGATGTGAACTGACCACACAGAATATGAAGAATATCAAAAACTGCAGCTGTCCATGGTAGTCAGATATCAGCACAACACACTCGGCAAAATATCGTCTATATTGTTATCGAAAAAATCCCAAAAAATATAGAGATATAATTTTTTTTCAATATCGCACACCCCTAAGCCACTGCTCACATGGGACCTTGGTAAACAGGGCCCGGAAAATAATAAAAAGAATGGTTTAGGGAACTTTTCAAGTGGATGTCCAGCTAAGACCAGCTTAAACTGGTCAGAAAAACAGTTTAGGGAAGGATATGCCAGCTTTTATTTGTAAACAAACTTTGGAACAGTTATAACTTAATAGCATGCGTTTTACTGCATATATGCAGTAAACAATGGCTGTATCTCAAAACTTATTTTTGTATGAATTCGACGTTCTTATTTGCCCTAGACAGCATTTTTGGGCATCAGCTTACTAGGTTTTGTACATATAATCGTTTTGTAACATAATCAAGGTCTCTGTATTAGCTCCAGTGCTAACGAAGCCTGCATCGTTTTATAATCTGTTGTGCAAGCACGCGATCAGACATGAAGCACTCAGCATGACGGTGTCAGAGGTCAGTGCCTACCTGAAGCTGTCCCAGGACAATCTGATAACGTTACTGGCAAGCACTGACTTCTGGCAAAACTGGAGGGCTTGTGGTAGTCCAAAGCACCGGCTTTTATATAAAGTATGAGGACTGTCTTTTCGCAGTAGGGACCCGGTGAAGAGCCTGGCCTGTGCGATGTGTTTGGTGGTTGATGATGATGATGTAGACCATGCGAAACCCAGTCTCAGCATCATAGATCCGCACCGAGCTGGCCGTGGTGCGGATTCACGCAGTGCACTTCAGTGGAGTGACCTGAAACTCATATATGCGCCACTAGATGTCGCACTAGATCTGTTATAAACAATATCAACAAACCAAAACTTTGGTCTACCTTTAGCATTTTTACCTAACTGATCTCTCACAGTATAATTTTTTATTTTACATTATATTTAGTGGAATTCTAATTAAATTAATTAAATTATAATTGAATGTACTCTCTCCGTGTATTGTGTTTTCTTAAAGATGTGGAAGAGAAAATAAATAAAGGGCTATTTTATGAATACCATCGTTTATAGTACGCGAGTTTTAAAAAGTATAACAGTTAATTTTGCATTTCAATACAGATTTGGAAATTAGATTTGTCCACCTTCAGAACAATTTCTCATTTGACCGTTAGAGGACGCTTGTAATGTAACCCGGAATTAGAAGTTACAGGACAAGAGGAAGCGCTGCCACTGTCTTCCGGTAAATGAAACAACAACATTGCTGAAGAAGACATGGCAGAGATCGGGGAAGATGAGCTCAAAAAGCTCGAATATTTGTCTTTGGTGTCTAAAGTGTGTACCGAACTTGACAACCATTTAGGAATCAACGATAAAGACCTTGGTAAGTTTGTAAATTTAACTTGACCGCGTGCCACGTTGTTGGTACGTTAGCTGTTTCGTAAATAACGTTAGCTGGTTAGCCTGTTTCTACCTGTGCAATCAGTGTTTGCGTACAAAATTTAACTGGAACAAACCGTTCATTTGTGTTATTAAATACAATTCAGTCACCTTGTTATGTTACTCCTTTCGTTTATCTAGAATCCTATTTTATATATATATAAATAGCTGGTTGCTGCCAGTAATGTGGTAGAGTTACATTGCTTGTTGTTTCTTTGAAAAATGTCTTTCTCACTTAGAAATGATTTGAAAGCTGTTAAAATGTTTTAAAACAATTATTAACAATTACTTTAGTTAAAGGTATTTTGGCAAAGACTACGATTACGAAATTTTGTAAAGGGTCTGGTTAGTAAAGTTATTTACTGGTGTAAATGACAGAGGCACAATGTTTGTGTGTATGGAAGTCTGTAGTAACAGAGTCTGTTGGTTTATGTGTTTTTCAGCTGAGTTTGTAATCAGTCTTGCTGAGAAAAATCCATGCATTGATGAATTCAAGTCAGTGCTGGTTAAAAATGGAGCCGATTTCACAGTAAGGATTTTTAAAGTCTCTTCTGTCAAAAATTTGTTCCTTCAGTTTTGTGTGTTGTGATTTTACATTTGGAGTTTTAGAAATCTAACCCACCATGTCATTTCTGTCTTTTAGGATTCACTTGTCAGCAATTTGCTTCGTCTCATTCAAACCATGCGTCCTCCTGCAAAAACATCTACCAGTAAAGGTAAGGGCATTCAGGGTCTTATAGAATAGCAGTCAGTTTTGATTGTAACATCTTCAGGCCAAGCATCTGTTTTTTTTTTTTTTCATATCTCTTGATGATACTTTTCTTATGTGATCTTCATTGCACAGCCTCTCATGCTGAGGCTAAGCCAAAGCGTGAAAAGGACAAACTGAAAGAGCTGTTCCCAGCTCTGTGCAGACCTGACAATCCTAATACTAGGGTAATTCTATATATACATTGTCTATATAAATAACTATAATGTGTTTTTAATCAACAGTAATCATAAACTATATCTGCTCTTCTAATTAGAGTTTGCTGGATGAGGATGATGTGAAAGTTGCTGCTGATGCCATGAAAGAGTTGGAGATGTTTATGCCCAGTGTTAGTGATACAGAACCTAGCAGCAGTAAACACAGGTGAGGAACTTCTGTAACATAAAATAGATGCCATTAAACTTGATGCTGCAGTGATTGCCCCGCTGCATCATGTTGTTGCATTTTAACGTGTACGTATCATCCATCTTAGATCTGAAACCAGCAGCAGCAGTAAGAAGAAGCGGAGGAGCAGAAGTCGGAGCAGAGATAGAGACAGGGATAGGGACAGAGACAGACGGAGACGCCATCGCTCTCGCTCCCGTTCCAGATCTCGCTCTAATGAGAGAGACAGAAGGAAGCGCAGGAGCCGCTGGCACTCTCGCAGCAGGTCCAGGAGTCCTGCACAGGGAGACAAAGACAAAGGCTCAGACCGCTGGAAGGACAAACATGTGGACCGGCCCCCACCAGAGGAGCCATCTGTGGGGGATATCTACAATGGCAAAGTCACCAGTATTATGCAGTTTGGCTGCTTTGTGCAGTTGGAAGGTCTCAGGTATGTTTTAGATGCAGTAAATCTACTTTTAAGGCTATTGAAATCGATGTGATCGTATATATGATATTAAACCATTTCTCTTTCATCTTTCTTCCATAAAGAAAACGCTGGGAAGGCTTGGTCCATATTTCTGAGCTCAGGAGAGAAGGTCGGGTAGCAAATGTGGCAGATGTGGTCAGCAAAGGTCAAAGGGTCAAAATCAAGGTGTTGTCCTTCACTGGATCCAAAACAAGTCTTAGTATGAAGGTGAGTTAGCTGTGTCTTAATGAAAGCCATGAGAGAGAACAGACAAAACTGCCAGTGGTCCAAAAGTCACTAATTTAGAGAACAGTTCAAATTTGCATATCTAAATCTGTACATTTTATTTAAAGATATGTTAAATTCTTAAAAATAAATCAAAGAATAATAATAATTTTAAGATTCTGCATATTGAGATTCAGCCACTAAACATAAATAAATATATATGTTTTTAATTTGGTAAATTAGAATATTAATTCTAGTGATCATAGTAGTAATAATAATAATAAATAATTGTTTATTGTAGTATTCTATTTTTCATTGTCATTATAATTTACACAAATTTAGATGTATATTGTAATTTTAATGATAATAATGGTAGTAATAATTACTATTATCATTAACTTGTATTAATATTATATAACTTTTATTAATATTATATAATTGCCTTTTATTATTGTTATTATTTTAAGCACTTTCACTCAGACTCTTATATAACACTTGTATACATTAATTATTTGACTAGAAATTTAGCTTATATCTTCCATATATGAAAGACAGTTTGTGCTCAGCTTGTATTATATATTGACTGATCAGCGGAGCGGGGAGCGAGAGGGGAGAGGAGCGTATGAAATATAGTCGGAGCGCGGAGCGGGTTTTTATCCAAAGGCCGGAGCGATCGCTCTGTCTCGCTCCTGTTCCGCTCCGATACCGCTCACACCACGAGCCTAGGGCATGCACAAATCCACCCAGAATTCACCTGTGCCTTCAACAATTAACAAAACTGTCAGCCTACACTTCAAAAATCGTTCGTTGTGAAGGAGAGATATGGAGTTCGTGAAATATTTCCAAAAGCAAACCGACAGGTCATACAGGTGCACAATTCCTGTCAAAAAAAAATAGATGATAACGATGTTGAACATGAACAGGAATGTGGTGATACGATTTCAGTAAGTAAGGATTCGTATTTTAATCTAAAAAGACACATCATGCGGAAACATGACAGTGTGCTGCGTGAACATGGGGAGGCAAAACGTGAGCATTGGCCAATAGTCAATTAAATAAGTTTTGTCATACGAATATTTTAATGTAGTCTACTTAACCCTGTCCGTGATTTTTTATTTCATAGAGAAAGAGATATAAATATATGTTCTATTTTGACTGAAGTTGCTGTGAGTTCTTTATAGGATATAGGCTGCATGGCGGACGTGTCACGGAGCGGGTTTGCTGCGTGTTGATTTTCCTTTCCGCGCCTATGTTAACAGATTAGAGCAGCCACACTGCCTGCGGAATATGCGCGTATCAGGTGCGCGGTCCAACCAAACCGCGGCCCCGCGACAGAATAGAAGTGAAGCGGATATTTCCGCAGCAGTTACGCAACAAACCCGCTCCACGTCGTCACGCAGACAGTGTGTCCCAGGCATAAGGCCAGAGCCGGCGCCAGCGCAGCACTGATGAGGGGGCGACTGAGGTAACGAAAGGGGGCGATGACGTAGTAAAAATAAATAAATAAATAAAAACATATGTGGCCCATTCACGTATTTGTCGGACCGTAAACAAGCCTGCCCGCGCTACTACTACAACTATTAGAATACTGGGTTCACACACAGATAGTGTTTTGGTCGCGAGACAGGTCAGTGGAAGAGTTTTTTTTTTTCTTTATTTTTTTTTTTTTTTTTTTCAGTGCAGTGTTTTAGAATGATGTATTAAGCGTGGAGAAGCTGCTATAAAAGACGAGAGCGCAGCATTCAAATTCAAAGACATCCGTAGCGCATTTACTTTGAAATACAATGGAAAAGTACCGCAGTGGAATGAAAAATGCGTTCTGAGTGAATGACCCTACTAAAAGGTAGCCTACTTAGCAAATACAGATGGCAGAGTATAATAAAACAAAATCGCATCAAATTCGAAAATCTGACATCCAGGAAATAACATGTCTTAGGGCAGCAGTTTTACCACAAATACGGGCCGCTGCTGGCCAAATGGGTGCCCTAAGCAGAATTGTATTGTTGTGCCCCCTCCCCAAAATATTATGGAAGTAAAAGAAAAAAACTATAGGGATCAAAATAGACCTTTAATAAAATATAAAAGTAAATAAATAAATAAATTGTAATTAAATTGATTTATTTACAAATTACAATTACAGTTACCACCTATGGCTATGATTTTATTAATACAGCTGTCAGATTGATTTTATAGTCCAAAGCATTCAGAAATCACACAAAAGAAAATTAAGCAGCTTTACTACGATAAAACCATGGTTAATTTTTGTAAGGGTTGTGATGTTCACATTATAGAGGCTGTAGCATTTCTATTGCAAAAAGGTGGCCAAAAATAAAAGATTAAGTGGATATTTTAATTAAATATTTGGTCGATATTAAAGGACTAGATCGTCCTGTGTAACAGCAGCAATTACCAGGCCTTTGGTGCCCTTTGCAGGCATTTGTAATATGTAGCCTAATGTACATAAATTGTATATTTTGTATTACTTTATGTATTTTAACAGTTATGCAATATGATTATAAGTAATTAACCGATCATTATTGCCTCATTGTTTTATATAATGTTTTATAAGTCATTTTAAAGGCTATTGTTCGCTTAGGTCTGTTTTTATAACCACAAAAAAAAAAAAAAATCTCAATACTTATTTGCAAATTATTATTTGAAGTAACAAAACCACGGTTAATTTATGGTTACCATGGCTACAAGAACATGGAAACTCAAAGAGAATATTAAGGCAGATGCTGATGGTGAAATTATTAGACATTATTAACGTCAACAGCCAAAAAAGTTTCACAGGATTATGAACGTACATGAAAATGATGCACGGGCTTCATCTTGGGCTTTTTTATTTTTCCTTTTTCCTTTCTGGGCCCTGGACTGCTGATGTCTTTTCCCGGGCATAGTTTTCGATCATTTATGATAATTTGCATTCAGCCGCAAATATGACCTGAGGGCGGGCGCCAGCGCAGATGCGGGAAGGGCGCGTCACATGTGCTTAGCTACTGCGTTCATTTTTTATCATTATATATAGGCTATCTGTTCATGTTTATATTTTTATTTATGTATATATTAATATAGAACGAATTTAATAAAAAAAAAAAATTATGCCCTATGCAAACTGCGTACTCTGCTTATAGGTACACCACCAGAAATACTCAAGCTGTTAGGGGCGGACATTATACACCAATAAAAAATTGTCCACAATTTTTGTTGTCGAGTAGTCGTTTGACCAGAAATAGCCTGCTCAATTGTAGCGCAAGTCTGTTTTACAATCAAGAGAAGAACACACAAACACAAGCATCCAAACTTAGCGGCGTTTTGTGTAAATATATACCGCTTTCCTCTCATAACGAAATAAACAACAAAAACCCCTGACATAACACATTCGATGTGGATTGCGGCCCATTTAACAGATGCATCATTTTAAGTTTGAAGCAGCTTTACGGTATTAAACTGAAAAACATTAAAAGTGTCGCTTTCAGAATTACAACATCTGTTATAAACAGCTCTCCAGTGTACAGCTAATGATAAAATATATGGGAAAAAATAATCATTTCATTAAAGTGACAGTTTGGTTTACAGAGATCAAAGCTTGATCTAGCCTGTTTTGATTATCTCTATAAGGTATTAAACATTATGTTTAAAAAATTATTCCAAAGCATCATCACTTACTTTATTTTGTTTCGTATTTAGCTTACAAAAGTCAGTAGTGCTGCATAATGCCTGCATTTAGTTGAACTTTTTCATGTAGCTAATTAAATGGTGAGAGAGTGTCTCTGTCTGTCATCTCATTTTGTGTGCCATCTATTTTTATAATGAATTGGTAACATTACAATAAGGTATCATTTGTTAACATTAGTTAATGTATTAATTAACATGAATGAACAATACATTTATTACATTTAAGTATTAATCTTTGAATGTCGGTTAATAAAAATTTGTGTGTCAGCATTTATCAATGTAAAAAAAAACAACTTGTGATTTTAAAATGCGACTTTGAAATTAACATTGATTAACAAACTATAGAAGTAGTTCATTATTAACTGTCCTAAATGCACATTTCATACACAAAAAAAATTCAAAAACACAAAAGTGCTATAAAAGGAAGTAGACATTAAAAATAATAATCACAACATCAAGGAATTAAAAATAATATTCACAACAATAAAAACAAGGAAATTATATACAAATTTATTTAGAATTTAAAAGCGAATAGAAAATGATTATACATAAAATATTTCATGTTTGTTAACTAATGCTTAATGTAAAGTGTTACAATTAATTGTGTAATAATTGTAATTACATAATATTTTTTAAATAAACCATTATATTTCATAAATAAAATCTATTTTCTGAATAACACTCATCTACTGATTAACCAGTGAATAATCGACGATTAGTCGATTAATCGTTCTAATAATCGTTAGATTAATCGATTATCAAAATAATCGTTTGTTGCAGCCCTAGTGTCTGTTTTACAATGAAACACAAGCTTATTGTGACCGATTCCCTGACATAACACATTCATTGCGGCCCATTTAACAGATGCATCATTTTAAGTTTAACAAACTGAACAGCCCCTGTGGCGCCGGCCCTGCATAAGGCTTCGGTTGAAAACGGCAGGTGTTAGGCATGCAGAGGAATTTTAAATGTGAGCGAGCGTGGAGCGATTTCACCGGAGCGGGATGAAATTGTAGGTGAGCGGGGAGCGGAATTGAGCGGAGCGGTCTGCTGCGACTTTGAGCGGTGGAGCGGGGGAGCGAACACCCACGTGAGCGGGGAGCGGGAATTCTCACTGCTCAGCTCCGCTCACATGCTCTGCTGATCACTGAGCATTATATGTGGGCTGATTTTTGTTGGGTTGTCTTTCTTTTACAAGGATGTTGACCAGGATACTGGTGAAGACCTGAACCCTAACAGAAGGAGAAATGTGGGTGGAGAAGGTCAGGAAGAGTCTGCCATGAGGAATCCTGACAGACCTACAAACCTGAACCTGGGCCATGCTCCAGAAGTAGAGGATGACACATTGGAACGCAAAAGACTAGCCAAGATCTCCGATCCGGAGAAGTGGGAAATCAAACAGGTGCATGGCCATCTATAATGTGAAATTAAATTCATTTCTTTTTATAACATTTATGACATATGTTCATATTTTAACATCTTGATCTGTCTGTTCTTAGATGATTGCTGCCAATGTGTTGTCTAAGGAGGAGTTCCCAGACTTTGATGAAGAGACAGGAATTCTGCCTAAAGTAGATGATGAGGAAGGTATGAGTTGGATTATCATTTGTTTAACTCAATATTTTTACCATGCTAATAAATAAAATCCAGCTTCCCATCACAAAAAATTGTTTTTGTTGGAACACCTCTAGCTGCCTGAGCAGCCACCTCAAATTTTGTCTGTTGTGGTTTGTCTGTCAGATGAGGACTTGGAGATTGAGCTGGTGGAGGAGGAACCTCCATTCCTGAGGGGACACACCAAACAGAGCATGGACATGAGTCCTGTCAAGATTGTCAAGGTAGGTCAAACCACCTGTACTCTCACTCTACAGCTGCCTGAGCAACTTGGGAAGCAAAGCTATTTATTTCATATTCTGTAATTTTACACTTGCATATATTCTGTTTTTCTGGCAGAACCCCGATGGATCTCTCTCCCAAGCAGCCATGATGCAGAGTGCCCTGGCCAAAGAGCGACGGGAGGTAAAACAGGCCCAACGGGAGGCTGAAATGGACTCAATCCCCATGGGTCTTAACAAACACTGGGTGGACCCACTTCCTGACGGTAAGACATTCAAACTTCATCCTAGCTTCATCTGAATAAGGAATGATGTTGCACTCCAATTCAGGAAGTCAAAATGTATTTCTGCTCTGAAAAGTGCAATAGAATGCCACTTCAAGTCACACTTTCTACTCTAATGCAGGTGTAAGATGTCCTGTAAACTTGGCAGCATAGTTGTAGATTTTTAATGATAAATATTACTTTAAAGCATCAACAAAGTGTGTCAACAAGTCAAAGTTTCCCAAATGATTTTGTGGTCAGAATTCTGAGATATCATACTTGAATATCACACATCTGACTTTGATTAGAATTCTCTAGATCTCCTAAACTGCATGGAATAGTTACATTTGAAGACTAAAATGAAAACCAGTCTGATTAAGTATATATTGAAGTAGGATTGTGTGAGTAAACGGAAGTTTTGCAGTCCATGTCCTCCAGTTAAAAAAAAGAACAAGTGGTTATGTAATATGAAAGACACTGATAATTCCAGATAAACTTCCTTCCTATTTGTCCATACTGGGGTTTAGGGAGTTCTCTGATAGGGAGATCTGATTTCCTGAGCTCTGCTATCGTGGCAGATGGTGGCTGGTCTGCACATAATAACAAGCCTATCTCTGACGCTCGTATGCCCTCTGGCTTTGTATGAGCTCAAGTCTGTTATCATGTTTGTGCATCTCTAATAAATGCTTTTTTTCTGTCTTCACACGCTTACCATCCATACAGCCGACGGCAGGCAGATAGCTGCCAACATGAGGGGCATAGGTATGATGCCCAATGACATCCCAGAATGGAAGAAACACGCCTTTGGTGGCAACAAGGCCTCCTATGGAAAAAAGACTCAACTTTCTATCCTAGAGCAAAGAGAGAGTCTTCCTATCTACAAGCTGAAAGAGCAGCTCATTCAGGTGGGACTTCAACTGATACGTATTTTCATTCTGAGCTAGTTTTCAGTTTAGTTATGTTCATAGATTCAACCATTGTGTCTTTACAGGCTGTCCATGACAACCAGATCCTAATTGTGATCGGTGAGACGGGCTCAGGAAAGACCACTCAGATCACTCAGTACCTGGCTGAGGCTGGATACACCACACGGGGGAAGATCGGGTGCACACAACCCAGAAGAGTGGCAGCCATGTCTGTGGCTAAAAGGGTGTCAGAGGAATATGGTTGCTGTTTAGGTCAAGAGGTATATACTTGCTTATATTAATTTCTACAACATTGGCAACAGTGATCTAACATTTGACCATAACGGTTTAAAACGGATCTCTTTCTGTGTCTGTTCAGGTTGGCTACACCATCCGTTTTGAGGACTGCACAAGTCCAGAGACTGTCATTAAGTACATGACGGATGGTATGCTGTTAAGAGAGTGTCTGATTGACCCTGATCTGGGCCAGTATGCCATCATTATGTTGGATGAGGCCCATGAGAGAACCATTCACACAGATGTGCTCTTTGGCCTGCTCAAGAAGGTATGGTTTAGAGGCTTTGTTCACACAGTCAATGAGTGTCCGGGTCAATAAAGATTTTATTTTATTTATGTATTCATTTATTTGAAAAAAATATATATTTTAATTTAGCCAAGGACACTTTAAATTGTGATAGTAAAGACGTTTGCATTGTTACAATTCATTTCTATTTCAAATAAATGCTGTTATTTTGAACTTTCTCTTAATCAAAGAATCCTGGAAAAAAAATATTGCAGCTTTCACAAAAAAGAAAATAAATGTTACTTGAGCTCCAAATCATCATATAAAATGTCTGGAGGATCATGTGACACTGAAGACTGAAGTACCATCAAAGGAATACATTACATGTTAAAATGTATTAAAATAGAAAACCTTTATTTTAGATTGTAGTAATATTTCACAATATTACTGTTTTTTTTTTTTAATGTATTTTTAATAGGGGTGGCACGGTACACAGATGTCACGGTTCGGTACGTACCTCGGTTCAGGGGTCACGGTTCGATACGATTTCGGTACAACTTGGAAAAAAAAAAAGAAATCTACTATGCTCGGTTTCTTTTCATTTATTTTGAACAGATAGTAGTGCAAATTAAAAAAAAAATTCCATGTAGATGTGAAAATACTACATATTACGTTTTATATATATAAAATCTGTTTTGTTTTCATTGTGAGTGTACACAAATAAAAGCAGACCTTTATACAGTGATTATTAATAAGACAATAAGTGTTTAAAGTTGATTCTGCTGGTGTAAGGAAACAGTTGAAGTGATCGCGCTGAAGCTCGCACGCACACACACACACACACACACGCACACACACATCAGTTCCAGTATTGCTAACTTGACAGCCAGTTGGTTCTTTATCAAAATAAAATACAGTGAGCCAAACATCAGCGTGGCCGCCTCTGTGTCACCGTTGGCATTCGCTGTTCTTCTGCTGGCGGTTATCAAACAGCATTGCATTGCTGCGGGCGCCCCCTTCTGGATTGGGGGTGAATTGCCTGTATTCGTCGTAAAGCCTCATGCACCGAACCGAGATGCCTGTACCGTGACGGTTCGGTACGAATACATGTACCGTGCCACCCCTAATCTTTAATCATAATAAGCAGCCTTAGGTGCTTAGATTTGTCTGCCTCTTTTGGGGCACATGTAATAGTGTCTTGTTTTTGTATTATTTAGACTGTTCAGAAGCGAACTGACATGAAGCTCATCGTGACATCTGCTACGCTGGATGCTGTGAAATTCTCACAGTACTTTTATGAAGCACCTATTTTTACTATCCCTGGTCGTACATATCCAGTGGAGGTTTTGTACACTAAAGAACCTGAGACTGACTATCTGGATGCCAGTCTGATCACAGTCATGCAGATTCACCTCACTGAGCCTCCAGGTAACTTTTTGCACACAGTTGTTCACAGAAAAACTTCTAAATGCCTGTGAAAATGAGCTTCCTGTAATAAAAGTTATTTAATGTGCAGGTGACGTCTTGGTGTTCCTGACGGGTCAGGAGGAGATCGACACTGCCTGTGAGATCCTGTACGAACGAATGAAATCCCTTGGTCCTGATGTCCCAGAGCTGATCATCCTCCCAGTCTACTCTGCCCTGCCCAGTGAAATGCAAACCAGGATCTTTGACCCAGCACCACCTGGAAGTAGAAAGGTACCATCCATTGCTCTCTATGGTCACTTCTGACATATCAGAACATCTCTTCCTTAAAATGTGGATCACTGTATATACCTTAACAAATATTCTGCTTTTTCTTTAGGTGGTCATTGCTACTAACATTGCAGAGACTTCTTTGACAATTGATGGGATCTACTATGTGGTGGATCCAGGTTTTGTCAAGCAGAAGGTTTATAACTCCAAAACTGGCATTGATCAGCTAGTGGTTACCCCCATCTCCCAGGTAACATCCATTCCTAATGAACCAAACTACATTCATTATACACATTGTTAGTACACTTTGTCTCCTAAACCACACTCTTGTGGTCCGTAGGCCCAGGCTAAACAGCGAGCGGGTAGAGCAGGTAGAACAGGCCCTGGGAAGTGCTACAGACTCTACACAGAACGTGCCTACAGAGATGAGATGCTCACCACCAACGTACCTGAGATTCAGAGAACTAACCTGGCCAGCACTGTACTGTCTCTAAAGGTACAATTCAGCAGTTCTAATGTTGAGTCATCTTGTGACAATATTAAAATTCTGGCATGTGCAAATAAGCTGATAATTTTTCTTTTCCTCCAATCAGGCAATGGGCATCAATGACCTGTTGTCATTTGATTTCATGGATGCTCCGCCCATGGAGACGCTCATCACAGCCATGGAGCAGCTGTACACTCTGGGATCATTGGATGATGAAGGCTTGCTTACACGCCTCGGTCGTAGAGTAAGTTTGCATGTCTATTTTCTTATGGCTTTCAACGGATTTGGTTGTAACTGCTCAGTTTTCAAAATGAAGTATTAAGTTTCTTGTCACTGTTCCTATCAGATGGCTGAGTTTCCTCTGGAGCCCATGCTTTGTAAGATGTTGATCATGTCCGTCCATCTTGGCTGCAGCGAAGAGATGCTGACCATTGTGTCAATGCTTTCAGTACAGAATGTCTTCTACAGACCAAAGGTACTCATTTAGCCCACACATGTTAACAGATCCATGAGTGGTCAAGGAACAGTTACATCATCATATAGAGTTTTAGGTATCCTAGCAGACTGATCCTAAAGATGGTAATCATGATTTCACTCTAAATCTCAGGACAAACAAGCTCTGGCAGACCAGAAGAAGGCTAAGTTTCACCAGCCTGAGGGGGACCACCTGACTTTGTTGGCTGTCTACAACTCCTGGAAGAACAACAAGTTTTCCAACCCCTGGTGCTACGAAAACTTCATCCAGGCGCGATCTCTCAGGCGTGCGCAGGATATCCGCAAACAGATGCTGGGCATCATGGACAGGTGAGGGGTTGAGAATAACAGTAACTTTATACGACTTCCTTAAATTGTATTACTAAACCTTAAGCCTAAGCCTGATCATATTAAAGGAACACTCCACTTTTTTTGGAAATAGGCTCATTTTCCAAGTCCCCAAGAGTTAAAAAGTTGAGATTTACAGTTTTTGAATCCATTCAGCCGATCTCTGGGTCTGGCGGTAGCACTTTTAGCTTAGCATAGATCATTGAATCGGATTAGACCATTAGCATCGCGCTCAAAAATGACCAAAGAGTTTCGATAATTTTCCTATTTAAAACTTGACACTTCTGTAGTTACATCGTGTACCAAGACCGACGGAAAAAGAAAAGTTGCGATTTCCTAGGCTGATATGGTTAGGAACTATACTCTCATTCCAGCGTAATAATCAAGGAACTTTGCTGCCGTACCATCTGTGCAGCAGGTGCAATGATATGACGCAGCGCCTGAAAGTAGTCCCCAGCTCAGTAGCCTATGATATAGCTGGGGACTACTTTCAGGCGCTGCGTCATATCACTGCATAGCCATATCAGCCTAGAAAATCGCAACTTTTCATTTTCCGTAGGTCTTAGTACACGATGTAACTACAGAAGAGTTAAGCTTTAAATAGGAAAAATATCGAAACTCTTTGGTCATTTTTGATGACCAAATGCTAATGGTCTAATCCGATTCAATGAACTATGCTAAGCTAAGCTAAAAGTGCTACCGCCAGACCCGGAGATCGGCTGAATGGATTCAAAAACGGTAAATCTCAACTTTTTAACTCTAGGGGAGGTGTAACATGAGCCTATTTCCAAAAAAAAGTGGAGTGTTCCTTTTAAGAGCAATAACTATACAGATAACTAATTATGAGCTACGATTATGTCATCGCTGCTTTGCTCAAGCTCTTTAAAGTTGAGTGGATTCCGATAGGCTAGATGTTTTTGTTTTTTTTATAGGAAAAATTATTTTGGGAGTGATTCCATTGATGTCATTCCTTTGTCGTTATTGTTATAGTTGTGGTGTGAACTTCGCTATTCTCATAGAATTAAAATGATTTTTAAATCTTTATTATCCTTGGTCTGAACGGGCCTTTACACTCCATAATTACACATTTTTCTCTCTTCAGACACAAGTTGGATGTGGTATCATGCGGTAAAGCCACAGTACGTGTACAGAAGGCCATCTGCAGTGGTTTCTTCCGAAACGCAGCCAAAAAGGACCCTCAAGAAGGTTACAGGACGCTCATAGACCAGCAGGTGGTCTACATCCACCCCTCCAGCGCGTTGTTTAATCGCCAACCAGAATGGTATGTTTGCAAAAAGCGATTAACAACACTAGTATCCATGCTGCTTGTACTAAAGCTAGTTTCACTGCATTCTTCTCCTCAGGGTGGTGTATCATGAGCTTGTGCTGACCACCAAGGAGTACATGAGGGAGGTGACCACCATTGACCCGAGGTGGCTTGTAGAATTTTCTCCAGCTTTCTTCAAAGTCTCTGATCCCACACGCCTCAGCAAGCAGAAGAAACAGCAGCGGTTGGAGCCCCTCTACAACCGCTACGAGGAACCAAATGCTTGGAGAATATCCAGAGCCTTCAGACGACGCTAGAACCTTCACACAAGGTCCTCATAGACTGCGAATGTCCCATACTGCTGCTGAACAAATCGTTGAGTTTGTGGTGTTGGCAGAGTGGAGGATAACTTGGACAGAAGCTAAAAATGTATGTAAAAAAACCCTGAGGTGCCCTATTTTTTAAGATAAGATCCTTTCCACTACTGTGAACAGCACGTTTGAATTTAAAGATGTTCCCTCAAAAATGAAAGCTAGTCTGAGTTTCTGCTTTCCCTTTTTTTTTTTTTTGTCAGAAGCATTTCATTTATTATTTTAATTTTGGATATGGATGTTAGGGATTTATAATTGAAATTATCCCTACCTTTGTATTAAAAAAATACAAAAACCTGAGGGATCAAAATATGAAATTAAATTATCTGGGTTATTATCTGGGTTGGATGCCAAATCCAGTTAATTTGACTTTTTTGAACAAGCTATCCCTTTAACATAACAAATCAGTTATTTGCATTTGTATAGTGCAGCTCTTTTTCGTCCAGATTCTCCGGAACGGCCCATTTGTGTTGTAGAATGTGTGGACGGCACATCCGTCTGGTCAGTGGATGTTGATTACTGTGCCGAGAGGGAAAGGGTTTTCATTAATTCAGTTAGTTCCTCTGTGGTGGTCTGGTCATGTATAATTGAACAGGATGTTAAGTCACTTTCACTATCACACACAGATCTCATCCTTATTTGGGACCTCTTTTCTGTTTTAATGTTTAAATTACCAACTCCGAACAGGATCAGTGCATTGGACCACAGTGGAGATTTTGTATTATAGCTCTTTTATTAGTGATGGGGGATGGAAATGTCCTGCAGTTTTTGATATTGTTACAGCTTATGTTCTGTCATGTCTTGGAGTCATTTTGACGTCAACTTAAATTAAAATCTGTCTTTTAAAAAGTCCCTCTTTTGAGTGGTTTCTTTTTCTTTTTGGTTACCTTAGAAAAGCGTATATTGCAGTTGAACTATACATCTAAAAAAAATAAAAATAGAACGGAAGTCCAGAGCGCGAAAGATGAACTTGGGAGCGGTTCATGAGGTGCTAACTATTTTTCACCCGTCAACAACAGATTACACAGCCAGAGGAAAAATAAAAACTCAAAAATGAGAAGAGAGTGAACATCAGTTTGAGAATGTTAATTCGGGTTTTGTCGCTGGAGGGAGCTGAGAGCTTGCTACGCTTCTTTTGGACAGGTAAAAATTATTTTGAAAGATGGGGCGTGTCTAATTCGGTGGCCTTCGGAGACCTTTCTCACAGAAAGCGTTTTTGCATTGATAAACACAGGACTCGGACAGTGGAACGGTTAAAAAAACCGCAAAATCTGAAGTGTGTGAACATTTTTAGAACACTGCTCCAAAAGACGCCAGCACATGTTTAGAAAAATGGAAAAGCAGCACAGTGTAACAAAAAACGCGTTCTGTGTAAAAGGCCTCACTAAAGTTTTAGAACGTCTAACATTGCATACAGATCTTTTAAATATTAATTTAAGTCTGACTGTTCATAGGAGGTCATTCCATCGCTACTTGAATGTGTAGTAAATAGAACACAATCTGTATTAAGAAATGTGTTATGAACTTAAGATTTATAATGAGGTTACTTTAAATTACATAATTGTGTTTGAGTTTACGTCAGTTTGTGCAAAAAGAGTGTTTATAGATATACAACAGTGCTATTCATTAATTAATAGGTTTCTCTAGTAAACTGCATCAGTTGTCAGCGCCGATGGCCTCGTGGGCCCAGTAGCCCCTCACTGCAGTACACAAGATCCAGAGCCCCTGGACCTGGGGGCAAGGTTACATCAACATCCAGGGGGTGGAGACAGGTAAGTTTTGGGATTAGGGGGTGGAGACAGGTAAGTCAGGGATCAGGGGGTAGAGATGGGTAGGTTTAGGGATATGTAAAGTGGGAGAAGTTGGATCTGGAATTCTGGATCCAATCTCGCACCCTGGATCTCATGTTCTGCAGTCTCTTTCACCCACTTCGCTTCCTGTCAACCTATACTGTCCTAACTAAATAAAGGCATAAAACAAAAAGGCATATCCAAAAAAAAAAAAAACTACATCAGTGAGTTACAGGTAAACACCACCTGTTAGTGCATTTTGCGTTTGTTGCAAATATAAGAAACAGAGACTGTTCACACGGTATAGTAGTAATATTGGGTCTTTATTAAGCAATCTCTTGAACCACAGTACTGTGTTTAGATTAGATAGGCCTCAGAAGTGAGAGGAATGCAGAGTCCCTAATGAGATTAATTTAATCAAAAAAAAAAACAGCCTTATATACAAGTGGATGGGGTGGGCATGTGCAATAGGTGCAGCGGGGAGTAAACTGGGATGGGGAACATGGGAAAATGTTGGTGGCATTAGTACATGTAGCCTTTGGAGTAGGACTGAGGGCCCATGTTGGTGGCAGCTGGTTCGGGAGGATAAGACGCCCCCTCATCGAGGTGAGACAGTGGCACCGTGTCTTCCTCGTTGACGTAGCGTTCGAATTCTGCCTTCAGACTTGGCCGCTGATTGTCGGGAAAAGCCAAGGATATCAGAGCCTCCGGCTCACACACGAATTTGTAAACATAACGCTCACCCGCCACCTGAAAAAAAAGATTGATTATTTCACAATCAAAAATTATAACCCTCATGTTCTGTTTGGGACCCCAGACTTATTTTTAACACCTCAAAAAACATGCTTAACATGGAAGTATCAGGTTGATACATCATGAATTTTGAGATCATCCATGAAAATTGTATTTATTAGTGGTTAATTTGGCACCCTAGAAATAAAAATGGAAATGAAATGCATATGTAATTAAAAAAGTTTATTGTTTTGTATAATAAATATGTTGAATGGTTTAAATTAATTTATATAAGTTTATAAATAAATGCAAATAATTTTCATATGATATACATACTTTAGTAGTACACACCTGGATTTAATTTAATTTTGTATTATTGTATTTTTAATGTATTTTGTACTACATGTTTTTGCTGGTGTCAAACTGAAGCCAGACAGAAACAACATTACTTAGATAAAATTGACATTTTGGAATTAGGCTATTTATTATTATTATTATTAATTTTAGACAAATTGTTCTGGAGTCTATATTTGGAGTCTGTGGGAACCCAAATATAGAGTAATGTCAATCTCAATGGAACACGAGGGTTGAAGTGAAGAAGAAAAAAATAGCATAGGAGACAAAATAAGTGATGCAATACCTTTTGCATAATTCCCTTCTCATAATAGTAGCGCAAAGAACGACTCAGTTTGTCGTAATTCATGGCTGGACGGTTCTTCTGCATCCCCCAGAGTCTTGCCACCTAGAGTGTCAAAATAAGTTATAATACAAACCATAAGAGCAGGAAATGACTGCACTGCAGTGACTTAATTTGAACACAAGGGGTCCTTTGTGACTGTACAACAACTGAACTTTGAAAAGGAAGGGCGAGTCCCCGCAAAATAATGCAGTTCCCTTTTATATAACCAAATTACCACTAAACACCGACCAAAACACCACACGGCGCACAGCTCAAACTGCTAGTTGACAAACCTAGAGGAAATACTTATTTATCCTAAACTTCAAGGATCGACTTGAGGGCCCTTGAGAAATAAAAAAAACTGTTGTTCCATCTTGGGCCAGTAAACTTGTGGGTCTGCTGACATTTGAGGAACAGATTGTTTGGTCTTGAGCTCTACGCTTTAATTGCGATAGTAAAACTTTGGCTGTAATGAATGATTCATGCGTACAGTTGAGCAGAACTGATGGAGGCATCTCTGCATGATAGTTTGCTGAGTCATGCCATTTAGCCGTCTACTGACCACAGACAATAGGAGGTTAACGCTCTCGTCTCGACCGCTGCGGTGTGCTTAGACTCCGGCAAAATGGAAGGTTGTAATATTTGGTAATGGAGCCATTCTCCATTTTATTTCACTATTCTGTTAAGTGGGGTAAATAATGCATGGCAGCTAATGGAAAACTGGCATCGTGTGGATGAGTTCTTAGACCCTGGGGAACTGTGAGCTGATCGCAAGCAAATCTCTGAAACCCATTGTTTATTCTCTCTATAGTTTGTGAAGGCTGAATAAACACTGTTTCGAATTGATCTGAACCTCCCAATAATATTGTCATCTTAGTTCTTTGAATGATCAATTGCTATTAATGTTTTCTGGATATAAAAACATATTTTGCCTTTTGAGAGCTCTTAAAACCCCCATTTTTACCTCCTCTGGCTCGATGAGTTTGAACTCCATGCCACGGCCGGTCCATGCGATGAAGTGCGCATTGCCGGGGTCGTCGAGGAGGGCCACCAAAAACTGCCAGAGCTGCAGTGAACCACGGCGCTGATAGGGGGCGCCCTCACGAAACACACCGCCCCCTTCCTGCTTCACCTCACCTGAGCACAGGAAAAGAGATTGTCCATTAATTCACCTATAGATAGCAATCATATCTCAAAACCTTTTGAATGAATGAATGAATGAGGCATTTATATAGCGCTTTATTGTGTATTGCCATACACCCAAAGCGCTTTACAATCATGAGGGGTCTCTCCTCAACCACCACCAGTGTGCAGCATCCACTTGGATCCACTTTTATTCAAGACAGACACATAGTAATAAGGACTTGATTTGAAATCGCAAATAATCATAGAGTGGTGAGACCACATTGAAAATTTGAGATTCAAAAACTAAAATTTTAGGACTTTGAAAAAAAAAAAATGTTGAAAAATAATTTTGTAATCATGCTCGAGAATGTAATAATCAGGTTTTACACAAACTTGTGGAGTTCATTCAGTGTAGGAGAGGCAAGCCAAATACTAAGAAATAACAAGATGTATATTCATTTTTCAATTCAGCTTCCATTCAGATTTTTATGTTTGTAACAATTTGTAATGGAAAAAATTGTATTACATTTTTAAACATAAAATAAACACATTTTCACTAATGGTCTGACTTTTGGGTATTAATTTTGTTTCTCATTTTTGTATGTTGTAGGCCTATAGCTTTAATTACAGCACTTAATTTCATTGTGTGAGCTTGGCACTTGAACACACTATTTGTATTTGAAATTAATACCTGTCCTATCTGGACAAGAGAGACTTACCTTCAAATTTCTCAGGAACAACGCGGGAATCATTTTCAAATATGTAACCTAGTAAGATAGGACAAGGGAATTATTAGAAGTTTAAAGTGGATGCCAACACGATCCACTTGAGTTATACTGTGCTAATGTATTAATGGTAGTCATTAATAATAACAAGCATTTTCCTGTTTGACTTTTCAAATTGAGATGTATGAATACAGTAACTGTTTTTCCATTGATATTTGTGAATTCTTATTATGGGAAACAAGGATTCTTGATGATTATTATTATTCAGTTATGTACAATTATGAAGCAAGGAACTACATTTTCTGTATCTAATAGCTCATTACAGAGATCAGCTAACAACTGAAAATACCCAAAATGGTGCGGCAAATGCAGCAAGCGGAGAGAAGGATTATTTTTCTTCACTCCAGGAAAAATACTCGTCTTTTCCAGTAGTAATATTTACCCTGGAATTCTTTAGGCAAGGGAGAAACAAATGTTCATGCCAACAGAAACACAGACCCTCTGGCCTGGTTAGCCAGTGACCGCACAGTACTGGCCAATCCTGACGTGCTGTGAGTGTACTGGAGCAGCATGTTCTAGATGGACAAACCTTACCTTCACTGTTGTGCTGTGGGTTGGGATAGCCCTCATTGTGATGATACATGGAGGGGCAACCAGGCACATCTGTAGAGAAAACACAAACAAATGACCCTCAGTGATGGATGCGTGCACTATGATAATCTGATTATCTTTATTTATGCTTCCTGTTGGTAAAAGTCAACTGCTTTGTTCCAAAACCAATAGTGAGTTTCCTACATAAGAAGCATTTTAAGGTCCGGAGCAAAAGCTAAATGTTATCATTTCGGTTTTGCTCCCTTCTAAGATCCCTTGGCAGGGAGGCAGCATTGCATATATGCTTCACACACAGTCTAATGCAAAAAGTGAATATGCATTGCAAAAAGTAAAAAATAAATCCAAGATGGCAGATGAGATGAAACAAATGTTGATTTTTACATAAGTACTTTGATCCTGAAAAGTACAGATAAAAATACCTACTTTTATATATACGTTTATTTATTTTTATTTTAAATTCAAGTTAATAAATTAACTTTTCATCGCCTCATGACCCCGTTGTAGTTTACTCACAAACACTCGTTTGTGAAACCCTGAATTAGTGTATCGCACCGTTATCACTATTGAAGCAAATTTAAAGCTGCTCTCCTGTTTGAAGCTCTATTTTTTGTGTGTTGCTGCCTATTCATAATTATTCCCTTATGAGGTTACGTTGTGGTTAGGATATGCTGCCTATGTAGGTAGTCAGCTGCGAGGCAGCTCACTAGGTTTGAGAACAGAGCTAATCATTGTTGGTCCTCTTTAGGCACTATTTCTGTAGGGTGTGAGGCTGGTGCATCTGCAGATTTGATAACCTCTGCCACTGAGTGCTGCAAGGACAAAAGGTCCATTTGTCATAAAGTCATTTGTCATAATATCACCTGTCTGCAGCTTTATTTTTAGGCAGTAAAGAGCAGTGGATCTTAAACAGTCACACAGAACTGCAGGAAGCCAGCATCAGCTTTATAACGGTTATACCACTCTTCTCTCTCTCTCTCTCTCTCTCTACTTCTATACAGTTTAAATGAGAAATGGTTAGTTTGTGAGGTGGAGTCATGATTCATGGCTGGAGAATGCAGTGGCAGAGGCCGTGATAAGAGGTCACAGGGGAGAAAGAGCTCTGAGGGACTAGAGCACTTTTCTCATACATAGAGCTCATTAATGTAACTGTTGACAGAGCTGTTGGACTGGAAATTTTTCAGTTCCATTTTCAACTGAAATAGTCACATGATCCCTTATAAAACATAAACTGCATGGTAGGGGCTGCACGATTGGGGAAATATTTCATTGTTTTTATACATATAATGATGATGAAGATGATGATGATGATAAGTGAAAGTGTATTATTATTATTATTAAGATTAAACATAATAAGAATTATTTTCATTAACTGCGAGCCGCTCGAGGATGCTGAAAACACTGGATCATGAACTGCTCATGTGTAAATAAACACAGTGCCGCACTACACTCTGAAACACATCGCACATATATTTATTTACTTAAACCACAGGCTTTGCGATTTAATAATCAAACTAAGCCATTTGTTGTTATCAGTTTTATTTTGATTTAATCATGCAGCCCCTACCGCATGTTGTACAAAAGTGTCGGTACGGTTTCTTATTGGTGTTAGCTTGTATTTCCCTCTGTTTTTGTTCTGTAGCAGAGCGGCAGCCATCAGCCTGGGCAGGGATGAATCTACTGATAACATGCTGTACTCCACCTCAGATAGGGCACTCTATCTTCACACAAACATCCTTTTGTTCCAGACAATCTCATCCAAAGTTGCCACATTTCTGCACGTATGAATCTGAGCTAAGCAGCATAAGCTTTATAACAGCTTTTTATCTTTTCAGTTTTGGTTTTGATCATTTAAGAACTTTTGTCATTTTTATTAGTTTTCTTTTTATCTTAGTTCTAGTCATTTTAGTACTTCAACATATTTTATTTTAGTTAATTACTAAGGCAAGGCAACATATCTCATTTTTAAGTCTATTTAAGTCTTAATATAATATTTATGTTTATGTGCTTTATTTCAATTATGGAAATGTTAATTAATCATTTTAATAGTTTTAGTTAACAATAACAACACTGGACATGCAGTACCAACAAGAAGGGAAGGAAAGAACCCTGAAAAGGTCATGCTTCCTTTTTTTCCATTTACAAGAATCGGGTGAAATGGTAACTTTGTTTTTAAGCTAATCTATGTGCAATGTTTGTTAGCTCACTGTTGTTTGTAGTCTTTCACAGAGCACTGATAAGTTGGACCTGCGCAGGGTGTTGTGTTTCGACCCTGTGTCGGTCGCAAAAGCCGAGTGGGAGGAGGTGAGTTTGCCTGTGTTGTGAGTATATGGCCCGAGCCCCCCGGCTACAAAACAACCCCCCCACCTCCCACCCGCTCGACCAAGCCAGCGCACGGTCTCGGGTTACCGAGGCTATGCTCATTTTTCCATTATGAGTTCATCTGCCTGCAGAAAAAGGAAGCCGCTGCTGCAACCCTACACCCGTGAGCACTCCGCTGGGGATTCTAGTCTTTCCAGTGCCCTCCATTTTCTCAATGAAATTCCTATGCCTCCCTCCTTCTCAAAGAACACAGGCAGAAAAGGGAGGGGCGAAGGAGCAGAAGCGGGCAGAAGTACAGAAAACACTGTTGAGACCTTTGTAAAGTGTCAGTGGATGTGGAAGCGGAGAACAACAAACAGAATCTCTTCGAACAAAAGACTTTCTGGTTTGTTGAGCAATTTACTGTTTACATTAGTGGCCTAATGTGGTTTGATTTTTCAGGAAAAGAGAGGAGATGAGACACCACTTCAAAGAAAATCAATTCACTTTGTGTCATCAGTCTTTTGACTCACGTACCAGGTTCGTAAGTGTAGTCAGTGGGTTCCTGTTTGACCATCATATGGGCAGGAGGAAACCTCTGATGCTGTGGCCCGGCCATGTGGGCCGCTCGGTCGTACAGAGGGTCCATGTACTCCTGCTTGAAGTTCTGCTGAGGAGGATAAGGCAAGCAGGGGTCAGAGTGTTGCCGATGATAACCACCGCCTCCGCCCCCAGTGGCATGGGCAGGATGCATACGCTGCAAGGCCTGGCCTTGGGAAGCGAATGGTGGGCACATCTCTGCAGAGCCGGAAGGGAACCTGGAACTGGGAAGGAAAATGAGACCTTGATTAACAGATAGGCTCTTAAAAATGCTGTTGCAATGCAAGTATGCTTTATCTGTATGCTATCATGCACAATTAAATATCCATATGGATTCGCTTGTATTTAAAATGAATGATTTTAGTTTTTCGACTGATAACCGTACCGATATATCATGCATCTCGAAAGTTTACACACCCACACATTCTTTATAATTATTGTTACCTGGGGTTCATGGGGTAACTGTGGCTGTGGCAGGCATGGGATTGGCTGGCTGAGGGTGTATTCATGTACCCTGACTCCGGCCGAGTTCCCACTGTTAGTTTTGGGGAGTAATGCTGCATAGGAGACATGGGTGTCCCTGGACAAGAGCTCTTAGATCCTCCTGCTGTTGCTGCCACGGCTGCTCTCTTCTGCTCGTAGGCACTGCAGGGCACACACACTTTCACAGTCAACAATGCATTTCTTTCCTGTTATATATGCATGAGATCTTGTATGGATGTCTCTTCGATTATAAACACTTTTATGTCTCAGGAGTAGATTTTTGTTAAAATTTTATTAAGATTTTTTTTCTCTGTTTAAATGAAGATCACATTAAAACCAGAAAAGTATATGTATAGACTTTTTTTTTTTGCATTTGACCCAGACTTGCATTCTTAAAATATGAGAATGCATAATAAAAATATAATATTAATTATTATATTAATACTTTTTAAAACGGAAGCACTTGTAAAATCTAAAAGAGTGGGAAAACTATTTCTATATTAATCTAAACAAAGAATGGAAAAGCTATTTCTATATTAATCTGAACAAAGAGTGGAAAAACTTTTCTTATAATGTTTTTACACAAATTCTGACCATCAAATGTGTTTTCATCTCTTATTATGTGTGAAAATATAGTTTAGTTATATTTAGTTAAATAAAATGTGAAATCAGCCTTAGCAAGACATTTTTATTTAAAAAATCGTTTAAAATATTGACTTTAAAGCCCGAGACACACTGCACGATTTTCGGCTGTCCCAGATGAAAGATTGGCATCGTGAAACAATCGTGGCGAATCAGAAATTCTGGGACAGCCGAAAATCGTGCAGTTTGTCTCAGGCTTTAGGGACATAAAAACACTTTACAATAAGGTTCATTAGTTAAACATTAGTTAATGTATTAACTAACAGGAACTAACCATGAGCAATACATTTGTTACTGTATTTACTAATCTTCACTAACGTTAGTTAATAAAAATACAGATGTTAATTGTTAGTTCATGTTAGTTCACAGTGCATTAACTAATGTTAACAAGATTTTAATAATGTATTAGTAAATGTTGAAAATTAACATTAACAAAGATTAATAAACAATGTATAAGTGCAGTTCATTATTAGTTCATGTTTACTAATGTAGTTAACTAATAAACCTTATTGTAAAGTGTTACCCATAAAAAAAATTCTGTGATATGTGAGATTAAGGCATTATGGCACTTATTATAGCCACTGCCCTGCAGAATTTAGCTCAAGATCAAAATCACCTTCTACTAATTTTCTAGTAACTCTGAAGACCTTGATTAGCTTGCTCAGGTGTCCTTGATTGTGGCCCTGATAGACTTCAAGTGAAATTGAAGAATGAATCAGTGTAACGTCATTTAGAACAAAATCAGGCCAAAACTCTGCAGGGCAGTGACCTCCCAGGGCCGGATTTGAAGAACCCTGCATTATAGTGTGAAATGTGTGTTTTAATAATCTAATTTCTGTGTCCACAGGGCTAAATGGTGGCAGTCGTGGCCTAATGGATAGAGAGTCGGACTTGTAACCCAAAGGTCACGGGTTCAAGTCTCAGTTGTGTGTGTGCACTTGGATGGATTAAATGCAGGTCACCATACTTAGCCACACATCACGTCCTTAAAGGTGAACGTAGTAAACCTGCTCACACCATGAAAGTATGTTCATCTAGCGAGAGGCATCAAGGAACAGCATCTGGCTTTTGACTGACCTGGCGTAAAGGCACTGCTCTCCATTGGGGTAGCTGAAGCTCTGCTTGTGACTGCAAGACTGGCTGGGGTCTGAGCCGGGACTCTGGGGCTCTTTCTTAATCTTCACAGGTGGGCTGTGGAATGCCACTGCTGTGGAACACAGAGAAACGGGTTTATTAATGAACCACATTCCAGCTAGTCTCGAGAAATGACAGGCCTTTTGTCTGCACTAAAAATACAACAAGAGTAAAGAGATACACATGTATTCAAATAATTTAATGGGCTTGGTGTGCTATAGTGAGGGCAATAGATCATGCAAACATTATCATTTAACTCAACCACAGTTGACACAAACTTACTGTGCCCTGGACTCAGCTTCATAGTAAATCATAAACAATTATAGACATAAACATCCACTAGCATAAAAAAGTTACTTCCATTAATCAATATTGAAAAGTGGACCATTTTAGATTAATTATTAATGTGCATTAGATTCATAATTCTAATTTCCAATTTTTTTCTTCTTCAACCCTTTTAAAGCACAGAACTGCTAAAAACATTCAATGGCTGTGGTTAAATGAGTAAGTCTTTTATAAACACATCAGCAGCTGGTCATTTACATAAGAATTGTTTTGTGTGTGTGTGTGTTTCTTCAGTTTCTCCAGCCCAGCTTTTAAAGATTTTGTCATTTAGCTGAGGAGTAGCAGAGGAGCCGCCCAGCATGCGTGGGGTCTGGGTCTGAACCACAGTGCTGTTTATTATTGGAGGGGAGCAGCCGGGCTCAAAGACGGCACGGTACAGGATGTTTTTCTGGGCCGCTCAGGGTAAACAGCAGCAGCTGTGCTCTTCCAGCTGAGCAGCAGCTCTGTGTTTATGGCTGTTTATGTGTTGATTGTCGTGGGCGCAGACCTGACAGAACAGGCACTGCTGAAACCCAAGCCCAGGTAATTGCATATTTCATTCACAAAAGCAAGAAAAAAATGGGGGAAAGGCCTTCCAATACTGTAACACTGCAGCACAAGCCCTGCCCTCTCAAAGGCAATACTCAAATCGAAAGAGAAAGAGTTGAAATATGAAAAGAGCGAGTGATTCTTAAACATTCTCCTCTATAACGAGTCTGCATATGCAAGATTTATAGATTTGACATTTAAAGGCTCAAATCAATGCTATGCTTTAATAATGGACTGCTCATTTGATCAATAAGGCTGCAAGTCCTTTTACAAATTCATTACGAACATAGAACCACTAAAACCACTCTTAAAGCAATGAATCATTTCACTCTAAATACTCTAAAATGGGATGGAGGACCAAACGAGGACTTCAGGAGGACACTTCAGGAACGTGTAACATTATCAAGACATCCGTCTGTCGTTAAATTTCCTTGAGTTTACAGACTGATGGCACTTGAGTAAACAGTGATGTGACAATAAAGGAAGCTCTTGTACTTTATTTAGTGAAATTTGCCCAAAGCTCTCAGTTTCTGCTTTCTCTCTTTACGATTCATGTGAAAGTTACATCACTGTTCTCTAAAGCAACTCATATTTCTTAGGTTTTGATTCTTGGAAAAAAGTGGGGATAGGGGTTGTGATCCTAAATGTGTAATGTAACATCTGTGTTTAGATATTCTTGGTTCTTAAAGTAAGTAGTCAGTGATCAGGAAAGAGACTTAGAGCTTGCCAGAGGCCTTATTATTATAATGCCTAATAAGGAATTCATCTTTTCTTTTTTTTTTTTTGATTTCACTGGAAGGACTCCACGCCTACTTTATTGTTATCTTCAAAGAGTTTAGATCAGAGGAAGGGTAAAAAAAAAAAAAAAAAAGTGTGGCCTGTGGCCAATGTAGGGGAGTTCTGGATCACGTATATGCTTTTTAAATGTAAACATTTAGTTTCATGTGATGAATATATGAACTTGCATCTGTATAATTTACAGCTATCAGCAGGCCTTTTTTTACAAAAATGAATTAAATTCATACATTGTGTGCTCTCTTTTGTTTTATCCCGTTATGTAGGTTATGAAGGCAGCATAAAGTTTATTCCAGACATTTAAACCTGCAAAAAAAAAAGTCCGGTCTTTGACCTAAAATGAGTTTGACACCTCTGGTGATCGTAATCTAACCTGGCAAAATATACTGTAGATTTAAATAATGCTGTCCTTACATACAAGTGCATTTACCATTCACACCTCCCTTCAAGCTACATCTAAGTGTGAAAAACCAGGAGCATTGTACCTAAATGACAAGAGTGTCTCCATTCAGGATGAGCTTTTAGAGACAGGCTGGGCTAGAGGTGGGAGCTGGACTTTACATATGTAAATAGCACGATTCAGTGGAGAGGATAAGGGGTGAAAGGTGATGGTCATGGTTGAGTGCTTTAGGAAGTATGGGATCATTATGGAGGGCCATTCAGTCAACTCCCACCACAAACAAATCTCAGGACCCCGATACCCCCTGCACTAAACAAAAAAAAAGATCCACCAGCTGTGACAGATGGAGGTATGGTGGCCTTAGCCGAGAGCTCTGGGGGATCGTCCTAAGAAAGTGTGTTAAAGTACAAGTAATCACTAATCAATTTAGTTTGAATAAAAGTACCTTTGTTGAAATTGTGAGCCAGATTTCAGTCACTGCTAAAGCAGGACAGCTTTGTTTTTAGTTAAACCTTAACTCCACTGATCATCTGGACAGTATTGTATATTCATGTCAGGCTCACATCCTGGAAATTTTCATCTTACAGCTACAGTTGAAGCCAACCGTATCAACTCAGCAGGTACAAGTGTACCAAAGTTTGAGTAATAATATCTCAAGACTATAAACCTATCATATATTACCAGAGGAACGTGACTGCTGCGGCCTGTCGTCAGATAAAACACAAATCCTGAACAGAACAAGTCTTTATGCAAAGACTGTTTGATAAAAACACTGAACAAAGGATTATGGTATTGTTTTAGTCTGGTGTGATGGGAGAGCTTGATATTTGAGCTGATGTTGTGATAAAATCTGATTTTCGATTATGATAACAGTCTGCTTGAGAGTGAGTGAAGAGATGCCACCTGGCGTCCCACTGGCCATTTGAGGCCAACAGTGACAAATCAATAAGAACAACAAGGATGCCAATTATGTCTGAATGGCTTAAAGGTTGAAATGGCAGTATTGATTTTGGGCAGCCCACTTAACACGGCTCTCAAAGCTTGTTTCTTTTTAAGTACAGCCTGTCATAGGAGGTGTTTAATTGAAATAAAAGTGACAGGATTGCAAAATAGAAAGTCACTCTTATAATAATCCAATTGGAAATGTCCAAACAAATTTCTAGTCAAACAGCCCTTATTGTAGACATTACAGCACCTATATTACAATTCCAACTGATACTGAAAAGCTGATAATTACTTGTATGGTTAATATTTTATACTATTTTGTGTAATTAGAATCAAAACACTGAAATTTATCATACAGATTTTTTTAAATGTTTTTCAAAGTATTTAATGCACACCATGGCTGCTTTGATTTGATCAGAAAATACAGTAAAAACAATAATACTGTGAAATATTTTTACAATTAAAATAACTCTTTTTTTCATTTTAATAAATTTTAAAATGTAATTCGTTCCTGTGGTGGCAAAGCTGAATTATCAGAAGTATTACTCTAAACTTGATCCTTCAGGAATCATTTTAATATGCTGACTTAAAATCAAGTAACATTTATTCATTAACAGTTGTGCTGCTTGATATTTTCGAGGAAACTGTGACCTTTTCCAGGAATTTTTATGAGCAGAATGTTCAAAAGAACAGCATTTATTTGAAATATAAAACCTTTGTAACATTATAAATGTCTTTTTACTGACACTATTGATCAGTTTAATGTGTCCTTGCTGAATGAAAATATTACTGATCCCAAACTTTTGGTAGTGTGTATAATGGCTCGGTGAGCATTACAAAGATAGTTGTTTTTGAGCTGTTTCTTTCATGGCTTTTTGTGGATTTTTTGTTTAAGTAGAAAAGAAGCTAAGAAGGTTTTCTTTCCTGATTTAAGGAGCTTTTGTAAATCCATCATCATTGAAATGATCAGTGGAAAGTCCGGGGAGGGATATGGATGATAGAAAGGACTGTTCTTTCAGCCAGAGGTTTTGCTGAAACAATGCAGTCATCTCAGCACAGTTCAGCAACACATGGCGGACATGTGGTGTCCATGTCAACACGATCAGAATGAAAGAGAGAGCAAGCGAGAGAACGCAAACAAAAAAGGAAGTTCTGGCCTCTCTCGGATGGTGAATGGCCAGGGGTTTTCCATAAAAATGGTACTCTGCTCGCTTGGGTTTGACTGTCACTTCTGAGTGTCAG
The DNA here is from genome assembly GCA_027422415.1 of Schizothorax lantsangensis. NCBI lineage: Eukaryota > Metazoa > Chordata > Actinopteri > Cypriniformes > Cyprinidae > Schizothorax > Schizothorax lantsangensis. The sequence continues at coordinate 21,268,061 of CM049860.1, read as the reverse complement.
CGACTTCCCCTTTGAGTTTCAGACGGCTATTGCTAGCTCAAAAATTGTTGGCAAACTTGAATGACAAGATAAGTACAAACCATCAGACAGAGTCTCGTGTGATGCTAAATTTTGCGCTCTCAACATGTCTTTTGTTTGCAAACACTTTTGGATGCTTAATGTGTTTAGTGTTTTTGTGTACTATATGTCATGTTGTAATTGGGTGTGGACAGTACTGGCTGGAGACTAGGTCTTAATGGCATATGACCAGTTTCTGTTAACCGCACTGTATCAGTTCCCTTTATGATTGGATTATTTTTTCTGATGAAACCGCATGACGTTCTTGGCCAATAAAAGAAATGCACCATCCGTCTTTTAAAAGTGAATCATTAAGCTATTTTACCATTACCAAAAGATTAACTTTGGAAAAACTAGACGAAAGTGAAAATGCGAAAGGTGGATGACCATCATTTGTATACGCAATATAATGATGTCATCCATCGAAACATGATAGTGTTTTATGCGTGCGTTCATGTGGAAAGAGTAATCAAACTCTCAACCTCACATTCGTCAGCCCTCAATATATCGCAGTCCACTCTTAATGTTTAATGCATATATTGATTTCTCTGCTCATTGCAGAAATTATATAATTAACTCTACTGTAGAGAATGCAGAGAGAGATGGGAGATAACACCTGCTCATTGAATTTCTGTCAAGCCGGTGAGAAATACATTCCCATCTGGGCTGATATCTTAATTATACAGAGAGAGATAGAGAAACACTCAAGCTTTTTTCTTATGCTGCCTGATCTACTCCTGAGATCACCCTGGATCAATAGATCCATCATTGCTTTTTCAATACAAGACGTGGCCCGTTGCATTTCAGCAGAACTGACGTGAGATTATGCTGAAACAATGGACTGAGCTAAGTGATTTAGACCAGTGATGACTTGCACTATTTAGCTGGAAGAGACTCTGTGTCTCCAAACACTTGTCTATTGCAGTGCGCTGGAAGTCTGTGATTTGTGTGGACATGTGTATGTTATGTTACATGTGTTCTATGTTATCATTAGCCCCCACCTCAGTTTCTTTTCTATCTGCAGGAGAAGGGAGGAAAAGAGTCCCTCTTTGAGAGGAGGGAGAAAAGGCAATTTCCTGGGTAGGTTTAGAGTGTTTGCCCCGCTGCTTCTGTCCTCACCGATGCAGTAAAATACACACTGCTGTCCATTCAATGCCTCAGCGGCCATACCTCAGCCTCTAAAGAGGTTGTTCTAACTTCTTCCAACAGCATACCTGAGCACAAGCTTCCAAATTCATGTTTTACATAAGAGACTGAGCTGCTGTTTACTGGCACTTACAGTCTGGCATGTATCCACCTACAAAAACATCCTAAAACTTCGCAACTGCCGGTTTCGACATACATTCCTCTTATAAAGGTTTAGACTTCAAACTTTCAGAAGAAAGTAAGGTAAAACTTTACAACAAGACTGTATATGTTAACATTAGTTATCACAATAGTTATGAACTAAAAAAAGACAATACTTTTATAGAATTTATTAATCTTGGTTAATCACTTTTTGAAAGAAGTCTTTTAAGTTCATCAAGGCTGCATTCATTTGATCAAAAATGCCGTAAAAACACTAATAATGTGACATATTATTACATTTTTAAATAACTGTTTTCTATTTTAATTTCTGTATGTATTTTAAAATGTAATTAATTATTTTAAAATGTAATTTATTCCTGTGATCTTGAACAGCCATTACTCTATCTTTAGTGTCACATGATCCTTCAAAAATCATTTTGCTGCTTTTGTTTTTTAGAAACTGTGGTATATGTTTTTTAATGATTCTTTATGAATAGACAGTTCAAAAGAACAATATTTATTTAACAAATAGAAATCTTTTGTAAAAAAAATAAAAAAGATGTCTTTACAGTGACCTTTTTATCAACTTAATGCTTCCTTGCTGAATAAACGTAATATATATTTTTAATTTTTTTTACTGACTTCTCAAGAGAAGATGAAAAAGAGTGAAAGAAAAAAAAGAGTAAAAAAACAAGAGAAAGAAAAAGAGCAAAAAAGTGAAAGAAAAAACAGACAGGAAAAAGAAACAAAGAAACAGCGAAACAGCAAAAAAAGAGAAAGCGGTTGAAGAAAAAAACGGTGAAGTGGTAGAGAAAAACATCTCTGTAAAGGCTGCGTTGAGCGCAGCTCTCAGTCAGTCCAAATCATGAATGGAGATCCCGTTTTCTCTTAATGTGCTGCCTCAGCCAGTCCCTCACAACCAGCCCATTCATAAAAAATGTGGGGCTTAAATGTGCGCGTGTGTCGGTGTGTGTGTACGCGTGTGGCTCGTTCCACTGCAAAAAGTTAGTGAAAGAGGAAAGCCTGGCCCCCTCTACGGGGTAGAATGACTGGTCTCTGTACATTTTTGGCACTCTTGAGGATGTTTTTTCAGACTTTGTTGCATAGCAGCTGTATTTTGGAAAGTTGAGAGCTGTAGAGCTGCATATTTTGTTTGAGGAGGGGCGAGGGGACGAACACGACAGCACGATCCAGTGATATATCAGACACGTCGAGAGAGCTAACGGAAGTGCAAACAGACTTGAGACTGTAAATCCCGAAATCCCTTTGCACATCTCTTGTGTTTTCATCTCTCCTGCTCTCTTTTTTTCTGTAGACTTCTCTTTTCTGGAACTGGATTTATAGCCACAACTTCCTATATAATTACAACAAGGCACACAACCAAACAATGGCTCTCACAACATAGCATTTGCAGGATTAACTCACATCTTGGAACACTCAGCATTGAGACAGAGAGAACGAGAGAGAAAAGGCAGCCTAAATTATCACATTTTAGTACAAGTGAAGGGGAAACAGGATGGGGGTGGGGTTAAAACCTCCATTCAGAAAAAGGAACCATGAGGGTGGAGTTAGTTCTGCTCTTGGGCATTTTCATGAATGGGAGAAAGAATCCTGTTCTTTGAGTCCCATTACAAGCAAGACTAAATCTCCTTGTACTAATCAATACTGTAAAGAGATTTTAAAAAACAAAAGTGTTTCATTTTTGATGTTCACAATTACTATTTAACCAATACAGTTTTATGTTTTGTGTTTGCTTTGTGATCTCTTGTTCTAATTCATTACCTTTGGCTATTCATTTTCTACAGCACTGTCTAGTTTAAAGTCTCATTTTAAAGCATGTTAATGATTCCCTAACTAGTCATCTTCGCATTTATATCCCAACTTCTGAATGACAGTTTATGTACCAAGGAGACCAAATTGCTGAGTTCCATCGCTAATAATGACAAACAGGTCACAGTTAGGCCAAATGGAGGCTCTCAATGTGGAAAAACGAGAGGGATGGGGATAGATTTGCCAGATGTGCAGGTGTTGCACAACAGCATGTCCAGCACCTCCCCCATTTCTTTAATCTGGCATTCCGCTTCGTCCCAGAGTCTTAGACTCACGGTCGTGCCCAGACGGGAAACAACTTGACTGGCAAAACAACCAAACCACTTGACTCCATGTATCTTGTTTTCCCTCATGTGTTTACAGACAAAAGGCCAAGAGACAGTTATGAAACGTAACATGCTGGCACGATTTAGCAAAACATCTGACTCACCTGAATGTCATGATAATCTTAGTGAGTTTGAACCAATAGAGAGGAGGCTGTGTTTGGATCTTAGCTGGTGGCATAAACTGACCCACACCATAAGGACCACAAACATGGGAGAATATGTTTATGTTTATAGCCGCCCTGTCAACTCGAGGCTTTTTCTCAATGAGAGACCTCAAACGGTGACCAATTCGTGAGTTATTACTCCATTATGTCTAAATGAAAGGGCGGGTGTTGCTGTCAGTCAAAGCTTTGCTCCACTTAACTAATGTGACAGGCCTGTCAGCCTGAACTCCCATCTCCTCTGTGAGTATTAGGAAAGGCTGTCAATGGCAAAGAGCACTGGTGATTGGTTATGTCCTGATGGGGTTAAGTAGACATGACCCTTTCCTGCCCCAGAGTTCATCTCCACTTCCTCGCCCTCATTGTTGCACAACAGACAAGAACAATATGTTATGGGGAGCATCTGTCACTAGAGGTCAGATCTAGAATGGGGTACTCTAGCGCTGTTTGCACACACGAGTTTACTACACTCCGTCTTTTAGCAAGCCACGGCCCGGTTCGTGTTACTGAAAAAAACAAGATCTATGACTCATTCTGTGAACTTTGCAACCCTTGAAAAAATTGTCACCATAACAGACTCGCCAACGTGGTAAAGGGCCAACCCAATATGTTGTGAATGGCTGTAACAAAAGGTTCAAGAGGAGCTGTTTACAGAGCACGCACCACAAAGCCCGGCACGCCATTGACAGGAGACACAACAAAACGAGGAAAGCAGTTGAAAAGGCGACCTTTGCTTTGTGCGGTACAGGAATTTGCTTTCCCATTTACACCTCTGTCAGACACAAAAAGGACATCTTTGTGCTTGACTGCTGAATGATCTTTTACCGGCTTCCTTAGCTGCTCAATTGAGTATTTCAGGCACATGCAAATGGAAGGTGCTCTTTAGTATGAACATCCAAATACGTCAGTGTAAGTGTAGTAGGTCATGTATCGTGCGTTTCTGTTACGCAGAGCCTGAGAACAGGACTGTTTGTCTGAAAACCTCCACGCCTCAGCCTCCAGCGGTTTGTCAATCAGTCACTTTTTGGACAAATAATTGGCGGATAAACCTACTTCCTCTTCTTTATCTTTTTGTTTTTGTCATCTTTCTCACCCTCTCAGGTTTCATGTTCATTAATGTTCATGCATAAGACGTAAATCAAAAGGAATGATATACTTACAGTTCTCTGAGTTGAAGTCAGGAACAAACTGCTCATCGCTGTCAGGAACTTGAGCTGCAGAGACCACCAAAATGTTAAAATAAGCATTCTAAAAATATGTACTAATATATTCACATATGACGCATGTATAAAAACTATGAGTAAACAAATTATTCTTGTATGAAGTTACTCTAACCAGGCAAATATTATTAAAGTTTTATCACAAAGCAGAAAAGCAATCTTCAGAAATATGACTAGATTCTAGAAGTGCTGTTTCTTTTTGAGGTCCATTTGCAGAAAAAATTGAAAAGTAAAATAAAATGTTAACAATATAATGAATTTATATATAACTACACTCTAAAAAATGCTGGGTTCTTTTTTTTTTTTACCCAAATGCTGGATTCAGCTTGTTGGGTCATTTTATTGGGTTATTTTAAAATATTTTTACCCAGGTGCTGGGTCATTTTAACGCTGAGTTATTTTTTCTACCTAACCGCTGGGTTGACCCTATCTCCGGTGAAACTTCTCAACAACGCAGCTGCTGTGAGCACAGGCTTTTTAAGTCCACAAGAGAGAGTGGTTCTCAGCACCGCTGCCGCCAATTTGGTGCACTCTTTCGGGGAAATAAAGGTTTGTATACATTTTACCCCCGCGAACAGCAGCCCTTCACCGGCTCAGATTTCGGCGACACACCGGCACAAGAATTAGCACTATTTCGGTAAAAAGCGATTACAGAGAACGGTTGAATACACTTAAATTAAAATGCTACTTCTAAATATGCCTTTTTTATTTCTAAACTGCTTGTTAAACGAGTTTAAACGTATGTAATATTGTAAGCTATGCCGTATTCACCCAAATAAATTCAGTTTGTCTTGTATTTTGTTCATGGGTGTTCTTGCTTAATAATAAATGTTCATCTTTTGATTATTGCTGTTGCCTCTAATAATTCTGTGTGTGATTTTTAATTTCCAGCCCATTTTAAGCCAGCAATATAATAATTTTTAAAAACCTTTAACCCAACCAGCTGGGTCAAAATAACCCAGCATGTGTTCTGTCCAATATTTATCCAGCGCTGTGTTGCCAAATAACCCAAATTGGGTTGTTTTTAATGCAGCATTTTTTAGAGTGTATAATTTAGTATAATATAGCAAATATTTCTGAAATAAAGAAAAACATTAAAGGACATTTACATTTGTCTGGAGTCCCTTAAATAGTAAATATAACCTGATACTTTATTTATTATTATTATTAATTTATTTATGGGGTCTCTCTCTGACCCCAAAACACCATGAGGGTTCAAATACATTTTATAGTAGTTTGGATTTATGTTTTCCTGTGTTTCCTTCTTTCTACCCCTGCTGACTCAGAGATCAGACACAAAATATGTTTTCTTGAGCACACATAGTCTAAATGGACACTGTGATTTGATGAAGGGATGGGCCGTCCATTAGCTTAGCCTGTGTCTCCCTTCATCATCCCAGTGAAACCTGAGTTACTGTCTCTGGACAGCCGTGACCTTCACCTCCACTTTTCCATGTGCCAGCACTTTTCCACGGGCAGCAGATCAATATCACCTCTGAGTGTGTGTGTGCAGATATCTTGATTACTGCTGAATTCCATCAGATGAACAGTAGATGGGCTATTATTACTCTTGTATCAAAATTAGCTCTCTCCTTTTTTTGTATTTGTATTTTTACTTATTTTTTTGCTTGTATCTTTGACTTTGTGTCAGATTTACTCATATTAATATTACAGATTTATTTTTTATTCTTTATTTTATTTCTTATTTTAATTGATTGATTATTTATGGTTTTTTTTTTTGAAAGAGCATCAGTGCTGGTTCTGACATATTAGGGCATATTAGTATGACCAAATTAGGATGTAAATGGGTGATTTCTGCCACATCGTTACATAAATCCTGCAACCTAATTATAAACGATAAAAATGTTGTTTAGAAAATTCAAAATCTGAGGGGGGCACATGCACATCCGGCACCTCCACACATCTGTATCATATACAGGCCTTATTTAAACATAAGGGGTGATCAATGTCAGTCCACAAGTAGTGATGTCCTCCCCCTACCCATCACCAACACTCTAGCTGGATCCTGCTGATGGATTTACAGTCTTTCGAGCTGATGTAGCCAATTACCTCTCTTATCCATCGTAAGCATGTTTCAACAGAATAAGAAACGATTCAGAAGAGAGCAAATGTAGCAGCGTAGCATTTATACTAAATGCCTCTTCCTGCGCACATAGAAAAAAAACTGGAGGACATTCTCAGACAATGTTGGTCAGCTCTGCTTGGTGAAGTGTTCTGGAATTCATCACCTGCTTTGAAGTCTTTGAACGCTGGCTTTTAAGGTCATGCAATAAGTGTTTGAGAAGAGAAAGGGAGCAAGAGAAAGAATAGAGAAAATAACTAAGGGAAAGTAGAAGAAGAGTGCAGTTTAATGAGTCTCAGACAACGAAAAGATAGCTTTGATCTTTTTTTCATATGCATACGATTATAAAATAAATGTTTCTGGCATTACGTACAGTCATTTCTTAGGTGTTTATGGCCAAATTAAATGTGGATAGATTCTGTTGTTTGTCTTTAAAGGTCATGCTTGGTGAAATCTACGGACACAAACACAGGCAATGGATATGTCTTACATACCGACTACATAGTAATGTACAGTAACAATCAATAATGTCCCATAAAGGGTATTAATAATAATATGTGGATTTGCTGACTTTACTTTTTGTGGATTTGTAAATTTGCAGACTGGTTCAATAATGGAATATGATTCCAAGTACTGCCACTCAATACAGTTGGACAAAAAGCCTTGATAAGTCATTGTTATTATGCTGATAAATAAAATAATAAAAGTAGCCACTTTGAATTGTCCTTGAATTAAGCAGCTAAAATATCCATATTGATGACAGCGACTTTGAATTTCCTGTCATAGTTACATTGCTTTTTCTTCTTCTAATTATTATTTTCTGGACTAAGTAAGACTTGTTCTCAGATTTATTCCACACCAACATCTCAAAGCACCATAAAATATTTGCCCTTAAATCCTTTAGCTAAAATAATTACAACAATAAAAAATAAAATAATAATAATAATAATGGATTAAAACTAAAAACTTTTGATTTTTTTATGGCTCAATAAAACGCACAAGCAAAAGAAACTTGGGTTCTTCCCCTTTATCCACTGTTCTTTTTTATTCCTGACATGCAATAGCTCTTAGTCATGCGGGCTCGTGTATGACAGTGACACTGGTAACATACTTCTTTTTTTCTTGGGCATATTATCTCTCCTTTTTTAGCCAGTAGTCCATAAACGCAGAAACCAGAACATTGGGAGATTTAAATCCATCTCTTTAACATTAATCTGGCACTTCCTGTGTGACGGAAACTGTACTGATGCCCCTTTGAGCATGCTCAAAGAAATTACATTAATTTCATAGATGCTGCTCTTATCCTGTTGCTATACTGTAATTATATTACAGTCATTTAAGTTTTTTTCTTTTCTGCCCCGAGGAGGATTAGTAAGGCTGTTTTTATGAGTCAAAGCTGAAGCCAATATTTGGCCCACCAGATCGAGCAATAAATCATTCAGACGTGTTTCAACTTTTTGGAAAAGGAGCGCATGCGATTTTTAGACAGATAAAAAAATATCAGTTTAATGTGAGTCCCTCAAGCTTTTTAGAGTTTCCAGGGCTGATTGAAGCCAACTCGATCTCTCTCAGTCTAGTGTGTGTGTGTGTGTGTGTGTGTGTGTGTGTGTGTGTGTGCGAACGCATACATAGTCACATCAGACCGTGTGTCTGTGAATGTCTGTGGGAGTCTGTCTCTCTCTGTGTGTGTGTGTGTGTGTGCACGTTTGTTTCAAGTCAGTGAGCTTCCAGGAACATCTTGTCAAGGGCTTTGAAATGCAAGTCAGCACAAGACCAAAGTTTGTCTGTGCAAGCATGGAGATATGTTTCCTTTTTCTTTGAGGGAACCTGAATAACTTTTTTTTTTTTAGTTCAGCAGATCCTGGGAGGAGCCAGGAGGTCTGTCTTAAAATGTAAAGAATACTCACATGACTGGACAAGCTTTTCTATTAACAACTTTTGGCCTCCTTCTATGTTTTATCTTAGCCTTTAAAGTGCAAAATCCCTGCAGCAGTGTCTGTTTTAACAATATGGTGAATTACTCATCATAACCACCTGATTATGAGCCATTACCTCCGAAAAGAAGAAAGAAAAGTTCACGGCCAGGAAAAATGAGGCTGGTTTTAAAGAGCAAGTGTGTGTGAGCAATAAAGTTATTTCTTGCTTTATTTGTTCTCTCAAAACACCAAAATCACTGTTCAAACTTCATAGCTAAATTGTCTGCACTACTCCACCTGTGTACTTGTTGTGGAGTCAGGGATGGTTCTCTATTGTTTCTGGTTTATGGTCATTGCCTTCCCTGTCTCCTGACTGATGTGTGAAGTTCACAGTTTGACGCTGCATAATAATAGCTGATAGTTCTGCTCTGAGGATGATGCAATTTATTGAGAACTCTTATTTTGACCATGCATTTTGAAATCCTTAAAATATCCCGTTAACAACATTGAGGGATTCCTGTAAATGTCTTAATATTTAAATAAATTAAAATTAATATTTAAATAAAAAATCCTTTAAGTAATGTTTATAATATTATTGTGTACTTCCCTAATTTATTAATTGAATTTAAGACTCTTAGGTGAATTATCTGATGTTAATGTATCTCGTATTTGCCATATGTCATCTTAACTGCATGCAATTACAACCAGGCTGTTTTAATTTCTGATAAAGCATAAGATAAAATTATGCATTAACATTCTTTCTAATATAAGCTAAACATGGACAAAATCACTGTTTATCATTTAGTTTTTAAAACTGCATTTATATCAACTTAATTTTTAGCTTAAAATACACATAAGGGTTTGCAATGGGACAGATGTATAATTCATTCAAAACAGCGGGGCTCCAGCCACCCGGTCTCATTGAGAGCAGCCTTTGTGTTCTCCACACTCTGACATGTACACAGTAAATTGTTTCTGGCAGGGTTCATTTCAACTATTTGCCTCCTGACTGTCCAGCTTTGATGCTGTTTGTTTGCTTTGCCTGGGTGTACAGGCTTTAAGAGCCTTTGTCAGGACTTTCCGAATAAAACATAACCAGCAGTGTTGTGCAATCAAGGCATTTTTGTACAAAAGCAACACATTGACACAATGGTTGTCCTGATGTACAGTAAAAATATCTTAAATGCAGGACTTAAATACTGCATTGGACTATCACACCTATTAAATTTCTAAAATGAAAACATGAATTATTTCTAACCGCTGTCTTGCCTTATTAAGCGTATAAGCCACCTCAGTCTAAATCTTTCTATTGTTTTCTTTTGTAAATCTCACCAAGCAGCGTGAACTTGCTATAGCATGTCCTCCTGTAACATTTCCTCGCTCACTGCCACTAGAGGGACATATTTATTACAATATAGACACACAATACATGCTGCATACCTTCGGTGAGCCATGTCTCCTGAAGTTGGATTAAATCCTGAAAGAGATCTGAAAAGGAACACAAATCATTATCATGCTGATCCATTCTTCCATACAAGCTTCAAATATGTATTTCCTTTTTTGTTCATCTGTTTACCAGAAAAATTGTTCTGACATAGGCTACAGTCAGATTTTGGTAAAATAACTTGTAAAATCTGCCTTTTCAAAGATACTGATCTGACTATATACAGTGTAGATAAAACAATATGACATTTTTAAACTTGCTTGCTACTTTACCTTCGGATTCCTGAGGGGGTAATTCAGTGTCCATGTATTTCCTTTTTGTCGCCATCAACAGTCTATTTAGGGGGCCATTTCCTTGCGACCTCTACAAAACAGAAACTACATTATGTAAGAAAAAAAATACATACACAAAGAATTAAGAGTGTATCTTCAGAACCACAAGGATGGATATCAATTATAAAACCCACTCCTAAACTTCCCAAACCTAAACAATTTTAAAAGAAATATTAAAAGTGATTGTTACAATGCACTATGACAAGGTACAAAAATACAGGATACTAAATACTTTTTGCCAGCCTATATAGTGTGAGGTTATGCCCATTCAACATTAAAACTGAGTTCACTGCATTGCCTCTACAAAAGCAAATACTGACAATTCAAGCATCCTGAAAAGGGAAGTTTTGATTTCCTTTCGAGTAAGAATTCAGATTTGAGAAAAGCGTTTGCTGAAAGGATTAAACTTTACCTTTTGAGCGCGACGTAGTACAACACATGGAGAAAACGAATATTTAGTAGACTAGTTGCGACAGTTTAACTTGGTTTCAGCCCAAACTGAAAAGAGTTTTCAACGCAGCAGCGCTTGCTTAAAACAAATCACATGCAACGACGACAGAGAAACAGCACAACATCCCCTCATGAAGCGCAACGACGCTTTGAAGTGAATAAAGCCATACTCACATTAGCTAAAGTATAAGGCACTTGCTGATCCAGATATCCATCCATCTTATAATCCATGCCTTAACCGTTTGTGGTCATTTAGGCTGTTTTAATGAGATCCACGCAGACTGAGGGGAAGGAAGACGGACAGAGGCAGCAGCAGCAGCAGTTTGTGAATGGAGCGCGAGAAGGCTGCATACGTAATGAGCTCCATTCACAAAAAACACCCGCGTGAGTATAAACACACACTCTGGTCTCCGCTAAATCACAGTCTGGACAGCTCAAGACCTGTTCTTTGCTTCATTTGAGGCAAGGCGCTATTGTCTAAAGAGTTTACAAAGGATCGTGTGGGGTGAAGACATTTTATACGTAGAATTTGACAACTTGTGCCACGTCCGCTATCAGATTATTGCTAGTATAGTGAAAGAGTTGTATTCTTCATTATTGGCCTAAAGTGATCGAAATTACAATTTTATTGTTTTATATTGTTTAAGTTTCAGAGATGATATACGGTGTAAAACTTATTTGTTTTAATAAATTTAGCTAATTATAATAATTTGTCATTTCTAACTCTATTTTCCTTGCAGGATCACTGCAAATTGTAAATTTGATAGCCTATTTCAGGCAGCAATTAAACGTAAGGTTTTTTTATTATTATTATTATTATATCCAAAATTTCAATTGGAAAATGTGTATGTTTGGCATATACAGTAGATGTGTGGCCAGAAGAAAAAAACAATCGCTTTTCTTAAATCATACTGCTGACTTTAACTTGCTTTTCTTGCTGTCGGATGTTCGTTTTGTCGGAAGGATTTTGATTGGTGAATTTTCTCTTTCAAGAGCTCAAATGTCTTTTCTTTGTCCTTCCTTATGAATGAAACCGCTCTGCGCATTCCAACCAATCAGATTCAAGGTTTAACAACCGAAGGCGGAGCTTACGTTATTTTAGCCAATCGCGGCTTGAGAATCCCAAGGGCTTTCCCTAGTACGTTCCAGTTGTTTTTCATTCACAAAAAAGGGGAAAGTCGAGGAAGGAAAAATGCCATTCATAAAAACTTGCCCCAGCAGGAATGTTTTTATGGTTGTTTTTAGCGTTTGCTCTATTAACAACAGATACAGCTTGCGAAAACATCACGTGGTAGCTGCTGGGCTCGGAACAGCAGCATGGTTGCAATCTCAGAAGTGTTGAAATGAGTGTGTACACTGGCAGCGAAATGCACAAACAGCGACACATACTTTCCATTATAAACCAGAATAACCTGTGCAAAACAATGACGTTTTCTAGTGCATTAAACTGCGCATAAACAGCGAGTTACTTACAATACTCTATTAATGTTTGGCCATTTCATGCGCTGTGCGCGGACATTTTGGAACAGCAGCAGCACAGTGTGTGTGCCCCTTTACACAAATGTACCATGCGAAATATATTATCATAAGTTAGGCTAGTATTTCTAATACAAATCTGTACAAACATGGTATTAGCCGTCACTGTAATCAAGCAAACTACTAGAACGAGGGTTAAATTTATTATGGCTTAACTAGTAAGTAGGCTGGTACTTGTGTGTGTGTGTGTGTGTGTGTGTGTGTGTGTGTGTGTGCTTAGGTAGTTAATGATACTGCTGGTTTTAATTTCAGAAAACATTTTTAAAAAATATTTTAAAAATAGCATATTTTTATACAGACTTTCAGTATTGTATATAAGTCATATCAGTATATTTGTCAAAAATGTGGTTTATGACTGATATACCACTTACAGCTGCCTTTGTCTTTTTCTTGCTGTGTGTAAGGCAGCTCTCTGAACCTGAACTGCTGGTCACAGAACCTAGACTGTGTGTGTTTTCAGTTAGTGCCAGTCATCCATGTGATGTGAGAGATGAATGAGAAATATAAGGAGCCAAGGACGGTTGTTCCCCAGCACACACACAAAAACACTCCACCCCATCGAAGAACAAGCCCTCCATTCTTTGTCAGCTCCTTGTCATGACAATGTTTACTCATATATGTATGCCTTTGATTAAAAAGAGATTTCCCGAAGGTAACTTGTAACTTAAGTCTAGTAGTCAAAACACTGCTTTGGAATGATGTTCTTCAAACTAAATATATAGCATGCACATAAATAGACTTGTCCAGATTTTCATTATGCTCTTGTGGGGGCTGAAAATATAAAACCCATTAAGATATATTAATTATTTTATTTTTATTTTGTATAATAATAATTATTATTATTACTATTTTATTTAAATATATTTTAAGAGGTTAAAAATATGAAATATAAAAATAAGTAAATAAAATATTAAAAATTACATTAGGCATTAAAACATTACAATAACATGTAATAACGTGAAGCCATAGCTTACACTGAGTCACTCTGTACTTTGACCCCCTGTTGGGTTTTCCATTATCTCCCTTGCCAGGGCTGAGCCATGTGTTCAAACCATGTAACGTATGCTCACATTTTTCCTGCCAAATATTTATCTTTTCTCTTTACCACTGTCTCATATTTTACAGTTTATAAAATATATGTGTGTGTATGTACATACATATTTAAGCATGCATGATACACTGTATGAGACAAAATCCCACTTTCCAGATCTTAGACCGTAATATGGCTATTGGTGTCCACTGGGGCTTGTAGCATTTAGAGTAAACAGGAAGTTAAGTGTGTGCATAGGCAGGCGCTTGGTAAGGTGCTGACCCTGGGATGTTTACAGTGCACCGAGGGTGCGAGGAAGGGCAGCTCGCCGGGCTGGGCCATGTCAACTGGAAGAAGATTCCCAGTGCAAACAGCACCGTGTGAAACTCGGGAACAGGGTGTACGGGCAAGGGCGGGGGACAAACTTTTTCTTCGATCCTCTACTAAATAGTACGACTAAAAATAATCCCTACAGACATGCTGGCCGCTGACTTATCTGACATCCTTTTTATGCCACGTTGCCAAATTTGGAGCCGGGCTGCTTTGCATCCTGTACAGCAGAAACCAAGGCGCCTGTGTGCACGTCCTCTGATTTCCTTCAAGCCGTTTTAGTTGATTTTAAACCCTGCATGTCTATATTTCTATTTGGGATTGCACACATCATTGTGGATGCTTGAAACAATTATTGAGGCTGTAAAAGCTGTGTTCACCTCGGCCACATTTGGGTTTGTAGACATTGTAGATGCTTGAAACATTTGTTTATTGTGGCTGTAAAATTTAGAAGCACCTCATCCATGAAAATAGCAGATATGAATGCTAGCACAGATGAGAAAAGGATCAGGCTGTCTGTTGCTCTGCGGTCTGTTGTAAATCATAATGTGGTGTGATGGCAGACGCTGTGCCAGATTTACACTCTCTGGCACCGGGTCATTGTGTCACACTGTCTTTGCCTGCTGCTCTGCACCAGCTCACATTAAATGATTTCTTTCTAGACACAGTGGAATTCTCAACACTGTGGGGTACTACAAAATGAGACGCAGGCGAGGATTTGTATTTGTATTTGTACACCGTAAAAAAAAAAATCTGTGAAATTTACAAAAAATGCTGGCTGACAGACTTTTACCTTAAAAAAAAGTAGCAACATTTTAAGATTTACAGATTGAACTTAAATTCATAGTTTAAAAAATGAACAAAATGAACTAAAAAACACAAGTGGTAAAAAGAAAGCTGAAGCAAAGATCATCACAAGTATCTTTTTTCCATAAATACTAAACATGGTAACACACAATATGAACGCCTGCTTTTAGCCACCAAATATAAAATAATTCTGACTTTTTTTCTCACGATTTTGAGTTTATCTCACAATTCAGACTTTGTTTCTCGTAATTCTGAGAAAAAATGTGGGAATTGCAACATAAGAACTCAGAATTGCATGATTTAAATTCTGATTTTACAGAGTTTACATTTACAGTTCTGAGTTTCTCTCAAAATTGCAAGAAAAAATGAAATTGTGAGATATAAACTCAAAATTGCAAGAAAAAGTGTGAGATAAAAGGTCACACTTACCTTTTTTTTTTTATTATTCTGTGGCAGAAACAAGCTTCCATGCACAACACTAAATAATGCAATAAACATTATTTATTATTTATTCAAAAATCATCAAAAATGAGAACTCTGAGAATGTCATTTTGTTATTTTTTTCAGTCTATATTAAGATTACTTTTCACTTACAAAACTTTAGATGTTAGATCTATTATATTTTTGCACTGTAGAGAGCACCAATTAACCGATTTTTGCCATAGCACATTTACAGTCTTTTACTGTTAAAACTGCAGTCATTTTTTACTGTCTTTGTTTCTGAATGTTTGTGTATCATTGTGCCCTTCTAGCAGAATCACTGTGTGGATGTATTCCTAAGTGTGCCTCGGTCTACGTTTTTGAAGGTCTGATGGACATTTATGTGCGCTTAGATACCGGTCCTCGCCTTTTATTCATTCCTGCTCAGTGTTTGGCCGTTGCCAGGATGCCTGCCTATGTCAGACTAGGCAGGAAATGCCTCCGCTGGCATCTGAGCAGGCAAACGCGGCTCAATCCAAGTATGGCCCAAGCACCTGCAGCCTCAGTCTCCTGTCTTAGACAGAGGCCTGCTTGTTTGTCAACAGGCCCTGTCCCTGTTAAAGTCAGGGTCTCTCCGTAAGCTCAGTGCCATAGAGGATCAATCAGACTGGCACAATAGGCCTGTCCTCCAGTGAGATCTTTCTGATGCCCACACAGCTGCACCAGCCCAGCTGAATGTATACATCAGACACAATGACCTTTCCCTCTTATTCCCTCTGACAGCTTTTCTCTGGCTGCCAGCAGCACATCAGGAGTCCTTGGAGAAGACCGTTTTTTTGTGTGTGTGTTCTAAATCTGGTGGGATCGGGGCAGCGTGAAGACACAGAGGAGTGTTGTTAGCGTCTCTGACAATGTGGCTTTTGTTTACATGCTCAATTGTTGGTTCAGCCAACTAGCTGACATTTCCATTTATATCCCATTTTCCAGGCCATTTCCATGCTAATTTAAGGACAAAACCAAATCACATGTACATCAGCTATAGTGATCCACTTGTGTCTGGGCCACAGAAGGAGCCGTGGGGGTAGGAGTGATATCAAAGTCTTAAAAACTGCCACGCTGAAGCAAATCATATAGTTTCTTTGTTACAATTTATAATATGTCATATTATTTTGTCAAAGTCTCAAGGCAGTGGTTCTCAACCTTTCTGACTCTAAAGCGTGTGAACAGTTTGAACAGCAATATTCAAATGCCCCATGAATTTTACAGTTGCACTCTTAAAAATAAAAGCTCTTTATTGATGTCTATGAAGAACCTTTAACATCTGTGGAACCTTTCCATTGCACAAAATGTTCTTTATTGTGGAAAAATGTTATTTAGAATACTTAAAAAAAAATTGTTCTTTTAAGAACTGTTCACTGAAAGGTTCTTTGTGGAACCCAAAATGGTCTTCTATGGTATCACTGTGAAAACACCCTTTCAGAACCTTTTTTAATGAGTGTGTTTGTGATTTACTGGATAAGGATTTTTGCCCGCAATTTCTATGAATGAAAATATCTATGTGCATGACATAACTAAAAAAAAAGCATATTCATTTTTAAAAATCCCATGGAAATGTTTAAAAATCAATATGACTTTCCTAGATCAAGAAATTACACTTTTAAATTTAGACTACTTCATATATCCAGGTTTTCCAAAAAAGTGGGAGCCCTGGTTCTTCAAAATGGGAAGGAGGTGAATTAAAATAAAAATGCTTAATGTTTTAATTATTTTGGCTTATTTTAAACCATTTTAAGTCATTGTGAAGCCCCCTTAGAAGTTTACTGAGGCCCCCTGGTTGAGAACCACTGCTTTTGAGAAACACCGTGGCCATATTGGTAATGACTCCATGAAGTGTGCTTATTTAGCTCAAATAGTGCAAAAGAACACATTTTTCTGGCTAGTTTAGCTAATGCTAATAAGAAGCACAAACAAACAGGTTACTGGCTCTTTTAACTGTTAATTAGTGTGAAGATTTCTCACATTCTGCCTTTTGTAGTCACAAAGTTAAGATTTGATACGGGTATAAAGGAATAAATGGTGGTCTGATCTTTACATGTGGTCTGTGAATAAGATGTTAAGTGCACAAAACAGTAGGCCGAGGGGGTTTTGGCTCTGTTTGTAATCACTGAATAGCAATTTTCATCCATATTCTTTGAGTTTTCTAAAGGGATTACTGTAAAGTCAGTTTGATTTTGAGTTGTAATTAGTCTGCCTTCGTACAAACAGAGCAATATAAACAATGTCTCCAGATTTTCCTCTAAATGAACACAAGCCCATTTGGGAGTGCAAACAAAAAGGTTCGAGTGTTTAGTTTAGGCTTATCCGGTTTTGTGTTGCCTGATAACATTCAGCTTGACCACAGATGTATAACTTGACACCATCTTCCAGCTGAGAAAATATGTGTTTCAGTGGGTTTCATTCAGTTTATCATTTATATCTCATAGCATTTTGCATTTATGTTCATATATGAAAAATAAGGCTGAAACCATCGACCTATTCAGCGTTGCTATTGAAGAGTCCTAAAAATACTTGTGTATAGTCTCCTAATCCAATGTGTACTTGTTTTAAGGAGTTGGCATTAACTTTCTCCAAACCCTGTCAATCACAACAAAGGACATGCATGTGAGGAATGGTGTGAACATTTTACTATGTTAAACACAGGCTTGCCTTGAGCTCTGGTCATGAAAGGCAGCTGGGATCTGCATGTCTGGCATGTGGGACCTGTGCTCTAGTACAGTGGCATTTGTTTATGGGAAGCATTCAAGGCTAAAAAGGCCTCCATATTTCTTGCAGTCCTCTGTAATGAAATGTTGTCCACATGGAGAAATGGCTCACACTCACTGCAGAAACAAGTGACAGGTCTGTGCTTGACAGGAAAGAGTGCTACATTTTAGAATTAAATCAGCCGAGAAGTGAACTTAGAATTAATGCAACTACACTCTAAAAAATGCTGGGTTAAATACAATCCAGCGCTGGGTGAAATATGGACAAACCCAGCAACTGGGTTGTTTTGACCCAGTGGTTTGGTTAAATGTTTAACCCAAACTTCTAGTTTTATTTAACTCAACTACTGCTTAAAATGAACCCAAAATAGGTTGTAAATTAAAAATCAGACACATAATTACTGGAGGCGTCAGCAACAATCAAAATGTGAACATTTATTAATAAGCAATTTAAAAATATATATTATCTAATTTATATTTATTCAACTTATTAATAAATGTTAATGTATTGGAGATATTAATTAATGTTAATTTCCAACCTATTTGGGTTAATTTTAAGTAACAAATATAGTGCTTTACAAGCAATAGTTGTGATAAATAAAACTACCCAACTAAACTATGGTTTGTCCATATTTCACCCAGCTCTGGGTTGTTTTTAACCCACCATTTTTACTGCTCATTTTATCAAGAATTTGATCACTTCTATTTATAATTCATATAATAAGCCTCTAGATCAAGTAGTGATAAACAGGGAAAAAAGCCTCTGGGAAAAGGCTCTTTTGATTTAATTTTTTCTCCTAAAACACTAAAAAGCTACAAAAATATCACAGTACTTTAAACTATCATTTATGACTATCATTATGAATTGCAAAATTTTCAATAACAAACGTATATTTATTAGTAGAAGTAGTAGTAATATAGTGGTAGTAGCCTATAATTTTATTATTATTATTACACTCTAAAAAAATGCTGGGTTAAATACAACCCAGCGTTGGGTAAAATATGGACAAACCCAGCGATTGGGTTGTTTTGACCCAGCGGTTGGGTTAAATGTGTAACCCAAGCTTCTGGGTAGTAACCCAAATGCTGGGTCAAAACAACCCAATCGCTGGGTTTGTCCATATTTTACCCAACGCTGGGTTGTATTTACCCAGCATTGTTTAGAGTGTATTAGTAGTAGTAGTAGTTGTTGTAGTATTTGTTATTACTATTATTATTATCAATATGTATTAGTAGTAGAATTACCAACACAATCAATGATTGTAATTTCAGTTTAAATACATTATATAATTATAACATTATTAAATTCAATAATCACAATAACACTAAATTAAATAAAATACTTTCCTAAAAACATTTGTGCCATTTTGCATTGCAAAGAGCTCCAAAAGCATGAGGTCATCATGCGAAAACAAAAGGTTGATTTTGTGGAAATTTATCCTCATTAGAAAATCTTTTTTTAATTATACTGGATTTATTATTATTATTATTATTGTTATTGTTGTTGTTGTTGTTATACTAATCATTGAATTATATTATATAGTTATAATATTAACAAATCTTCGTTATCATTTTCTATTAACATTTTCTTATTAACATTTTGGTATGAGAAAAAGGATGGCATTTGTTCTTTAAGTTGGACCTTTAGTCCTGTTGTTTCCTAACAGAAAGCAAAACCGTCTATTGCTTCGCTTAAGCGTAATGCTAAATTATATAAACATCGCCCTCTGTGCCAGGAGTGCAGCAGGTAGCCTGTGACTGATCTCAGACTGCTGTCTAATGTCAGTAAATGAAGTCAGTGGTATTTGAAGGCATGAGCTCATTTTTCCATTCATGCTGCACAGAGGGCCCGTGTAAAAGACACCTCCACTCAGAGTGAGTGAGAGAAGCTCATCTACTTCAATTTAGATCATTAGATGAGTGCACACTATGTTTTCTCACCTTCCCGAAACCCCACTCTACAGATATCACCGCTGGCACAGAAAGATGGACGCACACACTAACATACACACATTTTTTTATTCATATACAAGTTGATCCACTTCCCCGTGTAATTTCACTATAATCTGATTGTAATTGAGGGATGCATATCGAATAGTGATGTATACAACATCAAAACGGTCTCCATCACCCTCCCTTCAACTCCACCTTATCCATCAAGCCATGACATCAGCCCTTGTCTCGGTTACACATCCTCCCCAGTGTCCTGATGGCTGAGATAACGCAGGAAAGTCACTGATTAGCTGGGAATCTCGTTACATGGCGTAAAAAGCAGCGACTAGTTCTCTCTGTGTACATTTTCGAAGAATGGTATCAGATGCTAAACCTTCCTGTGACCCCTGTAGAGCGAGGAACCGAATTCATCTAGGGTTAAATGAGGAACAAAGTGTATGCCATCCAACTTTGATCTCTCTGATGTTCAGAAGGTGATGATTCAGTTGAGTTATAGCAGTGAACATATGATGTCTGCTGAATTTAGCCATTGAATATTAAACACAGCACCTGCTACATTCACCTGCTCTGTCCTATCTGAGCAGCAAATTACTGATAGCCTTACATCAAATCTGGAACACAAGTTAAAATATAAATAAATAAATATATTACTTAAACTAGTTTAAAAGTCTAGTTTAAAACACCTGTGCCAGGTCTTGTGTTCATGCTGGTTTTATATGACTTTGAGAAACATTTATACAAAAAAGTTTAAAATGAATGGCTTTAAACATGTCAAATAATAATAAGTAATTTAAAAAAGTTTTATATAAACTTGTCAGGCTTTTTTAAACAAAATAGCTTTTTTTTTGTGCAGCATAACGAGTATGAGAACACAAATTTCAAAACAATAAAACATTAATGACATAAAATTCACAAAATAACACAAATGATTAGTTTCATTATTAAATCATTAAGTTTTTAGGAAGTTTTACAACATGACATTTATCATCTGTAACCTTGTCATAGAAATTCAAATCATCAAACTAATACAAATTTTAAAAAATAATATTAAATAAATAATATTAATATTTAATAAATGCATTTTAATTGGCCTTTCGGCCTTGATTAATCCATTATCTTTTATTGTTTTGTTTATTTTATTATTTATTATTTTTGATTTTCGTTTTACATTTTTGTATTGATTTTTTTTATGCATGTTGGTTGCACAGACAAACATCTTCTAAGTATGAATAAGCAGTGAAGCAATTTTGTTATTTATGTTTTCTAGTATATATTATATTAAAGATTAATATTAAAACAACTTAATAAGGTTTCCTTTACAATACTTTTTTTTCCTTCATCATGATTTACTTTCATGATTTGATTTCATTAATTTTTTTTTTACTTATGTTTTTTAACATGTTATTCATAGAGGAAATGTATAATTTTGAATAATTAATAGATCTAGACAAAAATAAAAGGAGCGTTATGCAATTGAGCCTCCAGCCAAAGATGTTTGTACTGTGAATGGGTGGGTCTGACCGGCTGCGTATATATTTAGCTACTCAATTACACTTGCTATTGCATAATCACCGGAGATTCAAAACAAGTCACGTCGCTGCTTGTTATTTAAGCCCTTTGGAGAACCTGTTTGTGTAGAGCATCACAGTCCGTGGGAGAATATCTGTGGTAGGATTCATTTCACCTTCAGGTATTGCTACTATAACTGCTGACCCTGTTTCTTGGGACACTCAGATATCACAATCTGTTGTATTTTCACAAATAGGCTTGCAAAATCTTTTGGTCTAATGTGTGTGTTTTTAATATTACAGTGTCGTGGGACAAAATACCAAGGTTAATCTCAGCTTTGTTACCCCTGCATGCTCTGAACAGAATAGCTGGGCACATCGTCTTTCATTGAGGCTATCATGTCTCATTCAGCCCAGGGCAATCTGGGAGTTGAGAGCATCTCCTGTTACCCATAACTGAGCATCCTGCCACTGCCATGGTGAAAGTCAATACAGCCTCTGTAACGCTCAAAGGTGGCAAAATAGGCTTGTGTCATTGAGCAAACACTGGACAGTTATGTACCCACGTCATCATCATTCCAGGCCCGAGCGTTCTCACTCTTACATTATATTTCATTGGATGTCAGTAGGAACAGATGGGGTTATTCAGCAAAAGTGCTCGATAAGGTTTATGGCTCTATATCGCTCAGCAACAGAATCCAATGAAATTAATTCAGAGGCCTGTCTGTAGGAGGTAAACATGAGCTCAGCTCTGTGGGTTTTCGGTAAAGCACCTGACTTCCGCTATATACAGTAGAGCTGTGTATATTTATAAAACAGAGAGAAACACGTCAGTTTCTGTGCATTTGGGGAGGCGGGGATAAAGCTTATACTTTATACATCCGTTATGGTTCCTCTCATTAGACTAGTTCAACTGAAAGTGAGTGTTTTAATTGCATTATATCGATGTGTTGTTTTTGCTACAAAAGCAATACTATACCTATTAGACTGAGTCAGTTTGCACTGAGATCATTGTAATCTCACACCATTAATGTGAGTGCACTGACCTTTGGGTTACAAACACCATAGTTGTGGTAAGAGGCGCCACCATGTGGTCTTTGTGAGAACGTTCTGTCCTGGATTAATTTGGCCAAAAATGGAAAAACCACTTTTACAACTTTTATTTTTCAGTGTCATTGGGATTACTTATTATACTAAACTGCTAGGCATCAGAAATGGCTTCTATGTTCGTCTTACTACTGCATATTTTTGCTTTAAGGTTTGCTTGTATTATCGCATTAATGGAATAATTCACCCAAAAATAAAATTTTGAATGAGAATGAGAATGAGCTTTATTGGCCAGGTATGTTTACACATACGAGGAATTTGTTATAGTGACAGAAGCTCCACAGTGCAACAGAATGACAGCAACAGGACAGGACATTTTGCTGAAACAGTAGGCCTACTCACCCTCAGGCCGTACAGATGTAGCCTAGATAAGATTGTTTCTTCATCAGAACAGATTTGGAGAAATGTAGCATTACATCACTTATTCACCAAGCCAAAATAGCCCAAAATAGCTCTAAACAAATAAGATGATGGATTATTTCAATACAGAAAGCGTTATTATGGATTATGGACTTCTATTTTAGCCAGAAGCGACGGTTTCTTACAAACACGTAACTTTTCACTTCATAAGATGTTAATTGATGGACTGCAGTCATGTACGTAGACAGCTTGTGGATTATTGTGAGGTTTTTATCAGCTTTTTGTACTCTTATTCTAACGGCAGAGGATCCATTGTTAAGCATGTCACATAATGCTATATTCCAATCAAGACTAATCTACATCTTGGATTGTTTGAGGGCGATTACATTTTCAGCAAATTTTCATTTTTGGGTGAACTATTCTTTTAAGGCTCAGTCATTTTAAATAGGCCTATCTATTGCATGTATAAATATAGCCTATATACTAAAAAAAAAAAATAATTTAATCAAGTCAACTAGTGAATTTGCTCCTTTAGTACTTTTGCTGGTATATGCATACATTCTCCAGTAGATGGCAGGACAACATGAGATGGCAGTAATTCTCACGAAATGAATATTCTTGTGTTGTAATTTAAATAGTTCTATATAAATACGTAAATGTAGCTAGTATATCAGACGGTCAGAAATATGCTCTGGTCAAACTCACTTTAAACTTTATTAATGATAACTTATATTTAGACAGTGTAAGAACATTAATAGGATGAAAGTACAAAGCTAAAGTTAAAAGCTTACCTAGCTTTTGAGATACTGAACACAATTCATATACTGTAATTTATCGCTACATACTTGTATGTGCTTCTGTTTTCCCTCTGAAATAATGTCATTTTCTGGAAGATGATACCATTAAGCTCCTGGCTTTTGTTTGTTAAGTGTTATTGCCAAGTCTAACGGGTTTGAAATTGATATAGAGGATATAAAAATTAATTAAAAATCATTAATGAATTTAAAGTTTTTTTTTTAAGTTAATTACTTATTTTGGATATTTTATTTAAAGATCTGGAAGAAACATTTAAGATAAAATTAATATGATTTAATTTTTTTTTAATTGTAGGATTAATTGTTTATCCAATATATTAGGAAAAGAAACTTGTACTACATAGCACACGTATGGAACTCCTTAATCCATAATCTGAATATTTACATTTACATTTAGTCATTTAGCAGATGCTTTTATCCAAAGCGACTTACAACAGGACAATATAAGCAATCAAAACCAACAAAGAGTAAAAATAAGCAAGTGCTATGAATATAATCTAGTTATCATTTATACATTATTTTAGCTTGAACATCAATGTTAAAAGTATATCTGTGTGTTTGAGTGTGATAAGAAGAAAGCATGTGAGAGAAAAAAAAGTATTTGCACTAACCTCCTTACATCATATAGCTCAGCTAATTTGTACCTGTGATTGGGAGCAATCCATGGAAAAGCATGTCTTGTTCTTTCCAGAACTTTCAAAACCAATTAAGACTTTAACCTCTGAATGTACACAGAGACATACATCCACGTATACCTTTACTGCATAATAAACCTGTATAAACATTAAAACCAATCTTACCTAAACAGGGAAATTGGATATCTTTAACACATTCACCAGGTTGTAAACATTTAAACCCATCTGTCAGGCCTGTAGATCAGTCATTTGACTTTGAAAACATTTCATTTCTGTGCTTTCTCCCAGCATGCACCTACACTTATCATCTCCTCCTCTTGCTTTCATTTTCTCCCTCTTCATCTCTTTCACTTGCCCTCTGTTCTTTTCCCCCTTCCTCACCACTTCTCCCCCCATCCTTGGTGAAATATGGACAGGAAGATGAGTGAAAGCCAGCCTGGAGTGAACCACATGGGCCGAGCGAGAAGCCCGCAAGGTCGGCAGGTAATAATGGCAGCCTTTTTGGAACGGGTCAGGATTTCAGCAGCATTTTATTTTCTGTTGATGAGGAGAAGAGAAGACAGGAGAACATCTGGAAGTGTAGAATAACACCCGTTTGGCTGGGCTTCTGCAGTGGATGACAGATTCTGTATTTTTTCCTCCGCCTGTTTGCTGATGCGTCTGTGGAACATTCCTGTATTCAAATAAGACTTCAAAATGAGTTTGTTCTGTGAAAGCCATTTTGCAATCACTTCCAAACATGTTGAAGAAAAAGTGGGTACGATCAAACAAATCCCTGAAATAAATAAAACAAATGAAATATGTGGAGCTGAACTTCTCGTTCTTGAAATTTGTCAGATAAATGAGCTTTTCCCACCGAATATCTCTGAAGAAGAGATTCATTATTCTGTCAGCGCTTGTGTTTTTCTGTTCTGTTTGTTGTCACAGGTGCAGATGTGGTCTGTTAGCTTTGTTTACCTCAGATTTGAATGCTTGCTCTGCCATCCATATGAACTTTAAGTGTATTAACTTATTTTTAACAGAATAAGATAAAGTTAAAATAATTATATATATACTGTATATATATATATATATATATATATATACCGTACAAGTATTAAGTCGGTGACAACTAGTATAAATGAAATGCTCAATAAATGTAACATAAATGATAACGGCACTCTCTGTAGCCTTTTTGAGTAAAAGTTAAATTATGAGAAATTATGTAACTTAGCATTTTAATATTTCTAACACCATTTTAAATAGCTGCACATGTTTTTTGTGTAGTTTTCTGTCCTACGTTGGAAGCAATATTACATTGCATTTATTTGTATAAACATAATATTTAGATGGGGTACATTTTAAAGTTATGATATTGTTATGCTTTTAAATAAGTTTATGTATTTATTATACTTTTATTTATATATACTTTTGGGTTTCTTTATTTGTTTTTTAAAGGGTTTTGTAGTCTGATGTCACAATTAAGATGTATAATGCTATAAA
This sequence comes from Schizothorax lantsangensis, assembly GCA_027422415.1. NCBI lineage: Eukaryota > Metazoa > Chordata > Actinopteri > Cypriniformes > Cyprinidae > Schizothorax > Schizothorax lantsangensis. The sequence continues at coordinate 21,242,210 of CM049860.1, read as the reverse complement.
TAAATACTACATTAAAATGCAATATATATAAGTGTTACAAAATACAGATTCAAAGGATAACAGTAGCCTATAAGAATGTACAATAACTCCCATTAATATATATATAATGTATAATGGTTGACAGCTTTATGGTTATATGTATGCTACCATTAAAAAGCTTGGGTAGAGTAAGATTTTTTTTTAAAGAAATTAATACTTTTAGCATTAATTGCATTAAATTAATCAAAAGATACAGTATTTCAAATACATGCTGACTGGAAACTGGAGCAATGACTCCTGAAATTCAGCTTTGCAATCACATGAATAAGTTATGTTATAAAATATTTCAAAGTAGAAAACAGGTATTTAAAATTGTAATATTATTTCACAATTTTACTGTTTTTATTGTATTTTTTATCAAATAAAAGCAGCCTTTGACGAGACTTCCTTCAAAAAAAAAAAAAAAAAATCATACCAACCCCAAACTTTTGAACAGTAGTGTATATTTGTAATAATTCAACAATAATTTGTTGACAAATACATGATAAAAAATAATAAATATTATCTATAATAATTTTTTTCTTGTCATTAAAAAGCTCATTAGACATATTTCCAGTGCCCGCAAAGCTGTCCCGAACAACTCTACAGCAAGTGTTCAGACGTTCCCCCCTGTGGTGAGGACAGACCCCCACTCTCCTCTGCTCCAGCTAACCTGGAGCATCAGAACCCCCACTGGGTCCTGGCTGTTTATCTCTTCCGAAGCGCCCGTGATTAATGAGGCCCTGAACACATCCTCTTTCCCCTGAACCAGCTGAATAAACAGGCCACGTTATTCCAGCCCAGCCTTGCCTGGGAGCTCAGCAACAGGTTGCCAAAATCCCCTGGTCGCCCCACACAACTCCCCAAGACCCCTGGCTCTCTCCTGGGATGGTCCTGTCACGCACAGGGGACAGCAGAGGGCGATGAGGGGTAGGTAGAACAGGAGGAGAGTGCAGAAACTTTGTTGGAACTGAAATTACATGAATGTGCTCCATTTTTACAACATAATGGGATAGTTCACCCAAAAATGAACATTTTGTCATTATTTACTTACCCTCATGTCCAAACCATGACTTCTATTCTGTGGAACACACAAAAGTATATATATATATATATATATATATATATATATATATATGCAGCTATTATAAGATATGTTTCATATCTTCCTCTTAGCCAGTTTACAACTATTTGTTCAATTATCAGCTGATTTTCACATTTATGAATGATTCAGAAGACATAATTTTATGCCTAATCCTGATTCCAGGGTTAGAATTATGATGACTATTATGAATATGCAAACATGACCCAGATGTTTTCTGCTACATATCTGGGTGTTTTACTGCATCCAAAGAGTGACAACTTCTTATTTATTTAAAATATTGTGTTTATGTAAAGTTATTTCATATTAAATAAGTATTTTAACATATTTAAATATATATCCCGTGCAGAGTATAAGTTAAATATATATATCTTGCTGTCTTTGTGAATATAGTCAAAGCTGAATGGTATGACACAGTAGGATAAAAAAATTATGAATTATTTACTGCTATTGCATAAATAATATGTAATCATGTAATCCATATGATTATTTTAAAATGTAATATACCCTCATTACAAGAACTTAATTTTTGGAATCTGATTATGTAATCCAAATTACATGTAATCATGTATGTATATATGTTTATATGTATGTTTTGGTTATTTTTGTAGTCAGCCTCATCAAATTAGGTAATATTAGGCATTTTTAAGATGTAGGGCAGTGCAATGACAAAATGTAACTTTTTTGTTGAACTTTCCTTTCAAAATGAGCCTTTTCCTTTTTCTGGTACTTTTTAGTCACTTGGTAAACCGCCATGACTGAACGCTGATGTTTGACTGTTCTAGTCTGTACCCCTTTCATTTGGCACTGAGCTGGAAGACTGATTACTGCATTTCTGTGTCTCGACATACTGGTGAAGTAGATCGATATCAGACAACAAAACCACTGCCTTTCCCACTTGATCCAACCACAGACGGCATTCCAGCTGGACCTGGGACTTTGTTTTTCACCCTGTTATTTTTTATTAATATGGCCTGTGTTTAGAAATAGATTTTTTAATATACTTTCTCATTTCTCTTTTTCTTTTCCTTAGAACGATCTGTTTTCATGAGAATTATCCAGATGACATAGAGAATCATGTCCACTTGCTCACTAGTTGTTGACTAGCCTACATGAGGCTTTAGTTTATTTGTTTAGGGAGGACTGGGGTGCTAGAAGTTTGTTTCCTATATGCTGCTTCAGTGTCAAAAGTTGTACTCTCCACTTGGCGGGGGGCTTTCCTCAGTGACGGTACGAGCTTTACGGAGGCCATTCCCTCTCTGTGTTTCACCAGGGTTTTTATGTGTTTCTTGCTCTTCACATTAAGGCCATTTGTCCATAGGCATTTCCTTCTCTGTCTGTTTATGTTTCTGCCTGTAGTGTCTGAACTCACACCTCCCAAACTGGAGCTGATCATCGAGTTTGACTGAAACAAGCCTCCTTCACCCAAATGTGTTGAGGAGTGTTCGCAAAACCATTACACATGGCCAATTGCGCTCACTGTTAAGAGCAGTCTGGACTCAAAACAAACAAAAGTTTGACCCACAAAGGTGCTCTTTTTTATAATGAACAAATGTTGAGCTGGGCAGCATCACTTTAACACTTGTGTGGTGGTGTTCAGTTTTTTGCTCTACATTGTGTATAGCAATGATCCCTGTTAAGTATGTGTACAGGGAGTACTTGGAAATACATTGATTTTGAAATTATTACTTTATTATAATAATTTTTATCAATATATGTGGCTATGTGTGTGTGTGTGTGTGTATTAGTGGTGTCAAAATGATTCATTTTCTAAATTATTTTAATTTTTTAAAATTTTGTCTCTTTTTTAAATTAATGGTTTAAAAGGCAAACCATTATCAAACTAAATGCTTAATAGCAAACTATTACAACTCTATATTTGTATACAATATAAGATTTTATTTGTTCATTTTTTAGGATTCTATATTTCTCCTACTGCTTGGCGAGTCTGTTTTTCAGCCTCAAAATTGATTGTTTTTAAGTTTGTTTAACAGTGAATTACTGTAATAATGAATTTTCACACCTTTTTATTTTTAAAACTGTTTCTTACAATGCTAAATGGTTTTGTGACAGTAATTTTGTGATATATTTTAAAATAACTTTATTTCTATTTTAATATATTTGAAAATGTAATTTATTACAGCCATTACGCCAGTCTTCAGAGTCACATGATCTATCAGAAATCATTCTAATATAATGATTTGGTGCTGAAGAAACATTTCTGATTATTATTAATGTTGATAACAGTTGTGCTGCTTAATGTTTTTGTGTAAACATTTTTTCAGGATTTTTTGATGAACAAAATGTTCAAAAGAACAGCATTTATTTGGAATAGAAATCTTTTGTATCAATCTAAATATCTTTACTGTTTCTTTTGATCAGTTTAATGTGTCCTTTTTAATGTAAAAGTATTAATCTATTTATTACTGTATATAACAAAATATAAAATATATTTCATAAAAATGCATAACAATGATCTCTCTTACAGTCCTAATGATCGTTTTATTCATATTCATGATAATGCTAAATGATTTTCAGTACAATATCAGTTAAAAACTACATATTTCTAGTTTGGAATTGATGATAATGTACTTATATCAATATATTGCTAGGACTGGAGTTCTCTTATTCTCCTATCTAGTCTACGTTAGTATGTGCTAGCCCGTTTTAATCCAAACACTAAATAAGAGACTGTGAAAACTAGAGGGAGAAATGTTCCAGAAATTCAGTGGTCCTGGTCGGATAGCGATGCCTGACCGAGGCTGGATAGGAGCCTTTATCCTGGGCCTGTGTGGTGAGACAGAGAGGGAATGTGTGGAGGTGTGAGCTGAGCGATAGGGAGCAGGGGTGATTACTGTTGACAGGGACTGCAGACATCATCTCAGTGATACAAGCTTCCCTTTCCTCATAACCAGCTCCTCTTTGAGTCAGTACCCATGGGGACTGAGAGCTGACTGAGAAACATCTGGAGCATGGTGATGTGCACGTTGCAAGGAGCGAGATTTTATGTTGAAAATATTCAATGTCTAGGGACAATTGTTGATGTGAAATGGAAGCAATATGATATAACCATCAAATCATATAATTTATGGGGAAAGTGCATTATCCATATATCAAATGTAGACTTACATTGGCAAAACTACTGTTTTAGCCCACAAACTCAAGTTAGCACATAGTAACCATGTTTGAGGTCATGTATGGAAACATAACTGTGGTCGAACTCAAAAAGAAAGAACCACAATGGATGTTTTTTTTTTGGAGCTTGTATGCATATTTGATTAAATAAATTGAGTAACATGATATAGATTTGTTTTGCATCCCATGATGGAACTTGAGTTCAAAGGTGAAGTTAAAAAAAGTCACATTCTCTGAAAACAATAGAGGAATAGGTTAAAGTATCATGTGTTTTTGGAACTGAGCGTTTGTATTGTATTCGATTAGAGCTTGTGAGTATGTGAGTTTTAGCACTACCTCTGAACTGTCCAGCAGTGTGTGTGTGTGTGTGTGTGTGTGTGTGAGGGGTGGAGGTCTATAGGCCGTGGCCTGCATGTCGCCGGTAAGTATTCTCCTGAGGCACCGCACTCATACGTGGAAAAGCGCTTGACGCTCTTCCTCGCTAGAAGCGGAGCAGAGCGGTGGCCGAAGTGGAGCCAACCCAGAAGAACACAAACAGAGGTGCTGCGTGAGCCACAAATCCCTGCTTCCTCTGAAACTTCCAGCCTGCTTTTTTCCTGTCCAAATTCCATAGCCATTAAACTTTTCCTGGCAGCCGTTCAGAAAACAACAGAGCAAACCTCACCCAGAACCCCCCTCCCTCCCCTCAGCTCCGCACCAGCACTTGGGATATCAGAGATCGGCAGTCGAGCTCCTTAAATAAAAGTCTGACTTCATAGTTGTTTTTGCCGTGGATCAGATTTCCTCCAAAGTGTCTACCGGTCTTCAAAAGGGACAAAATGAGGTGTTCATGAGAGTGTGGCTACTTTTCCGTCTGTTTGGTCTCCACTGTGTCTGACTGTGTCTCAAAAGTGTGCAGAAATTGTGTAAAACATGGCTAGATTTGATATAATAGATACTATATATTGCTGTTTTTTAAAATTTTAAAGATATATATACTTTTATTCTGCAAAGGATGTATACAATTTATTAAAAGTGACAGTAAAGATATTTCAAATATGATATTTTAAAATGTATTAAAATAGAAAACAATTATTTTAAATTGTTATAATAGTTCTTTTTTTTTACTGTATTTTTCATCAAATAAATACAGTCTTGGTGAGTATATGAGTTTTCTTTCAAAAATATAAAAACATCTTGAACAGCAACAAATATTGAACAGTAATATAATATAATATATAATATTATATAATATAATAATACCGTATGCATGTGAATTTTAATAAAATATAAATTTTGATCCACTATAGACAGACAGACAGACAGACAGACAGACAGACAGACAGACAGACAGACAGACAGACAGACAGACAGACAGACAGACAGACAGATAGATAGATAGATAGATAGATAGATAGATAGATAGATAGATAGATAGATAGATAGATAGATAGATAGATAGACAGACAGACAGACAGACAGACAGACAGACAGACAGACAGATAGACAGACAGACAGACAGACAGACAGACAGACAGATAGATAGATAGATAGATAGATAGATAGATAGATAGATAGATAGATAGATAGATAGAAAATGTTTCTATTTATTTTAACACAGAATGATGCATCTAAATATGGTACAATTTATGTTACAATGTGCTGTGTGTGTTTATAATAATACCTTAAATTAATATAATTATGAAATATGTATATGTAATAAGTTAATATACAACCCCAAATCAGAAAAAGTTGGGACAGTATGGAAAACGCAAATAAAAAAAGAAAGTAGTGATTTCTAAATTTACTTTGACTTGTATTTCATTGCAGACAATATGAACACAAAATATTTCATGTTTTGTCTGGTCAACTTCATGTCATTTGTAAATATACATCCTTTCCTGTCATTCAGACCTGCAACACATTCCAAAAAAAGTTGGGACAGTAAAGCATTTACCACTTTGTAATGTTGCCATTCCTTTTCACAACACTTAAAAGACGTTTAGGGACTGAAGACACCAAGTGATGAAGTGTTTCAGGTGTAATTTTGTCCCATTCTTCCTGCAAACAAGTCTTAAGGTGGGCAACAGTACGGGGTCTTCGTTGTCGCATTTTGCGCTTCAAAATGTGCCCCACATTCTCTATTGGAGACAGGTCGGGACTGCAGGCAGGCCAGTCAAGTACCCGTACCCTCTTCCTCCGCAGCCAGGACTTTGTAATGTGTGCAGAATGTGGTTTTGCATTGTCTTGTTGAAATATGCTTGGACGTCCCTGGAAAAGATGTCTTCTTGAAGGCAGCATATTGTGCTCCAAAATCTCTATGTACTTTTCAGCATTAATGGTGCCATCACAGAAGTGCAAGTTACCTTTGCCAAGGGCACTGACACAACCCCATACCATGACAGACCCTGGCTTTTGGACTTGTTGCTGGTAACAGTCTGGATGATCCTTTTCTTCTTTGGTCCGGAGCACACGGCGTCCATTCCTCCCAAAAAATACCTGAAATACTGATTCATCTGACCACAGTACACGTTTCCACTGTGTGATGGTCCATCCCAGATGCCTCCGAGCCCAGAGAAGTCGACGGCGCTTCTGGACACTGTTAACATAGGGCTTCCTTTTGGCACAGTACAGTTTTAACTGGCATTTGTGGATGTAACTACGTATTGTGGTACTTGACAAAGGTTTGCCAAAGTAGTCCTGAGCCCATGTGGTGATATCGCTTATAGATGAATGACGATTCTTGATGCAGTGCCGCCTGAGGGATCGGAGATCACGGTTGTTCAGCTTAGGCTTGCGCCCTTGTCCTTTACGCACTGAAATTCCTCCAGATTCCTTGAATCTTTTAATTATGTTATGCACTGTTGAAGGTGAAATATCCAAATCTCTTCCTATCTTTCTTTGAGGAACATTGTTTTTAAACATTTCAATAATTTTCTCACGTATTTGTTGGCAAACTGGCGATCCTCGGCCCATCTTTGCTCCTAAAGGACTAGACCTTTCTTGGATGCTGCTTTTGTACCAAATCATAATTACAATCACCTGTTGACATCAACTGTTTCAAATCACATCATTATTTAACCAATTTACCTCATTACTAGCCCTAAATTGCTCCTGTCCCAACTTTTTTTGGAATGTGTTGCAGGTCTGAATGACAGGAAAGGATGTATATTTACAAATGACATGAAGTTGACCAGACAAAACATGAAATATTTTGTGTTCATATTGTCTGCAATGAAATACAAGTCAAAGTAAATTTAGAAATCACTACTTTCTTTTTTTATTTGCGTTTTCCATACTGTCCCAACTTTTTCTGATTTGGGGTTGTATTTATGAAAATAATTATGAAAGAAACATAATTTTGAACTTCTTGTCTCTGTAAGCTGTACACTCCGTAAGCTTTAATCAATGACTCAGATTCTTCCATTCTTTGTTCCTGTCTCTTACCTTGCCTCTTCTTTTACCTCTCCAGAACAATCCCATGAGGACACCAGGGCCAGGCCAGCTGCTGTGAGTTGTAAAAGGCAGAGAGAAAATGATTGAGAGGAGAGAGCAGTCTGCGTGGGTCAAGGGTCAGATCTTCACCGCTAAATGAGAACAATCTGGAGTTGCTTGTAAACTGTGAGTCAAACTGAAAGACAGATTAAAAGTAGGGTAAAATCACTTCAGGACCAAGCTTAGAAGAAAATACAGAGACAGTGATTTGGTAGATAGAAAGTAGGATATTACCAAACAGCACATTTGTGGATAAACCCAGAATGCAGTGGGCCAGACTCATAAAGCTTGGATGATATGAGTGGTGTTCGATTGAGATGGACTGTGTTATAATAACACCAGGGTCTGAATCGCCTGGCAGGAGCTGGTTAGACTGCTGCTTAGACTTCCTCTTCAAACTTGGACAAATTTCACTGTAATCATTGCAAGGGTAGATTTCCTGTCTTTCGTTCATATGGTTGGGGGAAATGAAAGCAGGTGACTGGGGAGCACAGGCCTGATGGTGTGGTGGATGGAGACAAGTGGAAAAGGGGCTGCAGACAGCATGTTGGATCTTGTTCCCCTCTACAGCTAATTTACAGCAGTGTTACGGAAATCAAAGGCTTGGTTTGTAGTGTATCAAAAGGCTGTTCCGTGCGGCAGGATTATGTCCAGCTGTCATGTGCCTTTACTGCTTACTGATCTGACAAAATTTGAAAGGAAACAAATACATGTATATACTGTATAAAAGTGAACAAAACTGTGTTTCTTAGGGATGCTAATTTACATAATTACTGTACTGTACTACTGGACTACTGGATTTTAAAGGGATAGTTCACCCAAAAATAAAAATGCTGTCATTAATTACTCACCCTGATGCCGTTCCAAACTTGTAAGGCCTTTGTTTTTCTTCGGAACACAAATTAAGATATTTTTGATGAAATCCGTGAGCTTTCTGACCCTGCATAGAACATGGTTCTGTCAAGAATGTCCGTGGAAGACTGACACAGAAGAGAAGAAATAGTTGTTATTTTTGTTTTAACATTGTTTTTAACAATGTCCTTACTACCTTTCTGAGTCTTGAATGTGGTAGTTTCTTTGCTGTCAGGGTCAGAAAGCTCTCGGATATCATCTAAAATATCTTAATTTGTGTTCCAAAGACGAACGAAGGCCTTACAGGTTTGGAACTACATGGGGGTGAGTTTTTACTGACATAATTTTCATTTTTGGGTGAACTATCTCTTCAAGGGCCAGCTCAGACCAGGAATGATAGCTATAACAATAACTACTAGCGTCCACACCAGTGGATAATAATATTCTGTTTATTATAAAAACAAGCTACCATTATGTCATCTACTGCTTTAAATTCTTGAACTCTTTAAAGTCCAATGAATACTAATTGGCTGTCCATGGTTTTATCACTCAGCAGCTGGAAAAATTCATTTTTAATGTGATTCCAATGATATTGTTCCTTGTTACCACCATAGTTGTGGTTTGGACTTCCCTATTCTCATTGAATTATGCTGCAAAAATTGTGATGAAATTAGTATAGGCAAGTAGGTCCATCATCTATTGTCAAAAGTGTAGTGATGTATGAAGCCACTTTCAAACCAAACAGTTTTCTTCTGGTCAACGTGACGAAACCGTGTGAACAACAAGTGAACCCACTGTGAAATCTGTATGGGCAAATCTTTCACTTAGTAGATTTTCATTTGTTTGTATTAAGAACTGCATATGTCAATGGAAAGTCCCAATTTGTCCCAAAGATCCCAAAGATGTGAGGTAAACGTGTGTATGTGTATGTCCTCCATGCAGCGTGCAGCATGTTCTCAGCGCCCCAGTGGGTTTGATTCGCTTTCCTCCGGCACACAATCCTCAGCGCGACTCATTCAATCCTTGAACTCTGCTCTGACCTCTGCCTGTTGTTTTCCCAAAAGTTCTCAAAGTTCTCAGATATCTCATTTCATACCAGAGGAGGCGCTGACCAGAGAACGAGAGTCTTTGACTGATGCCAGAGAAAGCAGCCGACATAGTGTGCTCATGGGACAGGACCAAAGTCTAATTAGATTTGTTCAAACGAGTTCCGAATGTTTTTCTCAAAGAGGAGAAATCTGAGGACAGTCCCAGTCCTGTTGTCTTAAGTGAAACTGAGATGTTGTTTGTTGATCTTTTTACAACTTAAAGGCTAATTGTGTTGTCAGGCTTCTGTTGTTATTATCACTAATGAGAATCCATATTGACATTTGCTGTGTGACCTCACAGATATTATGTCACATTTAAGAAATATCACACAAGTGCTGTTGTACTGAATGTCATCAAGCTTTTATTGATTTTATGCAGCAGTTCTATAAACAAGAAGTTAATATTGAGTAACTTATGTTTCAAATTTGGCCAATTAGATTATATATTTTTTTCTCCACCAATGAAAATGTTTCCAAATGAAGCCAAAGCATCAAGCATTGTGTGTCGCCTAGCAATGTACAGAGGCTGCTCTGTAATGACTCCACTCCAGTCTACTACACTCCAGGTTTTTCAATTCCAGCTCTGGGTGATCCTGGAGCGAGAGAAAGTATCAATGCCCTGAATTTTTACGTTTGCCCACTGACAAAGAAATGATCAGTCTATAATTTTATTGGTAGGTTTATTTGAACAGTGAGAGACAAAATATCAACAAAAAAATCCAGGAAAACACATTTAAAAAAGTTATAAATTGATTTGCATTTTAATGATTCAAATAAGTATTTGATCCCCTATCAATCAGCAAGATTTCTGGCTCCCAGGTGTCTTTTATACAGGTAACGAGCTGAGATTAGGAGCACTCTGTATGAAAGACAACCTGTCCACAGAAGCAATCAATCAATCAGATTCCAAACTCTCCACCATGGCCAAGACCAAAGAGCTGTCCAAGGATGTCAGGGACAAGATTGTAGACCTACACAAGGCTGGAATGGGCTACAAGACCGTTGCCAAACATCTTGGTGAGAAGGTGACAACAGTTGGTGCGATTATTTGCAAATGGAAGAAACACAAAATAACTCTCAATCTCCCTCGGACTGGGGCTCCATGCAAGATCTCACCTCGTGGAGTTTCAGTGGTCATGAGAACGGTGAGGAATCAGCCCAGAACTACACGGGAGGATCTTGTCAGTGATCTCAAGGCAGCTGGGACCATAGTCACCAAGAAAACAATTGGTAACACACTACGCCGTGAAGGACTGAAATCCTGCAGCGCCCGCAAAGTCCCCCTGCTCAAGAAAGCACATGTACAGGCCCGTCTGAAGTTTGCCAATGATTCAGAGGAGAACTGGGTGAAAGTGTTGTGGTCAGATGAGACCAAAATCATCAACTCAACTTGCCGTGTTTGGAGGAGGAGGAATGCTGCCTATGACCCCAAGAACACCATCCCCACTGTCAAACATGGAGGTGGAAACATTATGCTTTGGGGTTGTTTTTCTGCTAAGGGGACAGGACAACTGCACCGCATCAAAGGGAAGATGGACGGGGCCATGTACCGTCAGGACCAGGGCATTGAAAATGAAAATGGGTCGTGGATGGGTCTTCCAGCATGACTATGACCCAAAACACACGGCCAAGGCAACAAAGGAGTGGCTCAAGAAGAAGCACATTAAGGTCGTGGAGTGGCCTAGCCAGTCTCCAGATCTTAATCCCATAGAAAATCTGTGGAGGGAGCTGAAGGTTCGAGTTGCCAAACGTCAGCCAACCTTAATGACTTCGAGAGGATCTGCAAAGAGGAGTGGGACAGAATCCCTCCTGAGATGTGTGCAAACCTGGTGGCCAACTACAAGAAACATCTGACCTCTGTGATTGCCAACAAGGGTTTTGCCACCAAGTACTAAGTCATGTTTTGCGAAGGGGTCAAATACTTATTTGACTCATTAAAATGCAAATCAATTTATAACTTTTTTGAAATGCATTTTTCTGTTTTTTTGTTGTTGTTGTTATTCTGTCTCTCACTAATAAACCTACCATTAAAATTATAGACTGATCATTTCTTTGTCAGTGGGCAAATGTACAAAATAAGCAGGGGATCAAATAATTTTTTTCCCACTATATGCATTTATGGGGTTGACAGAGGATGGAGGAAAGTGGAAAGTGCTATCAAAGTTGAGAAATGCTCAATTTTATGCAAATATCCTGTAAAAAATGCCAGTGATGCAGGTAGTGACAAATGTCACAACTCATGAGCATTTTAAAATGAGATATTGGAGTTTTTTGATGAATTTAGTACGTAAATCATATTATTATATTTACATATTAATTACAGTTATGTGATACAATGAAACTTCCGTATAATTATTATTACTAAAACTTTATAATAAAGGTAAGTACATTAACATTAGAGTAATAGCTAACATGAAACGATGATGAACAATACTTTTACTTTCTTAACCATAATTAATGTTAATTTCTGCATATGTAATTTTTTTTTAATTCAAGTTATTTAATTTAACATTAGGTAATGTAATAACTGACTGTAAAAAGTTATTTGTTAAAAAAAAAAAACCTTGCGCATTAACAAATTTTAATGAATTGAAATTTATGATAAAATGTTGCCATTATTTATATATGTATGAACACTACTATTTAGAATTAATTTTATGCCAAAGCTAAATTTTCAGCAGTCATTACTCCGGTCTTCACTGTCAATCAATCCTTCAGAAATCATTTCAACATGATTTGGTGCTCAAGAAACATTACTTATTATCATTAATATTGAAAACAGCAGCGATGCTTAATATATTTGAGGAAACCATGACATGTTTTATTTTTCCGGGATTCTTTGATGAATAGAAAGTTCAGAAGAAAAGCATTTATTGAAATAGTAAAGATAATGCTACAAAAGATTTCTGTCACTTTTAATCAATTTAATGCATCCTTGCTGAATAAAAGTAATAATTTCTTTAAAAATAATAATAATAAATATCTTACATTTGGTTTGAAAAGTAGTGTATATATGCATAGCATGATGCAAATGTTGTTTCAACATTAATGATAAAGTCTAAATGTCAGCCAAACAAAAATTCTAATGGAATACAAATGAAAACAAAAACATATGTAAAGCTAATTAATTAATTCTTAATTCTAGTTAATTCTTTCATAAAAGAACTGGATTGCGGTTGTGGCCAGCTTGGCACGGTCAGTAACTGGTAGGCAGAAGGCCAAGCAGGTTGCCCCCATAGGGACAGTTCCAGCCGCTCGTGTCTGAGACTTGAGCTGTTTGTCTGCTCCGTGCAGCTCAGTATCCAACAGACGTGAGCGAGACACACAGGCCTGGCATTACCAGCACTCACACGCTAATCCTGCCCAGACCAAACAGCTTACCCTGGCCAGGGGGGAACATGCTCGTGAAAGCAGGTGTTAATTAGAGCCAGCTCAGTGCGGCGGTGCTGCTGGTGTATGCGCGTCTGGGATTTAGCTTGTGAAGAATGGGTGGGCTCATGTGCTGTGACATCACACTCATACCGTCCCAGTGAGGGAGTGCGAACCGACAGGACTTTCATTGTTTGGTGGGAACGGGATCCATGTGTTAGAAATCCTCCTCCCACGTGCCGCAGACACAGACTCGGACTGAAACCCAACTCCGGGCCCAGGAGCACCATGCTGATGAAAGACAGTGTTAAGGCTCCAGAAATCCCAGCCTGTCACGCCACAGCTCAGCCATCGCCACCCCCAGCCCCCCGCCCATGGCCTTATGGGAGATGGAGTCTGAGTGTGGGGGTGGTTAGAAGAGGGGAAAGTAGAGGAGTGTGTTGAGCAGATGAAGTATGTAATTCACATTCTTTAATACTTCAAAAAGGCTAAAATCTCGGCCAACTCTTGAAAGCAGAAGAGGAAAGCTTTTTGAACAAGACAGCAAGTAACAGTATAGTCTTCATGCAGTCAGACATATAAATCCTATATTTAAAATCTGTATATTAATGCACCTGCAAAGTCAGTTATAGTGTTTTGTTTTAGTAAATTGTTTTAGTGTATGGATGATCTTTCAATTTAGGGAACTTTTCTTATTGATTTTGAAGAAAGAAAATCAATAGATTAAAAAAACAATAATTTTAGTTTTAATAGGATATATGGATAGGATAGATGTTAATGGGTTTAATAGATTAAACCTTTTTTAACTGCATCTTGTTTCTACATTTTCCTCATATTCTCTAGAGTATGAGAAGAATGACAGTTGAAGGACATAAATATTGTAAATTTTACATTATTATCTGATGTAATCTTAGGTGTCATTATGGACAGAATTTATTTTCATTTTTATACACTGCAAAAAAATTGTATACACTGCTTATCTTATGGTATTTTTGTCTTGTTTCTAGTCAAAATATCTAAAAATAAAATCTTAAATCAAGAAGTATTTACTAGATTAGCAAAATTACATAAGATATTTAGTCTTGTTTCCTGAATAAACAAAACCTAAAATAAGTGAATTTTGCTAAAAACAAGTACTCACCCTTAGGCTATCCAAGATATAGATGAGTTTGTTTCTTCATATGAACAGATTTGGAGAAATTTAGCATTACATCACTTGCTCAGCAGTGGATCATCTGCAGTGAATGGGTGCCGTCAGAATGAGAGTCCAAACAGCTGATACATGCATAACAATAATCCACAAGAAAGACTACAAGTATTTCAATTAAATATTACTTTTGAATGGCCTACAATGGAGAAAGAAGCTTTTTGGAATGGTGTACTTACATCATCTTACCAGCAGGGGTTAATTGGACCATGCTAACAGGCCAAACCTTGACTTCTTGGTCTGAATTGCATGTGCTTAATGCTCCTGTGGCTTTATTTTTAAATGGAGCTCTTGCATGAAGCTTACTTCCCCTTCCCAAAGTGTTCCCATGGTTTTAGCGAGCTGAGTGATGTTGAGTGAGCCGACCCTGAACGAGGTCCTCCAGTGCCCATTTACAGACACACATGCTCACATCAGACCCTACACAATCGAGCAGTTCAAGCATTTATCCAAACAAGGGTTTATCCAGTCACATAAAACAATTGATCTTCTAAGAGATATTGGATTCCATCAAGTTTTCCCTTTCCAATTGAATTAGCTATAACTGATGAATTTAGAGAGGAGAATGATATCTATCTATCTATTTATCTATCTATCTGCCTGCCTGCCTGCCTGCCTGTCTGTCTGTCTGTCTGTCTATCTATCTATCTATCTATCTATCTATCTATCTATCTATAGCTAGCTAGCTGTAAATATCTGGAATTTCTTTTGCAGGAATAATGTTCTTACTACCTAAAAGGAGCCACTGAACCATTCATCAATAAAGTGATAAACAGACATTTAAATATGTCTAATCTCTTAGATAGATTCCAATAAGACAACAATATAATACATAATATAATACATTGAATAAGGAAATATAATAAAATAACAATGAATAAATAATTCATTAAATTGTATTTAAAAAAATAGAAAGTTGAGCTGAAAAAAAGTAATATTTTTTATATCGATTTGACCTGAATGGGTTTGTGAATTCAAAAGCACCAGATGTAAAATAAAATAGCAGTAATTTTAAGGAGGAATCTGGGGAATGTTGAAACACATGTATACTATGTCTCTTAATCTATCAGCCTCTCAAAATATGTACCAGTTGATCTCTCATCTTTTACTGCAGACGATAAAAAATGAGGTAATAACTTTTATTGATCATATGTCTGTGCTATAGTAAGAGGGTCTATTGTTCGGTGTAGCAGATCCTGATGGTTGTGGTTCACTGAGTCTGGGATCTCACAGGGGCAGCACCTTCAGCTGCCAGGATCAATAGTATTGGGTATTAAACTGCTGTGGCAGATACCGGATCAAATGAAACTATCAGACAAGACTTCTTTTGTTTGGTAATGGCTGTCTGGCGTCTGATACACCTCTGAGAGAGAGAGAGACAGGAGGAGGTAGACTGAAACAGCAGCTGATGGATAGCTACTGTGGTGCTCCACTGGGCTGCCATGTGAGCACGGTTATTTGTTACTGAAGGATCTTTAAATTAACCTTTAAATTAGTGTTCCTGTGGCTCAGTGGTAGAGCATTGCGTTAGCAGTGCAAAAGGTTGTGGGTTCGATTCCCAGGGAACACACATAGTGATAAAACATGTATAGCCTGAATACACTGTAAGTCGCTTTGGATAAAAGCATCTGATAAATGTAAATTAAAATAAATAATTTAATTTAAAAAATAAATGTAAAAATATTTTTATTATTTTCTCAACATATCTTTTTGTATGTAACCTGCAAAAATATATATTTTTTTATTTATTTCTTTATTGCCAGAGCTTACTTAGACTAAGATGGTAGATGGCACTCGTCTACAAACTTCATTTTCCGCTTTTAACATAATGGTTTCCCGATTTAACATTTTCTACATATGGGTCAAGCAGTGATTTTCATGTTCCATTTTAGATTATTCATGGGGCGCTGTGACCAGGTCCTGTCCGGTTTCTTTCCTGCTGTGAGGTAAATGGTCAGTTCAAACTACTGACAAACAACAAAAGAGATTATTTTTAGTAGATTCAAATAAAATTTCCTCTCTACTTTGGGTTATTAGAGCTGTCAAATGAACATGGCAGGAAGTCCTGCATAATTTAAAACTGCACTGCATGTCTCTGGCCCATCTTGAATGATTGTGCAATGAAACTGTGAGATTTACTTCTCTTGAGGGGATCACTAATCATTACAGGGACTTTTGGGGGGGCGCGGATCTTTGCTGACCACATCCTCTAAATAGAAGCTGTTTCAAAAGATTCTCACACACACATACGCACATGTACACACACCTGAACAGGCAATACACATGCATTTTTCTTCTACTTTTTCCTCTCTTGTGGAAGTACTGTCTTGGGAGGATGTGCGGAAGCTATCACACATTTCCTCTGTTTCATCCTCCCCTCCTTTCCAGCAGTTTCTTCCCGAGACAAGGGAGCAAATATCAGACAGTTCTGTATAGACAGACACTAGAGTAAATATGCAGGTTCTCTTAGGGATGATAGTGTAGAGATGGCTGTCAGAGAAAAACTGCAGACTAGTTTTATGATGTTACTTCATGGCTCAGTGGTTTGATCCTCTGAGCCTCTGTATTGCTATGTAATAAAAGCTCATAATATTAAAGACTGATTCCGGTAACTGATCATTACTGGCTGTAAGAGCAGATTGATTGATTGATTGATTGATTGATTGTCAGTCATTCATTCATTCAAGACATTCTTTTAGTCCTAAATATGAAACTGTAATCATTTTTTTTTATTCTAAACAACACAACAACAAAAAATGGAAAAAAATCTCAGTAATTAATTGGTAAATTTTGCAAACAATTACAAAGAAATGGCAAGACATTAAATTAAACATATTTTTTTAAATAGAATAACTGAAATAGTATTTTCTTGTAAAACATATTCCAATAATCTTTGATTTAATTACAATTTTGAAAAACACTCGTGAGGTATGATGACTGATCGACTGAATAGGAATAAATAATACAAAAGATAAGTACAAAAAGAATATAATCCAAGTGAAAGAAATAATTAATAAAAGTGTTTAAAATAAAAGCACCTACTATGGAATAATTTATTAATGTTATAAGGCATTTTATTGTGTTAGGTTGTGTCTAATATATGTGATAGCACAAATAAACAAATAAATAACTGAAAAAAGAAAAGGAATATACAAATTATTAAAAATAAAAAGAAGTCTTACGAAATAATTTATTAATTTCATAATGTAAATTTATTAATGACAATATTGGACAAAAATATACTGATTATAGTACTGACTTTTATTTTGTTAACCAGAAGTAAATAAAGCCTACTTAGAAGTAAGAAAGTATACGTTTAATGTCATTTGGTTTTGGTTTGGATGTCTTGTTTATGCTTAAAATGCTAAAGACTTACTTGAAAATCACTTGAATATGCTTTTCCCAATAAAAAAAAAAGTTCCCAGTAAAAAAGTTATCAAAAATGTAGTTTGGCAAGGCTTGTGGTTGCATATCTGAGCTGTGTGAAGGGTCATGAAGCTTTGATGTCAGGGTGAAATGTTGCCTCTGTAAACAATAACACCATACAGATGGACCACAGCACTGAAGCAAGGCCTGCGAGCCACGCTTTAATTCTGCAGCCGGCTCATAGATCTGACCTGCACACCTCCGGCTATCCATCACACCCCCACCCACCCCACAAAACACCAAACATCACCAGCCTCTTTATGTGTTTCTACCATATTTATTCTATCTGAGCAATATGAAATGCAGTTGCATTGCAGGCTGAATCTCTTGTTGCATAGCCAAACTAATTTATTTTTGTCTCGTTGTTTTGCTGGCCACAAAAATAGTCAAATAGAAAAAGCTTACAGTCAAGAGCCACTTTAAAATGTCTCTTACTGAAATGTACATTCGTCATCGAGAGCTCAGCCACAGAATGATGAAACTGCCCTACTTTGTCTTCTGGTTTCTTTAGTTAGCTGTCAGTCTGAGCTGTGAGCGTTCATCCTGTTCAGTAGACCAGACTTCTCTACCATCTGTCTTTCTTTCTCTCGTTTCCTCGCTCCGTTTTACCCCAAGAGAATCCTCGTCTAAATGAAGTCACCGGGCAAACGAGTGCTAGTACTCAAGATCACGTTACTTAACATGCTATTTTTTGGGGGCCAAAATTAAACAAACCGGTACGGTTCTGTTTAAATAGCTTGTATGCGAATGTGTCTTTAAGAATAAATCCCCTACTGTGTTTATTTTAGTAAACGTCACAGGTGTAAATGGACCAATGTAGTGTGCTTTTATTAGGGGCTCTAATATCATAATTAAGTTTATACGCATGGCTTATTTTCATAGTCATTACTAAAAAAAGCAATAATAGTGCATGTAATGGTGGAAAGCAAGCCGAGGCAGCACAAGGTCAGGGTCTTAACCCCATCATGGGTGTGTTTGGAACTATTCCTGCGCCGGTCCACCTCACAGGCCACTCACCTCTCCTGTCTTTGTTTGGCCGGCCGGCCGGCCACAGTATAGGCCCACCATTGTGAGTCCCTGGACCCTGGATGCTTTACCACTGTTTTCTTTGGGAAGCAGGAAATTGGATGACTGGCTACCTGCTACAACAACATCCTGTACTTGAGGAGTCATCTTTTCACTCCTACCCACCTATTATTCTCCACAGCACTACACCAGCGGTCACTCTCCAGACTTCTGGTGCGAATCGCCCCCACGTGGGCCGGTCTAAGTTCTGGTTGAAATCGATTTTCGGGCCGATCCAGATGCTTCCTTCAAAACTTTGGGGCCAAGAGCGGAGTTGATCCCATTGCACTTTCACCAGAGCTTTGAGAGCTTTCTGGAAGATTATTATTATGCTTAAAGGCATAGTTCACCCACAAATTAAAACTCTGTCTTTATGCACTCTCTCTCATGTCATTCCAAATCTGTTTGACTGTACTTCTTTTTTCTGTGTGAAGAAACTCCTTTTTCCTTAAAATTAATGAGTGGGGTCCACATTGTTATTAGACCTCACAGACTTTTATTTATAGGTGAAAACAGTTGAAACATTCTTCAAAATATCTTCTTTTGTCTTTTGAGAATAAAAAAAGTCATGGAACTACATGATGGTGTGTAAATGCTCACAGAAAGTTCATTTTTGGGGGAACTATCCCTTTAATGATAATGAAACAACCCATCTTGGATCATAAATCTATTTCAAATGTATTCATGTCACGCAAACCAGTAACAATAGTTTTAAATCTCATATAATTGATTGTTGTTGATATTTATGTTACATTTATGAAATGTATGCATGCTTTTGGTGTAATGCTGCCTCCCGCCAGTGGGTGTCAGTATAAAATTGTCCGTATTACAATTCAAATGAGACCGGAAGAAAAAATAATCCCAATTAGTTTTTTTCTCAGTTTTCAAATATTTATTATTTTTTTCTCATTTTTATGCAACAGCTGTGTTTTATTAATTTCATATAAAAAGAGAGGTACAAAAAAAAGTTCAACAAGGTTTATTCTAAGAGCAACCTGACAACACAATTTAGAGAAAAAATAAAGACGTGATAGCGACGCTTTGGTGGTTTGGCGTGATGACACCGTCTAGTCATTCTGTGGAGCTTCACAGGTGTTTCTGATCAGAGTTCAGGCACCATCACCACAGTGTGAAAGACCTACATCATGCCGTCACGGCTGGAGGTCAAAGCTATTAAACCAGGGCATGAACAGTTAATATAAATTGTTTTTACACGTGAGTAATTGGGTTTTTATAGGCCTCTGATTTCACTCGATCTGTTTATGAATGAAAGTGAAACATGTGGACTGAAAGTGGATGGTGCTTCCAAGCCGTTGAAGCTCTGTTGATAATTAGTCATCTGAGTGAAAAGAGCAACATGAAGCACGGACGCTTTTGTCCATGACGCAGTGTAACGGGACACGTGGAAGGACTAGTGAAAAATTGGACATCGTGTGTATGGCCGGGGTGAGTTGGGTGACTGTAAATATGAGCAAATGTCTAGATCAGAGTTTTACTCGGAGCTGGGCGAAGCGGCAGAGTCCATCTCATCTGCTTCAAGGTCGTGAGGAGATGCAGGCTGTCCTCCTTTCACTCTCTTCCACTTCATCCGTCTGTTTTGAAACCACACTTTCACCTGTGAATAAAAACGATGATGCATTAAAACTGCCTGGAAATGATTTTGAGAATAAACGCATACTCTCTTGAGTGATTCGAAATAATTCTGCAGCTAGCAAATCAAGAGATTTGTGACATTATTTTTGACGGCTAAGCTCTGAGGAACGCAAGTCTGTGACCCCTGTGCATCCCTCGCTCCCTGTGGAAACAAAGGAACATGGACCATCTGTTCCCACACTATTTTTACATGCTCCTTCTTGACTGAATCTGTCTGCCACTCATTTTGAAAGCAAAGGGTGGCAGACGGCCAAGATATGTAGGATGCATCGGAAAAAGTGGAGAAAGAGTTGCAAAGGGATTCGGGAGAAGCCCAGAGTTGTGCTGGGATCTGGCATGTGCTTGGGACTCAGGCCTGGGAAAACCATCAAGGACCAAGCTAAGTGTGGTCTGAGCCTAAGAAAAAAAAAAGAGCCTAGTCCGAAATTGCTGAAGGGCGAAGTCAGGGATTGATAGGATGACGGCTCTACTTCAGTATTGTCAATCATATTTCACACAGACTCATTTAGACTTGACAGATGAGTGTTTTCTTCGCTGTTTTCAGCCAAAAATACCACTAGCATGAGCTGAAGTATCTTTTGTACCTGTCTCTCAGTGAGGTCAAGGTTGACAGCGATCTCGTAGCGGCGCAGGCGGGTCAAGTAGTTGTGGTGGGTGAACTCGGCTTCCAGCTCCCGGAGTTGCTCCTTGGTAAAAGCAGTCCGTTCCTTTCTGGCCTTGCAGTTCGAGTCTGCTTTGAAGCTTGAGTCCTGAATATCTAGAGGATACAAAGGAAAAAGAGACTAGTTAGCATTAGTTTTGTGATCTGAGACAGTTAAATCATATTTTTAAAGCAAACATTTATTAAACAGGTTTATTTAAAAGAATAGTTCACCAAAAAATAAAAAAAATACTGTTTGAATTTACTCAGTGGAACACATAAGAAGATATTTTGTGGGGTTTGTGGTTCTAATGTAGTTTTGGACCCTATTGGCTGCCAATAGTGTCAAAACATATGTCAAAATGTCTTCTTTTTTGTTCCACAGAAAAAAGAAATTCATGCAGGTTTGGAACGACATGACGGTGAGTAAATGATTACAGCATTTTCAACTATTCTTTTAAAAAATAATAAACTCAAACGCAACACTGAAGTTCAGCTCCCCCAGGAGCGGCGTGTGTTTTCATGCATGTTAAGTTTAAAACTCTGTCTGCATTAAAACATGGTTACAAGGCGTTTTGTGGGCCACACAGGGCACACATTTGCACAGGGCTCAGTTCAGATCACAGGGTGTTTGAGCCCCAGTTAAAGCATGCTGGGAGTTTGGGGGTTGTCGGTTGCCACAACTGACCACAGAGGACTCAAGTTAGCAAGGAATGCACCGGAACATTGTTAAATCCGCTAACAAAAGAACAAAGGCTCGGATGGGTCTAGCTGAAATCTAAAAGTGTGAATTTGTGCCTTATATATTCCCTGCCACTGAAAAACATTTTCCTTCAAAATGAATTCACGTTACACAGTTTGTGTGAGTTTAATTAGTTATTCCAACCTTGTGACCCTTTATACGGCGCATATTAGAATCGGTAGCACTGAAAGAAAGCTGTTGCAATTTCAGCTAAATGACTTTAATTTGTCAATGTGAGAATTCGTGATTCGTGTTCACCAGGTCCTGGCCAGACTGTGAAATGGACTGGACTGCCAGATGTGAGTGGGAAAGTGAGACAAGTACTTTCTCACATATGGCAACCTGTAGCCTCTGTTCCTTTTAGAGGGCGCGTTATTATCGTCATTAAAGTCCTGTTCATTTAAATGCACTGCCGAGGGTAATAAATGGAAAGGTGGTGGCAGGTTGGGGGAGAAACACCTGGCACTGTGTGTATGTGCGTGCTCCAAAAAAACAGACTCCAATAAATTTCCCCAGCAAAAGCCCATAAACATTTAGGGAGCAACCTCACCCCCCGGTGGGGTGTCTGGTGGGCATTTGGCATTTTATGTAGGAGGCACTAAAGTAATTTGACCAAATGAAGTCAAGATTAATTGACAAGCTTAATTTTACGCTAGTTATTGTCAGATACCAAACAAAAAAGAACAGTCAAAATTGACTATCTATAAATGTGTTCAACACATACTAATAATCTCTAAATGACAACTAACAGAAGAGCAGAAGGAGTATATTTACACACACACACACACACACACACACACACACATTATATAATATATACAGTATATTTAAATAAATTTTTTTTAGTATATTTTAAATAAATTTGATCAAATTTGCTTCTGTTGTCTCAATTCATGTTATTAAATTTTTTTCTATGAAAATTGTTGCTTCTCTAAACTGAAATAAACTGCAGACCTATGATGTAAGAGAAATAAAAGTGATGAGCACATCCTTCGTGATTCAGAATTCATTTTGGAAACGAATATCACATCTGTTTAAAATTTCCTGCAATCATTGAGTGTCTGCTTGTCATTTCAGGTAAAAAAAAACCTGGTGAAAACATAATCACTACCAGATTTGATTATCATATCTTTGCCAAAATTTTCACACCTTCGTTCTATAATTTACACCAACACCTTCCCTCATATTAATGCACGTGTAAACTTCAAACTCGGTGATGAATATTTTCATGATGGTGAATTTCTCTCCAGTCAAATGGAGAGTGTGTTCTGTGGAGATCCTGTTACTGCTTAACGACAGGAAAATGTCAATGGATAAGAATGTAGAAGTGGGATCGTAGGCAAGTTATATTACAGACGTGGTCTGGCTTGTTTCGACCGCAAGTGATGTAGGGTTACATTAAGGTAACTCAGAGAAGGAAAGGGTATATTTATTCCCCACATTAGACTATGAGGCCTGGATGCATTGTTGTAGCAGAAGGCTTGGTGATGGATTTGAGCTAATCATTTTTAAATGCCACTCATAACGAATATTGTCTTGCTGTTTTGGCCAATGCTATACAAAGCACTAATGGAGAAATGTATTTATCTTCAAGAAATTTCCCCTGATCCCAGAAAAGCGGTCTCAGTTTCCACAGAAAGGCTGAGAGATGAAATGAATGCACCAGATGTGCCACAAACACTGAGGTTCACTTTTCCTCCTCTCAGAATAGCATGAAATCGGAAATATGGAGAGCGTTCATTACAAAAATTATGTAGATATGGACATCATTAGCCAGAAACTGTAAGACTCATCAACACTTACATTTATTTAGATATGAAAATGGGTGAATATGAAATTTTAGCACAAAACTTTACATTTCGATAGAGAACACTATCAAGTGCTGTAAGGATAATTTTAATAATAATAATAATAATAAACCTTCTATGACTCAATTTCAGTGATGTTACACTTCTGATACTGGACACAAGATGCTGGCTTCATTTTTGAACATCTTTTCTTTTGAAAGTCCAGTGTATTAGACTTGAAGAGATTCATAACACATATAT
Organism: Schizothorax lantsangensis; assembly: GCA_027422415.1. Lineage (NCBI taxonomy): Eukaryota > Metazoa > Chordata > Actinopteri > Cypriniformes > Cyprinidae > Schizothorax > Schizothorax lantsangensis. Next base: position 21,218,391 of record CM049860.1, on the reverse strand, counting down.
CCACTTATTCATATACAGTCCATGACAATAAAAACTGATTATTTTGTTGACATTTCCATTTTAGATCTTTCACATCTTTCATTTGAATCTAAATATTTTAGAAAATCAGATCTGGGCTGAGAAAGTGTGACAGATGTTACTGAATGTCAAAACCACCAAACAGATGATTTGAAAACAATAGCTAACACTGTTAAGCTGAACTTTACCTAAGAGCCTCCAACAATAGAAGGAAACAACTGCAGAATAATATGCACAAAAAAATGTGTTATAGGTCATCCTTCATGTGCATGCTTGCTGTGAGGAGTTTTAAATAGAATATCTGGAGTAAAATCTATTACTTCCTTAGTTCAACCGAAAATGAAAATTCTGTCATCGTTCACCCTCTTTTTGTATATATTGCTTTATTCGGCGAAACACAAAAGGAAAAGTGTTTTTGACCATACAATGAAAGTCAGTGGGTTCGAGTGTTGTCTTGGACCCCACTGACTTTCATTAAATAGACAAAAACAGTTGTGATAATTGCTCTTTTTTTTTTTGACAGAAGAAAGAAAGTCATTCAGGTTTAAAATGATGAGAATGTGAGTAAATGATCACAGAATTTTCATTTTTGGATAAAGACAGACCATTATTGCTATAACCACAGCGACGGTGTGTTTATCAACACAAACAAACCTTACACTGAATTTTGTGCACAACTGATGCCAAGTTAAATGTTTTACATAAAGCACTACAATTTCTGAGCAGGCAACAAATGAGAAAGTTCACATAATTCGGAGTGAATCACTCCAGCCATTGCCTCATATCTCATTCACTCTTGCCTAAATGACTCACCTGTGATTTCTCTTTTCCGCTTGGAGCTTTTTTTCTCTGTGTCAATCGCTGGCACACTTTGAGGTGAGTACTCTCCCTCTAGACATGCTGTGACTGCTCCAGGCAGCCTGTCTCCCCCTGCACTGTCCAATTCAGCTCCCACCGCTTCTGCCGCCCCCTGGCACGGCTCCTGCCCTCTGCCTCTGGGTTCACAAGGAGAGAACTGCCACTCTGTCCGATGGTACCCGCCGTGCGCCTCCGGATACAGTCTGTCCTCACGAGGGTAAGCGTGCGGCGCCGGCACCAGGGAGAAGTCTGTGTAGGCCAGGAAATCGTGCTTCTGGTGCAGGGCGAATGGGGCCTGCTGGTAGGGCTGCAGCCCGGCTCCGGACCCTCCTGAATGGGGGCTCCTGACGCATCCCCACAGAGCGCTGCCCGTGTGAGGGCTCCGCATGCAACTGCTGGCTGACTGATCCATGCTGAAGAGCACACAGCACAGAGTAGGTGTCCTCAGAGATGCAGCTTTTTGGGTCTGGTGCAAGTCAACGTGGGAAATATCCACTTCAGCATGTGCACATCAACGCCTCAAAGTCCACCTTTGCAAATCAATAAGCAGATGTTTGAAAGCAGACCGCCTTTCCGTTAGTCTGGTGTAAAACATCAGCTCACACACTCTCTCATTCAGCTTTCAGCCTGACCCACTACATCCACTCTCAGCTCTACACGCTCTTTTCACAGTTCTGAGACATTCCTGACAAGCGATCCCTCCTCCTTTTTAAACGCTTAGGTGGGAAAGAGTAGCAAGTTTATGGAGTGTAACGTGAGCTTGCAGAGGAGGAGTCCTGCGTTCCACATGTTGGTACCCCCCAACCCAGCCCTGCCTCTTATACTATTAATCATGGGGGATTTTATATGCACATCTAATGTGATTTCCAGGTGCTGGCTTTTAAAGGAACATTGTCTGTAAAATATTAAATGAACACCCACACAGGAAAGTTGACCGGATCCTTTTTAGCTTCTTTTATCCCCAAAACCCCCATTTTCACTCTTCTACTTTTTTTTTTATGCAATTCACATTTTTGGTGGGAATTTGTACCCCACTCAGTATGGACCATGCTCCATCCTGGTGCTCTGTAGTCTACGTTAAGGACGTGTGTATTGGCTGTGGACACAGTCAGGGGTTTCTCACACACTGCTGGTGAAAAGCCTGATTTAAGCAGTGATTTCTTCCACACCTCTCGCGTGCACAAGCTCTACAACAAACACACAAACATGCTGTCATTAACACCAAATTAGTCTGTACACTCATTAGCATCTTAATTATCTGAATGATTTGAAGTTATAAAAACATGGCTGAATATAAATTCTGAATGAAAAATGTGTAAACAGAACTACGTTCATATTTTAATAAATGATCATGTTCAAAAGTGGGTAATTTTTTTTTTTTTGGAAAAAAGTCACCAAGGCTGATTTCATTTGATCAAAAATACAGTAAAACAGTAATATTGTAAAATATTATTAGATATTCTATTATATTATTATAGTTTTATATTTTAATATGATGTATTTTATTTTAAATGTGATGTTTTACTCACATTTCACTGCTGGTTATATATTCTCTATATAATCGTGTATGTGACAAATAAAAAATCTTGAATCTATTCCTGTGGATTCAGGAGGCCATGCTCCAGTCTTCAGTTTCACATGATCATTTAGAAATCCTTCTAATGAGCTGATTTAGTTCTCAAGAAACCTTTTGATTTTGATTTTGTTTTGGGGAAACTATGATACATTTTTTAGGATTCTTTGATGGATTTAAAGTTAAAAGGATCAGCATGTACTTTAAATAGAAATCTTTTGTCACATTATAGATGTCTTTCATTTAACTTGTCCTCGCCGAGTAATATTAATAATTTCTTTAAAAATAAATGGACTGACCCAGATTTTTGAACAGTAATATAAACCAATTATTATATTATATTATATTATATACATCAAAATAAATGCTATCAGTGTAAACATAACTTGCACTTTAAAAATAGCAATACTCATTTGTGAGTTAATTTTTAAATTTAAGTTTCGGTTTGGAAAAAATTTTTTGTCAGTAATATAGATTTTTAACAATGGCATGCTTGGTTTCATATAAATGAACACTGATAAAGAAGTCCCTGCTATCCATATTTCACATTGTTTGCAATCATGCAAGCAGTGTATCTTCCAAATGTGAAGTCATTTCTCCTGTATCCTAGCCATGTGTTTGTTCTGGCAAGTACTCTGAGCAGATTTCACTTGACATTTCAATGTGGTTGAGGTTGGAATCTCTAATTTTCTCTCTCTACGCAGGCTGTATAACAAGTGATGGAAAGCAAACGTGTTTATTTGCTTTATAAGAATTGTGGTTTGTGGTTATTTTTATTGTTGCTTCACTTTGTCCTCTGTGTGATCCTGACCTTTGTGAACAGCACAGCCTTCACCTCGATTAAAGCAGCGTAATGTTTAAAGGCTCTGAGGTAAGACTGCAATCCTTTCCCTTTACCCAGCAAATAGCTGAGCCATGAAGCATCCACCTCTTTACTGGCAATCTGGGCCTTACCATGACCACAGGGGGCTGGGGTTAGACAGCATTTGCGTTTAGACAGGGCCATCTGTGTGAGACAGTTTTGCGTTTTCTTTTTTTTCTCTCTGTGTGAGTGTGTGTCAGTCCACGCACATTTTGGGTCTTGAAGTAGTCACCGCTCCATGCTTAAACCTGTTGCTGTCAGTCGGCCAGGGCAGGTTGGGGGCAAAGAGGGTGTTTTTGTGTTTTCATTTGATCCATCTTCATGACACCAGAGAGAATAAGAAGGATGAAAGAGAGTCCTAACGGAGCACCGGCCCAGGCCAGACTCGGGTCAGAGAGCTGTGGGAGAACAGAAGAGATTCAGACCCTGCTGCTGTTCACTTCATTTACTGCTTCCGCCAAACTGCGAGACACACTCTCACACACAACCAAAACACACACACATGTGGTGCTGAACTTTTGTTTGAACTGAGATGAACATCAAGTGAAATGATTGACAGTAACGTTTGAAATACATTCTCCATTAAATACTAGCAAAACATCTCTATTTTTACAATGCAAAAAAAAAAGTCTTAAATTCAATAATTTGTGTGCATGTATATAGGCTATATATATAGAGAGAGAGAGAGAGAGAGAGAGAGAGAGAGAATTATTATTATTATTTATTTATTTTGCAGTTTATTGATTACACTGTTTTTTCCCCCCACATAATTTTGTGTAAAAAAATGACCTAGTCTGACGTAGTGATTCAATTTTTCTGACGACACTCATTCAACTGCGTAACACTTTGCACTTTGTTTTGAGTTGAAGGATAAACTAAATGATGCTGCCCTCTAGTGCTTGAGAAAGACTATGTTATGCTTAAGAGCTCCATCAGAATGTCTTGGACTGCTTATTTCATATCCAGTAATCACCATATACGTTTTCTTTCGTTATATAAACAATTATGGCATATTACCTAATAGATGTAGGATATTTTTGTTCTACGTCTTTCTATCAGAATTGTGAATGGTAGGCTAATAAGCTTGAAAAACTTCAGCACTTTTGAGTTCCAATAGCAACATATGAAATTAGGAGTTAATACATTTAATTTCCCATTGCCACAAAATGCAAAAATGAATAAAAAATTATAAAGGACATTAATTTTTTGAGAATAAGGTTTAATGTTGACATCGCAAATGTATGAGGTGAGTATTTTAATACAGATCCTTTATAACTGGTTTAAGCCAGAAGAATCTATGTTACTCACTATGTCTTGGGAGATTGTCAAATTTAATTTTATATTTGAAACGAAAAAGATCTCTTTTGTGGTAAATAACTTTTGTTAACATCTTTAAACATTCAGATATTTAAAATCCACCTCTCAACTTCATGTCTTAAAAATGAACTGTCTGTGTAACGAGATGATAAAGTCGGAAATTTGCCTTCTTTTTGTGACATCAGTCAGACATTTCATAAGTGACCCCTTACGAAAATGAATCATGGTTTTATTAAAAGTATAGTAACCATGTTTTTTTTTACTATACAAATACAATAATTAAAGTTATAGTGTAGCAAAACCATTGCTAATTTGGGGTCAACTACAGTAACCTTTTTTGTTTGTTTTATTTGTAGTAAAGTTGTAATTTTCGTAAGGGGTTTTGACCTTTTGTAATAATTTGGGGGGGGGGGGGGACTTTGCAATAAAAACATTTACCTTTGTTCTGCTAAATCTCGGTGGTAACAAAATCGTCATGGTGGAACCTCTTCAGTTGAACTGTACACTCAAGCAGGAACCCCGCGCGCGACACAACTACTGCTGGCACATGAGACTCATTTAGTCAAAAATGTGTTTTACGTTAGCATGTTGCTAAGCGCTACTCAATATAAGTATAAAATACACACAAATATTGAGTGAAATTATCATTTTTAAGTTCATTAAGCTATTTTATCAATACTTTGTAGGGCTAAACGAAAAAGCTTATTCTGAATGAACATTAGGTTGCTTCTTTCGGATTAATGCTTCAAGTGGAGTGGAAACACTGTTGAGACTTTGGAAAGAGCTGGTTGACCTGAAACATGGCGGCAAACAAGCCTGGTAATTAATTATTTTATATATTTTTTCTTCTGACGTGCACATCAATAGTATTCAGTCGTTGTGTACAAAACTGTTAATTTCATAGTTTACTTTCTGTAAAATAAATGAATTTGTTCAAATCTATGATTTTGAAGTGCACATCCAGTGAATGCTGACGCTATAGGCCACATGACAATTGACAGTATTACAAATGTAGTGTGTACAGATTACATTCATACTAAACACTTTCATACTATATAGATCAGGGGTCACCAAGTTCGGTCCTGGAGGGCCGGTGTCCCTGCAGAGTTTAGCTCCAACCCTAATCAAACACACCTGAAGCAGCTAATCAAAGTCTTACTAGGTATACTTGAAACTTCCAGGCAGGTGTGTTGAGGTAACACACCTGTCCTGTTGGAGCTAAACTCTGCAGGACACCGGCCCTCCAGGATCAAGTTTGGTGACCCCTGATATAGATCCTCACAAAGTAAGAAGCCTAACTACTCAGTGAGTATGCAATTTGGGGACCAGCCTATTTTTTTTTTTCCACTGACTATGTTGCAGTGCATTCTGGGATTGGCTTCTCTGTGAAACATACATGCAATAGATCAGAATCAGGGTAGCTTCAGGTTTCATTTTTGACAGGAATGAAAATGACTCTGTGAGGATTGAACTGTTGTTTAACAACATACTCTGTTCAGCTGATGAAATGTCCTTGTGAAAAACATTCAGTAGACATTAGCAGTTTTGAAAGTTGTGAGCTGTGTGAAAATGATGATCTAGTACCTTTATACAGTGTGTGCCATTGTAAAGACTGCAAGTCTACCCCTCACATCCTTGTTTTAATCCGTGTTAAATTCAATATGGTGTCTAAGGTCTGTGCAGCCTTGGAGTTTGGCTAAGATTGGTTTGCCACCTGAAATAAAACATAAAAGAAGAGGAATTTGGCTAAAACTATTTGCATATTAGGATGCCCTTTTGGAACAGATATGTGGAGTGTGCCTGATGTGCCCTAAAATGCTGCCTAGGTAGGAAGATTACTACATTTTGTAACAGAGTAAAGAGTCTCAGAACAACATTGTTTTCTATAAGCATCACTTGAACTTTACTGTTCTCAAGGGGCTGTCACTGAGTTTGCTGGGAAGAGCCGAGACTCCTGCGTGGCATGTTCATGGAATACCTTCCTGTGGATCCTGTCCTGTCCCAAACATTCAAGGGCAGGACTTCCTGCTGTGCAGCTCGGGGCTTTGAAAATGAGGTCCAAACTGCTCTCCAGAGAGTTCTCAGGATCAGGCATCCACATACTCAACAAGCCAAAAGGGAGCAGCCGTGGAAAACACCTCCTGTTACACCAGGCATGCTTCAGTTTACATGACATGCACACTCACACATACACAAACACGTGAACAAACACCCTAAATTTAGCTCTCTGTCCTATTATTATACTCTGTGTTCACACTCTTACATGTAAATCTGCACACACATTTTTGTATAGAGAGATCTTCATGCTGTATTTTTATAGACACCTGATTTCCCAGCAGCATGTGTTTTAGACCTTAAGTGCCTTTTTTGGTAAATTGGTTGATTTAATATAAAATTGTCCCTTTGCAAAGCGCATTACTCATGATCTGTTTTTCATGGTCTTAAATGCCTCTGTTATGGGAGTCAATAGGGAACATCTGCAAGGTCCCGATAATTGCTTTAGTCATTCGAGGATGGATTCCAGAGTTTCTGCTTAGCATTTGATGTACGTTGTCCGTGATGGACAAAGTCAGACTTTCTATTTAAACAGTTACTCACTGAGGTAAAAGAATAATGTTTAAATAAGGATAACTGGTGTGGTTTGTACTGATCACTATAACAAATTTCATAATTTCTGATGTTATTGTGCTTAGGTAAAGGACATTTCTTTTTTCTACTTTAAGCAGACTGAATTGTAGAATATCATAAAGAGTTGGTCTTCAATCCATTTCAACCATTTGGCTGATCCTTTGGCACCATTTTTGCTTTTTATCAGAGAGCAGATGTAGTCAAAGTGCTAATGAAGCTGTAGAAACAAGCGACTTTGGCTGCTGATGTGACTCACTCCTCAATCAAAAGGAAAAGCAAGGGAGGAAAGACATTCCAGATGTCAACAGTGAACTCTGCACAGCTCCGGTTTGTGGCCACAAGAGCTTTGTGTACCTGTCCTGCTAAATCCATTATGAATCTCCTGTACGTGGCTTCGCACAGCCAGAGAATTCTCGGAAGCCTTTCAATCAAGCGCGTTGCATTGCTCTTCTGCTTTGTGCCAGGCTTCTCCGGAACTTGCAGAATGTTACATTTATGTTAGATGCTGTTTGGGAATTCCAGTAGCCTAAGTGTGGGAATCGCACTGAAGCCAAGATGCGGGAAGCAGTCTGACTAATATATTTCTCGATAGCAGATACACCCCATATAGCATTTTGAGAGATATTGATGTACAGAAAAGACTTCTTCATTCAAAGATTTCTCCATTCGACTAACAAATGAAATGGGTTCTAGATGTAAGTTGCACAGGACTGAGGTAAGCCAGATGGAATAGTGTAGGGAGTAACAAATAGCAGGAGGTTTGGCTTCCTTCAAGAGAGCATACGCTCCATGTAGGTCTCTCTGGACCGCTCTCTGTAAGCCGCAGCAGGCGAACATGTAGCGTGTTGAGTTTCATGTGTAATGTTTCAGGAAAAGGCCTTTTTTATGAGACCTGAGGTCTTGCAGAATTGGTTGTACAGCTAGCATTGATAGTTGTAACTATCAATCTTTTTAAACCAAATCTTCAAGGATTTCGCATTGAATATAGGCCTACTCATTTAGTTGGGAGTCTGTGTGTACATTGTGTGTTGTAATGCAGCAGGTAATCTTTGGAAATCTGAGAGTTGAGGCTGTTTCTGCTAATTCTAAATTGCTATTGAAAGGCAGTATGCTTCATGCACCCTTCAGAGTAACTTTGAACTCAAAGTATGGAAGGCCAAACCTTGTGTATCAGGTGCCAAAACACCTCCTTTCTTTTTCTAAGTAAAACCATCACATTGTATAGCATGATACTTTTATTCATAGAGTCATATACATGATTTCATTAGCATGGGTGGCAACACGTACATTGGTTTCCTCTAATGAGTATTGATATGCGGTGCGCAGCGAACAGACTGTGTTCTTTCTCTTTGCGTATTCCATTAGATGTCCTGCTTTTATGTGCCAAACAAAATGCACTCTGCAGACTATCATGAGACCTCTGGAGTGTCATGTTTCATTGTCTGAAAGCTGTTGAACAACAGCCACTTACTTTAAGAGAAGAACAAATCTACAAAGCGGAGGGCTTTATGGAGGGAAAATAAATGATTGCAGAAATCATTCTTGTAAACTGCGTGCATTCATTTATTTAGCGTGTTTGTGTGTGTGGAAACACTTTATGACTGCATTCATGAGGGAACGAAGCATAGAAAGGATCAGTTGTGTTGTGGTGATGACTTATGTAAAGTAGTAAGCAAAAAAGCTGTTTTGTTCATAATTCTATATTAATTTCTGTCACTGGTTAATGGTTGTTTACTGTTGGTGTTTCCAGCAAGTTCATGTTAAGTTCTATTAATAAGCCACTGTGAAAGTATCTCTCAAGTAAATGACGTCCTCTTGTGGTTAATAGTGGTAATGAAAACAAAAAGTTTGCTCTAAATTTCTGTAGATCAGAATTATATACAGAATTATATATTTTCAGGATTCATAATTGCTAATAATATATCTCATAATATATTATTTTATTATAATTAATAAAAGTATTTTATTTTATTTAGTTTTATTATGCATCTCTTGAAGTCTTGATTCTGAGTGGTCAGCTATGGCATTCAGTGTACTAGTTTCTTGGCTTTTATATCACACTGCAGATTTGCATCCGTCTTATGTCCCAGTTATTGGTTTGTGTTGAAAATACCCTTGTATGACTTTAGTATTATGACTGTTATGTTGTTTTAGTGTTTATTAGGCAAAATGTTTTTACATTAAGCTTTAAGATAATATAAATGGTATATTATCAGTATTTTAATCAATTTAACTGGACTACTTTATTAATTTTATAGGAACTTGTCACAAACCGTTTTTGTGCCATATTTTATAGGTTCTTTAGGTACAATGTAAATTATCTTTATGTATATATGGGGTCATTTCTGAGAACGGCACTGTTATAAGTTCCAGATGAGTAGGTGTTGAAAAGCATGTTTAATGTGATGTTTAACACATTTATTGATTCTCAGGAGAGATCAGTCAGCATTGGTTACTGTAAACAAAGCAAGGACCAATGCTAATTGGATAATTGGACAGATTAACCAGATGGATTGTTGCTGTCATTAACAGTGACATACATTCGTTATAGAATGTTAACACAGGTCACTAGGAATATATGTTCAGTGTGTCCCTGTGTGTCATAAATGCGTGCTTTTCACAGGCATTTGAACCCAAAAGTATCTGATATTGCCAGTTTCATATGCATTCTGGCTTAACCATTGGGTAATAGATTTATTTGCAGTGCTATAAAGCTTCAAGAACAGCAAGGTGCTGGAAAGTATACAGCATGATCATGCTCACTGTTTGACTTTTGTTTTTACTGACCCCGCACTCCACCCCACCTTCGTCTAGGGTGACCTAAATTACACCACCCAAGAAATGTTTTCACAAGAACATCTGTCTTCAATTTCATCCAAACCAGCCACAGCCATCCTGGTCATTATTCACAGACAATGAATGACCCTTGTATTTTTATGTGACTCTATTACATTACATCATTTTCGTTTATATATCCCTAAGATATACCTATTGATAGACACAGAACATTGTGCAACATTTATACTGGGTCGATGCTGGATATTTCTCCCTAATACAGCCAAGATTTTGGCAAGGAGAAATACATTTTAAATTCCTCCCTTGTCCCTCATTTGTCATGCTGTACTGAATTTCACCACTAGTGGGAACTCTATGACTTTTAGTTCAGTTCATGATTTCTTTCTCTTGTTTTTGTGTAGTATAATTTCAGTATACATGGCCAAAATATTAGGCAGTTTTGCAAATAGTTTAAATTTTTGTGTGTGTGAAGCAATGGCAATTTTCCATTTTCTTTTTGCATTTGTTGTGGTAATTTTTTTTAAATCCCTTTTCACATCAGAATGTCCAAAAATGACATGCCCTTTAAAAATGAGACCCTCAAGCAGTATTCCTCAAGAGCCGGCATAAAGCCATATGTCCTCTGAAATATAATTCTGTGTAGTACACTGTAGTGTATTTGAGTAGAGTGAGTGGGAGAAAGCCCCAGCTGTGAGGTTCCGAGTCTGTAAGCGGTCATGTTTGCGCTCCGGACTCTCCTGAGCATCGTTTCACGCATGTCTGACCACCTTTTCCACCGTGCCAGACTGTCTCAACACCTCTGAGTCTCCTTCCTCCACATGGGAGTGCAGTTTCAAACGTTAGCCACAGCAAACATACATCAGTAAATCAGCTCACAGCAGTGACAGATGCATGGAGGACCTGTTACATAGTCACCTGAGGGAGAATGTTAAAACGTCTTATTGTGTGTGAGCGTGTTTGTTACTGTGCATGCTAGCCAGCCAAAAAAGTAGCTTACAGCCACATGGGTATAGGGTGTTATCGTGCAGATATGAGGATGGAGACACACTTCCCACGTCCAAATTTGCATACTTCCCTATTATTTTAAAACAGTCAAGAAGTGTTTGAATGTGAGTCAGGGTTTTGAAACCAGGTTTTTTTTCCACTTTGGAAAATTTACATTTTAAGTACATTTCCGTATGATTTTAAACATTCTATCACACAAAGAATATATTTAAGTGTCATCTAAAACTAAATTCATAAAAAACAGTGTAATCGTTAGTATTTTTTGAGATATTTGAATTAATTCCTTACTGTTTTGTGTAATGGAATATGCTTGAATAAAATTGTGACTAGCATGAAAAAAGTCCAATGATGTACTTTTTGTGATGTCATTTAAAGTGAAAGTTGACTATACTTATTTATAAGCTAAATAAGTGTGACAAATTATTTGTTTTTCAAGTTCTGTAATTGTCATATTACATTTTTTTAAAAAGATGATATATTATGGATCATTAATCACTAACATTTTTATTACGTTGTGTTAAATTAAAATGCTGTCATACGTTGTCTGAATATCACCTTATAGCCTGATGATACCCAATAACATTTGTTAGATTTCATTGAGAATTTTTTTTTAAAGTACCACATACTTACAGTATACTGTAAGTGCTACAATACGTTTATATTATATTTTATTTCATTTAAAAGTTAAATAATACATAAGATCACAAAACACTTAACAGAAGTTTTTTTGTGTGCGTTTAGTCCACTTTGAAAAATGCTGTAGACACAAATGATACTCTTTTCATAAAATGACTTGTGTGTGTGTGTGTGTATTTAGAGCCTCTAATGAGTTTCCATGCTGTATCCCAGCGTCGTGTGTATTCAGTAGTAGAGCTCAGCATGAGTTCTCTCTCTTTCTCTGGTCCTCTCTCTCTTTCCCCAGGGTCAGCCTCCTTTCACTCAAGCGTGTCTAACAAGGAGGAAAACAGAAGAGACACTGCCCCATAAGAAAACAGGACATCAACACAGTCTATCAATTCAATGACAGCTCCCACAAATCCTCTTTACTTCCTATTGCAACTCTCTATACATCCTATCCCTCCATCTTCGCAGTTTCATCTTAATTCTTGCAACAAAAAAACATATTTTCAAGACATCCTTCCATCAATCGTCCAATGTTTTGACATCATCCTCTGTTCTCTTTCCTCAGCATCCATCATTCAGTGTTTTAAAAATCATACAACAGGCTTCAGTTGTATAACACCCTCTTATATTTCCCACATGTCTTCAATGCACTAATATAATTTGTGCAGGACATGTTTGTGTTTTCTGAAACATTTTAATCCTCATCAGAGATGACAGTCAGGGGGTGTCGAGGGTGTACGACACCTCAATGGCATCCACATGGGTATGTGTGTATAAGAGCATGTTTACATGTTTGTGGGTTGTTACGCGTGTGATAGACAAGACTCCCCTCTGCCTCAACCCACCACGCTTTCCACCGCTCCCCCAGAACATAAACAGTCTGCACCATAGGAATGTTATCCCAAACCCACTAATTTGCCTTGATTACATTAATATTTTTCAACTGAAATTGCCCTTTTCCCCTTCCTATTGCTTGTTTATTTTTTTCTCTCTCTTCCTTCTCCTCTTCTCCAGCCTGTTCATTGCGTTCTCTATTAGGACTAAATTAGAGGCCATTAGCTGGCAGACGGATGCCCTGCAGTTCCGGTCTGGCTGTGAGCTGGAGCTGGGGGTATTGTGGGCAAGACGGGGTTACTCTCTGGAGATCTTTGTTGGCTGGAGTCACACTGGGGTAAAGAGGGAAAAAGAGGGAGTGAGGTAAAGATAAAGAAAACGATAACGAGTGAGTCAAGAGTGAGTAATTGCTGCTTTCAGGCATGAACAATTTCTTGTACTTCCTCCTTAAGCCATCATTGTCTTGGTCCATATGTTAGATGAGGTATCATGATGAGAAAACACCGTAGTTTGTGAACAAAAGTCTACAGGATATCAGGGTTAAGCACACAATGCTTTTTTAAATTCCAGTTCAATCCCTAATTTCACATTTCAATTGAGTTTGAAAACATGATGCAGAACTGCAATTTGACTGTAAGGAGTGAGACTGAAAATTAATTGGAATTCAAAGGAATGCAAATAACCAACACAATCATATGGCAGTTCGTAACTGTTTTAGGTTTTGGCAAATTGGTGGCTAATTCGTATGTCTTCGTATGATCTCATTTGTACATTTTCGTATAGATCTGCTGGCACCCCATTGGCTGTTATGTTTAGGGTTGGGATTATGGGCGGGTCCTCACAATAACATTTTTCATAAAAATCACGTGTTTGTATGTTTGCCATTGCACAAATTCATAAAAAAAATTGCCGTCTTGTGAAATAGTTGTTTCCCGTGCATGAGATTGGGTTGATTGCTGTAATTTTTAACCAGAAAACAACATTTCTCAAGACAAACGTTCAGTAAATTCAACTTCCTGTCATTCCCATTCAGTTTTCCTTCCTTATTTCCTGTCGCTCACTTTCGAATTGTTTCGCTTTCAGTTTATTCACTTTTTTGATTTTGTTGAATTACAATTCAAAGAAATGAGAAATGGGTTTTGAGTGCAGTTGGTAAGGCTTTCTTTTCTAAATTATAAAGATGACAGTTAATTTAAAGTTGTTGTTTTTTTTCTTATTCTTATTTAAATATTACCTACCATATTATGTAAAAATACAAATAAAACAGCACTTTCGAAATTACTCTTATTCACTTAATTTTTTATTCAAATGTGCTGCTGTAATATAAATTCAATTCAATTTCAGGAATTTAATTGAAGTTTACTGGGCATTATGAATTCATCCCTGCATTCAAAGACATTTAGGGTGCTTTCACACCTGCCTCATTTAGCTCGGTTGAATCGCACTAGAGTTCGTTGTCCCTCTTGGTGCGGTTCGGCAGGTCTGAATGCAGCAATCACACTTGAGTGCGCACCAAAAGCGGACCAAACAAGCGTACCGAGACCTTCTTGAAGATAGAATAATTATAATAATTCAGAATGGGAAATATGTTATATAAAAAGCAGTCAGTGTCTTTGGTGAGTGTGAGTGAGAATTTGCGAGAAACTGTGATTTTGTGAATGAGAATATTTGTTATCGCAGTTAAAAACCAAAGAGCACCTCTTCATATTAAAACGTTGTATAATCAATTGCTCTTCTCTGCGCATTACAAGAATGCTGTTCGGACGAAGCCTTGATTCTCACTGGCTGTAACTGCATTTATATATATATATATATATATATATATATATAGTGAAAACGTAATTAAATATAAATATATATAGATAGATATATTAGAGCGGAATGACGGCTACATTCATTTTGCATTTGCTAGGACAGGACAGCTATAAAGACACAATAAGCCCGCAGAGCAAACTTGTCAATCCATCTTGATGAATGACGCACAGGAACGTAAACAGGTGAACACTGACGAATTAGAGGACAGCGTTACTCATATGTGACTTGCATAAACACAGTTTGGTAAGCTTTGCAATGTTGCCTTGTGAAAGCGAGCCGAACCAAGAAGAAAATGCAACAATGTAACAAATCAATCCCTGTTTCGGAACAAAGCAAATGATCTACAGGTCTGAAAGCACCCTTAGTTTAGTTTCACTGAGCTGAATGCTGTACAGGTTATGTTCAGGGAATATTTCCTCTGGTAGAAGTTCAACAGCAGGTGTTGTTCTGTTTTCTGACTTGAGCGCAGCAGCTGGTCTGGGGTGGATGAGTGTTCTTCATTTTTACCACAATCGTATTACCATTTAGACCTCATCCATTCAACTTTTACTTACCACAGGTGGTTCATCCATCCCGACGCTACATATTGATGCTGTAATGTCATTTATGATGGTGTGTACAGACACTGAATCAGCCACTGAATCTTTCTAAGTCAGGAAGAGCAAGCAGCGTATAAAATGTCAGGCATAATTGTCTTTTTAGGAACAGATACAGCTTGAATTCTTGAGGCGATTCATTTGAGAGATATCCCAATTTCACAGCGTTTCGCTCTCTGATACCCTGCCAGCTGGTTAGTGAAGGATTTTACTATCAGTTGAGTTTGTGCTTCAGTGGAGAGGGTCATCTTTCAGTGGCACCTCGAATGTTTCTTTTGACTTGGAGGAAATGGGTCAAATCCAAGATGCAGAGAGGTAGAGATAGACATTGCAGCACAAGGCAGAGCACCAAGAGAAATTCTCGCTCTCTATCCCCCATCCCCCAGCTTTTTTTTTTTTTTTTGAGATCTTTCTCTCAGGGACATTCAAAACAAACACACTAAACCCCTTTTTATTTGTTTTTGTGTGCAGATGTTTGTGTCTTGGTTGGTCGGGACAAACAAATGATGAAGTAAACATGGAATTATTCACCTCTGGGTAAAGATACATATTTGAAAAAAACAGAATGTGAGTGCTTCCAAACTCCTGCAAAGATTTTAATGGCCATTCCAGAGCAGTGCTGGCAAGCATTAGGAGGTTTTAGATGTTGAGTTAGACATTTGAGTTTGAAATAGCATTAAAAAAAGGATTCCTGTCTGTAGACCTCAGTGTCATACGGCATTATGTTGACTTAGATGTTGACATATGGACTAAATATTCCCTACTGAAAAATAAACATGTAGTTGTAATATTAGTTTACCACAAATACAAACTATCATCATGTTTGAAACTCCCCTTTGGACAATTTGATTAGCTTGTCGGCTCAAGTAATTCCCCAAGTCATCTGGACAGTGGTTTAGTGCTGGTTTGGGTCAGTCAGGAAGACGTTTGTTTCGTGCGTGTGCTCTGCGTGTGGAGGTGCATTCAGACCGATCTGTGGGGAATTGAACCGCTCGAATCCTGCCACTTTTATCTCTTCCAGCTTCCCCTATCTGCAGTCTGTAATTGCAGACTTCCAATCATGCTGTTTACACAGAAGAAGGGCTTTTTTTTCTTCTTCACCCTCCCTTCCCCTCACGGAGCTTCCACCATCCTAGACCTGATGGCAAAGTCAAGGAGACTGCAGGGTGTCCTATTTGCCATTTTAGGCTTTGTAAGGATGCTCATGAGCACCCCCTATGCAAAATAACACCACAAAAGTATCAGAAGGCTGGAGGATTTCAATAACAGCAACATGGTGATGATCTGGAAGGACAGTAACACTCACTCAGAAAATAAACATTGCCTCGTAAGTTTCTGAAGCCTATTTCATGTCTCGAAGTGTTTAGTACTTCTCTAAACATGTAATAGTTCTGGCTTTTGAGGATCACTTTATGCAAACATTGAGTTCTTGAACCTTTCTAGCAGGGTTGTGTACCATTCAGAATTGAATTGAGAATGGATTTTAAATTCCTCTTTCTGTCCTTCTTATACAAATTTCTGCTCTCTAGATCTCTTTATAAGACTAGCTTACAGTACTGAATGCAACCCATCAAACCACAGGCAGCTTTTTTTCTGTTTCTGAGCAATTTGAAAATTTGTTGACACAACAACTCATTTCCCTGTAGAACATTTCAAAGAACAGTAATAAGTAAGCACCATAAGAGCTGTGGTTATCCAGCATTTCACCACCTCAAAGAAGGGAATGTAAGACATCTTGATCTGTTCATGTGAATGGATTACACAATATAATGATTGTATTGCAGTGTGTGAACTCAAACCTGGCCTTCTGTGTGCTGCGGTCTTTGGGGTGGCTAGTGGAAACGATATCCTCCTGAAACCAAAGCTGCCAATTACAGACCCCAGAATTAGTCTACCACTATGTCTATACTGACGTTGCTGATGTGAGAGGGTTAAAAGTAAAAGTGTTCAGTCCCAGCTGGTTCTCAGGCTGACGTAGAAGAGCCAGGCTGAGCTTTGCATCACACTGAAATGGAGTTTGAAGGTGGCCATGGTGGAGATGTGAAATTGGCCTGTGTCATGGAACAGTTGAGCTCATTGCTCACTAAATGATTAGTCAAACTGGAGTTGTCTCAATGTTATAAGCTCTGAGAGTGAGAATGATCTGTAGGGTCTGTCATTTGAAATTAAAGATGAAGTAATATAAAACCCAGCTCCATGGTTTTGGAGCGACAAAACAAATAAACAAACTTTTGAGTGTGTTTATCCTTGAATGCCGCTAGTACAGTATGTGTTCACAAAATGAGTACGTGCCTGGGACATAGTCAGCAGTTGTGACCAGCTTATTATGTCATCTGGAGCATTGATGGATTTCTTCTACTGGAAGTGCAAGCAAGATAGGGAAGATGTTTTTAGCATTTTAATACACTACATTTTAATTTCAAGTGCAACCTGCTCATCAAACACCAGAAATTGTGCATGTTTTCAGCTTGTGGTTTAGCACAGAGAGAGTGCGGTCATACTGGGAGTTTTGAGAAGGTCAGAGATCATGTGAGGACAGTTTGACGGGAAGTTAAAGACAATAGGATACTCTCAGAAGTTATAGTGAGTTGGAATGGCATCTTTGATACAAAGAAAAATCCAGTTCAGTTTTTCTTTAATCCAGTACACATATTCGGTCTCATACACTGTATATTCTGTTTCACACATACACTATATTCCTCGATCCTAACTTCATTTGTGGATGAGAATCTTGTTGATGCACAGTCTGTGATTCATAGTGTAGTGTGAGTACCAACACAACAGAGGATGAGTCTTTTATAATATGGCACAGTCATTCATACATTTTTATACACTACACTATAGTTTGGGGTCAATACAGTATGAAGACGTCTCATATGCTCACCAAAGCTGCAGTTAAAAAACAGTATAGACGGTAATATTGTAAAATATTATTGCAATTTACATTAACTCTTTTATTTGATAAATAGAAAGTTCAAATGAATCGCATTTTTGAAATAAAAAATTGTAACAATATAAAACTCTTTACTGTCAGTTTTGATCAATTTAATGCATCCTTGCTGAATAAAAGTATTAATTTCTTTCAAAACATATCATAATGACACCAAACTTTTGAATGGTTTGATATGTATAAGTGTGTGTTTAAGCAATATTTATATAGTAGTATCACAAAATGTTTGAAATATTATGTTTTTTTGAACATAATGTCTTGCCTAGACCACCAGAATCCTCAGACAAAATGTAGGATTCCCCACCTTCAAAATTCATTTTTAAATGTTGCATAAAGTGGGAGTAAACTTACTGCAACACTCTTTTTGTGTGGCCGTATGTCAAGAAATCCAAACACCATATTCAATGTATTCATTTATGCATATTTAGTGTTTATGTTAAGGTGGGGACCTGAGAACCTACATTTTCCCTAGATTTTGTCATTGTGGTCTCACGTTTAGCTCATTTGAAAAGCTTGCTTCATTTCACATGGTTTCAATCGGCCTGTCCTGGAGACCTCAGGCTGTGGCTGGGGTGCAGACCTGCCCTGTGTGCAGGGGAGCAGACGAATGCATGGAAACCAATACCTGGAGAGAGCTCAGTGTGTAGAAGGAAAGATCAGGAAATGCAAGGAGGGAGAAATGAAAGAGGGAACCTCAGTTAATGAGGTCTAACACACCATTGCTCCCGGCTCCATCAACACTCCCACATCACTCTATTCAAGTTGTTTTCATTAACTCTTGAGAGATGACACATGTTGAATAAGAGAGGAAATGCTTTTTTTCACCACCTTCTTTTTTTCTCAACAGTCATCAGGGAGGCGCTGAACTCTTAGGCTCCTCCCCAGTGTTTCCATGACATTTCATCCCATCTCATTCCTCCCTCTCTGATGCAACGTAGCATGATCTTTTCATTCTTATAAAATATTCATCACAGAGATGGGAGAAGCAGGACCCCCGTGTTTGCTCTCTCACCATGTGTTTCAGCTCTCGGTGGGAAGAGGAAGAGCTGTGCTGGTGGAGAGATGAAACACAAACAATGACGGTCTCTATTCTTTGTCACTGTTTCGGAACGGTCTGTTTTGTGTAAGGCTGTGATTTCCAGATAAGTAATTTGTGGATGGGCCATTGTAGCTTCTTCGCAGCAGAGAAGGTCGCTTTGGGTCAAGGGCCCATGCATATCAGGAGAGGTTGACTTCTGGGTAAAACTCTAAAACACAGCGTGCTTATAGGGGTCCAGTGAGCAGTTCTGTCAACAGAGCCACGTCCCAGATCTAAGATCTTCTCCAAATTTGGATTTACTTCTCCACCTGGATTTACCCTGGATTTACTGGATACTCCATCCAGTGACCACTTCTCAATGCCCTATGCCATTATTATGTTCTTAACAAGCAGTTTAGTGAATTTCAGATCTTTACTTTTTGAGGAGATTGAGAAGTTGAGGAGATGAATATGAACATTACTGTGAATGACCCCTCTACCCTCAGTTTTCTCACAGCAGGGTTTGTTGCGTGAGGTGGACACATTTCCTGTTGACAGAAGCTGACAGAGGCTCCCATAAGAACTGAAATCTTTGTAAGCATGATAGATTTCAAAGAACATTATCTTATTCAGTGATGCAGTTCCTGTGAAAGCCTGCTTCTGTATCAGAGTAAGAATAATACAAAATTGTACATAATTTGTCTTAATTGTGACTTTTTAACAGTTGTGACTTAATTTCCTGTAATTGTCACTATAGATCATAAATGTGACATGTATATCTCATAGTTTTGAGTTCTTGTAATTGTGACTATATCTCACAGTTGTAACTTTCTCCTCACAAATCCAGCTGTATTTTTGACTTTACATCTCACAAACCAATCTTCTCACAACTAGCTTTTTTCTCATAATTTTCTCAAATTTTCAACATGACTTCATTCTGAATTCCCTTAGATGAAATAACATTGTATTTGCAGGATCAGTTAATCTTGTTTTTCATTTTTTTTCTCAGAGAAAAATCTGACCAGCCAATAGGATATAAGCTTTCATGTGTCATGTGTCCATGATCATAATTTAATATAGACGTTGAGCAGTTAACATCCACATACATGGAATATGAAAAAGTGAAAATTACATGACAAGCAATAGGAATGTGTTTAATACTACATATTCCTACAACGGCAGTACAGTGCATAAGACACAGGCAGAACAGTGATTTATTAGCATTAGAGGGCTGTTTTAAATGTGAGTACCAGCAGTGAATTGGCCCCGTCTGCACTGATATGATCAACAGCAGAGCTGCATTTTATAAC
Organism: Schizothorax lantsangensis; assembly: GCA_027422415.1. Classification (NCBI taxonomy): domain Eukaryota; kingdom Metazoa; phylum Chordata; class Actinopteri; order Cypriniformes; family Cyprinidae; genus Schizothorax; species Schizothorax lantsangensis. Next base: position 21,198,187 of record CM049860.1, on the reverse strand, counting down.
AAACAAGAGCTGCGATAAATGACGGGCTATTTACCCTGCACCGCAGACATAAACAATGGCCCTCATGGCTGTAGTCTGCTCATTTAGATATACCACCGCCATTATTTCAATTAAGGTTCAGTGCCAATGAATCCGTGGTTTTCCTGCTTGCCCGAATAGAGAGGGGGTAGACTAATTTCTCACAAGCTGATAACCTACTATGTTTTTTTTGACAGAGACGCTGTAATTGGAGAATGATTTGTAATTGTTGAGCGAAGGACACAAGAATGCTGCTGCTCATAAAGTGGGTTGCAGAGGTGAGCTGTCAGAGATTTCAAGCACAAGCTCCAAGTCTTCATGCTGTGAGTTGTACTTGGACTCTTTGTTGAGCACACATAAAAGAAATATTTGAACCAAAAAGTGCTCCATCTTATTTAAAAAGTAACTTCCATGTCAGTTTTATAACCTCAGTATTTTAACATCAATAAATTTACTTTTCTGTGCTTTGAAAGTTTAGTTTTGTTACTAAAATTTTTGTATGCTTGTTTAACACTATTCATTTAGCTTTTACTTTTTGATATATATATATATATATATATATATATATATATATATATATATATATATATATATAAATTTCATCATACTCACAAAAAGGTCCAAGCTAGATCCTTTACTCCGTTCTGTCAGGTGTCATCTAATGCATTCCGTGTTTACTGTACTGTGTTTACTCTTATGGCGTCTGAGTCTCTAGGCAGTGATGCATGGGAGCATTACAGGCAGGAGTCAGACCTTGGAGCCACAGAGGCATGCACAGTGCATAATCTCAGCCTTAAAGGAGCCAGTGTCAACTCAACGAAATTCTCAAGGCATCTACCATTAAAGACAAGGACCCGGCGTTGTGTAATTGTGTGTGCAGTGACACATTCATTTCCTTAATCACTTAGACATACATTAATAAGCTTCCGTGAATAAACCACATTCAGTTCCAAGCCTGTGAGTCAGTTGAGTACAGAGCAGTGAAACTTCCTTTTTATATGAGGATGTGATGTGATTTTGTTTGGCAAGTGAGTGAGAGAGTTATTTACTACTTTACATGGCTAAAGGATTTATAAACATCATAACCTAAATAGGCTGGGGGTTTATGTAGTCCCATGTATCAAAGGATATGTTGAGGGATAATATTAACGTAATAAGTAACAAGTGACTGTGCAGTAAAGCGATTTCCCCACAATTAATGGGCGTTGTTTGGCGTACAGATGCAAGTGGAGTAGTAACTTGGTGTATTAATATCAGGGCTGCAAACTTTTCACCTTTCGGCGAAATTCGCCGTTTTCACCTTAAAATAGGTCATTCACGTGAATCGTGTAGATCTGTAAAAAAAAATTAGAGGAGGGGGGGGGGATGGGGGGGTCGTAACTGCAGTCATTCACCTGTAGTTTTTTCTGTTGGCAAAGGAATGGACCCGCCCTACTCTGCCTCTGATTGGCTTACCCTAATGTTCTTTCCCTCATCATCCAACCAATCTCACTCCTGAAGCCTAACTTTTAGACGCTGCAGGCAACTATCCATATTTCGGATGGAATGCATTTGTATCTGCTGTAAATTATGGTGTTCCAGTTTAAATGGTGATTACCGCGTGAGGCTGCTTTTTTTTTTTTTTTGCTGTTTGTTTTGTGTGAGGCTGCTGTTGCGATAGCTATGAAGATTGTAAGTTACGTTATCGCGACATTCGCTACCCTTTTCAAAATTCTCCTTAATCTCGAGCTTAACATTTGTCTCACATATCAGTAAGCTATTACTTTGACACGAGGTCGATTTGAGAAATGTTCGACCCCCAAGTAAAGCATAGCGTTTAATTTACAGTAATATTAGTATCACTCAGCTCAAGTCAGGCAGCGCTAAGCCATAGCTAGTGTCAGCCTGTAACGGCCTGTTTCAAGATGGAGAAACACCTCGCGTTTAGCCCGTCGGCTGCTTCAAAAATTCGAGTGCTGAAATGAAGATTTACAGTGGTTTATTTCCCCTGACTAAGTTCATGTAACATCTTAACAACAATCCTTGTTGATAGTAGACCGTAGTTGTCGCTCAAACGTCTTTTAATCATATAAAGGTGTTTATCCTTGAATGGTGCACTGCAAAAAAATGCTTTCCTACTTAATTTTTGTCTTGTTTCTATTCCAAATATATCTAAAAATTCTTAATCAAGAAGGATTATTAAAGTAAAAATTAATGTCTTCTTTTCAGAAAAAGTCAAAATTAAGAGTTTTTTTTCTTAAAACAAGCAAAATAATCTGCAAATGGGGTAACGTTAAACAAAATAATCTTATTTCAAACCAAAAACAAGATTATTTTGATTTGTTTTTCTGAAGAAAAAAAATTAGATTTAAGAATTATTAGATATTTGGACTGGAAACAAGGCAAAAAATGTAAGAAAATCTTTTTTTTTTTTTTTTAAGTGTGTAACAGTTTCTCCCTATAAAGCAGTTTGACTTGCCATTGCGTGTGAAGAAAAAAATAATAATTAGATTTTTTTTTTCTATATTCTATCTACTTGTTTTCTTTATAAAAAAAAAGAAACCTTGCTACGTGTACTGCGTTAGGCTAACCAAGACTTGTCATAGCACTTGCATGTTGTTGCTCTTTTGTTGGTTTTGATTGCTTCTATTGTCCTCATTTGTTAGTCGCTTTGGATAAAAGCGTCTGCTAAATGACTAAATGTAAATGTGCTATGTGAATTGACTTGGGGGGGGGGGGTGGTGTCACCTTTTTCACTCCTGACGAGTTTGCACCCCTGAATATACAGTAGAATTAAACTGATGTGCAGTTAATATATTGGTTTGATTACAGTGACTTCAATGTGGCTCATCCAATCAAATTTTAGGGCCAGAACTATACTTTTGTAAGCTGTATTTTAGTCCACTTTCCCCATGTCCATTTAGGGCAAGTTCACTCGATGTCCCTATATTTGTAACACTTCAAGGCAACAGTTTCCAGACATGCTAGTACAGCTCATACTTGTATGATGCCTGTTTCTACAAGGAATTGGAAATAACCAAAATATCAAAAACTGCTGGTCAAGATTACATTAACATTTCAAATCAACCTTTTTCAAAAACGCTTTTTTAGTTTTCTCCCTCATATGTTTGAATGGCCTATCTCCTGCTCTTATAATGTTTCTGAATTTCCTCCTCAAACAAACGTTTGCTTAAAGTTGCCATGAAATTAAAATTTTTGAAATGCATGTTATTGGTCTTATTGTGAACAATTAATGCATGCATGTTTAATTAAAAAAATTAATGTTAAACCAAAAACTTGAACTTCCAGTGAAACGACAGACATATACCAGACTTTTCCAATCATTTAGTCTGCTTAAGCCTCACCCCTTTCTTACAATCGACTGTAAGTTTGCATTCAGATCTGCTTCCATCCAATCAACGACCTTTCTAAGTTCCCTGCCTTATATTTCACTCAGATGGACATCATGGTACGGAAGAAAAGATCTGTCGCTACTTCCATTTCATTGTGACTTTAAATCTCTGTAAATATGTTTTCAGTTCTAAAGGTTACAATTATAATTATTCTGATTACAGCTTCATCCCTTTAACTCTAAATGTCTGTTTCTAGTTTCCTCTGTTTTCATAAAGACATTTATTACGGGATGTCATATACAATATATATGAGGAAAAAAGGTCATGGTTTGCAAATGTAACAATCACAAAGCCCAAGTGATTCTCGGTGCTCTTAAAGTGGACTGTTTCATCTGTAGAGTTAAATAGCTGGCTTTTTTAGGGGTGCTTTAAGGAGGATAGTCTTTAGAGAGCTGAGGTTAAAGAGCTTAATGCAGGAATGGATGAACATCTCACACACACTCATGTACTAATGCACTTTATTTTCTCTCTCTTCATTGAAAACAGAAGAATCCAGTGTTGTCTTGGTGAATCAACAAATCCACCACCACAAGATGACATTTGCAAATGTTCTCCACCTTTTAAATTCAATGCAACGTGTAACATGTCCACACTTATGGTTCAGTTCTCTGTGCAAAAACCGAAGGCTTTTATTGTTTAGAACTCACGCTAAGATAAGCAGCTAATAAAGTCCAATCCGATGAGGCTGTTTGTGCCGGCATGTCAACTGGGTTAGTTTTTTCTCATGAACCGGCTAAGTGAGGATGAAGGTCTTGGGTTAGACAAAGGTGAGAAAAGCAAAGAGAAGAAATGTCTGTACGCCACTTGATTTCATGAGGAACATTTAGGCATAGTCCCAACCCAGGCTGAGGCTCTGGGACTGTGAACTATTATTCAAGTTCTACACAGGACCAATTGCACAATGTACATTTGCTTTTGGCCATGCGGACCCCCCAGAGAAAGTGTGATTGATGAGGCCCTGCGTGTGTGTATAATAGTTAGGATGTGTGTGTGTGCGTCGGTTCTGACATTCTGCGTACGCGTGCCCTTATATTCGTTTGCCTGTTTTTTACGTGTGCTTCTTTGTCTCTCGCTGTAATTACAAGGGACTGGACTGGACTTGATCCCAACTGGGTTCTTTCACGATATGTATCTGCTGGCTGGTGTTTGGCCTCTGAACAATTATCAGAACGCTGTAAATAGCAGCCGGCAGAGTTGGAACAAGGAAACGGGCTTGACACAATCTGCACCATCGCTCGTTTCACTAATGGTTTCCTAAAATGGCTCAGATCGGTTTCTCTGTGATGCATTGCCGTTTCCGTTCCGAGATTTCAGAGCCTCAGATATGATGAATGGCAGGGAGCAAAAGATGTTTCTTACTCTGTTAATAAGACAAGTTTTCAGATGGGTCTCGAGAAGCTTGTTGTGTGATGAAGTACAGCATGTGAAGAGGCTTTCTATCAGCACTTACGATTTATGTCCAACTCATGTTCTCTGGTTACATCATGCCGCATGTCCCTAGTGATTGAGGATGTAACTGCAAAGGAATTTGCTTATGATAAAAGTGCTTTCATATGTATTCCCTGTGTTAAGTGCTTTGGCTTTTGTCAATATTATGCTCTTTTAACTGCTTCCAGTGGGAAAAGTGCCACGTTTAATTCTACATTTGGCAGAAAAAAAGAATAAAATTAATATAACAATACACAGTACTGGAAAAGTTATGTGAATCTAATTTTGTGGATTTTTACATCCATATCTTGCACTTGATTTCAGCATGTTTTATTATTTGGGAAAATTTCAGTTCAAGAACAACATTTTACACTTATGCATTTGGCAGCAGGGTTACTTTAGTTTTAAACCTTTATTCAGTTTTATTTCAGTTTTTTTTTTTTTTTTGACAGGTTTTCTTTTTTATTTTATTTTATTTTTATTTTATTTTTTTTTGTCATTGAGAATCAAGTTTTAGTTTTCCTATTACAGTTTATTTAGGCTAGTTTTATTTTAGTTGTATTATGTTAGGGCTGCCAAAGTTAATACACTTACTGGTATTATTAAAAATGTTCAACAGAGCTAAATTTTCCAGTACATTGTAGGGTTATTGCTATTTAGTTCATGTTATTTTTTATTATATTCAAATTCATTTAGAAAATTAATTTTAAGGACATTTTAACTTTACATTCATTTTGTTTTGGTTAACAAAATAATTGTTCGTTTGTTTTAATTTTTGTTAATAACCATTTGGTAGATACTTTTATCTGAAGTAAATGTATACTTCTTTTTTTTTTTTAGATATACATTTTATCAGTCCATGTCCATGAAATTGAACGGCTGACCTTGGTATTGCCAGCGCCATGCTCTACCAGCTGAGGATCTGCACGCATAACCATTTTTACTACATTAAACACTAATGTTCTGTGCTAGTTAAACAGATCGGTAGAGTACTGTTCAATCCTGACAGTGTTCCCTCTGTCTCTACCTTTCTGCACTGTGGTGGTCTTAGGGTCTGACAGCTCTCAGGAGTACAAAGGAAGCCTTGGCCCTACTGCCAGCCCTGGCCACACTGTGGGAAAATGTCAGAATGTTATTGTAAGTACGATGAATTGCTCCTGACACATTTGTTTATAGACTTGCTCGAATAATGGGAACATTAAATATTTGGCCCAAAATAATAATAATCCATTTCCTCCCAGAAAAAAACCTAATCATATGAAAATAAAAAAAGCAAACAGTTCGCTGAATTACTTTATTTGTGAAAGGTTGATAACGATCAGCCGGCACACCACTTTATTTGCAAACATTCTCTCCAGTTTGTATACTGTATGTGGCTCCACTGGTCTCTGGACCTTTTTGGCCACTGTCAGGTTTCACGATTTGCAGATTTGGGCCATAAATGTCAAATGAGCAATGCGGTTTTTGGGTGCCAGCGGCACTGTCTGAAGTAAAGAGGCTCATTTGCAATGGAACACAACTTGAAGGCCATATTATGTCAGCAGGATCCACGGAAGCCAAGGCTGACACAATAAAGACATAGCTCACCCAAAAAAACAGCCGTTTCTGTCTACATAGTTAAAGTCAAAACAACATTGGACCTTATTGTCTTCCATTTTTCAAAATATCTTATTATGTGTTCTACAGAAGACCAAGTCTTAAGGTTTGGAACAATGAAATTACTGGTCATTTTTAGGTGAACTTTCCCTTTAAATGCTGTCCTTCACTTCTGCTCATCTTGGGTTTCTCCTGTATGCAACATAGATTTCGATTGAGGTCATATGTTCAGACTTCATCTAGCGTTGTACACTAGCGCCTGTCAAATGTAGCAGTTAAATTCCTGTGAGATTTCACACTTGTATAAAGAATGCTCTGTAAACATCACACGCATGTGGAGATCTGCCATGTGTAAAATGCATGCTGACTCTGTGTGAGTGACACATGACAGAGCGGTTTACACGTCGAGATCAAGGTTATTGACCTTTTTATTTAGTCTTTGCTGTTGTTTCTGTAGATGTGTGTATCAGGTTGTGTGTTTTTGCATGTCTGACTGGCAGATCACGGGATGTGTGTGTGTGTGTGTGTGTGTGTGTGTGTGTGTGTACGTACGCATGTGTGTGTTTAAGAGGCTCTTTAATTTGAAATCTTGTGGTTTGGCTGGCAGGCTGGTGGATGTCTGATCTTCCAGCTAAGGAGCGTTGATGAAGTCATGTAGTGGGAGGGGTGCAGTGGAATGTCCTGGGCCTGGAGCTGTGAGCACGACTTTCATCACTCCCTTTCACACTCTAAACATACAAACAAACAAACTTCACACATTCCATCTACTTAATGTGTTCTAGAGGAAATTTTAAACTGGCAGTCTTCCATGCAATTTCTCATTTGGAATAGTGAATCAGTTTGGAGTCAGTTAGATTTTTATATATATATATATATATATATTTTAAAGACTCACCAAGGCTTCATTTAAAAATAACAAATAAATAAAATAACTGATTTCTATATTAACATATTTTAAATTATAATTTATTCCTGTGATGCAAAGCTGAATTTTCAGCAGCTATGACTCCAGTCTTTAGTGTCACATGATTCTTCAGAGATCATTCTAATATGTTGATTTGGTGCTTGTTGTAATATTTCTTATTATTATCAAATGTTAAAACCAGTTTCTTAATATTATAATATGGTACATTTTTAAAGATTTGAAATACAAATCTTTTGTGACTATATAATTGTTGAAATCTTGATCAATTTGAATGCAAAATAAGTAAACTTTTTCCAAACTTTTTAACTGTAGCATGTATTGATCTTTTCCTAATTATGTTTTTAACAGGGATGCCAATATATCAGTACCATGTTGGCTATTGTCCAATATTAGATATTTTTTTAATCCTGTTAAATCTAATCTTTCAAATCTCAAAAGGTTTTTCGATTTTTATTTTAGCTTTTTTTCGACACCATCGGCCAATTATCAGTTATTAGTAATAATATAAAAACTTTCAGGGCATACCTCAATTTTTAATACAGAAATAATTTTGTTCCAGTACTGCTCACTATTTTGGTGCAAAAAACAACATTATTTACCTTTTAATAAAGTTACATTTATTCAATGCTACAACAACCGCCTTAAGGTAAAAAAAAAAAAATATGGCACCAGGAGAGCCAACACATCTGTGAACATTGTTTTAATGGTCTGTAAAGCTGTTTATATCATATGAATTATACTATTAGACCGATAAGTTTTGACATTTTGAGGATAAGTTTGAAATCAATATCCACAATGTAATGAAAAAATAAGCGGCGCAAAATGAAAAGGGTTCAAGTGTAATCTGAGGGTGCAGTGCGGCCACATGTCATACATTTATGAGATCTGTCTATGAAACAGATGGTTATGAACAGTTTACTTCTCAATAACACTAAAGCTGGACTTAAGGATATTATTAAAATAATAAAATCAATCAGTAAGCAACTACAGTCCTGTTTTTAAAAATAATTTTTAATATATTATTTTATGCATAATTTGAGTTATCGATTTCGACTACAGACCACCGTGCCAGTAAAGTTTCAGACCTGTCACTACTCGCATTGAACCGATACATCCATGAAATCTCCACGAAATCAAACTTTTGGCTACTAAACAAATAGAAAAATGAAAATCCCAGCTGTGCTGTCAGGTTTTGAATCATCCATATTCATGGTATTGAAAAGCTCTTTGGCTGCCAGTCTAGTTTGGCTGACATTGCATTGCCTTAACTCATTTTTTTCCCCCTCTCTAACCTGCTCCCTCAGGTGAAAGTGGAGGGTGATAAAGACTTTGTACTCGGTGCCTGTCTCCTCAGGGTTGAGAGCTGTATTAGAGGGTTAGAGTGAGGACATGCAGTAATAATGTATGTTTATGAATAATAGCACTTGGGGTTCCAGCTCTACAAGTTCGCCAGCTTTTCCTCAACACTCAGTACTAGATGCGGTCGACGTGAAGTTCTAGGGAGGAAGCGTAGTAAATCATAGACGATTAACTCAGCACCAGCCTCCTGTTGAATGAGTCATTGCATACTAATTTAAGGATGAGGAGAGGGCGTGTTGTGTTATGTTTCATTTCAGTGCCTGTTGTTAAAGAACTGGATGTTGCATAAAACGTTTAAATCTTTTAATGTTTACATGCAGCCTACAGGATTTTTACCTTCGCAAAGGTGTCATTTAAAAATGTTAAACCTCCGACCACCAACACAATAAAGCTTTCAGATATTAATTGATGGTCTTTGGGATTTGTTCAACCATGTTTCCTATCTAATTGTAATGATATCCTCTGCACTCATTCGCCTTCTCTCTCTGTGAATGGAGTGCAGGTAAGACCTGGGTGGGTCCTTCCGTTACATGACATATTTTGAAAGTATGGGCTTTGCTTTGTGTTAAAAGTTATAAAGGAGCACTCGTATACTCTTTCATGCACTTCCTCTAGACGAAACTCAATATGCAGAGGCTTAGTTTGAAGTGTCACCCTTGTGTTGTTTTCGAGTTGTTGTGACAACACAAATGCAGGCAGTTTAATGTGTGTTCATTAATATTAAGCCTATAAAATTCATTATATTTCTAATGTTTATTCTTTTTGAATCAAGTACATTTTAGTTGCCGCCTCCTGTTGTGCTGTTTGCATGTTTTGTCACCCCTCAGGGCTGACGTACCATCTGATACTGGCCCAGATACATTCGATATTAAATTTAACCATCTGCGTCTTCTGTTTCCGAACACTGTACACCCTTATTCTTAAAGGGATCACCGTCCAAAGGCAATAAGAAGCTCTGGCTGACTACTTCTTCTTTGTTGGTGTCGTTTATTCAGCTAACAAAAGATGCAGAACGCTGGAAGTAAGGTGGATTAAGTGGGTAAGACGCATTGTTGGACTGTTACTCATGGCTTCAGTGGTTTTTACTTTGATTTAATGGCCGCAAAAAATTATCTGTGTGAACAACAAATATAAAAAGGGCTTTTCATCGTGAACATTTTGGATATTTGCGTAACCCTTCTGCAATGTTATTTTAATCTTTAAAATAGCTTATAAAATAGGGCTGGTGTATAAATATTCAAAAGGCCATAAAAGTGAAAGCTTTTATATCTAGAAAAAAATAATTAACGTGATTGAATTTCTAAAAAGGTCAAGTTTTTGGGCGCATGTGATTCCTTTTGTTCCAACTGTACTACTATCTTACATGGAAGAAAGAGAAAGCAAGGAGAGAGCTATAGGGAGTACAAAAACTTCTACTATTTCATTCCATGACATCTTTAATCTTCTCTGAACTTCCCTCTTTGGATGTTGAACTCCTTGGAAGCGACTCTACGGATCCTAACCCCGGACAGAGCAGCTGTGCCGAGGCAGTGCACGCGTGAGATCTCTGCTCCCTGTGATAGGGATTCATCACTTGTCGGTATTTGCAGATGGAGTTTGAGGATGAATCACATCTGTGTGTATTTGCCTGCAAGACCTTGCTGGGCATTTATATTGTAATTCCATTAATCTGAATGTAATTCTGTCATGGGAAATAAAGGTTTAGGTCCATAAAAGGAACTCACCTAAATTGTTTCAGGCATGGTTGTGCCAAAGGGTTGCGCCAAAGTCCCACATTACTCTGACTTATAAGGTGACATGAGATGGACCTGTTCTCATGTGCTGTCCACATTACTGAAGCTCATACTGGGAACATGTGCATGATGGTTGGACCTCTTTGGTTTTGAAGCCTGCCTGTCAGGGGATGGTTTCCAGTCCAGTAAAAGCTTCATTGCTGCCAGGCCCATCTAGGTATCACAACGGCCTGACAGACATGTTCTCATGGAATGGAATAGATTAAGTGCCCTAAGAGGTTATTACAGTTTTGCAGATTCAGATTGCTTTTTTTTTTGTTTTAATATTGCTTTAAATTACATTTTTAGTCAATTTGATTCTTTATGTGGATGTATTTCTTTTTTAGGTTTTTATTTTCTCATTCCAAAAATATTTAGTCCTAAATTTAAAATGTATGTACAACCCGAATTCCGGAAATGTTGGGACGTTTTTTTTTTTATTTGAATAAAATGAAAACTAAAAGACTTTCAAATCACATGAGCCAAAATTTTATTCACAATAGAACATAACAAATATTTAAACTGAGAAATGTTACACTTTTATCCACTAAATGAGCTAATTTCAAATTTGATGCCTGCTACAGGTCTCAAAAAAGTTGGCACAGGGGCAACAAAGGGCTGAAAAAGAAAGACATTTTGAAAAGCTTCAGCTGGGAGAACATCTAGCAACTAATTAAGTTAATTGACATCAGGTCTGTAACATGATTAGCTATAAAAGGGATGTCTTAGAGAAGCAGAGTCTCTCAGAAGTAAAGATGGGCAGAGGCTCTCCAATCTGTGAAAGAATGCATAAAAAGATTGTGGAATACTTTAAAAACAACGTTTCTCAATGTCAGATTGCAAAGGCTTTGCAAATCTTATCATCTACAGTGCATAACATCATCAAAAGATTCAGAGAAACTGGAGAAATCTCTGTGCGTAAGGGACAAGGCCGAAGACCTTTGTTGGATGCCCATGGTCTTCAGGCCCTCAGACAACACTGCATCACTCATCGGCATGATTCTGTCATTGACATCACTAAACGGGCCCAGGAATACTTCCAGAAACCACTGTCGGTAAACACAATCCGCCGTGCCATCTGCAGATGCCAACTAAAGCTCTATCATGCAAAAAGGAAGCCAAATGTGAACTTGGTCCAGAAGCGCCGTCGTGTCCTGTGGGCCAAGGCTCATTTAAAATGGACTGTTTCAAAGTGGAAAAGTGTTCTATGGTCAGACGAGTCCAAATTTGACATTCTTGTTGGAAATCACGGACGCCGTGTCCTCCGGGCTAAAGAGGAGGGAGACCTTCCAGTTTGTTATCAGCGTTCAGTTCAAAAGCCAGCATCTCTGATGGTATAGGGGTGCATAAGTGCATACGGTATGGGCAGCTTGCATGTTTTGGAAGGCACTATGAATGCTGAAAGGTATATAAAGGTTTTAGAGCAACATATGCTCCCCTCCAGATGACGTCTATTTCAGGGAAGGCCTTGTGTATTTCAGTAGGACAATGCAAAACCACATACTGCAGCTATTACAACAGCATGGCTTCGTAGTAGAAGAGTCCGGGTGCTGAATTGGCCTGTGTGCAGTCCAGATCTTTCACCTATAGAGAACATTTGGCGCATCATTAAACGAAAAATACGTCAACTCTTCAGCAACTGGAAACCTATATCTGGCAAGAATGGGACCAAATTCCAACACCAAAACTCCAGAAACTCATAACCTCGATGCCCAGACGTCTTCAAACTGTTTGAAAAGAAGAGGAGATGCTACACCATGGTAAACATGCCCCCCGTCCCAACTATTTTGAGACCTGTAGCAGGCATCAAATTTGAAATGAGCTCATTTTGTGCATAAAATTGTAAAATTTCTCAGTTTAAACATTTGTTGTTATCTATGTTCTACTGTGAATAAAATATTGGCTCATGTGATTTTAAATTCTTTTAGTTTTCATTTTATTCAAATTTAAAAAAAACGTCCCAACATTTCCGGAATTCGGGTTGTATTTAAATTGCATATGTAATTTCCATAGTTTTAACATAAACTCGTAAACAATGTCATTTGTATTTGTTAGACATGCATAAATGTAATACGATTTCTCTAATAGTACTAATAAACTGACTGTTTGAAAAATATATTTTTATCAATAAATATTTATCACTAAATCCAATTCGTTTCAATCTCATACATTTTAACTAACTAAAAATGTGTTGTTCTACAGTTACAGTAGCTATATTTTATCCATGTTCATACCTTTTAACTGAATAAATGTAATTGTTTTCACAAGGAACAGATTTATGCTGATTCTAAGCAGTCTGAATAAATGTATTTTGAAAATATTATTTAAATAAAATAAAATCGATACCAGTAGTTAAAAATAAACTGTGCCATGATTTTTGTGAGTGCAGAAATCTTACGGTTTCATTTATGTATGACTGACAAATATGCATAACATTTAAGTTTATTAGTTTGTTTATGTTAAAACTGCATAATTCAAACTGGATATTTCCACATAATAAAAAACAAACTGTAACTAGCAAAAAATGAACACAATTAACTAAAAGTGAAATTTAAAGCTATATTAAATTAAAATTACTAAATATAATAAAATATTTTGAATATGTAAGGAATAATGTATAGTCAGCGGGTCATTATCACTCAAAGGGGTTTATTTTGCAATAATGTCTGGCTGACATTCTTTTATGAATATTTTTTGACTTGAATTTTATTGTTTTATTTATTTTTTATTATTATTTTATTTGTTTTTAATAATATTTTTGATGCATTTTCATTTAGTTTGTTTTTTAGTTCAAATTCATAGTTTTCGTCTTCATTTTAGTTACGAAAATAACCCTGCTCCACCCACGAAAGCAATCAAAATCGATAAAAAGCGCCATCAATGGAACTATCAATTTCTGTCTACTCCTTTCCACTCCTGTATCGCCACAGATCTCTCTACAAACAACCTGTGTTACCTGACACTTTGGTCGTCAGCCAAAAAACGGTGTTTCGGTGGAACAATAGGATCATTCACAGAAAATTATATCCATAGTTTGGCGTGTCTTTTATACACCATCACCCGGAGTTCACCATCTGCTATTGTTGCCCTCACAATGACGGCACACAACCCTTCCTTCACGTTATTTGTTGATCCTGTTCCGAGGAACCATTCAGACCTAGTCCATGCGACAGGGCTGCTTCCTCTTCAATGTATCGCTTTCAGGTTATTGATGTCTTGTTTTGTGTTCTTTCTTTATTGCAGAAGGTCAACGGCTTTTGGAATAGACCTTTCGTGTGTGCGTGCGGTTACCGAGACATGGTGGCAATGATTCCTTCCAGCTCTCTCTTTCTTTCGCTCTTTCTTGTCCTCTGTCTCAACAGGGTCACATGTCGGCCCCTGGGGAGGAACCACCTTTAACGGCATCAGCCAGGTAGTGTGAAGGATTAGGCCTGTTTTTCCCCCGCCACAAATAAGCAGGCGGTGTTTCCCAAGGGATGTTTGGAAGCACGCTGTGGGCTGCGTGTTTTAGAGGCGTATTGTGTTGCAAGATGATTTTCATTTGATGCCACAGTAGTTTGTGTGAGGGTAATTCATATTTCACAGTTCCTCAGTGATCTTATCACTAGTCATGCAATGTCAGACAGCTATTGTTGCCTTTAATTGGATGCAACGAGCTTTGTTGGGACAGATGCTGTGAGGGGACTGTGGCGGGGGTTCGTGAGTATTCACAGCATTCGTCGCTCTCCCAGCAACCCTCCGCCATCCTCCTCTGCGTTTGACCTGCGCTCCGTCTGTGCAGCGAGAGACCATGAGCCTGAGAAATTAAAAGTGCCTTCCCATGAGACCACTCACAGGCACCTAATTAAACATCTCACATTCCATCTGTGGGGTGCAAACGTTGAATTCGCACGCACACACACATCTATAACGTGAACTATCGTGAAATTTTGTTCCCATAGCTTTGATGCTGGGTTGTTCGAGATGACTCTATCTCACCACATCAATAATAAATATCTTGCTTTGAAAGTTGATCAAAGACGAAGTAAAACCACTCTTTTGTCTCAGGCTGGAGGGAGTGTTGTTCATCTGAATTGCTTAATGTTGTGCATTAATCATACAGAATGTGAGGGAGGAAAAGTTTTGTTTTGTGAAAGGACACAATAAAAAACATCTTGTTTCAACAAGGGCAGAGTAATCCACATTGTTTGGTTTTTACGCATTGGCTACGTTTGCATGCACCCTTATAATGCGATTAAGCTGAAGCTATGTAAATAGAGTACTGTGATTGTTTATGTGATTATCCTCATAATTAGCATAACCATAATTGCAGTAAAATATGTGAAGTACTGTGGTTTTAATTGCACAATGCAGGCATGTTTAATTGCATTTAATCACATTTATTCTTCTCTGACTAAAGTATGCATTTGTTAGGGTTTCAGCTGGATGTACTCATGCACAAGTTTAAAGCATGGTGGAACAGGATATAAACAATTATTGCAAAAGGTGTGTTTATAATTGGTCTTAACTATATAATAAACAACAATACAATGTGGTAACAGTTCATTCATGTACTTTTAATAAATACTGCTGACAAAATGCATATTGTGCATGCTTAACTATGTGTTGACATCTGAACAACTAATCAGTAACAACACTTAAGTCTTGTGTGTGATTAATGAGTCGGCCCTTTTCAGTGAATCAGATTGCACTGGCTCTGTAGAAAAACTGGAAAAAAGTGCAGGAATTGGTTTTAGAACAGTATTCATGTTCAAGACTTTTATATACTATTATAGTATTTTGAATCGGCTTTTATTGTTATATTATCAGTTTTCATTTTAATTTTAATTTTGTTTTAGTAATTTTATGTGCTAATTTTGTCATTTTTGTTCTTTTGTTTCTAAATATTTCCATATAGCTTTAATAATTTTTATTGATCAGAATGCAATAAATGATTAAAATGCATACACACCTGTATAGTATGAAAAAACAACATTTTGTATTTGAAGCAGGTGCATAAAAACAGTCCTGTTGCATCTGCAATTTACATTTTCTGCTGTGAGTAGGGCTACAAATGAATAGCATCAAAATAGCTTAGAAACCTCATTTCTTAAAGCGAATAATCAAAATAATGGCAAGCAGTGTGTAAAAGGGATTAAAGAGGTTTGCTCATGTAATGTAAACACCTTAATTCGAGTAATTCCTTATTCTGACTATTGATAATAATCAGACTATTGGTGTACATGTAAATGTAGCCATTGATTTATTTAGTGTCCGCTGGTGCCAAGACTTTCGACATGCCCAACAAGCTCTTTACATTGTGTTGCAATAAAGCACCTCTCGCTACAAACAGGAACCAGATTCAAGAAGCCAAATCCATTCCCGGAATTTGTTGTATGTTTAGTAACATGAGAAATGACGCTTAAGGTAGTATGGCGGAGAATGAATGGTACTGTTGCTTATCTTGCACATTCAAGTAACAAGACCACCACCAGTGAGTGACCCAATCGAAAAAGTAAACAGTCGATACCTGTGACTAACCCTTAAGTTTTTAATTAAAGAAGCCTGGAGTTTCTCCAGCATAAATAAGATTTTGAAAGAAAAATTGATCATGGTTGCTGCACTGCATACGGTTTCATTGAAAGATCTGCAGCATATGGGTTTGTTTTGGCTTATGTTTGCTCCTAGTTGTGTCTGAGAGCGTCAACTGTAAAACACTTGTTCTGTCTCTTATATCTCATCCTGTTCCCACCACCATGCTGCTAGTTTTTCACTCATGCATTGCCGTTCAAATCAACACCTCATCCTGAGGGATTCACTGCAACCTCCTCCCTGCTACTTTTTCCATAACTCAAAACACTGTATTTTACCCTTAGGAGGTTTTGTCATGCAGGTGGATACACAGATCTCAACTGTAGTATAGGTTTGCAAATAGATGTGTTTGATACTTTAAACCATATTTTGGTGTAATAAATCTCACTCCTCTGTGAATGTTTATTGAAGTCGAGACTGTTTAGCAGGGAGGCACGATATTAAAGATTCCAATAAGATGATATTTTTTTTATGTTATGGCTAGTAATTGAAAAATTGCAGATATTAAAATGTATTTATAAATATTTATTAGTCTAAATTAGAAAAAAAAAAAAAAAGTTTTTAAATGCTACAAGTGAAATTAGGCATCACAACATTACAATGTACAAAAAAATATATATATTGGTATTAAGATTTGCTAAAGATTACATTTAACAGTGTTATGACTGTTTACTACTTATAATAATGAATGCACTATTAAATATCTAATATTAACTGATACTGATCAATTAAAAAAGAAAATCTAATATTGACTGATTACAAATGTCTTTACTATTTAGAAGAAATGTCTAGCTTCTTTCTTGTTACTAAAAAACAAGAGATTTGAAATACCTTAAATGCATTATGAGGAGCGTGTTTTCTTAACAGAGGAACATCTTGAACTTTGAATGAGTGGGCACTGGAAATGTCATCTGACCATGACTGTAGATGCAAACCTCTTAAAAACCACTGTACGGCACGGCAAGTTCCTGGAAATCCAGTTTTAAAATCACTGCAGAATTAAACTTCAAAGACTTTTTCAAGAATGCCTGGTTCTCACAGAAGCCCTGGTTGATTTTATACTTTAATTATTTCTAGCTGTCAGTATGTTTAACTGACTCAAAAACAGTTCCGCCTTGTTTAAAATGGTGTAAAGTAATGTTGTTTGTGTGCAGCTCTGCATGAACCTCTGTCTGGATTATGAGTTATGCTGAGTATTCAAATTAATTTCAAACATGAGGAATCCAGTATTAGGATTGGAAACCATGCACAGACGTCTTCAAAAAAAGAAAGAAAAGTAGTCTGGGGATTAATGGGACCCTTCATCAGCAAATCATTCTGACATCGTAAAGCTCTCTGTGAGTACAGTGTTTACCTAACGTACAAAATACACGTATACACGACTTCCCCCGATCCTGCAGAACACATCTCTCCCTCACTCCACTGGGCATCAGGCTTAAATAAATTCCAGCATGTTGTGGTGGTTACTAAGACGTACTGAAATTGATGTACTAACCAGTAATGCCTGTAAATGCAAACATTTTGATGGTTCAACAGCAGTTCTGCTTGCTCACGTGTGTCCACTGACAGCTGCTGAAGAAGTGGAGCTGCTTCAGATCTGATCAACCAGGTAGTGTTTCTAATTTGGACAGGCATTTCTTTAATTAAGCTTCAAAACAAGTGAGAATAGACTGGTCCAGAGTTAAGTCATGTTATTATTATTCAGATGAAAGACACTGGTGCTGTCGTGTTACTCTATAGCCTTAAATGTTATGTGACATGCAAGCTCTTGGCGGCTAGCTTTAAATGAAAACACAGCTTGGACTCATTTAAACAAATGCAACTACACCTAGGCTGGGTATCGATACAGGTTTCCTGATTCAACTGGATTCGATTCTGATTTATTTAGTTATATTTCAGTTAGAAACTCACTTTTGCTTGAGAATTGGACCACACTGGTTGCATGTATGTTTGAGATTCACTAAAAATAACCGGTTCATAAGAGTCATTTGGTTGGTTGTGAATCGGACTACACTGGTGTTACTGTATATTTTTGATTCACAAAAAAGAACCAGTTCAGATGAGTCATTTGTCAGTTGGACTACACTGGCCGTGTTGTATGTTTTGCATTTTTGCATGCAGCCTACTAGGACAGCTTAATAGAAATATGTCTGACTATTATTTTGCAGAACACAGTGGGTCTCATTCACTAAGTGAGCATATGTACAAATCTGTGTGATATATCTACGTATAAATGTTTTAACAAACAAATTATGATTGACCAATAAATTGTGTACTTAAATGTATTCTGAATTTATAAAACAAATGTTAGAAAAACTGAAACCATATGTATGTAAAAATCACATAACTCTGGGTGGCCTTATAGTTGTGTAAAGTTGAAATGTTTACTTCTGTTATGCATTAAATATATTTTTGGTGCATGTTTTATGCAAATGACTAATTTCAGGCACTCTGTCGGTCATTTAGAATGCTCCAAATTCATTAACATTAGAACTAGTTTAAGAACAAATTAATGTGGGAAATTATTCATCAGACGTTCTCCTGTTCATGCAAATATAAATAATCCATGCACTTATTAGTGAATTAGTTTATTTTTATTGCATCACATTCAACACAGACACAATACAGTTAGGTTCACAACTGATTTGACATTGAATAGCAGCAGCATCCATTTACAATGGAGCGATTTCTATATTTTTACCCAGCCTTTACCTACACTTGTAAAACCCTCTTTTCCTGTATGAAACACCATAATTACTACATCTGAAAGAGAGACATGACACTCTATCTCAGTGATGTTCTGCAAGTCCATATCATAGGCCCCATGGTATTTTAATGGAGGAATATTTGTGGCCAATGACTTTGAGCACTGATGCTGAGGAGAGTGAGTTGGGTGAGAAAGCTCCAGGGTTGCCATGTCAATTAAACTCATTACTTGAGGAATCTGAGCTGTTTAGCAGCTCATCTATCACTCATCAAAGCACCACATGAGCGATGGCCCTCTGGGAAGAAATGCTGGGAAATTGATGGGCAGTATTGGCCCTGCAGTGGTATTGATAGACATTAAAGAGCTCTTGGCCCTGTTAGTGTGTCATTCATTTAACACATCTCAGGCTAAACTATCACAATTAGTTCCTGGGAAAGGGGGGAGATAAATGCAGGAGGAGACAAAAGGGGAGATGGCATAGCAGATCTTCACATGCTTGAACTGCTTCAGGAGGCGCTGACTTATGGGCCTTCTAGTGGTATTACTCTGGTGTTGGCAGACTGTAAACTGCCTGTGCACTTGGAAAACAAATCATTGAGGAATTTCAGTTGCACTTCCCTTTATCAGATAAAATCGCTTGCCAGGAATACTTTCCTCGCTCCCCTGAATTACAGACTTGAATATTCCTGAATAGAGATAGTCTCAACATGCCCATATTTAGGAAAACAGTGTGAGTGTGAGAAAAAGAGAGGGGATGTGGGGAGCTGACAGATAGATAAGGTTTATTGATTTGCCCTTGACCTCCATGTTTCCCGGGTCCTGTGATTCCCACAAGAGGTCAGAGATCAGGCTGTGATAAGGGTTTTATGACTCTGCCATGCCTACCACCCTCCTTTCACTCTTTTTTATACAAAGATCAGTAGTGAGATTTTAAAGTCCAGGGTGTAGCTGCACCAGCCTTTCATAAGGTCTTAATTAAGTCGGAATGTAGCCTAATATTCACACCAGAGGCTTAGTAACTGCTAGCTACGTTAGAATTAACTCTATACTTCATTTGGTTGTGCACTGCAAAAAACATCATATTCTTAAGTATTCTTTTAGTTAAAATATATATAAATCATTAAAACAAGATCAGTCACTTCAAGCAACGAGTATGATATAAATGCGTGTTTTAAAAATTATTTTAATTTACGTATCTTTTACCACAAGTGTATTTTGTGTGCAGTTTTGTCACCTAAATTAAGTATAAACAAGTTAAATTATCTTAATGTGACAAAATCACTCATATTAAAGATATGCATGATAGAATATATTAAAACAATTTTCATTCTTATAATTCTTATTATTAAAATGAATAATAATTGTTGTTTCTCATGTAAATCTCGTTTAAGAATTTAAAAAGAAATAATTTTTGCTATGTGTATTTGTTTTTCTTTCTTTTTTCGGTTATCGTAATTGAAAGCAGTAAAAAATTTAATTCCCAGAATGACACAATATTATTGATGACATCTATTATACTTATACTAATTGTCACAAGGGGAAGTTTACAATGGTTCCATGTTTGACAGTTGCTTGAAGTCATATATTCATTTAATATTCTCTCTGTAAACACGTGTAAATGTCAACAACATGACAAATGTCTAAATGATTGTCAAGTAAAACATGATCTAATCAGCATACCATTTATTCAAGTCATTCCTGGTCAGAGGATTCCATAATCATACGTTTTATGTAGATGGTTACGTTCTCAGTTTAATTGTGCAACATTCACATATTTAGTAGTGCGCAAGTAGTATCTTAGCACTCATTTTTCCTAGACAGACTGAGTTACTTGTGCACAGCTTGGTGCAGCTGGCCACTGGTGCATATTTGGCACTCACCCTTCACCCTGGGTCAAGTCGTCTGGTCCATGCTACATTCATGTGCTATCTCCACATTGACCAATTCCAGATTCCCCTGCCTGATTCCAGATTCCCAGACCTGTAGGGGGCCACAGGATCTCAGCGAGCCCACAATCACTACAAGGAGGAATGACTCAATGCTTGGTTCATAAGTCTCTGTGATCCACTGTAAATGGTTTGGGCTCTTCAAAGGGACCATTTATAATCAAAGGGAAGGAAATCCCATGCAAGTAAGCGTAGCTAAATGTTATCCCTCATAGCATCTCATATTCACACTGAACATGTGATTTTGTTTCCTAGAAAATATTGCAGCAATATGGGGATTAATCACTGCGTACCTCCATAATAGTATCATATTACTATCTCCCAAGTCCAGCTATCCTGTTTTATTGTTGTTTTATATTACCATCTCAGACTGTACATATGTTTCCAAGAGTAAAAATGATGATGTTGACAGGTCTTGGTGGACAAAGCGGGACGGGTCTAACTGGATTCATCCTTCACATATGGAGCAGCCCTGCTCATCCCATCCACGCCTTCCACTTCCTACAGTCTCTGTTCTGTCTTTATTAGATTGGGCCGTACCTACTCTCTCTCCATGCGACACATGAAAGTAGTTAGACCGAGTACGATTAAGACGAAGTACTCCACGGATCTAATCAGAGCTCGGCTGGAACAAAGATCTGAGGCATGCCAACGCGCTGGATGTGTCAGTCACGATTAGGGTGTCCCACTCAAAAGAAAACATGACACACGTGCATGCTGCTTTGATATGCCATGATATCACTCGTATCCAGCTGATCGCAGTTTTATGGGTGGGCCCATATATGGGATTGATCATTCACTCGTGTTTTCACATTTATATTGAGCCGTCTTATATCATTTAGCTTTTTGTCTGGTTTCGTTTTGCCCTCACCTGGTATTGATTTTAATAAATGATACACCGCCTGGTGAATCAAACAAGTCTAAGAGATCATGTTCAGCCAACTATTCTCATGGGCTCCGTGGCACGCTGCCTCTTTGTGTGAACAAGAGCAGGCATTATGGGCTGAGGTTTCATGGTTTTGTTGAGGGATGTGGAGATCTGCTATTAAGACGAGTGTGGGTCCATCATCTCGCACATTATGTAACAATAAGCCGCTATGGTTTTATATGCCTGCAAAAGCCTTATTTCACACCCGTATGCCTGTGCAAAAGCCTTGGCCATAAATGGAAGCAGCGGTTTATAATAAATCACATATCTGTCTCCAGTCATGCCGACCATTCTAGACGTATGGTTATGGGAACATGGGCCACTGCCATCTGAATTACCATAATATGCCCTTTTGTAAATACTTCTACTGTCCTGCTTTTCCTCAGAGTCTTTTGAAAGGGCTTATTTGTTCAGAAGTAAACACTGAGTGTCTTCATGTACATGTCATCGCAGATATTCTTTGGAGGAGCTTTGACGATAGTTTATAATTTGGCCCTGCCAAAGTTAGCAACCGTTTTAGTTTGCTTGAGGCATGTCTTGTTTTTCTAAGATGATAAAAAACAAAATAGTTTTAATTTAATCCCATTTTATGACATCTGTATAGTGTTCTGAATATTAAAATTGTAAGAATATTGCATTATACGTTCAAATGCATGGAAATAAGTCTGTAAAAATACATAGTGGAAAGCTCATAGGAAAAAGAAACATTGTGCATTACTACATCTTCTTTTTTGGTTTGCCAGTAATATATCAGGGTTTTCAGGCCTGTTTCACACCAAAGATGATAACTGTAACAATAACTATAACTATAAAGATTTAATACACGCACCACAGGTATAACTTTAATGGCTGATATCTTTGGAATCACTTTTAGCATTTTTTTTTTTCCATCTGGTAAAAACACTGACAGACAATTAGAATCCACTTGACTTTAAAGAGCTGAAGCATTTGAAGTGGCAGATGACAAAATTGCAGCATGTGCTTATTATAAACAGAACATTATTGTCCGTTATCGTTATAGTTAGTATAGTTATTGTTCTTAGTGTGAATGCGTCTTTACTGTATAATATACTTTTTCACTCTCAGAGGTAAAGAAACTGAACTTCCAGCTATATGTACTTTTGCATGAGCTCAATTATGCTGTCTTGTATGTTGGATTGCCAACCATAATTATGTATCTCATTTATCATTGGTTCAAAGTGAAATCTTCTTTCACCTGACACCTAGTATCTGGAGCCAGACCACTTTACTGTAATGAAGCCTGGCTTGGAAAGACAACAAAGAAAGTTCATACTGTTTCTGTCACAGAAACATTAAACAGTCATGTTAACAGAAAGTAGTTGGGACAGTCTCTTTCTATGAGATTTGCTATATTACATTAAATGATTTCCACACACTGGTTCTTTGTGTTCACAGGGAGGAGCCTTCACCATCTGCAGTACTAAACAATATAAGATTTCATTTTGATCAGAATTCAGTTACATTTTGAAACAGCATTACTACTGTAAAATGGTACAAGAAGCTGTGTTGAAACAAATTAAAGTCTTGGGAACATTAATGTTTTAAATTTTACTCTTTCTTTTTATGATTCCTCCATGAGTTCATAAGTTGTTCTTTCAAATCTTTGCCTACTATATTGGCTGCCAACACCTAATGGTAGGAAAATCATAAACAAATATAACTAAAAGCATGATTCTGGTCTCTTTAGATTCCTTGACATTTTTTTTTTTTTTGTCTATTATTTTAAATTTTGTTTAAAAAATCAGAATTTTCCACTGGAGTTCCCCCAGATGCCTAATGATGTTCAGTAAGGCTTTGAGAAAGCATGTGTAGGAGTACACTGAATCACACAGATAGTGTGTGGGGAGGATGTCGCACCCTAGAACAGACTGAAGATGTTATAGCAGCATCAAAGGAAAACAATGACTATGTTACAAACATACAGAAGCCCATGCATTATTATTTTTCTCTCTTGTTTTCACTTATTTTGCTTTAAGCTCTCAACAAAAGTTATCTTGAGAAAATAAATTGTTCTGAATTATATACAGTATGTTGTTGTTGTTGCTTTTTAAGAATTTACAATTACATACTTTTTTGTAAAGAATAGCACAGTTAATGTTGCAAGAGTCTGGTACAAGAGGTGTTGTGAAGAAAAGAGGGAATATTGCTTGAAAGAAACAAGAGTTTGACCTCCTGTACTTTGTCAAAACTGATGTTGTCATTCTTGTGATAAAAAACATCTCCCAATGGCATTGCATTATCCTATCTGAACATAATACTCTTATTCAGTACACTTTTCTGTTTTAATGTTCAGATTTTTATGTTGAGCCCTCACTCTGCACTTTTTGTACAGCATGGGATACAGTTTTATCTCTGAGAGGAGGTGCTTTAACTGTTTGAGGTTGAGTGACAGGACTTATAAAGAGGCCCAGGTGAGTACAGCCGTTGTTAGTATGATGCTCTTATGGGATTTATTTTTATAGAACAGCGGCATGACGAGAATGTATCCTTTAGCTGCAATGCATAATTCAGCACCACACATCTGCTGTTGGGAAAATGCAGACACTTTTATTAGGGAGTGGAATACAAAATAGGCAGGAGCAGAGAGGGATGAGAGAAAGAATAGTCTGCAGTCTTTTATAGGACACCTGGACTCAGATGCTGTGCTGTCAGTAAGGTGCTTATACAGTGTTTCATAAACATTACAACAGTCAAATCAATTGTAGTTTAATCAAACTCTTGTTATTCTGTCCCGGTAGACACATCTGTTAAAGAGGCCTCGGATAAACCTGACATTAAAAACAGAAGATAAATTCATACAATTAACTTCATATGTCTTGAATAGCTAAGCATATAAGGGAGACTACTTAGGCTAGAAGGGGCTAGTCGTCACATGGGGAGGCTGTCACAAAGGCTATATGTCTACTTTAAGGTTTTGAGTCAAAAGTTCAGTTGCATAAATATGTGTTTTCTCTTTTGTATGTTTGTTTCAAATAACAAGTCATATGTATTTTTATTTTGTTTTTAATTATACAATTTATTGTTTAGAATATTTGTTGGACGAAGCAAAGGTTTAGAGGTTTAAAAAAGGTTTTTGTATAATTGCCTGTAATAAAATATATTATAGTGACAAGTAGGGGTGGGCGATATGACCAAAATCTTGACCAAATCATGATATTAGTCATTTTATTTGTCCATATGGGTACAGTCATTTTAGACACTTCCAAAACTGTTGCAACAGAGATGGAAATACAATTTTTAAATACATGAATTATGTTCCCATCGTTGTTGCCACAGATTTGGAAGTGGATTTTTCTGTTCTAAAGAAGGGGGTGTCCCAATACATTTGTCTATAATAGTGTATGTACAAGTCATTGGTGTTTGGTGAAGAGTTTTTGGCTCTAGGTCTGCATTTACAGTCACACCAGAGGTGTTAAACTGGACTTGGTTTTATGCAGACCAGTCAAGTTCTTTCACACTGACTGAATCAATAATTTTCTTTTTGAACCTTGCCTTATACACAGAGGCATTGTCATGTTAGAATAGAAAAGGGTCCTGTCCAAACTGTTGCTATAATATTAGAAGCACACAATTTCCTAGAATATCATTATATGCTTTAACATTAAGATTTGTACTCATAGAAATTACTGAAGTAGTCAAACCTGTTCATTAGAAGGGGGCGACCCAATACTTTTGGCAATATACAGGTGCATCTCAATAAATTAGAATGTCGTGAAAAAGTAAATTTTTTCTTGTAACTTATTTCAAAAAGGGAAACTTTCATATATTTTAGATTCATTACATGTAAAGTAAAACATTTCAAAAGTTTTTTTTGTTTTAATTTTGATGATTAGAGCTTACAGCTCATGAAAGTCAAAAATCAGTATCTCAAAATATTAGAATATTTACATTTGAGTTTCAATAAATGACCATCCATACAGTATAAATTCCGGGTATCTCTTGTTCTTTGAAACCACAATAATGGGGAAGACTGCTGACTTGGCAATGATTCAGAAGACGAACATTGACACCCTCCACAAAGAGGGTAAGTCACAGAAGATCATTACTGAAAGGTGTGGCTGTTTACAGAGTGCTGTATCAAAGCATATTAAATGCAAAGTTGACTGGAAGGAAGAATTTGGGTAGGAAAAGGTGCACAAGCAACAGGGATGACCGCAAGCTTGAGAATACAGTCAAGCAAAGCTGATTCAAACACTTGGGAGAGCTTCACAAGGAGTGGACTGAAGCTGGGGTCAGTGCATCAAGAGTCACCACGCTCAGACGTCTTCAGGAAAAGGGCTACCAAGACACTTCTGAACCAGAGACAACGTCAGAAGCATCTTACCTGGGTTGTGGAGAAAAATAACTGGACTGTTGCTCAGTGGTCCAAAGTCCTCTTTTCAGATGAAAGTAAATTTTGCATTTCATTTGGAAATCAAGGTCCCAGAGTCTGGAGGAAGAGTGGAGAGGCACAGAATCCATGTTGCTTGAAGTCCAGTGTGAAGTTTCCACAGTCAGTGATGATTTGGGCTGCCATGTCATCTGCTGGTGTTGGTCCACTGTGTTTTCTGAAGTCCACAGTCAACGCAGCCATCTACCAGGAAATTTTAGAGCACTTCACGCTTCCTTCTGCTGACAAGCTTTATGGAGATGCTGATTTCATTTTCCAGCAGGACTTGGCACCTGCCCACACTGCCAAAGGTACCAAAAGCTGGTTCAATGACCATGGTGTTACTGTGCTTGATTGGCCAGCAAACTCGCCTGATAGAGAATCTATGGGGTATTGTCAAGAGGAAGATGAGAGACACCAGACCCAACAATGCAGATGAGCTGAAGGCCACTGTCAAAGAAACCTGGGCTTCCATACCACCTCAGCAGTGCCACAAACTGATCACCTCCATGCCACGCCGAATTGAGGCAGTAATTAAAGCAAAAGGAGCCCCTACCAAGTATTGAGTACATATACAGTAAATGAACATACTTTCCAGAAGGCCAACAATTCACTAAAAAAAAAAATTTTTTTTATTGGTCTTATGAAGTATTCTAATTTGTTGAGATAGTGAATTGGTGGGTTTTTGTTAAATGTGAGCCTAAATCATCACAATTAAAAGAACCAAAGACTTAAACTACTTCAGTCTGTGTGCATTGAATTTATTTAATACACGAGTTTCACAATTTGAGTTGAATTACTGAAATAAATGAACTTTTCCACGACATTCTAATTTATTGAGATGCACCTGTAGTGTATATCATGTTATAGTTATTTTTGCTTTAAATAAGGTCTTTATGATATTAAAATTTTTGATACAATAGAAATTTCATAATTCTTGTCACCAGTGTCAGTATCGCAAAAAAAAAACGAATACTAGTCTAAATTAAAAAAATTTAATAAAAACACAGAAGACAAGGAAACTTATTTTAAATAAGAATAAAAAACTAATTACAAGTAATAGGACAAAAAACTACAGTAGAACAAATAAATAAGAAATGCTACATACATTGTATAAAGTAATTAAATTTATAAAAACACTGCATATTATTCACTGTGTGTGTGTGTGTATATATATATATATATATATATATATAATATACAGTGGTGTGAAAAAGTGTTGGCCCCCTTCCTGATTTTTTATTTTTTTGCATGTTTGCCACACTTTAATGTTTCAGATCATCAAACAAATTTAAATATTAATCAAAGATAACACAAGTAAGCACAACATGCAGTTTTTGAATGAAGTTTTTTATTATGAAGGGAAAACAAAATCCAAACCCACTTGGCCCTGTGTGAAAAAGTGCTTGCCCCCTAAACCTAATAACTGGTTGGGCCACCCTTAGGAAAACAAATTTGCGATAACTTGCAATGAGTCTGTTACAGCGCTGTGGAGGAATTTTGGCCCACTCTTCTTGGCAGAATTGTTGTAATTCAGCCACATTGGAGGGTTTTCGAGCTGAACCGCCTTTTTAAGGTCATGCCACAGCATCTCAAAGGATTCAGGTCAGGACTTTGACTAGGCCACTGCCCCCAAAGTCTTAATTTTGTTTTTCTTCAGCCATTCAGAGGTGGATTTGCTGGTGTGTTTTGGATCATTGTCCTGCTGCAGAACACAAGTTCGCTTCAGCTTGAGGTCACGAACAGATGGCCGGACATTGTCCTTCAGGATTTTTTGGTAGACAGCAGAATTCATGGTTCCATTTATCACAGCAAGTCTTCCAGGTCCTGAAGCAGCAAAACAGCCCCAGACCATCACACTACCACCACCATATTTTACTGTTGGTATGACGTTCTTTTTCTGAAATGCTGTGTTACTTTTACGCCAGATGTAATGGGACACACACCTTCCAAAAAGTTCAACTTTTGTCTCGTCAGTCCACAGAGTATTTTCCCAAAAGTCTTGGGGATCATCAAGATGTTTTCTGGCAAAACTGAGATGAGCTTTTATGTTCTTTTTGCTCAGCAGCGGTTTTCGTCTTGGAACTCTGCCATGCAGGCCACTTTTGCCCAGTCTCTTTCTTATGGTGGAGTCATGAACACTGACATTAACTGAGGCAAGTGAGGCCTGCAGTTCTTTAGATGTTGTTGTGGGGTCTTTTGTGACCTCTTGGATGAGTCGTCGCTGCGCTCTTGGGGTAATTTTGGTCGGCCGGCCACTCCTGGGAAGGTTCACCACTGTTCCATGTTTTCACCATTTTTGGATAATGGCTCTCACTGTGGTTCGCTGGAGTCCCAAAGTTTTAGAAATGGCTTTATAACCTTTTCCAGACTGATAGATCTCAATTACTTTCTTTCTCATTTGTTCCTGAATTTCTTTGGATCTCAACATGATGTGTAGCTTTTGAGGATCTTTTGGTCTACTTCACTTTGTCAGGCAGGTCCTATTTAAGTGATTTCTTGATTGCGAACAGGTGTGGCAATAATCAGGCCTGGATGTGGCTAGAGAAACTGAACTCAGGTGTGATAAACCACAGTTATGTTTTAACAGGGGGTGGGGGCAAACACTTTTTCACACAGGGCCATGTGGGTTTGGATTTTGTTTTCCCTTCATAAAAAAAACCCTTCATTTAAAAACTGCATGTTGTGTTTACTTGTGTTATCTTTGATTAATATTTAAATTTGTTTGATGATCTGAAACATTAAAGTGTGGCAAACATGCAAAAAAATAAAAAATCAGGAAGGGGGCCAACACTTTTTCACACCACTGTATATATATATATATATATATATATATATATGTATATGTATATGTATATGTATATGTACACTGTGTGTGTGTGTGTATATAAATTATTATTATTTTTTTCCTTTTCTTATTGTTAAAGTTACAAAAGTGATTTAGTCGAGAGCAATGAGAGATTTTCTCTCTTTTGTTGTTTGCATTAGCTGGACTCCCATGCTAAACATGGCCAATGTTTCCAAAAACGAGTTGGACGTATGATGGAGTATTTCTGTGCCAAATACACTCCTTCAGGGTTTGTATAAGTTTCGGAAAGTTTTTTTTTTCGAGTATGGCCCTGTATGATGTCATAAAGGGCAGAATTCCTTGTATGGGCACTTCCCCCTGAAGAGGGCGTGCACACATCAACCAGGGTCACAAGTTCCGTCATTACCAATGGAGTTCCAAGGAACTTATCACCATAGTTAGCTAATGATGCTTTTGGGAAACGCACCTCAGAGCGAGAGCACACCCATCAACGTGCTTCATTCGGGTTACGCAAGTCATCTGCAATGCTGCACAGGACTTGCTCGATAAGGATTTGTCATTTTGTTTTTAGACCACGAAAACAACAATGTCACCAAAGATTAAGGAATGTGTTTTTGGTTGTGAGGGAAAGAAAAGCTTTTTCAGCTTCCCAAAGATCCCAGTGTTTAGGGAACAGTGGATGATTGTTTCTCCAGGGCAGCAAAGGGGTTGTGCAAGTGTGTTTGTTTGTTCCCGGCATTTCGGTGACGAATGTCTTATAAACAGATTAAATTAAATTTAAGTCAATTAAGTTTTTGCTCCAGTTTTATTTACGTTGATGTCACATCTTGCAGATGATCGCTACGCAAAAGCTTTGCGTTCTCATGACTCTTTTGCTCCACTCACAGCACGCCTCCAGGAGCTCAACTGAGAGAAGTGTGAACCTGTATCTGTCTTTTATAAATCTGATCAAACTAAAGACTCTTCGGAGATATGAAGGATGCAGTACTACTCTATAGCCCCTTTCACACAGAGATTCCGGAAAATACACGGGTAATGTGTTCCAGCATCTGTTCCCGGATCGTCAGATTTGCTGCATTCACACTGCCAGTGATTTTCCGGAATATGTGCGTGCATTCACACACAACCCGTAAAGATCCCGTAAAGACACGTGACCTTTCATGTGACGTGTATAATGCGCGCTCACCATTTCACTAAACTGGAGAATGATTTCAGCTTCAGCGCGGATAGAGGAGCTCCCTGTTCGCTGCTTCATTCTAGTTTACACATTTTTCGTCGTGTGAACGTTGATCTGCCTTCAAAACACCCGGTAAAACTGTCGAACGATAAAGTGCGTCATCACTACGACGCACCCTTTACGGCATTGATCCGGCTTTTGTTCACACAGCGCTCGTTCCGGGACTGAACCCGGCAATGTTACTAGGTCCCAACCCGGGATCAATCCCGGAATTAATCCCGGGACGTGTTTGCGTTCACACAGAAGGCACTCCGGCAATTTTCTGGCAATTTTCCGGGACCAACGTGCAGTGTGAATGGGGCTTATAGGTACTCAAGATTAGCATGAGATTGGCAGAAACTGTTATATGTCCCCTTTAAGAGCTGCCAGGATCCAATATACTGCTACATATGTGTTTTCTTTCTCAGCTGTTTGCTTTCACTTAAGACCTAAATTACTGTGTTTATGAGGATACTTGCAAAGATGGGCATTTTGACACATACAAGTTAAAAAATTACCGTTCAAGGTCTATAAAGCTGCAAAATTAACTTAATACACCCACTCTCTATGAGCACCGTCTTCATGTGCGCGCTCAGTCTCTCAGATAGCACGTGCATATAATGAAATAAATTCTCTTTCACTGCTGATTGCATTTCAACGGCATAAAATCGCTTGTTTTTAAACCGCAATGCTTAAAAATGCGTGCGAACAATACGTTTTCGTGACCACGTTGCTCAGCACCTTCCATAACAACCGCGATAGAGACCTCCTTGTGTGACAGTTTTGACTCCAGTGTGTGTTCAGTTACTTTTTTTCTAGGAAATAAAGGGGAATATGTTCAATAGCTTAGTAGATAAGACTTTGAAGTATATGGCTACTCTATACAGAATTTGACTTTCAAATATAAACCTAAACTTGAAGTATGTAAAGAAGTGGAGTAAAGAGTGTGACAACTAGCCCCAGTCTTCTTTATATACAGTAATGTTTATTCGAACTTTGGAAATTTCATAGTTTCACTCTGATCTAAATACTTTTTGTTTATTGTTTTTAAGTATTATTACTACGAATCTCTGTTAAAACATTTTCACCACAATTTTTTTTTTTTCCTGTAACTAATTAAATTTGGTGTTTGAAACGCAATCGTGGGTTTGTTTCCCAGGAAACATACATCCTGGTAAATATATAACTTGAATGCATTGTAAGTCGCTTTGGATAAAAGTGTCTTCCAAATGTGAAAAATGTCAAATTAAAGCACAACTAGTTCACTATGACTGATTTGAGCATTACATTTGGCAGCTTCCACACATCCTCTCCGACAGAGCCAAGACCACGTCCTGGTGGGGGACTCGAAAGTTTAATCTTCCATTACCCATCTTCTCCCTTTCCTTACCTCCATTCTCCTCCTAAGAAAACAGCTTAAAGTATAGTGTTACCGCCTACCAAATCCCCAATAAAAAATAAATTTATATGCTCTTATGCAGTCACTCGTTGGCATGCTGGAGACTTACGTAGGCCGGGATCGGGAGACAGCCGTGGTTAAGGCTCAGGAGTGTTAGATGTCCTTCAAGAGCTGGAAATGCATTTGAATCAGCTTAGCAGAGCTTAAACGTAATGGCCATTGAGAACACGAGGAACTCGTAACATTATCAAAAGATGTGCATCTCAACATGTGCATATACTCGCGATATCATTGGGAAAAACACCTGTATCTTCTCTAAACGCCTCAGAAAGAACGTAACAATCAGGTGCACCCCTAAACGAGATGTTTTAACTGGCTTAATTTGGATTTTATGTCCTTTTATCAATGCTACATGTTCGCTTAAAACTCTTTGTGTCCTAAAAAACTCATTTGTAATGAACTGCAAAAGCTGTTTTCACAGTTTCAACTGTGTATCATTCTGGATCGCAGTTGTGTTTCTGAAAGCAATCAGTGTTTAAAAAAGCTTTTTATGATTTAGTGAGTGTTGGACGAGTCGTGATCCCTGGACTTAACAAACAGCCAGTGGCAGTAAAACACACTCCCTGAATGTCACCCCCCCTCATAATGAAACAATAAAGCAGGCCCGTTCTGACATGCGGAGAACACAGCTGAGAGAGCGGCCTGTTATAATCGGGTCCCTGGAGAACGGCCCGCAACTAGACACAGACACCGAGACACTTAAAAAGTTCTGAGACTGCAGAGACAGGACAGAGAGTGACCGTGCAAGGCTAATGGGGACCTGCGTAAAAGCGCAGGTGCAGATGTGTATCCAGGACAAGTAGGGAAAGGGGTTACGCACACAAGCCCCCCTCGAGTCCTCCAGGGGCTCCTTGCAGAACGAGTGCGCGAACAGGTTCTGGAAGTTCATTCAGGCTGAACGATCTCTGCATTCGTCATTGACGAGGAGAATGTTTTATCTGAGCAGTCAGTCTCTAAATTCACTGATTTGCCTTTGTCGCAATAGTTGAGATGCTCTTTCTGGCCACAGCGGTTGTTAGGAAGACAGAGTATGTAAATTTTAATGCCGCTTTTCAAAGAGGACAAGTGAACCGGACGTACGAGTGCATGATCCCTCTTAACCACCTACAGAGGTTAAATGATTTATCGTGTTTCATGTGAGCATTCTGGAAAATCAGAATGCACTTTTGGAAAATCTAGCAACAGATGCCGAAGCTTTCCAGATGCGCAATTGCCAACCACAGGTTTAATGGAATGACTCTTGATTTTTTTGCTTTTCTTTCTCTCTCCAATCTGTCCCTTTTTTCTAGTCGTTCAAGGAAAATAAAGTCTCTCTTGGCGGCAGATTAAGCATTCGATGGGGTGGGTCAACCTGCTGATGTCTTTTCATCATAATTTATGTACCATCTGTCTGCTCACTCAGCACCTCAGAGACACAGGGCCGTAATTCTCTGCAAGTGCCTTCAATCTTAATGGATATCACAGCACTTAACAATTACTTCCCAGCACTGTTAACAAAGAGCACATAGAACATTTTAGTGACCTACTGATAGCAGTTTCAGGGTGGATTATCAGGAGACATTTTGTCCTGTGTATTTATAGTTTGCGCTTGTATTTCTCATTTACTTTAGTTTTACTATAGCATCTTGCACAACTCACAAATGACCATTAAAATCAAACCAGTGCACATTTTTGAACAGTTTTTCTTAGTCATAAAAAATAGCTTTGAATTTGGTCAATATTTTGTCATTTCATTTTTATTCATTTTAGCTAGTTGTAATCTGGCTAAAATAGTAACTCATTTTAGTGGACAAAAACAAGATTTAGTTGACAAAAAAGTGAACTCACAAACGACCACTGAAATTATATCAGAAATGACTATCAAATTTAAACTGGTGTTCATTTTTTACTTTTTACATTATTTTATTTTTTTGTATTTTTTTGTCTCAATATGAGTTTTTGCCTTAATATAATTTCATTTCATTTCAAATATCATTTAATTGTAATCAATGTTTTGTCATGTCATATTCAATCATTTTAGTTAGTTTAAATTAACTAAAATAGTATCTAATTTAGATGGTTTAGTTGAAAAAAGGTATATATTTTGTATATTATGCTATGTTGTTAAATGTAACTTTAGGCCTAATTAAAATTAAGTTTAAGTACATTTAAGTTAATTATGCAAATTTTTCTCATCTAGGATTATTTTCGTAGCCATAATTAACAGTGAATTCAGTCCTGATTCATGGATTTAAAAAATTGTAATTTAAATTCTAATAAAAAATACTGTAGTTGAATTTCATGTAAACCATCAATGAACTGCATACTGAGAGAAATGCTACAGAAACAAGCCTGTCTGGTTATCAAATACATCTCAGCATGCAATATCCAGTTACTCATCCCTGATGGCTGCGTTCTGGAAGTGTATCACAGGAAACTATACGCTATCAGCATGCAAAATAGACATACCAGATATTTAAATAAAAATGTGTGCAGACACTTTTGAGAATCAACAGATGATATCGATGTGTATACATTACATACAATTGGTATTCGTTTATCTGCAACAATAACAAAAAAGCTAAAGAACTATTCTTTATTCTTCTGATTTAGCGATGTTTGATAGCACCGGATGTGTCTCATTGTAAAAACATTGCTTTTGAAAGGCTGATCTCCACCGCGGCCCATAGAGGTGTTCTGAGTGTTTAGACTGGAGGCTGTTTTTCCTCTGTCATATGAAGTTCATACAGAATTCATTCCACAGTCTGGAGGATTGGGGCTTCCAGGCCACGTCTCCAGCCAGTGTGTGAAAAAAATATACGCACTGTACATTTGTTTGGAGTGAGAGTTCAGTAAACCGGAATTTCTCTGATATTAAAAAGAATGCATGACAAAAATGAACATATGAAACCGTCTTTATCTGCAAGCATGTCTGCTGTATGTGATGAAAGATGACACATCTCTCAATCTCCCTAATAACAAATGAGAACGTTTGTGTAACTTGGCAGATGCCTAAATATGGCGTTCAGTTCCACATGACGATGCCTCTGTCTGGTCTGTTCTTTTTGACTTTCCTTTCATTTGTTGTGACACCTGATATACTTTGAACACCTATTTCAGTTAATCATTCTTGAATTGTGTGACACTTCCACGTATGTAAGACCGGAGCAGCTCGGCTCTGGGGATTGTTACAGTAATGGTCCGCAGGTTGAGTCCAAGTGTGTGGGGGAGATCAGATCCGTCCTGTGAGATAGAGGCTGCGGCTGACGCGGGAGGCACCTGTGGAGGGTAATGAGGCAAGGCAAGTGGGGGCAGGGGCAGTCAAGGGCTTTCCCTTCATGTGGACTTATTGGTGCTGTCAGAACAGCGGGGCCACAATCGGCCTGTCACATAACCTGATGGATCCCAGGACGAGGGAACCAAATGAGGCTGTCCGTCTCTCGGTCGGCCTACCCCCATGAGCTTGGCCAGGTTCAGAAAGATGATTTGTGTGAACTTCAGTTTGTGTCAGCGGGATTTTTTCCTGTACCGGTTGTCTCTTAGAGCATTAGCAGACCTGCTAGTTTAGAGGACTTTGGAGGGGAGAATGTGTTTTGGGTGTCCTTAGTTTAACTTGGCCATCTTTTGATTAATTATTTCCATTCTTTGTCTGCTATATTTGGTCAGAGCCTTCAGATATTATGATTCTGAGATATTTTTAGAGTATATTCTCTCCAAGATTGTTAGCAGACTGGACAGAAGTTCCAAAAAACCTATAGTGAACTTCTAAGGCAGCATCTTAACTTGGAACGCTCTGCATAAGCAGAAACTCTTGTATATTGCTCCACACACATAAGACACAATACTTTAAAAAATATATGTATATATGTTTTTTAAAAAATATATTTTTTATTATTTCATAATAATGTACGCACAAGTTTAGGATCAGTAGGATTTTTTTAGGAAATTAATACTTTTATTCGGCAAGAATTGATCAAAATTTGCCCCTTTTTTGTTGTTTAAAAATATAATTCAAATAAAAGTTGTTCTTTGAACTTTCTGTTCATTAAAGAATCCTGAAAAAAGGATTTTGTTTCCACAAAAATATTAAGTAGCACAACTGTTTTTAATGTTGATAACAATAAGAAACATTTCTTGAGCATCACATCAGTGTATTAGAATGATTTCTGAAGGATCATGTGACACTGAAGACAGAAGTAATGACTGCTGAAATTCTGCTTTGCCATCACATGAACACCACTCTCCTGAACTGCACCTTCACTTCCATTTTACTTTTCAGACTCTTTATTTTGCCCTGATTTCTCTGTCTCTCACATGACTTTAATACTCAAGATCTAACACAAATATACTTTCTAAATTGCCTAAAAATTAGTACAATAATAACTACATCATTACAATAATTTTCTAGAAAAATCCTAATACTGAACATTAGTCATATATTTCCCTTACAAAAAATTAACCATGATTTTATTATAGTAAAAGTACAGTAACTATGTTTTTTTTTTGACAGATGTATTACCATTTGTGTTTATTTTTACTACAAATTCCATGGTTAATATGGTTAGTGTAGCAAAACCATGGGTAATTTGTGGTTACCATGGTTTAATAACAGTAACCATTATCTTTGGATTTATAGTAAAACCATCATTAATTGTCATTGTTGTGTTGTTGTCTGCCCTAGCTTCCCTCTAAACCTATTATAAAACGATATAATTATTTGTTTTCTAAATTACTACTGTAATAATGATGTCCTTTAGTATACAGTATTTAGAGTAATGAGTAATGGGCTGCTACTGCTTAACTAAGTAAACAAAAACAAAACTACAATAGCCTATTTACAGATGAAACTGACTTGCACTTGAAATCCTGAGCAGAAGTTTTGCTTCTCTCCTCCACCTGGGAGCTTCCACTCCATTCTCAAATCTCTGGCATTGATTACTCTGATCGAAACCGTTTGGCGGAGGTGCCTGGCACAACTAAACGATTCATGATTTATGGCGAATTCGGAAATAATTACTTTACATTTGGCAGGCAATTATATAATAATACATTTTTTTTTTTTTAAAGCAGCGGGCCAAATCAGCTGCCAGGCCACCGGGAATTGTCCCGGTTCTCCTGATGGCCAGTCCGCCCCTGAAGCTCATTAGAGTGAGATTGCCGCCTTTATGAATTATATGGGTGATGCTGCTATATGCTTTGTTGCAGACTAATTTGGAGGTGAATAGTACTAGGAATACTTAAATTGAAATTCTAGTGTTACAGTGAATCAAAACATAATGTTTCCAAGTTATTCCAGTGGTTATTTTTAAGCTGGAGCTGTGAGAATTATCTGGAACACAGTATTAGAATTTGGCAAAAAGAAGAGGCAACATATGTAAGTTAGCAGAGTTTCAAAACAGCTTTTGTGTCACAATCGCACCTACGAAGCTTTAAAACTCTGCCTACAGAGGACGCTCACTTGTTTTTGGAACTGAGCTTGTGATTCCAAACACAGGATGTTATGCAAGATTAATAAAATAGAGATGTTTGTTGACCTTCAAAATATTTAGGAATTATGTAATGTTGGTCATGGCGTATGCAGTTCCACCCTGTGCTTGTGCCCCTCCATTTGTGCGGCTGTGGAGAATGTGAGGTATGTGTGTGTTGCGGTTTAAAGGGAGTGTAAAAAGCAACCACCTCTTCTGCATATGTGTGCTTCATCCACACTTTGGCTTTGGGGGAAAGCACCTGCTGAACGATTACTGCTTTGTCTCCACAGCAACTGCGAGTTCACCACTTTCTGGTTTCATTTATCAGGCCCAGGCAAGATGAAACGAGCGTAATCACTGATCTTGGCCATTGGAAATATCAGGGACATTTCTCGACGTGTCCTTTTATGGGAAAAATGTGCTTGCCTGCAGATGTATCTTTTATGCTCAGATGATCAGATTTTTCATTAAGTGGTAAGCGATTGCGAGATGGACGGAATTTGCTCCGACCCACACCCTTTGTTTGTTATTTGCACGTCTCTCTGGTCTAGCTGCTGTGGGGTTTATTGTCCAGATGGATGCACTGAAGCCAAGGGAACCTGCAACATGCTTCACAGATTTCAACACTTGCGTTCACTCATAAAAGCAGAACGGCTCATTTAGAGAGGTTACCGTAGGGGATGCAGGGTAGAATGCTGATGCTTCCCTGTTGACTCCAGACCTAGGTCTTGCGGCTCTCAGGATAATTTATATTCAAACAGCACACGTGTACTTGTATGTCTAGGGTTTACCATTGCTGTGGTTTCCAGAGGACTCTAACGTTTCAGTGGGGCCTCAAAACCATTCTGACAGATTGAAGCATTCAAACTATTCACTTTCTGAAAGGAATGACTGATGTCAATAGGACATTTAGGAATATAGCTATTCAAATAATAATAATGTTGCATTTTTTTTATGCTTCCTTTGGAAGTCTGAAATTGCTTAAAGCTGTTTGAAGTTGTCTGTTAATATTGTGAAAATTTCATATGAAGCATTTTATGGCTGAAACGTGATGATAACCCAAGGAAAGTGAGAAAAGAAAACAGGCTTTTGACTTTATAAAAAAAACTTGACAAACTGCCTCAGAGAACCCGGAAAAAAAGGTCTCCCATCACTCATCTGGTGGGATTAAGAGTGATTTCTCCAAGGGTTTGGTGACGATGGGAAGTTTCAAGTCAGAGCGTCATCAGAGAAAGTGAAATTCCTGCTTTACGTATTTCGGTCAGGCTTTCTGAAGATGTTGTGTTATGAGATTTGTGTTTGATACCTGTCCGTCAGGGGCCAAACTGAGCTTTAGCGTCACTCCGGATCTAGTGGGATTTAAAAACTGTAATTTTAGCCAGTGTCTGGTAAAGTAGTTCACAGATCATAAGGCAGGTGACCCTTAGACTGGATTTGGATTACTTGAGTTCACATATATTGACTTAACTATTATCATGTGCTTAACAGATATTGGGAAACAATTGCATGCATTATGTCATAAAATGTAATTTTATTTCTACGTAAATATTTACATTCAACTCGTTGGCAACTACAAAAGTATTATTGTGCAATTATAATAATCTCTCTCCCTCCTTCTCCATCTGTCTCTATCTTTTACACGCTCTCTGTCAGAAATCTCAGATGGTCTCAGATTGATAATGTGCTTTGCATATGTTTGAAGGAAAAATATTGAAAACACATAGTTAGGATGCATGTCAGGAGGACATGATGATTTCAACCACATTTATTTTCCCTCTGGCTTGATTTTTTTTTTTTGAAGAATTCATAAAAAAAATATTTGGCTAATGTCCATTTTATTCACTG
The DNA here is from genome assembly GCA_027422415.1 of Schizothorax lantsangensis. Lineage (NCBI taxonomy): Eukaryota > Metazoa > Chordata > Actinopteri > Cypriniformes > Cyprinidae > Schizothorax > Schizothorax lantsangensis. Next base: position 21,159,379 of record CM049860.1, on the reverse strand, counting down.
GAAAAAAAGGTTTAGCGACCGTCAAGTTTAGTTTAGTGGGAGAAAAAAAATGGAGATTTCTATACTTAATATAAAGTTTTCGGTTGCAAGTTAATGCATTCCAAGTATTTTGGAATGGCCTTGGCTGATTTGAGTGGAAATTTTACATGCCAATTTACATGTTTTTCTTACACAGTTCTCTTCTAAACTTTTTTTAATGGATATGCATCTGCTAAAATCATCCCACTGCATGTCTCCTCCATCTGAGGTTAAAATGGACTATTCGCCGATCCATCTTCAAATACAAGCTCAGTTGAAAGGAAAAATGTAAATGTGAAAAGTAAATTCAGATATTTCACTACTTCAGAAGAGATCTATGAGAATCTGAGCTCAGGGGTTTGCCACACCTTTAAGTATCTTTAGGTCAGACGGAGACAAACTCTGGCCATGTAAATGTCATAATACTTGTTTATCAACTTAAAAGCATATTTATTTGTTGAGTCCTGCTGCATTCTGTATTCGCTATACTCTTTTGGAAGTTTTTGAATCAAAGTTTACACACCTCTGTTTGGTATTTCAAGTGAGTGAGTTTGTATGGATATTCCCAGAGGCTGTATGTTATCTGATAAGACAAGAAAGCTGAATTGATCACTGCATTCAAATCCCTCTAAGCTTCAGAGATCCAAAAGATATCTGCTAACCCCCTCTTGGGCTATGCACCAGGCCACACGGCTAGGAAACAATTTTCACCGCATTTTTACTGATTGCTTTTTTTCTTTCTTTCTTTTTTTGAAGGATTCAAAAGAGACTGATTAATCAGAGCACTCAAAATACCCAAAATCAAAACAGTTCCCATCTGTAACACAATCGAGCAGAGGGCACATGTAACTCACACAATGACATTTTTTTTTTTTCAAGAAACTGGGGACAAGAACAGTTGTGCGTGATTTTTATATTATTTTATTTTTATTTTATAAATTTAGATATTTATTAAATGAAGATCACATTAAAGCTGTGCCCTCATCCATTGTATTTGTATGCTACTTTTTAAAAGCTCTTTATTTTGTGTAAAAAATATTACTTGTAAAAATTGTTATAAAGTATTACTTGTAAAATCATAAAATATGATCTAAACGAAGAGTCAAATAAACATAAACCATTTTAATATTTATTAAAGTTTTTTCATTAATTATTGGTTGTGGCATCATTTCCATTACAACAATCAATTTATTTTAGTTTATTTATTATTATTTAATATTTTTAAAAGGTAATTTTTATCAAGGAGGCAACTGTCATTGAAGAGCATGTTTGAGAATATAATGAAACATGATGAAACCCAAAGTAAATATTTCTTGTGAGCAGCAGATTTTTATTATGCAGCTGTAATTTTGTCAAATTTAGCAAGAAGTGGGAAAATATTATTTCATTTAGGATATAAAATGCCACATATTGCTTGGCTTTATCTGAAATTAGCTTTAGCAAGTCAAATGACAGAGTTCTCTTGTACTCAAGTATCTGCTGTTGGGCAAATTAAATAAAATAGTGAGAATGTGAAAAGTGTGTTTTAATGCTAAAAGTATTAAAAAGTCTAGCACACAAAGTTTAGCACATTTAATACAATTTAACGATTTAATACATTTATTGACCAGAATGTGCACCAGAACAGATCTGCTCTTTCAATAAGAAGAAAATTAATCAACTTGGCAATGATGAGGTGATATCTTATATGTGATTCCCAGGTTTCTGCATTTCTTCTCAAGCTTTTTTTGGGATGTTGAAGTAGTGGAGTGGCATTTTTACAGAGACATAGTGAAACCACCATTAGAGCTGTCAGGCCCTGTGTTGAGTGGTGAGGTAATGCTTCAGAGACATATGAAAGCTCACGGCAAAAAAATGAAACTGTTCTATCATGATCAAAACCCGCTGTGCTGCACATCTGGGTGATGAGAGGTGGGCGTGACCCGCATGGATTTTCAATGGTTGGTACCATATTTTATATCCACCAGTATGATTGTCCTTTGTCAACAAATGGATAGACATCATGCAGACAGTCATTTTTCCTACTTTTTTTCAAATCAAATACACGTGTTTGGATGCAAGCCGTAGGTTTTTGCTCTTTTTACTTTTGCTTAATATCCAACAATATGCATTTCTTTTTTTCTGCAGAACATAAAAAGGGGCAAAACAATATTAGACCCCATTGAATTTCATTGTTATGCCAAACACACATACACACACACACACACATTTTTCTAAATATCTTAATTTATGTTTCACAAGAAGAAAAACTCAATAAATTTTTTGATTAACTGTACATTTAAAGCAGTGCTTCTCAACCATTTTTGATACAATGTCCTTTCACTGTCCAAAACACTATTGAATACATATGTCTGGTATTTCTGCTGTAATTATAAAAATGCTGCGTTTTCAAACTTTATTGTTATTAACAGAAACTGGGAGTGTTGATGCATTTAATTAACTAACCATAATTTGTTGAAACTTCAGTAAAAACAATAGTTATTGAGGGAGGAAAGAATTATTCATTATTCAATATTCCAGTATTGATTTTATGCTTTTTAAGCATTTTAATTAAGTTTAGAGTTAGATTTGAATTTTAGCTTAAATCATTTAAAATCCTTTCCCCTGAAAGTTTGGTTGAGGACCTCTAAAGGCCATGTTCTTCTCATAAAAGGCAGCTAAAGCTATTCTGATCATAATTCTACTGAAATACAAACAAGTGATGATTGTCACTGAGAGAATAGACAATGCTTCATCACATTTTCCCGTCTTAGACAAAAGATTAAAACTGACCCATTTTCATTTGTTGTTTTCCTAGACATGCCGTTCCAGAATTTGTCATACAAAGATCCAAACATAATGAAGACTATATGAGACTTTCCATAAACATCCGACCGTGCTTATGTTAACTGACTAAGCTGTAGAATTATTATATGTAATCAGTTCAACTTTCTGTATATTGGTAGCCATGATGACATCATATGTTGCTGTCACACGTGCGTATGGTGGCCTTTACCTGGCCTTTCTCCTTCGCCTCTGATGCAAGAGTGCATAGCGCTTACACTCACACCATTTGGCATGTGTTTATTGGCAGAGCTGGGTTATGTTCAAGGTGTCTGTTTGATTTGGATGGATTGTAATCTTTTAAACAAACAAACTGCAAACCAGAGCCAAGGCTCGACACCCAGCTGGCAAGACCTGCGGTTAACACTGATACGAATGTTACCTCGCTTCCCACACAAACACATTGCGCAGTACCTCAACTTGATGTGTTTCTACAAGAAACTTCCAGACTTTTGCCGTATTGGTGACAATTGAAGTACAAAATGTCCACCAATGCATATTTGTTTTGAGTTAGTATTGTAAATGTTTAATGACTATCCGGTTTCCTTTCCCACTGCGTATCTTTGGCCTGCATCGGATGCTGCCACTTGGTTGGGACGGTCAAGGCTCATCAAACGCTGCTGACCCGTGATGCTACCATCCACCCCTGGATGCATCCGTTCTTCCCCCCACCCGAATTTCCCACTGAGCCATCCTTCATGGATCAATGATAGGCAGCCCTTTACCACTCTTAGTCCCAGGGTTCGTTCTTTGAATCCAGTGAGCAGTGGACACATAAAAGCCTTTTTGATGGGGGTGTGACAGAGGACATGCTGAGTGGCTCCAGTCTCTCCTTTCTGCCCTGACCCTGGTCTTTCCCTCAGACGCCCCCGCCGCCACCAGATCCCGCTCTATGTCCTCTCTAACACTTCCCATGTTCCCAGGTCTGTGCCAAGTGCTGCTCTGCTTTGGATTTGTTAGAAACTGTTAGTTCGTATGAACTGATAAGGGAGTGGCAGATGGAGAACAAACATCCGTATCCAAATGCATCCGTCATAGCCCACATGTGTTTGACTTTGGAAATTAAATTCTTCTTTGGAGAGCCTTGAATTGAGTTTTAGGCAGACTGACTGGTGTGTTAAACACTTTGAATTAAAGTAATCCCCAGTAATGCGTCCAATAGCATGCATTGCATCCATGCCCTTTTATTTTGATATGCTTTATATTATGTTCTTGTTTCCTGTCCTTTGTGTCCTTTTTCCATTTGTTTTATTGTTTCCAGGTGTGTTTTGTTAATTTATCTAATTATTCCGACTTATTATGTCATGTTCTTGAGTATTTAACTCCCTTTTAGTTTTTTCCTATGTTTGGGACTGTCCTGGACAGATAACACTAGTGAAAATGAACCAATTTTGTATTTTTATACACTACAGTACCATTCAAAAGTTTATTTATTTACAAAGAATTACTTTTATTCCTTGCTGCAATACATTACATTGCTGAATGTAAATTCAGCAAGGGTGCATTAAATTGATCAGAAATAAAGACAGTGAATGAATTTACAATGTTACAAAAATATTTAGGTTTAGATTTTAAATAAATGCTGTTCTTTGGAACGTTCTAATTATCGAAGAATCTTGAAAAAACAATCTCAGTTTCCACAAATATAATAAGCAGCACAACTGTTTTCAACATTGCTAATAATAAGAAATGTTTCTTAAGCACCAAATCAACATTTAGAATTGTTTCTGAAGGATCATGTGACACTGAAGACTGGAGTAATGGCTGCTGAAAATTCAGATTTGCCATCACAGGAAAAAAATAATTGTAAAATATATTAAAATAGAAAACAGTTATTTTAAACTGTAATAACATTTCACAATTGTACTGTTTTTACTTTATTTTGATCAAATAAATGCAGCCTTGATGAGCATGAGACTTCTTTAAAAAAAAAAAAAAAAATTGAAAAATCTTACCGACCCCAAACTTATGAACAACTGTATATATATCTTTCATATTTCATATTTGTGTAATCTTAAACCCCTCATTTACACTTAATTTCATTAATTTATGTTTATTTTCTAGATCTTAGAGTTTGAATCTCATGGTTTCATTGTGGCTTCAGACTTTTGGGACGCACTGTATGTTGGGGAATTTTGTTTCTTGTTTCATGCATTTGGGCTCCTGACAAACTTCTGTTCCTTTTGTATAACATTACGCTCAGTAAATATACCCACCCTAGGAAAAACTTGTATAATGGCCCAACTATTGTCGTCAATGTCCAAGTCTAGAAGGAAACTTAAGATTCAAACAATTGTGAGAATTTGACCTTTACTTTTTTCTTTTTCTTTTTTCTTTTTTTGATTGAGCCAAAACTTACAGCATAATCCCAGCTAACAGAGCAATCATCACTGAAAGATATATTACTGAGGTATTTTGGTTTTTGGCAATAACAGAAACCATCTACTCTAACATAATATGTAAATCAGCTGATCAGATGTTTTATTGTTTATGTTTTATCAGATGTTTTATAAGTTACTGACTGATGTCACTAATCTATAGACTCATGCTTTGTCAGCATGAATTTATTTAGGTACTATGCAACCTCAAGAACTTCTTTTTGAATTTTATTTGATAATACACAGCAGCTCTGTTACATTTCATTTGCAAAAGCAGTGTCTTTAATTTTGCATGCATGCAGCCTGCCCAGAAGGAAGTGACATTCTGGAGCGGTTCAGTGAGATTTACTTAATCACCATCATGTGTTGGAAGTCCACAGTGTACCACTAAGAAAGTCAGCCTGTGTGCTTTGAGACACTGGAGGGTAAAGACGTCATCTTAGGTTGAGCTATGACTTCAACAATGAATGTCTTTAATACATTATAATCAAAGTCAAGTGGGTAACAGGGTTAAATGACACTTTTAGTGCCTCCTCATTTTCCTAAAACTCCTTGTCCTAAATACCTGCACCCGCCTGGCCTTGGATCAAATTCAACCCAAATTAAAAACTCATTTAAAAACTTCTTGAATTCTTGAAAAGTCTATTATGATTTTAAAAACGTTGACTTCAGTTAAAGGTTATATATTTATTTTTAATAGATTTTAAAAATAATTATTTAAGTAATAAATAGATTTTTTATGTAAGATATCAACTAATGTAACAAACAAAATAAATAAAATAAAATAAAAGGACAAAAGTAGGGTTTAGGAATCCATTTAAACAACTTTTATGACATTCAGAAGCGCATACCCAGCTATTGTCTGATCTGACCGACAAGGTCTCTGTAGGAGTTAAGCGTCTAAGCAGCGTTGTGGCGTCTGAGATACTGTGGAGCAGGCACAAAAGTGTTAAACACACACTGAGGAGTGAGTCCCATCTGACCTCTCTCACACACTCCTGCTTTCCCTGTGGCTGTGGAGGTCCGTGCCAGGTCCCTGCTGAGCAACGACTGCAAACAGGGGCTGTAACTCAGGTCAGATGCTTTGTCAGCATCAATTTATTTAGGAACTACTCAAGTGACACGTTCAAGCACTTGTTTCTTGAATTACTTGGAAATGCTTCTGCCTGCCAGCTACTTTTGTGTGAAAGCATGGCATGTCAAGTGGCCATGAATTTGGGAAGATCATATTAGGACTGCAGTCAAACATGTTCTCAATAGATGTTTTATAGTAGAACAAGAACTGAAAGTCATTTAGTTTAAGAATGTTTCATCTTTTAGTCAAAATATAAGAGTATATAAACACTTCAAACATACATCAAAAGGAAATGTGTTTGTTTTACAGCATAATGACTCCATGTAGTTTGTGTACTGAGCAGCCTGGACCCAGTTAGACTAATATAGAGAATTTCATCATGAGGAAGCACTCAAGTGTGCAACAGACAAGATTAGAAGGACTAAAACAAGTCCGTCAATACACATTTCCTTGTCAATCTATGGCTCAGACTCTGCAGGCTTAAACAAACAAACAGATGAATGGAGGCCTGTGGGTTGAGTTCACTATACCGGATAAAAAGAGCTGTTTCTGTTGTGACTGTACTGTTCCTGTCTGACGAGGAGATTCTTTCCTTTTCTCGCCTTTTGTAAAGGTGTCTTAGACATTCCAAAGTGCTACAAAGCCTCAACTTCCTAATTGTGGAGTATTGTTTACAGAGGGCTCATTGAGGGACGGATTTAGAATGCGGGCACGGCCCAAGAGGAGAAAGGATCTGTCAAAGCAGTCTGACAAGAATGATAACAAACACACTTCTTTTCACATATATATGTTGCTTAACTTTATTCATGTACTCTTTTTCATTATGAAATTCACTATAATTACATATAGTACAATAATGGCTATTATTTTCTACAAAAGATTGCATAAATAATTTAAATGATGAAACTGAAAAAAATAAATACGCAGTTCATTCTTTGTAACAGTCTTTTGGTCGGACAGAGAGTGGGGATCCATTCTTTAGAGGAGGATGCCACTCAATGAGACCACACAGGTATAGTATGTACAAGTTGCTATTCATGGCAAGTCTGCTTACATTATAAAAATCCCTTCCAGTTGCTATTTCAAATACACAATTGAAAAATAAGCAAAAATTATCAGCACTGATCTGGAAAAAAAAAAGGTGGGGAAGTCACGAGCAGAAAATATTGAACAATTAGCATTCTCTTATCTCTTTATCCTGTGTAAAATCAACATCCAGACCACAATGTCAAAGTTTGGTTCACTTATTTGTCTCTTCTTTTCCGGTCACGAGACAGGAAGGATGACATCTTTGCTGAAGACTTCGGTAATGGATGTAGGTAACCTGCTAGCGATTGCAGATAGCTGAATATCTCCAAATGGTTTCCATTGAAGGAGGGTGCAGAAAGGTTCTTTGCCCGGGAGGAATTGCTCCAGATTCTTGCACACATGTGGGCCCCTTTTTCGGGTGTTCTAACAAACAGGAACTGACCATGTCTAGAGTTAATGGCTTTTTATGACTCAAATCCTAAACACAGGAATGGAACTATTTTGTAATTAGGACAAGTCACAGGAATATCGTTTGCAGTTCTTGACCTCCGGGGACTTGGACCGCGGAGGGCTGACACAACTTTTCGAACTCTCCGTAACTGCCAGTTCCGATCAGTTTCTTGTGGAAATGTGAAGTTGGTGACTGCCTCGGCTCCCCAGCCCGTCAAGAGGACTCGTGGGCTGGTCAAATTGACCAAGGTTAAGAATTCTGGGCCTCAGCGATCTGTCAGCAGCGGCGTGTCTTTTGGGCCCGACACGGCTGGACGGTCAAATCATACGCTACTCCAAGTCCCAGAAGAGGAGGACAAATCTGGTACACAAACATTCACATGAGCGCTTGGTGGATTGGTTGAGCACTCAGCGTGCTTGCCTGTAGTTAGCTTACCCTTTCAATGAACTTCAAACTCGAAATGAACTGCTTGGGCAAGAATATATGGAGTTATTCCTCCTTCCTCAGAATATCATCATTCCCTGAACTAATCTCACATAACAGCATACGTCTTTTACTCAAGCGTCCATTAGTCCGCTGGCATTCTGTGATCAAACTGGGACTATTTCGGCTCAAGAACACATACAAACAGTGAGACATCTGAAATACATTGGAAACTTGTTGGCATGCCAACACGTTTGTCAAAAGCTAATGTGTTTATTCCTTCCCTTGTAGTTGAGGATTGCAGTTTCTGAAATATGTGTGCATATGTATATAAGTGTGTCTGTATGTGTGCAAGAGAGAGTTTCTGTATCAGTTCATGTTTTCCCCTCAGTACGAATTGCTGTTGACCGATGGCACTTTGCTACGGTGCTTCTTATTGCGTCGTGGCTTCTTCGAGGACAACTCCTTGACGTCCGATTGGTTGTGATGGCGAGTGTAGCGTTTGCACTTGCAAGACGTGACTACTCGGATTTTGTATGTCCGGTTTGGTCCGTTAGGACACTGGAGCTGTATCCGCTGGGTGCGGGAGTGAGCGGGAATGCAGCGGAAATCAGATGAGCTGCTTCTCCACCATTTTCCCCTTAGAATTGAGTTTGGCATCAAGTGAGCTGGAAGGCATTGACCAGAACACACCAGTTCTTTCACAGGTTTGACGCTGCGGCAAGATCCATCGGTTATGTAGCGGGTAGAACGCAGCTCCCGGCAGCTTAGTTCAGAGGCTCCTAGGAAAGAGAGGAGAACCCAAACAAATTAGTTAAATGTTTGGGGATGCATCTTAAATAAAACACAGCTACCAGAACTGGCATTTATTATAGCCTGTATGATGTAATTGGTTTTGGATTATTCACAGCTACAGTACACAAAACAGTTTTTTTTTCATGTTTTGTTTTATACACCGGCATTAAGTACATTTCCTAAAGTTGACTTTGTTGTGTGTTTTGTCGAGTTTCCCAGAAAAACGTTGTTGTGCGTCCAGCCAGCAAGGAAATGCATGAGAAAATCTTTTAATATCGGTACAATATGTTTTTTATTAATCTGGTTTGGATTTGGCTAGCGAAGTAAAAGATATGCTCTTGATTGAGGGTGGAACTGATGAGAATCCCAATCAATTAGAAACCCACAGACACTAAACATCATACCAGATTGTTCTGTACAGAAAGGACTGATTGCATGTGAACTGCAATCAGAACTTTTGCAGTAAGATTAAATTTAACGTTTAAGCTCACTTAAACTTCACAAATTTTTCACTTTTAATGTGTCAGTTAAAGAGATGAAAGTGAGATTGGAAAGATCTGTTTCCTTCTTCAGCTCCCCTCATGGAGAAGAACAAAGGATTTATGTGTGTGATGAGTTCAGGTTCTGCCTCCCCTGATTCTCAGAAAACCTGATCTGATGTTTTATGAGGAGCAGGACGAGAGCCAGAGGAAGATGAACATATCTCAACATGACCCCACACTGACCACCAGAGAAACTACACCACACGTCACCCCTTCAAGAGCAGAGTGTGATATCTTTCTCCACCCCCTAACGAGCGAGTATAACGTACGTGCTTGGCTTGATAACTGTTTCCTTATGCTGAAACACAACATCATTTTAGGGGTGTCCACTGACATAATTAGATATTTGAACTTATCTTGTTGACTTTGCGAATTGCTCAGTCCTTAATTATTTTTATTATTTATTGTTATTGTCATAATTTCATTACTCTGTTCGTGGAGGTTCGCTTGTTATTATTTTTGGAAGTAATCTGTGTATTTATTTAGCAATAAATTTAGACATTCCAATTTCTCAAACACACTTGCTCTTTTCCAAAGTCTTGATTTGTGTTCTGGAAACAAGCTCCAAGAGATTTTTTCTTAATTCTAACATACACAAACACACACACACACACACACACACACACACAGTGTATATTGTTAGACCTAAGTTTAATTCACAGTAGTTTTACTTTCCACAGGTGGAAGTCATTCTCTATCAAGGCAATACCCTGAAGAAATGACCCCTTAGAATAACTTCTCACATTTTCAACTATCCTGAAACCATACTGTTGCAATTAGATGGTTATGGAAAGGCAGACCTTGTCTAATTATGTAAAATTGGGGATACAGGAACAAAAAAAGGGTTATCGAAGTTAGTGCATCACTTGTGCTGGTGAAAAGGAACGGCGGCAAGCATTCTTTCTGGACTACTATAAAGCTTTTATTTAAAAGCGGCCACATCCATGTAGAGCCAATACAGGAATATCCAGTTTTGTACAAGTAAATGATGATTTTATGTGTAGCCTACATACTGTATATACCTTACATTATAAAGAGTGAATTCTCAAAGTCAGTAGTCGGTAAAAAAATCTGTTATAAACAAATTATTAGAGCAAATTACATTATAGATAGATAAACCCCATGAACTTTTCAGTTGCTATATGTCCATTTTAGATAACAGATCTATCTAGCGGAAATTGTCTAATTATATTTGACACAAATTCCTTATCATACCTCTTGATTTTTACACACATTTATAACACACGGTACCCAAATTTTGTTAACTTACAAACATGCAAAAAACATACTAAAATATGCATATTCTTTGAGTGTTAAAATGTATTTTACTTCATTTTACTTAAAACAAGCTGTACTTATTTACATATAATATCAAATCACTAATATAACTTTTACTTAAGTCGTTGCTTAAAATAGCTTAAATTCAAAAAACTAAGTAAACTAATGCAATTAGGCTACCTGGAGGGTTATTAATTTTTTTTAAATCTATTGGTAGATTCATTTAATGTGTTGATGTTGATTGATACGGCCCAATTTTAAGGGAAAATAGCCCACAAATGATCTTACAAGAAAAGAAAAATCCATGTTCTATTATATTTTAACTAGTACATGTTTGTGTTGGTGCTTTGATAGAGCTCAGTGCTATTAATTCAATATATTTTTCCTTTACTTACCATAAGTACGTGAGTTGGCTGATGACCTCCTTCCTCCGTTCTTAGCTCGGTTCATTGTGTTGTTATTAGAAATTTGTATCTGCTCCTCAGGTCTATTCGTGTCCTCCGTGTTTTCTGGTATAATTTCTGTAGCATCATTTTTTAAAGCTCTCCATCCGTGCGCAGCTGTGAAACATCCCTGTAGCAGCAGCAGCAGCAACCACTGCACGAGCGCTAGAGACACCTGCATACTCAAATAGAGAACGACACGTTCAGCGGGCAAACTCGGACCGGTTTTCTTCTCTTCGTGAGAGGCTTGCCTTTTTAAAGTACCACAGGTTTCGCAAAAAAACCCAGATAATTTAGCGCTTACACGAAGTGGGAGGGATTTCGGCAGAGACGCTCATTCAGAAACTGATAGGGAGGAAGGGGCACGCGCAGAAGTGTAAGGTCAACTTGGAGAGAGAAAAGTCATCTATTTTTCACCAGAAATGAGACAGCATGTCTTTAATGCTGTGTTTCATACTGTGTCGTTTTCTATTGTCTTTACTAAGAAAGAGCAAACCAAATACATCAAGTCGGAAGTTTGGACACACCTTATTTTTAATAAAATATTTTTAGAGCCTACTATTTTATTTTATTTTATTTTTAGAAACAGTGTGCAAACTATACTACAATGACTTTATTTAAATAAATTTAAATGAACGTTTTTAAAGGAAAGTTCTGCTAAGTATCTTTTAGCAGACGCAGTCTTTTGAGAACGTGTGTTTTGGTAGCGTGTTTAGCGACCGGTTAAATGTACGTGCATGTGACTAACTTTTAATAAGTTTAATCATTACTGAAACGTTTGATAATATTATATATACTTGTATTAACTTTTACTAACCGCAAATCTTTTGTTTTGGCTTCCTTTTTGACTGTTTTTGTACACATATATTAGGGACACATTAGCAGTCTGACAGCATAAATTAAAGATGAATATGAATAAATAGTGTGACACGCTGAAGATGCAGATGCTTTATGGCATGTAACTCTCGCATCAGCGTTAAATGCATCGCTTTGTACAAACACTGCCCTCTGGAGGGAGCCCAATCAAACAAATATCTTGAAAGGATATTGTTTCTTATTTCTGGCATATTGTAGCTTCTCCTGTCAGTTAAGCTAAGCAAAGGATAGAAAATATCTCAGTATGCATGACACCGGTTGAGCAACTACTTCTAACACTACTCTACATTGTGTCCGCCATTTGTTCAAGCTTAGAAACCACTTTGGCTGAGAGAAAAATCGGATGTATTGTAACTCTTCTTTTCGTCCTGTCATCTTGAAGATCACAATGTCCACCACAGGCCTAGTCTGATTGTAGCCTATGTTCTTTCCCTGTCATTCACTGGCTGTTTTTATATCTCTTTGGGTGTGTGCACAGAAAACACAGTCTCCAGGCATGCTTTATCAAGATAGCAGTTTGAGCATAAATAACACTTCGATGTGTTCCAGATTTACAAGGGCTGCCAGCAAAATATATTTTTATAAAAAAGAAAAAAAGGTAACACAATGTCAAAGCCACATAAACAATGTGGCATACAATGTGGCTACAACAAAGCCACATAAACAAAGCATTTAACTCATCTGTACTGACAGGACTGAACTCAATGCATATGAAATGCAAACACACTGACTTGCAGCTGAGCATTAAAAGTTTTCAGATAAGATGGAACTGGGTCAAAGTTGAGTAGAAATGTTACTCTTACAAAAACAAAAAATGTTCTTGGCCCTGCTAATAACTGTTTGCCCACTGATTCATGGTTATATATTTAATAATTTATTATATTTAATTTCTTTAATAATATATCATATACAGTAGTTATACAATAATACAGTATAGCCTATTGTATCTTATGGTATATATATATATATATATATATATATATATACACTGTATAACAACATCTATTGCCTCCATCTCCATTCTTAAGTGTCCAAATATTTTTGGTGCCACATTTCCACATTTATTTAAAATTCCTTACATGTGTAATAATAAAGTGGGGAAATGATCTTGTATCTGTGATAATCAGGGTCATTTTTCACACAGAACTAGAGTCAGCAAACAGATTAGGGGATACTCTAAGGGATGTAGTCATAATAACATTTCACAAAACCTGCCAAGAGGACACATCGATATAATAAGTGGTAAATGGAGCCGTTTTGCATCAAAACTTCAGCAATTTCTTTATTCAAATGTAGATTACACTATTTTAAGCTGTCCTTGGGATTGATGTCTCATTTAGAAATACAGTCCTTACAAATATTATTATAAATGAAGCATCTGTGCAATGTTACAGAAGAAAAAAAATGATGGATCATTTTTTATCCATGATTTATAAAGTACAGCTCCCCTGCAGCTCATGAACATATAATCTTACAGTAATACTTCACTTCTCAATCAGCCAAGTCATTTGCATTTGTCATTATTAGCACATTTTTCATGCTAAAAAAACAATAGTCTGAAAATGTAACAGAAATAGAAGCACATTAGATGTTTAAATAAACCATGACTAGCTGAATCATACTGAAAGCACTTCCAAGTCTAAATCATGTTTTTAAAGAGTTCATTTGAGTTTAAGTTGAGTACCTCAGCTGTGGTTTCACAGTGCGTCTCGGCAAACCTTGCTGACCACTGTGTGTTAACCGCTCTGTAACCACTCGATGTAGAGTGCTGCCACAAGTGCATTTGTAAACACTGATCACCTAGCATATTATTCAGTCCATTTATGCATTGATGTTTCCTACGACATAAGCACACAGGCTGGCAGTGCAGTCACAGCTAGCATTGTGAGAAAAAAAAAGCTTTAGCTATAAGCGATTAAACTCATTCTGATGGGGTTATGAACAAATGGGATTTTTGGGAGAAAGACTACAACTTTAGTAGTTATGAGAGAATCGTATTGAGAAACATTGTGCGTCATTGTTCTATGATTCACTTTGTTACAATCCAGATTGCTTGTTTTTAATCAAATCTGGTCCAGGATTACTGGAAGTGTGATTTTGCAGAACAGTCTTGAAATTCTCTAATGAGTTCGCATTGTAATTTACACTGTGTAATTATTGATACCATGTTTGTTTAATCTTAAAGGAATAGTTCACCCAAAAGTGAAAATTTACTCACCCTCCAGCCATCCAAGATGTAAATGAGTATGAGTGGAGTCTATCATTAAGGCATTAAACCATTAAAATATGAGTCCTCTATCCATAATAACGCTTCCTCCAGTGAAAAAGTCCATCCCGTTTTTCTCTCACATCAAAATCCAACATTTGTTTTGAACTGGTATGGACTGTTTTCGCTTGTAAATGTGCTCGATTGCTGCATATTTCTCTACTGATTCAGATGAGACTTTTTCACTGGAGAAAGCAATATAATGGAAGTTAAAACATCTTAATAATGGAATTTTGTAATTACAAATGGAAGTTTATTTCTGTTCACAAGACGTTAATTGATGGATTGTCGTTGTGTGGATTACTTGTAGATTATTGTGATGTTTTTATCAGCTGTTTGGACTCTCATTCTGACGGCACCCATTCACTGCAGAGGAGCCATTGGTGAGCAAGTGATGTAATGCAACATTTCTCCAAATTGGTTCTGATGAATTAACAAATGCATCTACATGGATGCCCTGAGGGAGAGGAAATTTTCAGCAATATTTCATTTTTAGGCGAACTTTCTTTCTTGTGTGCTTTTGTTGCCATTCGGTAGATGTAATTTCTCATTATGATGGTATTATCTTGTTTTGATGAGTATTAATACCTGTCAGCATTGTACTTTTAATGGAAGTAGAGAGTGTAAAATTTGATTCGACAAGATTTCACAAGATGTTACAATTTAGTATGTTAAACAAAGAGCCGTAAATTGTTGTAAGAGCCAAAAGCCGTTTTCATAGTACATAAATCACTCGTTCACTGGGTGTTAGTTTTCAGAGTGAAAGTGTCTCTGAGTGTATGTGGAAACACACAATGATGTGCTTTTCCGATAGAGCGTCATCATTTCCCAGAATGCTTGGGAAAGGTTTGTTAATTACCCATGAACATATAAAAAGGCTCAGCTGCTGAGCATGCAGGAATTTATTTGGGTTCTAAGAGAAGGAGGGAAAAAAGGAAGTTATTTCAAGAGCATGTTTCAAAAAGCTCCACAAGTTTGCTTTTTTTATGGGATCAATAAAACCAGATAACAAGCATGTGAAAATAATCTTGCTCTCTGGTATCTAATCCAATAAAGACTTAATTATAAGCAGGACTAATAAACAGGGTCATGCCACTGGTTGTCATGTGAAGGTAGCTGATGATGGAGTAGCAGGAAAGATATTCCCACTGGCCACCCACACTGAAGAAACTGTGCTGAGAAAATAAACCTGCTTTGGGAAGGGACAGGTTTCAGACACCTCACAGTGTGGACTTTCCTTCCGTCTGTTTTTGTCAATGCTGTCGGTTTGCTGTCATGGACTGCCAAAGACAACAGACGTCTACGTAAATCCTACTTTGTCCAGCTGATATATTGTTACAATCTTCTTCTCTTTGGTTTCCTTTAAGTCAGAGGTCACTCTAAAAGGTCGTTTTTGTTGTCAGCATACCTAGCTTTTTATTTATGCACAAATT
Source organism: Schizothorax lantsangensis (assembly GCA_027422415.1). Taxonomy (NCBI): domain Eukaryota; kingdom Metazoa; phylum Chordata; class Actinopteri; order Cypriniformes; family Cyprinidae; genus Schizothorax; species Schizothorax lantsangensis. The sequence continues at coordinate 21,143,549 of CM049860.1, read as the reverse complement.
GTTATTTGTGAGGAAATGTGTGAGGAATTCATAGTGTTAGACTAAACACATGCCACAAATCAATTTTAGTGTTACTCTGTTTAACGCTTATTGTGTTTGATATCATATCCAAAACATTTTATGAATATTTATGGTTGATTTTTGCTACTTTGCATCCCTGGCACCCATATCGAGACTTCAGTGTCTTCCAAAACTAGCAAATGGATTAATACCTGACATTGCAAATAAGGGTCAACTGTGAAGCCTGTTCTTCATTAACTCATGTTTCTCTTTTGTATCTAGCTCTGGCTGCATTTGTGCATCAATAACGCAGATGAAGACCATTTTTCATGTGGTTTTTGTGTCTGTGGTTAATTAGAGATCATTACGGTTGATCTCCCACAATAATGAAGTTATGCTTTAGATATGTCCAATTTGTTGTTCTACACGACTAGGAACAAGTGTCGGGTGCATATTTCACAACTAAAATCAAACAATGCCTTGGGAAAAATAACAGTGCATCCAGCTTTAACTTTCTTCCAAATTTGCTTCCAAATCAAACACTCCCACCAGTATCTCACCAGCAATCTGACTTAGACCCTTAGGAGCCGTGCAGCCATATTCTGCTGTTCTTTACATGACAGTTCTTTAATAGATATCAGATGCACTTGGCAAGGCCCCGCAGGAACGACACAACAGCAGAGTGCAGGAAGATGAAACGAGCAACACCACTGCGGGCACAAGTGCTTGGAAGAGGATCTGAAGCCCATCCATTCCAAGAATGTTCTCTCCCATATTTCCCAATAATTAGTGCTGCTCCACAGATGTTCCTTTTTTTCTTAAGTTTTCATTATGGGAGCATGCAGTGAAATGGGACAAAAAAAGTTGAAAAAGGGAAACATCATATGCTTTTCATTTAAGCCAGTCATTAATGAAGACGACAAAGAAAAGGGATATCCTTCACAAGAAGTGCCATTTAATAATGAGATTTGAAAAGATTAGTTGTTACTAAAATTGAACTCTTCTGCCAAATTATCTATCTGGAATTTAGTCAAGCCCAACTGAACAACATTCTCAAAGGTTTTCATTATTACAAATTCTGTCCTGCAATATTTGTAAAAATATAAAACAATAAATTATTATGCATTAATTCAACATATTTATTCAAACACTTCATGCATGACCTTAAAGAATTAGTTCATCCAAAAATTCTAATTTTAATCATTCTAATCAAATGCTTCAAAAACGAAAAGCTTGTATATATTAAGAGAATATAAATACATGAAATGTTGTAATGAAAGTTGTATATAGATATAATAGTATAATATAGGTATATAGATAAATACATGAAATACATTAAAATATAAAAACATTTATTTTAATTCTATAATTTAAATTTAAATATTATATTTCATTAAAAATATAAATATTAAATTAAATTTAAATTAAAATATATATATGCATGCATGACCTTAAAGAAATAATTAAATTATTTTCATTTAAATTAAAAAAAAATTATAATAATTGTTGGCACTTGGCACCAAAAGCTGTTGCTGATGCTTCAGGAAACCTACCTGCGAAGCTACCTGAAAAACTATGCTCAAGTGCACCTAGAGCAAAAGCTGCTTTAAACGCAAAGGATGGTCACACCAAGTGTTGATTTAACTGAGTTTATAGAAGTTAATTGATAAAGAAAATCTATTTTTTTGTCTATTTTGACAGCATCCTCATTTTACAGCATTTTTACTCAAGTGCCTAAAACTTTTAACAGTACTGTAGCTTTGCAGGTGGGTTTCTTAAAGCATCTTGGAGACGTTGCCACAGTTCTTCTGGATTTAGTCTGTCTGAGTTTGTTCTGTTTCTTCATGTTATTCCAGACAGACTAGATGATGATGAGATCAGGTCTCTGTGTGGAGCACTGGCTGTTGTCAGACTCCTTGTGCAAACAAAAATCTCACTGGATTATTACAATTAATGGCTAAATAAATATTTGTAAATGTACACACTACAGCAAAAGATATAAATAACTGTCTTAAAACCATTTTTTAGCTGGTGAAAATACTAGTGTTCTGATAATTTTGGCCACCACTGTATATTGATTTAATTGCAAACTAGAGTGAACATCCAGCCTGCTCTGTGGTCCTGCATGGTTTGTGAGTGTGACAGGGAGGAGCCCCTGGACAGCTCTCTCAGAGGACCCCACAGCTGGGCTCGGGTAATTGCTGTGTGCACATGGTCATGGAAAGAGATCGGCCCTAGTGTCAGACCAATTGATTTGAGTGTTTTCAATGATCCTTGTGGATACATGAAGTCTGAGCTGGTCATCCCAGGTGCACAGAACAAATGCTAAAGGACCTCAAAGACCATTCGCATTTAAAATAGTCCTTTGTGATTCTGTGACGGAGTGTTGGATATGAGTGTATTTGTGTCAAAAGAAAGTATTATGTTAGTGTGCAAGTCATGGTACAAGGAGCACAGGACCCAAGAGGGAGATAGATTTATGGAAGCGTTTGTCTCCATCTGTTGGAGACAGACTATAAACTCTTACCATAAAGCATCTTTCGGATATGTTTCTAATTTATGAATAAACACAGTGCATAAATAATATACATACTGCACTTCCATAAATGCATAAATATTCACACATGCTGACCCAAAACCTTAACCCTGCACTCATATTTTATAATGATCTCTTCAACAAATATATAACATGCAGTAAAACATGATGCCATGCACATTAAATCTAGTTGCGGATGTAGTGAAGTCATTCATTTGCTCAGTCTTTGTAGATTTGCTGAGGCAAGTCAAATGTTACATTAAAGTCTGTTCACAGTTGAACGTTACCCTACTTATCTCTGTTACCTAACAGGAGTAATTAGAGGCTGTTGTGAGCGCTTTTTCATGTGCCCCGTTCTGTTGTAATCAAAGACCGCAGAGGCCCACAGACACGGACTGCTTGCAAAACACAAGGAGAACTAATAGGGTATTGTCATGCAAACTACCCATGTACATGAGAAATGAGTCCCTCTCATGCTCTAGGAGGAAATGCAAGAATAATTGATTATTGCATTGAGCAATATGAGTAATCTGAAACAATGAAATGCAATATTAAAGTAGTTTTTTCTGGCTTTGGAGTTTGAAAAGACAATACATGAAAAAAAGAAGGGAGAAAAAATGTGTTAGCAAGGTTGAGGATACTATTTGATGTTACACTGTTTTTAAATCATTATGTGTGTGTGTGTGTGTGTGCGTGTTTATGCTACATTGTTAGGACCAAATGTCCCCACAAGGATAGTAAAGCCTGACATTTTTGACATTGTGGGGACTGGCCTTCGGTCCCCATGAGGGAAAAAAATTATCAAAAATAGCAAATTATTGTTAAATTAAACTATTTTTATCTGAAAGTGTAACAATGCAAACAGGTTTTCTGTAAGAGGTAGGTTTAGGGTTAGGGTTGGATAGAAAATATCGTTTGGTCTGTATAAAAGTAATAGAAGTCTATGGAAAGTCCCCACAATTCACAGAAACACACAAAATCTTGCTCATCCCAAACCTTTGAACAGTAGTGTGTCTATATATTTTTAGCACCCTAACTTTTTATATGACCTTTATATTCACCCTAATATTTTTATAATAATTTGTAATTTCAGTTTTATGGGTTTAACAATGCATTCTCCTAGTTGGGACTCACTTAACTAGATGAATAAAACTAAAGAAAAAAAAGCACATTTTAATTTTTGTGATTTATTTTCAGACATCATAAAACAAAAGAACATTTTCCAATGTAAGAAAAATAACTGATTTAATCAAGTGCACTTCAACAGTGTCTGTAGAAGCTGTACACCTTGCTTTGTGAAGTGAAGACATGAATCAAAAATACATAATCCATCTTCAGGATAAGGCTTTAAGGTGGGATGTTTAGACAGCCTGTGTCATGTGAATGCATTCATTTGACCTCCACTTCAAGCGATCTGTAATTCCTTTCCTGATTAAGTCAGATTAAAATGAAACCGTAAGTCTGTTGTTTAGTCACATCAAGCAACTCCCGAACTCAAATGCAAAACATAATTTGAGAGTGTGAACATTTGTGCCAAACCCTCCTGCCAAATTTGCAACTGCTGAGGTTTCCATGTCCTTTACAACAAACAAATGGTCAATCATTTACAATATCACATTACAGCAACAACACAGAGCATACAGGAGTTAGAGACGGCACATAGACGATATAGAGTTACATGTAGTCAGCAGCCTTTGAGCAAGTGTGTGTGCACACATGAATGTGCTTGTACGCATGGACAAAACAAAGAAGCAAAAATGCACAGACAATACTTCGCACCGATGCCACAAAATGTAAGTGCATCAAAAATGCATCACTTTAGTTTGTGTTATTAAAATAAAAACAAAAATATCACATTGATAATGAGACATAAATACAAAATGACCAAGCAGCATTGTGATTCATTGTTATATACTAAAGACATCATTAAGCCATATAGTGGTACAACCATTTTCATTTAATCTTCCCTGTATAATTACATTGTTTACAATTTCTATACACTGTGTAACATACAATCGGATACATATGAATAAAAGGCAATACATAGCAGGCAAGTTTGTGCAAACCACATGGGTTATCAACAGCAGATGGCAGTGTTTCTCCTTCCACAGATCCAGTTCAGATAAGGGTGTGTTCTTCATCTTCTGAAGCCTTGCAGCCAACAGAGCCAGCAAACACATCTTTGTTGAAATTTACAAATATGCGTATTCAAAATGTGTTGTTGCTTTTTGAGGTTAAAAGTTGCTGCTAAAATCTCTGAAAGCACAGGAAGATTTCAGTTCAGTTTTAATGACTGATAAACTCCCATAGATTGCTTGCCATTGGCACAGACCATCCTCATTGGTTCACGTTTTTTGTGACGGCACACAGGTTTCCAAAAGCTACAGTTGATTAGGTTGTATAAAGCCTAGGTCTCCAGATTATATTAAAGGAATGTTTATAGATTGAATGCTTTCATACATAATACAGGTATTTGTAAATTTTAAATGTTCTTAGACAAAAAAAATAAAAAATTGTGTTGCCTGTGAAAACAGACTTTGATCCTCTAATACAATATAAATGATAAAATACACCACTCTCCATCACAGCGAAAAGAAAAACTGGATAATATGGAAATAACTGGTTGTATGAAACAAAACGTGGTTGTTTTTGTGTAAATGTGCCATGGCATTCAAGGCGTTTCAAAATAAAGTGGATGTTGACTACAATATATTAGATATTTCTATTGGTAATAGATATTGGTCATACACAAATATTATGGACAGTTCATACATTCATATATGTCAACGTCTAAATATGTATATACAAGTACATATATCTGGAATATAGAAATATAAAAAAGAGGCATAAGTAGTGCTTTGTGTTATAAGCTAGCCTACGATTTGTACTATAGTATTTTCCTTCAGTAATAATAAATGTAGAGGCCCAGGGGCTATTAATATTAGATCAACCAAATTTGACAAGAGAAATGAGACTAATTCAAAAAGCTACGGGTTTGAAACTTTTGCATGCACTTATTCCAAATGAAGTGATGCTGGTTTTCTTTAAAGAGGTCATATTATGAGAAATCTCATTTTTGGGTTAACTTTAAGAAATCAAAATTTCCTCCCCAGTCCAACAACACCATTTACTGAAGCTAAGCAACAAAAATGTCTCATACTGAAATTTTTGACGTCAAAAATGTTGATACTTTAACATACAACCGCCCATATTTACACAGTGTAGCCAAACCAATCCCAAAGCTATACAGAGAAAGTAGGAAGGATACTGTTATTCCAAAACTGAATAACTAATGATAAGAGAAAAATGTGGGAAAGTTCTGCTGTTAAAGTCTGATCTTAATGGTTTGAACAGCACATTTCAATGCAGACCTTTTTGTGAATCTGCCGCAATGATGCCTGTTATTGAACGATGGACAGCATAAACTATACCGACAACTATCAGTTACTAGTCAATGTAACTCCCTTCACATGCGAAAAGGTTGCTTACATAGAAATCTTAAAGGCACAGCAGCAATAACAGCCTGCTTAATTAGACTAACGTTATAAGTGGACCTCGGGGGAAATAATTAAATGATAAAAATACGTATGATATGACCCCTTTAAAACCTGAAACAAGCCAGCAGTGCAGCAAAATGAGTCAATTCCAGTGCTAAAGTGATTCTGTTTTAAGGACAAAGCTGAGCCCGAAGTAAACCTAATCTATTTCAACAGCTACCCTTAAAAATCTGATCTACACTCCACAGATGTCACTGACACGCTTCCTGCGATCTCTGAACTATAGTATAAAGGGGCACTGGGCCTCCGGGTAACAAACCTTGTGTAAGGGCACATCATTAGGCAGTTGGCATCTATCGGACGTGTCTCTCTGGTCAAGGCTGACTGTGATCTTGTGATGGACAAAATGTGGCATGAGACTTGGCAGTGAGAGATAGTGATTCCAGAGTAAAGAGATCTAATGGGGCTGATTCATTATCACTGCTGCATAGAACCGGGTTGAACCTGTTTGTAGTGTCTGTTGAATCCGAGCTACAACATACGTTTGGCTTGTTGTATATATATCTTGTTGATTGTATGCTACCATTCGGTACAAAGTGGAATGTTAATTTAGTGAGCGAATGGAGTGTGTGCTGGTACACAACAGTTTTGTCCTGATTTAAAATGCTGGAAAGCCATCAAAAATCTGGCTGTAGGTCTGTAAATGGGTTAAAAGGTGTATTTGACTTGCTTTTTTTATACCTAAATATCATATTCTACCACATACAAATAGAAATGGGATGAGCAATCGCAGTATTTCTGGCAAATCGGAACCCATAGAATGATTGTGCTCTACTTTACAGATGACAAGTGGGCTAATATGCTCCAAAAGTTGAATTTGTGAGATATATAAACAGTTGGGTACTGGAATGCTTTAGGTGTACCTAGTGAAAAAACGGAAGCTAATTATCATGAGGAATGATGCAAAAACAAAACAGTTGTGATGAAATATAAAATGCTGCCCTTGCTCTTTCTACAGCCTTAATTATTCAGATATGCCAGTACATTTCCCTTTACCAGCCAGCTGGAAGCAGGGGGTAATTATTCAGGACACTGACAACACCTGATGTGAGTGTGTATGTGAGAGTGTGTTTGAATACACTTTGTATATCTCCATGCTTATGCTCTGGATGTATGCATACATTCTGTTAATATACTTGGACTGGAAATAGTGCACACTAGTTTGACCGTGTGCCTGCATTTGTGAATATATGTGGGGGTAGAGCACATTCTATCATTTGGTCTTCAACTTGCCCTCCTTCGCCAGCTTTTCGTTGAGCTGGCACAGCTGGCGCAGGAATCCATCATTCGGGCCAATCTCTCTCTTGTGTCTTACTGTAGCCGTTGCAACTCGTACATCCATCATGTGACGGAGCATGAGGTAAGCGATGACAATAGTGGGCGAACGGCTGTAGCCCTCACGGCAGTGAACGTACACCTTCCCTAGAAGAGTAATAAGAAATAACGGTTAAAAAAGGCAGGTTTTGGAGTACCTCCGAAGATCTCATCCTTTGAGGAAACAACATCAGTTCATCGTGAACCTTCTCAAATCAACCTTCAGACCAATTCCCCTCCAAACATGCAACCACACACATACACATTCATTATTGACCAGCCTACTCTCCTGGAGGAATTCACCTTGCAAGCCTCTGCTGTGCTTATTTGGCAGATGCAGCAGAGGATCTGAAACCTGACGCCTCCTCCAAACGCTTACTTACATTTTCCCATAAGTCTTTGTGCTGTTTATATGTCAAGGAGATAACCTTCACTGATTCTTAAATCTCGGCTCCCTGTAGATCAATGCAGAGCTACGGCTTACGGCTATCAAATCAAATCAAATCAAATCACTTTTATTGTCACATCACCACAGCACAAGTGCCTTGGTGAGTGAAATTCTTGAGAGCGTGCTCCAAACAGTGCAAAAAAACAAAACAGTTTACATATAGACAGTACATATTTACAGACTGTACAGAAGACAATGTGCAAAATACACATACACATACTCAATACACACAGTGTACTATAAAGACAGTCTTAGTTATCAATACACTATGTACACATTTTACATTATGTACACATCTAAACATTGTGATATGTTAAGGGCAACAGATTATAGATTTACAACAGATTAGTTGTGCAGTAGATAGTTGTGCAAAGGTGCAACAGATTATACATATGCAATGTCGTGGATGTGCATTGTATGGTATCCAGTGATAGCAGATAGGTTGTATTATTGCAGTGTGTGCGTGTAGTCCAGTGGACAGCGGTAAAGTGCAGTGTGTGGCATGTTGTGTGAGTGGGAGTGTGATGTAGGGTGGATTAGTTCTGTCTGTTCATTTGCCTGATAGCCTGAGGGAAAAAGCTGTCCCTCAGTCGGCTAGTGCGGGATCGGATGCTGCGGAGACGTCTCCCTGAGGGCAGCAGAGAGAGCAGTCTGTGGGATGGATGGCTGGAGTCCTTGATGATCCTCCTGGCTTTCCTTATACACCGCCTGGTGTAGATGTCCTGGAGGGAGGGAAGCTCACCTCCAACGATGTGGCGGGCAGTTCGCACAACTCTTTGCAGAGCTTTGCGGTTGCCAGCGGTGCTGTTTCCAAACCAGGCGGTGATGCAGCCGGTCAGGATGCTCTCCACAGTGCAGGTGTAGAAGGATCTGAGGATGCTGGGGCTCATTCCAAACTTCCTCAGCCGTCTCAGGAAGAAGAGGCGCTGATGTGCCTTCTTCAGCACTGCGTCTGTGTGAGTGGACCATGTGAGATCCTCGGTGATGTGAACGCCGAGGAACTTAAAGCTGTTTACCCTCTCCACAGGTGTCTTGTCGATGGAGATGGGTGTGTGTTCTCTGCTCTGTCTCCTGAAATCCACCACCAGCTCCTTGGTCTTGTCGATGTTGAGTGAGAGGTGGTTCTCCTGGCACCATTTAGTCAGGGTACTCACCTCCTCTCTGTAGGCCGTCTCATCGTTGTCGGTGATCAGGCCTATTACCGTTGTGTCATCGGCAAATTTGACGATGACGTTGGAGCTGTGTGTAGCTGTACAGTCGTGTGTGTACAGGGAGTACAGGAGTGGGCTGAGAACGCAGCCCTGCGGGGCACCAGTGTTGAGGATCAGGGGAGATGAAGTGTTGTTGCCCATTCTGACCACCTGACTTCTGCCTGTCAGGAAGTCCAGGATCCAGCTGCACAGAGATCTGTTCAGTCCCAGAGTCTGGAGCTTCGCAACCAGTGTGGCAGGCACTATGGTGTTAAATGCTGAACTATAATCCACGAACAGCATCCTCACATAGGTGTTCTTATTTTCCAGGTGGGAGAGAGCAGTGTGCAGGGTGAAGGCAATAGCGTCGTCTGTGGAACGGTTTCTGCGGTATGCAAATTGTAGTGGGTCCAGTGAGGCAGGCAGCACAGAGCAGATGTGGTCTCTGATGAGCTTCTCAAAACACTTGCTGAAGATGGGTGTCAGAGCAACGGGCCTCCAGTCGTTCAAGCATGTGATTTTATTTTTCTTTGGTATGGGCACAATGGTGGATTTTTTGAAGCATGAGGGAACCACAGACAGAGAGAGGGACAGATTGAAGATGTCTGTAAAAACCCCGGCTAGTTGGTAAGCGCATGCTTTGAGCACACGGCCTGGGATGCCATCCGGGCCCACAGCTTTGCGGATGTTCAACCGTTTGAAGGATCGGGTTACATCCGCGACAGAAAGGGAAAGTGGACTCACCTCTTCTGCAGCAGCCGTGGGAGCGCTCTCTGTGTGGGCGGTGTTATGAGCCTCGAAACGAGCATAAAAGGTATTCAGCTCATCCGGTAGAGAGGCGGCAATGTTCACAGTAGCTGGTTTATTCCCTTTAAAACCTGTGATATTGTTGATGCCCTGCCACATGCTTCTTGGGTTGTTGTTGTTGAATTGTTCTTCAACTTTGTTTTTATATTGTCGTTTGGCTGCTTTGATGGATCTCCTGAGATCGTAACTGGCTTGTTTCCGATCGTCAGTGTTTCCGGATTTAAAGGCAGATGTCCGCGCTGACAAGGCTGATCGAACATCGCTGTTAATCCACGGTTTTTGGTTGGGTATGCAAAACTACATATTTTTAAGGCAGCAGCTATTTGCACTGTGTAAATAGCGAAAAAGGCTATTTACACTAAGTGCAAATAGCATATATTCTTAGCGATAGATGCTATTTACACTTAATGCAAATAGCTATAAATTCTATTTACACTATGTTAAAGTAGCAGGATTTTCTGCTATTTATATACTACTTATTGCAAATAGTGGCAATTATCTGCACCTCAGTATTGTAGTACATTATAAAACAGAATGCAATAATAACGTATTGAGTTTAAATTATAATTTTAATTCAAATTTTAAATGGATGCCACCTTATTGGGAAATTAAAGCCCTCCCTACACCTATACCCTAACCGATAGTTTATTTTCAACTTTTTTATTATTTCCTTCATTTTTATTGAAAATAAATGCACATGCTTTACCATCAAAGCCACTGGAGCTATTATTAGATGATCATCTTTTGTAGTGTTGATTATCCCAATCACACATTGGTGGCCGGAGTTAGTGTAAATTGCTTCTGCCAACAAGGTGGGTTATTTGCACTAATGTAAATAGACACTCCGTATTTTTTCAATTAGCTGGCTAGTTGGTTTCTTAAAACATTAAGGATGTCCTGTATAATTGTGTATGTTCACATAGGATGTGTTTTGTATTCAAAAACATCTGTGCAGAATACAATTAAATGGATCAGTACAGATGGATCTTGAGGTGATTTTAGAACATTTAACCATTTTAATTTGATACGCCATCCTGTTATGAAACCTCACTGTGCAAGAGCCGTTTTGCATTGGCCAAACACATTTGTTTTTTGGAATACGTTTTTTTTTTTTTTTTTTCACTGCACTGTTTTTCCATTGTTTTTTCCATGTAAACATGCACTAGACAGATGCATTTTACCATCGCACTTCAGTCTTACATCTTTTGAAGTTCTGTCATTAATTACTCAACTTCTTGTTGTTCCAAACGCGCAAGACCTTCGTTCATCTTCGGAACACAAATTAAGATATTTTGGATGAAATCCGAGAGGTTTCTGACCCTGCATAGACAGCAACACAACTACCATGGTCAATGCCCAGAAAGGTAGTAAGGACATTGTTAAAATAGTCCATGTGACATTAGTGGTTCCACTGTAATTTTATGAAGCTACGAGAAGCTACGAAAAAAATAAAAAATAACAACTTAATTCTACAATGCTGACGCAGGAGCCGGCGTTCTGATGCAGAATTAATGACAGAAATTTCATTTTTGGATGAACGAACCCTTTAAGCACAAAAACTTCAGTTCTGCGTGAATGGCCCCTAAGGATGATGGCTCTCTGAACTTTGGCCTCTCTATCACCATCTGTGTTTGAAATATAAAATTGCACCTCACATGCCGAGTTTTTTGTAGTCACTTTTTGACATCATGAATGATGAATGATGTAAACCTGAAACCCCACAAAATCCAAACCAACTACTCAAAATAATTATTTTAGGTTCACTGTAGTATATACTGTATGGGTAAAGCAAGAATACAGATTTTTTTATGTGCTCACGTAACTGAATATCACATCAATCCTCTGCAATGCACTGTTGCTAGACCTACAGTAAACTTAAAACAAGAACAAATCTAAAACTAGATGATAAATCAACCATCGAGACCCACCCCTGTGCAGAGCATATTTTTAAAACAGATTCAGTGTGACTCAGAGGCAGCGGGAGCACTCAGACCTTCATCCCTCCCACTGCTCATTGTGATTCAGTCAGCAAATTCGCCAGATGACATCAAGCCCACAGTAAGCACGGCTGTCGCAAATGTCACAGCTGAGCTCAGCCGGGCTACGAAGTGGCAGCATATATTCTAGAGGTTTTGTTTCAGCTTAAGCTCTCAGTGAAAAGATTAGTGTCCTCCCTCTACCCAGGCTTGGCGTCTGATTTACCGCTTACTGGGCTCCTGCTGCCAAGATGACTTGCAATTAAGATGCTTTATAATTGCTCCTCTGTGTTAGAGATAGCATAAAATCCATGCCATAAAAGATGGGTTTAAATGCACCAATTAAACCGACTGGTGTGAGATATCTAGGGATAAAATCTGTGTAGGAACTACCAGATCCACTTTGGGATACATTATTGTCCGTGGATACATATACAGTAACAATTCAATAAATCCACTGTATTTTTTCGTTTCATTGTTTTCTGTCCTGACTTTTGTTTGTTGTTTGTACAAGCTAAGCATTAAAACAAAGTGATGAAAAAAGAGCTGGTATAAGGGAAAAATAAGTAACTTGGCTTGTTAAAGAAAGGTCATGTTATGAATGCCACAGAATACTTTGTATTCTAACTCCGCAAAGACATCGCTGGCTTCATAATTCATGAATTATCAAGAATCTGTGTCAAATGGACTAAACAAGATTTCTGTAATATCTTGGGATAGTCTTGTCGTTGAAAGGAAATTGTTTTCTTTACAATCATTTTATGTAGGTCTAAAGTGGGTATTTGATAAGAAACAAAAGTATTAACAAAAAGAGAAGAAGCAGGAGCTGCTGACCTTTTCCATGTGCCAGAGCCTTATCGATGAAGTCTGCTGCTTCCTCAAAGAAGGCACTGATGTTGAACTGCTCAGTGTCATTGGCCTGTATGCCATGGTACATGATCCCATTTCCTGCGTAGAACTCTGCGTTGGTGTTCACATGCATGAAAGAGTTTCCCTCTGCGACATTCAGTATGTGTGTCACACCCAGCCGCTGCAGACGCATCACATTCTGGGCCACAAACCTGGGGAGCAGAAGCAGAGCACGTGTGAGACTCACCTGAACCAAACAATAACTTAAAGAGATAGTTCACCCAAAAATGAAAATTCGGTTATCATTTACTCACCCTCCACTTGTTCCAATCCATTTAGCTACCAACAACTGTTTGATTACCAACATTTTTCTAAATATCTTCTTTAGTGTTCAACAGAAGAATGAATGAATGAATGAATGAGGCATTTATATAGCGCTTTATTGTGTATTGCCATACACCCAAAGCGCTTTACAATCATGTGGGGGGTCACTCCTCAACCACCACCAGTGTGCAGCATCCACTTGGATGATGCGACGGCAGCCACAGGACAACGGCGCCAGTGCGCTCACCACACACAAGTTACAGGTGGAGAGGAGAGAGAGTCATAGAGCCAATCAAGTGGATGAGGATTATTTGGAGGCCATGATAGACAAGGGCCAGTGGAGGGAATTTTGGCCAGGACACCGGGGTTACACCCCTACTCTTTACGAGAAGTGCCATGGGATTTTTAGTGACCACAGAGAGTCAGGACCTCGGTTTAACGTCTCATCTGAAAGACGGCGCTTTTTACAGTATAGTGTCCCCGTCACTATACTGGGGCATTAGAACCCACACAGACCACAGGGTGAGCACCCCCTGCTGGCCTCACTAACACCTCTTCCAACAGCAACCTAGTTTTCCCAGGAGGTCTCCCATCCAGGTACTGACCAGGCTCAACCCTGCTTAGCTTCAGTGGGCAACCAGTCTTGGGCTGCAGGGTGATATGGCTGTGGCGAAAGAAACTCCTACAGGTTTGGAACAACTTAAAGGGGAGTAGATGACAAGATTTTCATTTTGGGATGAACTGTCCCTTAAAGGCAGTGTTGTAGGCAAGAACAGCTCATTTGAGTCAAGACTGAGACCAGAAGAGTGTTGAGTCTGAGTCAATAAAACCAAGACCATGAAAATATGGCCATGCTCCTTGAGTCCAACACAATATTTTTTTGGTCTTGGTCTTGTCATGGAACATGTGGACTCGGTCTTAAAGTGCCCCTATTATGGGTAATGAAAGGTTCATATTTTGGTTTTGGGAGTCCCCAACAACAGGTTGACATGCATGTAATGTCAAAAAACATTTTCATTGTCTTATAATATGCATTTATTTTTACCTAACTTGTTCAACGACTCCCAAACGATTTGCTCAACGATTCATTTTTCCAAACCCCTCCTTTGTGTAACGCTAATCTGCGGTGATTGGTCCGATTGGTCTCATTTTCATTTCATCATGCCTGTAATGCCTGATAAAGCAGCGTTTGTGAGCAGTGCTGCTTTGTATACAGCTTTACTGGGGAAACTGCTATTTTTACCGCTCCAAAAACAGCACCTAGTGGCAAAGAATGAATTAGCATTTTCATTCAAACCAAAGCAAAAAGACCAACAAGTGGGCGGGCAATATGCTAATGATTCATGTTGACATCAACATGAAACGGCTTGGGATTTTTTTAAAAACGACTCATTTCAATGATTCAGAGTCGACAATAACTTTATACACAGTGCACTTTCAGATTTAAAACTTTGCAGGATGTTTTCATTCACTTAGAGCTGTGTTACACACTGCATGAAAGGTCATTTTCAAAAATCCATAATAGGGGCACTTTAAAGGGTTAGTTCACCCAAAAATGAAAATTGTGTCATTAATTACTCACCCTCATGTCGTTCAGACCTTCGTTCATCTTCAGAACATAAATGAAGATTTTTGATGGAATCTGAGAGCTCTCTGACCCTCCATAGACAGCAAGGATATTACCACAATCAATGCACAGAAATGTAGCAAGGACATCGGTACAATAGTCCATGTAACATCAGGGGTTCCACCATAATTTTACGAAGCTACGAGAATACTTTTTGTGTGCAAAGAGAAAACAATAATTACATAATTTATTCAACAATTCTTCTCCCCGAGTTACCATCTTCCGCCATTTTGGAGTGTACCCCAGAATGTAATCAACGGTGTTTACGTTCAGTAGACAGCACACGCATGGCAGAAGACGGTAACTCGGGGAGAAGAATTGCTGAATAAATTATGTTATTGTTTTCTTTGCGCACAAAAAGTAACCTCGTAGCTTCGTAAAATTATGATTGAACTCCTGATGTCACATGGACTATTTTACTGATGTCCTTGCTACGTTTCTGTGCAATGATCGTGGTAATATCGTTGCTGTCTATGGAGGGTCAGAGAGCTGTCAGATTACATCAAAAATATCTTAATTTATGTTCAGAAAATGAACAAAGGTCTTAAGGGTTTGTAAAGACATTAGGGTGAGTAATTAATGACAGAATGTTAATTTTTGGGTGAACTATCCCTTTAACCTGAACTCGACCCTCTTCTGGTCTCAACTACAACCCTGTCTCAATTGGTGTTTGCTGACAGTGATCTAACAAATCAACCTGAAGTTGTTCATTTTCAGTGAAGACCTGTTCGCACATACAGTGATAATTTAAAAAAAAATGCATGGTAAACTGTGTCATGGAAATTGTCTGCATTTATTTTTGGCAGCAAGAAATCTCAAACACAAATCTCAAGGCAATTCGTAATTATTATTTTTTTTTTTTTAACAATTCACATCATATGAATTCATAGAAAATATTTAGGCTTTCCCATCAGATTTCAGATAGAGTAAATAAATTTCTTAGGGTGTATTAAAAACTGATGTCTTTTCTTGTGTTCTTTTCTCTCACTGCTGAATACCTTGTAATCATTAATTCTTGATAAAACAGTTACATAATCCCTTATGTTGCATTATATAACTGTTTATCAAGAATGTTCAATGCATTTGCGACAAACAATGGCAATCTGCGCGCTCTCAGTTTATAGTTCCGGTAAACCCAAGACCCTGCCAACCCCACCCAGAAGCCTCAGCTATGGATTGGTCTGCTTTGTCTAGTTTGAGATTGATTGGAGTGAATTGTGGAGCCGCTTTTAGTTGGCAGAGATGTCAGCCTGTGTCAGAGGGTCCCTGGGGACAGCAGTGTTCTAAACCAGAACAGACACACCAAGGAAATCTTGGCTGCTGCCCAGAGGCATACAAAGAGCCATAGGCGTCCAGCGTAGTGCCCAAAATAGGACTCTTGAGTCCAGAGAGAGAGAAAACAAGAGATGAGAAAAGAGATGAGCAGAATGCTCTGTCATGTAGTTGCATTGTCTCTATTTTGCTTGAGCACCTGGAACTCTTTCATCTTTGTCTCCTAAAAATCCAGCCTCTTTATGTCTCTCTAGTCTGCTCCTCAGCGCCATCCCTTGTGAGAATGCAGTAGATGAAAGACTGCACATATGGGATAGATAGATATATATATATATATATATATATATATCACAATTATAATACATTATTTTCACAGACACTGTATTTACACAGTTTCAAAAGAACCCCCTGAATAAAGATCAAGTCTCCAGGCCTTTTGGTTTATAACTGGAGGTTGTAGCAGCCCATCAGTCTGTTTCTGCCAGCAGCGCAGGCTCTTCAGTGGTGATGAAGTGATGGACTCGGCTGCAACGCCCAACACCCATAATTCAAACCCTCCCCCAGTGAGATCCTGTCTATATGGAGCCTTTGCAGATTGTGGTCATATTTCTCCCAGTGTTTGTATATGTATGCGTGTATGCATGTGCATGAGAGAGAGAGAGAGAGAGAGAAAGTGTTTGCTTTGCATCTTATTCACCTGTCCTGCACTCTGTTCACTGCAGTCCCTTCACATGCATTATTAATGTAAGTCTTACAAAGAGAGGTGTGCTATGAAGAAAGTGGCCCATTGCCCCATACTGCACCTTTACATATGGTAAATTGTCCAAATCAAGTACTGGCAAAATTCTAGGATTTTATGTATAATCATGACTTTGTTTTACTAAAGACAGTATCGTTTAGATCATATCCTACAGTCATAACACTAACGGAATTATAATCCCAAAGGTTTGGCAGGCTCTTATATCTGCACTTAGTTTATTAATGTGCTCTGTAGTATTGGCAAGAATATGAACAAACAAAACTGTGCAGTGCATGCTGAACAACACAATGTGGACATTCAATCTTATCTAGATGGGTAATTATGGATGGGATCATCTCATTTCAAACATAATTCATTTGCAATATCAGTCCTAACATAATACTTTGTGCAATATAATACAAGTGCAGTAAATACTCTTTTGTGCGTACGGTGTAAAAAAAAAAACCTTTGGTGTGCAAGGTGTACTTGTATATAAATTGTTTGTTTAAATCTCTCTAGAATCTATCTATCTCTATCGTGTTAGAATTGAATATAGCCTAAATAAATCTGGAAGCTACATACAGGGCAGATACAGACATTAGCAGCTCAGTGAAAATGTTTTGTCAATATCTACTAAATTCTAAATTTCTGCTGCTCTTAGCACAGACTAAGCCAGGCACATCCGGCTGTGGTTTTATGCTCAAATTGATTTGTTGTTACAAAGCGATAATGTGCTTGTTCTATAGTTATCCAATACAGTGATGCTTATGTGAGCGGATTTATTAAAGAAATAAGTGATACCAGGGAACAGTCACTCATATAATCTATCTCCAACTGGTGTGTTTATGAAAGAAGAGGGAGATTTGCTGCTAACAAGTTCCAGAAATGAAAATATAATTTATAAAGCATAAAACAATACACCAACAATTTGTTGTCAACAGATAATAGAAATAAACATTATACTCGGAAATGTAATAAATATTTTAAAAGGAATATTTACTTGATAGTCACGGTGCACACAGCAGGGAGGATACAGGAACACGCAGACGAGGACGTAAACTCAAATAACAGTCTTTATTCAGGACAAGGCAGGACAAGGCAGGGCTGACAGACAGGAAACACCGGGAGTAACGAGTAGACCAGACGAAATCAAACTGAACAGACAGGACTATAAATACACAGGTAAATCATAGATAAGGAGACAAACACAGCTGGACACGAATTAACTAATGATCACACTTAAAAAGGACAGGAAACAAACCAAATAAGGAAACATGAGGCGGGAACACAAGACACACACAACAGAGGACTGACAGATATCTGCTTAAAATATTTGAAAACCAAAATTGTGCATTATCCACTCAACAGCATGTTTGAAATAACACAATGGGAGATAATACTTCTGTTGATCATGATTATTAGCTAATGTTGATCATCTCAAAATGGCCAAATATTGAACAGTTTATGAACCTTGCTAGTATATTGGTCTATTGGTATATTAGCCACAAACTACCTGGGAAACAAATATTTTAGAGAATCAGACTGTTGTCATGATGACAGATTTTGTTTCTCAGTATCTTTGATCTTTCTCAAGATTTTGCAAACCATCTCTGAGAATTGTATTTACTGATTTTACTTATTTAATTTTACTGCACCAAAAACAATAGGCTATGTAAAAGCAATGTGCCCGTGCCTGTTACTTTATAAATGTAGGCTATTCTAGGAACAAATCTCTTACTAGCTTTGTAATCATGAACCTGATGCAAATTTTGAAACATGAAAATAAGTAGGCTAATGTAATCTGAATGCCTTTATAGAGTTTTGATTAGCTCAAAACAGCATGCAAATAGTGAAGACAGCGGACTTGTCACACTGGGAAGTTGTAAACAAAGGATTCTGAGTAAAAGGTCACAATTACACAAATGCATATTTTTAGCACAATTTTTAAGGATTTTAATCAGCGCATCGTGGAAAAATGACTGGTTAAACCCCCTTGAGGTCGTCTTCTCTTTGTTTGATAGAGGAAATATGCAATTAATGTGTAATAGTAACGGTTTAATACAAAGAAACACGTGACTGAGGTCGAACTGAAGCGATTTTGTAAGCAGTGATCTCAGAGAGATAGCGAGATGGTACCGATAGAGGACAGTCGTGGAGAAAAACAGCTTCTCTTGCAGTCTGACTCACTGTTTAAACGGTAGCAAAGTCTCCTGTGGCTTCGTGATTGTTCTCGTAGGCGGAGAGCTGACATGCTCGATTCACAGGTTTGTTGTTTTGCACCTGGATTCAGTGAATATTCACTGACAGGGTTTATTTACCTATTCGTTATACAGATCGATTGCCTGTGCCACAATCAACACATTTATCCAGCATTTGAAAGCAGCTACCTGTCAGTGTTTCCCTGCCATCAGAAGCACGCAAATCTCCATAAGATCGCTGAACTTACGCATTGCCGATGTAAATCCTGGGAAAGACCTCGTTGAAATGTTGTGCTGGGAGGCTGTAGAACCCGCTGCCGTTGGTCAGCAGCTTGTTGAGTTGTTGTATGGTCGCCTCGGTGTCTGGTACGGTGACTTCCAGTGGTCCCTTCGCGGGGCTGTGATGTTTCTTCATGCTTCAGTCCTCCTCCAAAAGCAAAAAAACAACAACAAGTGTCTAGCGATGAAGATGTCACGGCTTTCGATTCCCCAGGATTTTTCCCCCTCCCCACTCGGTGTTGTGAGCGTGCTCTCCTGAACGCAGGCAGACAGACAGACACACCCGGGACTCGCCCTCCGGCGGTCTGATGTGATGCTCCGGTGAGGTCGGTAACAGAACTGGCAGAAGATGGCGACAACGCACCGATACACAAATCATTGAGAGCTGCTTTAAAGGGAACATCACTCTCTCTCTCTCTCTCTCATCGAAACCATTCTGACAGGTTAGACAGCATTTCACGTGTTCATGTGGCCTGTTGTGCGTAAACGTGTCTGTAACGTTCATTCTATACAAGCAATCCGTTTTGTAACGCTCACTGATCTAGTAACACTAGTCTATTCCCAAACAGCAACCCCTCCCTTCATATAAAGCTAGATTTGTGTGTTAATTGATGTTATGACAGGCAGGCTTACTGAAAGTATCTCTCTCTCTCTCTCTCTCTCTCTCTCTCTTGTTTTAATCCAACAAGTGGCTTTTTTAACCCTTGTATTTTAACTCTGAACCTTGACCCACCTGTGATTAGGTGTAATTTGACTCAGTATCAAGCCAATTACAAGAGCTCCCTTTAGGAAAATGTGTTATCTGGTCCAAAAGTGTGTCACAGAAAGAAAATTAACTGATGGAGTAACAAGACAGATTAATGAACTATGAGCATTTAGGAAAGTGGTTGTGGATTCTTGCCAAGTGTGAAAAGTCATAATTGTTTTGTTCAAGTCAAATTTGACTCATATTACAAATGGACTAGTTTTTATTTATTAATAGTTAAACTAAAATATAAATATTGTTTTTGTTTATATACTCAGTGTATATATAGCCTATGTATAATATTTGTTTGCTTACTTTTTCTATAGTCTCTTGCCATGAAACTGACATGGTGCTAAGTTATAAACAAACAATCATGGCTCATGGTTTTTCATTTGAATTATAGGCACACAACACAGAGTTCACACATTAAGTCACTTTAATATTGCCCTACATTAAATTTTAACTGAGGATTTAAAGGCCTTTTAATAGGAGACTAATGCCGTTAGGGCTTTTGAAGAAATGCATGCATCCTATTGTTTTCAATCTTGCCTTAATTAACCTCTGTAGTAATTTTCCAGTTTTGCTGTGTCTGCTCACTAACTACCTCTGTCTTGTTTATCAGTTGCCTTAAAATTGTAAAACATTGTTTCATGAAAGCTTGCAAACAAAATATTATACGCCTAATTTGTAATGATCTATTTAACCACTAGAGGGAGCAAAAGTACATTTATTAGATGGTAAACAAATCTGTGCAGACAGCGTGTTTAAGATGACTCTCTGAAAAGGATCAAGGGTCAAAACACAATGAAAATGAGAGAAACTATGTTTGGTATACCTTCTTAGTCATGCATGTTTAATTTAACTTGTTTGACTGCATTCAGTCATGGTTTACCGGCTTAATCTCTATGTGGAAAAACTGTTGTTGTTGTTGTTGTTGTTTTTCTAGAAGACTGATATGACTGGAGTCATTACATTTTAATGATTTTTTCTCAAAAATACAATGTATTTCTTTAAGTGTAAAATTTTATTTACCAAAAAATACTGAATGCAATGTCTTCCTCTAATAAAAACAAACAAACAATACATTTAAAAAATATATATGAAATAAAACCCTTCAGAATTTCTTGTTTTGTGTAACATATTTTCACTAAAAACTGCAAATGAAATCCATTAGTCAATTGAGCAGTAGTGTCTTATTCCAGCTGTTTTATGTGAGAGACTAAGCATTTCACAGAAGACAATTGATGACTTTGAGAAAACAGCTGATCAATGAGAGAAGAGTGATTACTGGTCTTGTGTTCAATAACAGTTGACCTCTGGTGTGACTTCTGTTCGACAGTTGCATAAATACAATCAATCTGATTTGTTAGTCTGTGATTATATTTTGGAGCGGTAAGCTTAAAGTTACTGTGGGCACCATTTTTTATTGGTAAATCAAGTGGAAATGTCTTGCATACTCGCTGTGACTTTGCCCTCTGTGGATGACATGCTATTACAATATTTGACACAAGGACAGTCACTGTCTGTTGCCATAGCAATACAAGGAGGTGCCATACAATTCCATAGCAACAAGCTATTTGAATATTTGGGAAGGCATCTGGGGTTAGATGGACTTGGAGGAGGGACTGCATCAGTTAAATTGTCCTTTTATTGTCAACTTGGGACTCTGTATGTCCATCCAATTAATCCAGGAACAAACTGAACCACCTGAGACCCTGACAACATATCAAGCATTCAGTATACATTCAGCAGAACTACTTGTTCTAATCATTTTTTTAGTAATTTAGCAAATCTGCCATTTTTAAAAGAAAACACAATACAATAATATTTGGTTGCAATATATAATTTATATAACATATATAATTTTGTAAATCTGTCATTTTTTAACAAGAAAACAAAATACACTTAATAAAGTTAAATATTAATAAATATTAGTTATTTCAAATATAAAAATAATTGCATATTATGTAGTTACATTATAGCTATATATTTTCCAGTTTCATTTGTAAGATTTTTTTTTTCGACAAAATTATTCTATTAAAAAAGAACATAACTTTTTTAAATAAATAAATATTACAATAAAAATGAATTAATAAAAATGATTAATTATTAAACATATTTTATTATTAAAATAAAAATAAATATTAAATATAATTACTAGCAAATTTAAAATAATTATTACAATAATTCTTAATTATCACAACCTAAACGCACACACACACACACACACTTAAGCGCTGTACATTTTGGTTTCATAGGTCTTTATGTTTGTCAAGGAGGCACAATTCACATTTCCCCAGGGAGCAACATGCCCTCAATCAGCATGTTTCTCTAGAGATCCAGAGGGAATTTGACTATACAATGTGCATTCTGATTAGTTTGAGCAATGAAGATGTATGCACATATATACAAAACAGTCTGTTTTGAACCAGCAGAGTGATAAAGAAAGTTAAATATTTCCTCCAGAAGTGTATTTTGCCCTAATTTTCTTTGACCTAAAGAGAAAATTCAAAGATTTAGGAAAAATCTTACTCCAGTAGTCAGTATCATTTTTTAGCCAGTAGGTGGCACTCAGCTCTACATTTTTGTTTTTAAGAGCACTAAACCACAGAGGATGTCACCACAGCTGAGGACAAGATCTTAACATGTTATTATCATAGCAAATCATGTTTTGATCCATATTACCTGCACAACACAGCGATCATTCTGAGTGTGACCTTGGCATTATTACACTCAGCATTTCCTGTCATTATTGCTATCAGATCCTTCTGGAAGAATATTTGACTAATGACCTTCAAGACAACATAGCCCCCTGAGACAGCACTGCACTATAGGGAGTCATGCATAATCTAACCATCTGCTTGCTGAAGCACCTGAGCAGACTCGGGGCATGACAGCAAAAACAGAGCCTGACTTTGCAGAGGTGTTCAGAGAGTTTCAGAAACACTGAGACTGACCTCCTTGACCATCGTGAGCTCATTGTGGGTGGCTGTATAATGGCTGCGTGAATCAACACTTGAGAAATGAGGTCATGACACTCATGTTTGTCATTGAGATCAGGTCATCTGGTCCACAGCAGCTTAGCCTTTTTGTTTAGTCGTCTGCATTAGACCTGAGGATCATAATGTTTATTTTGAGACAATGACATTTAGAAAAGATGCATTCAATTTTCGTATTTTCAGATTGTGGTCCTTTTTCATGATAGAAGCATGTTTAACCTGTACCCATCAATGTCTGACCATGCTATCAAAATCAAAAAGATTTTTTTCTAAAACCACTGTGGAAGATTTAGTGTGTCCCAGTACATGAGGTTACATGATGTTTTGTTTTGTAATTTTAATCTGTGCAGATCTGCACTTTCGTTGAACCCCCCGCATACCCTCTCCTGCTCCACTGGTGCATAACTAAACAGCAGGACATTTTCTAACCTAAATAACTAGACACGACACACAGAATCTCTCCACATCCTCAAAGTCTCACACTGGATCATTCATGGTCACCATTTACAATGATTTCTTTATATTTTAGGACTTAGGTCACAGGTATTTAATATAAGATCATCTCCATTTTTTAAACAAATTAACATTTTAACATTAAACATTAAGATTTAAAAAATTTATTCAACAAGGATGCATTAATTTGATCAAAATGGCGATAAAAACATTTATAATGTGTATTCCAGTTTTCAAATAAATGCTCTTCTTTTGATTTTGATTTATCAAAGAATTCTAGATGAGCTCTTGACTCCCAAAAACTGGTTATGAAGGAGTTTCTGGGGGTTTTCAAAGGTATTTGAGCATCTTTCTGTTTGTTTGATTTTTCTTGTAAGATTTCTTCAGTTGTTTGGTCTTCAAGTCAAAGTTTTTATCGCTTTTCATCTTTCCGTGACAGACATTGTGTTGTGAACTACTGCTTCATTATCCTTTCTGTTTCTGCACTTTTAAGCAACAACATGTTTCATGTTTTCTGCATGGTTTCTGCACAAATATTACCATTGATAATAATGAGAAATGTTTATTGAGCACCAAATCAGCATCTTAGAATGAATTCTTAAGGAATATGTGACACTGTGAACTGGAGTAATGGCTGCTGAAAATTCAGATTTGCCATCACAGGAAGAAAATATTTTAAAACATTAAACTGTTATTATAAATTTTAATAATATTTCACAATATTAATTTGTTTTTACTGTGTTTTTGAGCAAATAAATGCAGCCTTGGTGAGCATAAGCATATTCTATATTGTTGATATGTTGTGATATATCTTTTCTACACTTTCTAATTTATATATGTTGTTGTTGTTGTTGCCCTTTATACATTGCAAAGTAAACAATAATTAAATAATGCTACTTTTTGCTTATAGGGGTTAGTTATTGCATTATTCAGTACTCTAGGCATGTGTATTTTATGTTTAGACAGTTCTCATAAGATATTTAAACATATTTAATAACATTAAATATATTTTGACAACATATATTGCTGCTAAGATAAACGAGTGTCTCCAAAATTGTAAACACAATGCAATACAGCTTGATGCACTGGCTAAGATATGTTGTAAAGGAAGATGCTTCAGTACTGTAGGAAGCATAAATAGCTTTAGCTTTCAGTTTGTTTGCTGCAGAAATGCCATGTGGCTTGTTTTTTTTTATAGCTAAAAGACAAAAGCACCAAAAACCAAATCATCATGTTATGAAAGTTGATCTAAAGCTCCTTGCACTTTTAATAGCATCCGTCCTGTATCAAGTTCAGATACAGGCGTCTTTTGTTGTGTTGTAGTAATTAGAGGTCCAACAAACATACCAGACCAAATAAGAATGAATACAATAGAGGTCGTGTTGAACACAAATAGCTTAGTTTTTCCTTCAAAAACTGTATTAGTGGAATCAAACAAACAGAAAGATTCTGTAGAAGCGTTGTCATCTCTCTCTTTTCCTTTTATCATCCGTGCCATGAAACAGTCCCTGTCAGTGCTCAGTAGAGTACTGTTTTCCACATCATGAGTTCAGTATGTAACTGGCCCTGAACACAGTTGTTCCTCAGAGCGCTCTTATGTAATTTGAAGGCTGCACTTGTTTTCATTCTCTGAGAGGACTTTGTTTTTTTTTGAGCAAATTGTATCTTTGAATCCAAATTGATGACTGTTCTGTCACATGAGGATTCAGTGCTTGTAAGCACAGGGTTGAAATAAGGCTACAATTATCTTATGCGAGTTAAAAACGTAAAAACTGTAATTATACATTGTTTGACACCAAATAGTATGTTTCAGAAAATAACTCGCTGCAGTTTTAGAGAAGAGAGAGTCTAGATTTTGTTGCTTTAAATAAAAAGGTTCAAAAGAGCTACAGCTTTTTAGACTGCAACACTCTTTTGAAAGAAGAACACAGGATGTCACACCTCAGAACGAGGCTAGACTGGTGTAATAGGCCTGTCGGAAAGAGGTTAGGCTTTATTAGGTTAACCAAAGGGGCAAGACCATATTACCTTATCTAACGTCTCCGAGTGGCTTAGTGTGTCTCAATGGAAAGATTATTGGCTGGACACAACAACAAATAAATAAAACTAACTCAGACCCTTTGAACTTATTACTCTGAGTCTGGATTTAAAAGAGTTCATTCATGGGAGTTCAGTTCTATCTCAAGCCTTTGCAAATGTAGTGTGTTAAGGCTCCAAAGCCAAGTCCTGTGAAAATACTACCCAAAATGGACCTAGAGTAATGTGGTGTTTCTCATAATTTCATTCCTTTTTAAACAGTATGATGGGCCTGTCCAAAACCACAGCTTGGCATATGTACTGTACACGTGACAGTCCGTCTGAGCAGACGTTCATGACACTTGGGGGGAAAAAAACTTTTGTGTTCCACTGAAGAAAGAAATTCAAAATTTTGTGTGAGTGTGTGTGTGTGTGTGTATATATATATACTGTATATATATATTGTTATTTTTATTTTTAGGTATATATATATACTGTATATATATATTGTTATTTTTATTTTTAGGTTCATATGGTCAGTCCTGAATAACAAGCTTTTTTGTAAAATAGACATGAAATGGGATATTTTGGTCATAGTTTCTGCCTCTATACATAATCTTCTACATTTACATTATCTATAATTCATGTAATATAACTGAAAATATGATATAACACTTAAAATGCATATGAAATCCATAGTTTGAGTTATTTCCTATCTATATCATTCCATAAAGACCATCTGTGATTTTTTTACAAGCAACATCTGCTGAATATTATGTGATTCAGTCAAGAATCAAATTTACAATATATTGATTTTTACATTAGACATATAGAAGATCATAATGTATTACTCTTGACTCTGAATCAGTGTTATTATAGTTAACAAAAAGAAAATTCATTAAAAATTGTTACTTGAACTAAAATAAACATTAACTGAAATCAAATTTAAAAACTTAAACTTATCATTTTTTATTTTAGTTTTTATTTTCATTTTATTTTCATCATTTCTCATTTTCATTTATTCAAACTTGAAAAAACTGAAATTGAAATTTATAAAAATCTATATAGATGTACTAAAACAAAAACTAAAATGACAAAAACACACAAGATTACTAAAAATGAATTACATGGAAAATACAAAAATAAAAAAACTAATTCAGAATATTAAAAAAATAACTATAATGGTATCTCAATGATAGTAAAGTAACACTGCTCTGAATGTTGAAGGCCATGTGAATTCCAAAGCAAGCATTGCTTATTCCCTCTATCCACTATAGGCCTCTCGTCTGTGCTCCTCTCTGCTTGTGCGCATGTGTGTTTGCGTGGCCAGTGCATTCACTAACCTTGAGTGTGCCAGGCCTTAGCGTGCCTGGAAGCTCAGATCTATCTTTAGCTATTGCTGGATTGTTTTCCTAGTGGCTTCCTCCTCCTTCTCATCTACTATCCCTTCTCCTCACTGCTTGCTCCTTCCACTGCACACTGCAACTGTTACTGGGCAGATTAGTTGAAACCTAGTTCTGAGAAGCACATGCCACATGTTTTTGTGTGAGAATAAATGACTGTGCACTCAGCCGGCCTTGATCTCAGGCAGAAGGGAGCTGTCAGCTGGAGGCAGTGCACGACTCCTCTCCACGGCCTCAGCCCCCGCACATGCATGCTATTGTGGAAACACGAGCTCCATTTGAGTGAGATGCTTATGTGTGTTGTGTGTGTGTATCTGTATGTGTTGAATAGGTGAGAGAGTTTATCTGATCTTAGAGTGCCTCTGATCTTTAACTGTTAGGGAGAAGTTTAACTTTAACTTCAGAGTATAATGTTCTATCTGTCTGTGTGTGTGTGTGTGTGTGTGTGTGTGTGTGTGTGTGTGTGTGTGTGTGTGTGTGTGTGTGTGTGTGTGTGTGTGTGTGTGTGTGTGTGTGTGTGTGTGTGTGTGTGTGTGTGTTTGTGTGTGTCTGTCTGTCTGTCTGTCTGTCTGTCTAATCTTGTGAGTTGAACTACTTTCTTATGCCAAAGATTCTGGATACACTGTTACAAATTAGAAATCATAACATTAAAACCAGCAATGATGGCTTGAGCTGTTTCTGAGAAGTGAGAAGGTATTGTAACAAGGTTGCAGCCTGATTGTGTGGTATTGCTTTTATACAACAGTTCCATAAACAAGAAGTTAATATCGAGTAACTCACATTTTAGAAATAATATTGACAAACAAATGAAGATAGTTCCAAACAAAGTCACAGCAACACACAGTAGTGGTGTTTTGTTCCTGAATGATACAGTGTTTTTCAACAAATTAGTTAAGTGAATGAATTAATGATTAGTTTTGTTTGTAAATGTAAATCGTTAATGAACAAATTGGTTGAAAGAATGATTCAATGACTCATAAAAAAACAGTCATTATGTCTGAAATTGCATGCTGTCTGAATAGGTACTTAATTTGATTAAAAACTTCACAACTGTTAAAATATTGGGTAACACTTTATTTTAGGGTCTCTTAACTAGTTGATTATTAGCATGCATATTACTAGAATATTAGCCATTTATTAGTAGTAATTAAGCACATATTAATGACTTATTCTACATGACCTTATTCTACATCCTTAATCCTACCCAATACCTAAACTTAACAACTACCTTACTAACTATTAATAAGCAGCAAATTAGGAATTTATTGAGGGAAAAGTCATAGTTAATAGTGAATAAGTGTTCCATGTTCTAAAGTGTTACCAAATATTGTTCTATATAGTATGAATGTGTGTAGAGTATGAATGAAATCTGGACATACTACATCCATTATGTTGATTTAAAGCAACAGTAGCAAACTAATTGGTTGAATGAATGATACAATGATTAATGAAGACACTTTAAAGAGTCCCTGAAAAATACCCACAACTAATACACAGACTGACAAGTGACAATCAGTCAGGAATGCACAAAAAAAGACACAAACAGTAAAAATCAGCACTGTTTACTGTATATCAGCTCTGTTGAACACTGTTCAAATTCAAGGGCCTGAATAATTTGTTGTATAAATAAATAGATGGAAAGGGAGAATATAATGCATGCTGTTTATAACTGTTAAAATGTTGGTAACAACATTCATTGTGTGAGATTGTTATAGTGAAAACTGACATTTATGTTTGTAATAAACCCCCACCCACCCACACACATACACAGTACAACACCTCCACCTCCTCCTCCTGTAGGCCGACTGACCGCCCTCACATTACTTTTGGATCCAACACCAGTCCAGAAGAACATTATGCATGTGTGGATTTCTCAATACTTTAGAAGTACACGGTTGTCTCATTGCATCTCAATTGATCTTTTTACTTGAAGGGGGCAATGGAGGGATTTTATCTATTAGGAGATTACCATTATCTATTTAGGGCGTATCTCCTCCCTCTAGCATGTGATCGCTTAACCTTGCAATGGAGGATCAAGTGAGGACATGAAAAGTTTGCTGCCAAAATAGGCCCTGGCATGGTTTCTAACAGCGGTTAGCTTTACTCTGTACTCCACAGCAGGTTCCAGAGGACAGATCAGGGTCAGACTTCAGCTATTGAGACAGGTGGACAGTAGAGGTTACCCATCCACAGCAATGTCACACCTGAGCATATCTGTGTACGAGAGAGGTTTAAATGTATGCACTGATTTGCATTTACATGCAAATGAGCTCATGTTAATGTATAGATCAGTTCTAACCCCTTAAGTGCACTTTCATCCAGTCAGTATGTGCAAAAAAGTGCACAAAATCTCTTTATTTAGGGCTACTGTTTTAAAGAAAAACACCATCCCTGACTCTTTAAATAATTCAGCATAAGAATAATCTTGCTGATCAGTGAGGAGAGAGAGAAGTGAAGCTTTTGAGAGTTTGTGCAAGTACTGGTGTGTGTGTGTGTGTGTGTGTGTGTGTGTGTGTGTGTGTGTGTGTGTGTGTGTGTGTGTGTGTTAACCAACCCCCTACACCACCCTTTTTTTTCTCTGCAATGCAGTAAAGTGTATGAACCTGCCTGGGGAGCAGAGCTGCAAGCTTCGGTGCTGCTGCTTTGTATCACATCCATTTTCTCTCTATTCTCCTCTCTTGTGCCATACATCTATGCTTTTTACATCCATAACTCTTCACAGTCCCCATCGTCCTTTACAGTCACCTTTCTGACAGCTTTGTTCCCCTCGACTGCTGCCTTGAAATTGCGAGCTGTCAGGCTCCCCTCACGCAGTCAGCATCACAGCAACTTTGTGTTTGGCTGTCCATCTGTGCAGCCCTTCGCACCTTGATTAACTACATTGAAATGGATGGCTTGTCCTGATTGTACTTTGATAGCCTGAGCTATTTTTTTTTCTGTGATCACAGAGTCTTTTCAGGTTCTGTGCTGCACCAATTAGCTCAGGTGCTGCATACATTAATGCTGACCCACATATCGCAAAGTGGGAATTGTGGGACGCGGGAGACAGGGAGTGCAGCGCTCAACACATTCCTTAAACAGTGTGTCATAATGTTGCATATTACTGTCACGTTGTAATTGCACAATACTTAGGAGAAATATTATGGCCACAATGAATGGAAATGCTTATATGTACAATATTTAGTATACTTAGTATTGTTAACTAAAGATAACCGAATATATTTCTGCTTAAAACTTTATTTTCAGTTATATTATGTGTACATTAAGCTTCACTCACTGGAAAATAAAAGTTCCAAATAAGAATTCTTCACAGTAATACTATAGAAAAACTATTTTCGGTTCCCAAAGAACCTTTCAGTGAACAGTTAATCTTTTTTTTTAAGTATGAAGAACATTTTATTAAAGAACCTTTTATAGAATGGAAAGGTTCCTTGGATGTTGAAGGTTCTTCATGAAACCATCAATGCCAATAAAAAACTTTTGCTCACAAGAGTTGAATATATGTCTTGTTTTGCAATCATACACATTTCATACACAATGAATAATTCATAATAAAACTACAAGCAATTATTGTTTCTAACTTAATAATTGGTTCTGTTTTATTGCAAATATACTATAAAATATGCTAAAATGCAGTTTATTTTAGATTGCATGTTCAGAACTGGCCACTGGGCACAAATTAAACTCCTCATTCGCAGTATAGTGAGTTTTCATGGGGGTTCGGTGGGTTTAATGAGACGGAAATGGAATGAGTGCAAACAGTAGACCAGAATTAAAGCTTTTTGCTGTTTGTTTTAGCAATCACCCACTTTAAAATACTGCAAAACCATTAGCTTATCTCATTATTTGCATCATTTACTGGCTGCGTCCCGGTTCTCCTCATAGCCATAGTGTTATGGTAGATTAATTGTAGCTCTTGACTTGTGTTTTTACATGATTGAGGATTGTCTAGGATTGCGTAGCCTCCATCTCTTAAATAAGACCACAGAATGGTCAAATACAAGCAGTCATTCTTGTCTATTTTTAGAGATCAAGATCACAGTGATGGTAAAATTTGATGAAGGGAACATCTTTACTGCATTATGTATTTTACAGTCATAAAAATATAGTTTCCACCTCTCATTTGTGTGCTTTAAAGTATTATGTATGTGTTTGTATGTGTCTGTGCATCTTCATTGCCTGTGGTTAAACTTTAAACATGCTGATCCTTTCCAAACAAGCCCAAGTAAGTGCTAGTTCCAAGAAGATGAGTGAGTTTGTCCCCAAACATGGTATTAAGCAGTAACAGCAAAGAGTCTGCTGGTCTTCAGTGCTAACGAATGAGGCAATGGAAAAGTAATGCTGTCAACTCTGGCTGCCTGCTCTTTATAAAGCTCCCACAATTTTTGAGGCCATTTAGCTGTCTGTTATTATGCATGGATCATATGTGACCCCCTGGACCACAAAACCAGTCATAAGGGTCAATTTTTTGAAATTGAGAATGAGATTTATACATCACCTGGAAGCTGAATAAATAAGCTTTCCATTGATGTATGGTTTGTTAGAACAATATTTGGCAGAGATACAGCTGTTTAAACATCTGGAATCTGAGGGTGCAAAAAGATCAAAATATTGAGAAATTGCCTTTAAAGTTGTCCAAATTAAGTTCTTAGCAATGCATATTACTAATCAAAAATTAAGTTTTTATATATTTACGGTAGGAATTTTACTAAATATCTTCATGGAACATGATCTTTATTTAATATCCTAATGATTTTTAGCTTAAAAGAAAAATCGATAATTTTGACCCATACTGCGTATTGTTGGCTATTGCTACAAATATACCAGTGCTACTTATGACTGGTTATGTGTTCCAGGGTCACATATGTGAGCATATTCATTGGGCATTTAAGGTTATTTTTCAGCAACTGATTCATTCATTTTTGAAACGATGTCCGTTCACCTTTCTGAACTCGAGTTGATGACCGCTCTGGAAGAATGGGTTCAGAAAATAATCGACCGAGTGAGCACAAGCCAGAAAATAATTGTCCGGGAAGCTTGCGATGGACCGGGTAGCAACAGGGATAAACAAAAGCGCCTTTATCGAGGTGTTCATTTAGGGGCCGTGGAGTGAATACCCAATCTGCTTTGCATGGGTTCCTCTTAACAATCATGAGAGGAACCGTGCTTGGCTTCCAGCCCTGGGCTCAAAGCTGACCCACACACAGCGCATGATTAACAGCTACCTGAACTCTCACCTTCAGAGCCTGCCAGCTGCCAGCATGAAAACTGTTTTCACTGCCACGCACTGGGGGAGAATGGCTTCTTAAATAGGGCAATTGTTTTCAAAGTGCCATGAAAAGTCCAGTTCTAGAAAAAAGGCCTAAATCATGTTTATCTTTTAATGAAAGAACAGTGTTGAGGACCTCATATGTGTGTTTGCACAGAAGTCATGGGAGGAAATTTACTAAGAATGTTTTGCATTGTCATTTATTTACACATCCTGGCTGCGATTTTTTAAAAAAAAAAAATTTTTTTTTTTTTTTTGAAGTGAGGTGTGGCCAAGTATGGTGACCCATTCTTGGAATTTATGCTCTGCAATTAACCCATCCAAGTGCACACACACACACACACACCGTGAACACACACCCGGAGCAGTGGGCAGCCAATGCTGCGGCACCCGGGGAGCAGTTGGGGGTACGGTGCCTTGCTCAAGGGTCTCACCTCTGTCTTGGTATTGAAGGTGGAGAGAACGCTCGTTATTCACTCCCCCCACCAACAATTCCTGCCGGACCCAAGACTCGAACCCGCAACCTCGGGTTACAAGTCCGACGCTCTATCCATTAGGCCACGACGGCCCTGTTTTTTTATATGTTTTTTTATTAAGCACCTGATTCAAAGGGAGTATTCAAATTAGGTAAAACCCAAACATTATAAACATTTTAATTATTTCACACTTTGAACAATTGTGTGTTTGCACTGCAAGAATGACAATAACGAAATTCAATTAAATTTAGAAGTGCACAGAGCATTTGGCATTTAGCTTTAAACACATTTACTGCCTGGTTAAATAGGTTTAGCTGAAAAAGAAAAAAAAAATAAAGAAAAAAAATACTTTTCAGTGAATAAAATGAATTATATAATATTAAATCAGTAACATTAATGATAATAATAATAATATTAATGTAAAATATTAAATTTAGGAATGAATAAATGTTGCAAGTGCCACAAATCTTCTGTTCAAAAAATAAAATTAATAGTATTATATTAAAGCAATAACATTAATAATAAAATAATTTTATTGTACAATTTTATTCATATTAAGAATGAATAAATTAATGAATAAAACACTTTTGCATGTGCCACAACTGTTCAGGTAAAAAAAAAGATATCAAATCAATAACATTAATAATAATAAAAACAATATTAATGTAAAATATTGCTAAAATTAAGAATTAATAAATTAATGAATACAACTAAATTATTGAACAACTGTTCAGTGAATTTGTTTTTATTCTTTTTTGGAGTCTGGGAGCTTTTCATATGATCATACTGATGGGATTTCTAATTCTAAATCAGAGATGAGAGTCCTTCTGAGTCTGTGAAAAGACGAGAGCAATGTTCTCTGTTAAACGACTGAAGAGGACCTCTTTTGTTACCAAGTGAATCGGTTTACTACATGAGCTCCCACACTCACGTGGGCTTCACTTCACACGTGTGTTCCTTTCTCTCACACCATGACCCCACTCACTATTCTCCATGGCTGGTTGAGCAATAATGGCACTAGAATACTGTATCTAGCATACTGTATTGTTGGCTGCTTACTAAACGAGTTAGACGATGGGATGCTGGAGCAATAGGGGTGTCCTGCTGTAAAACAAAGGCATCAGCACCAGTGTGCATTCTGCCAAAGGCAGTGCAGGGGAGTGTGAGATCACCCACCCACACTAAAAACTGCTTTACTATCAGAAAACAAACGGTGGGTGGTGAAAGAAGAGCCCTGAGTGTGGGTAGGCAGGCTACTGATGGAGTGATATGATAAAAGATTTTGATCTGTTGATAAGTAATAGCATGGTACAAAAAACATGAATTTTGCTGCATCTGCAACTGTAATGCAAAATATGCCAGCACAAAGTGTTTTGTATAAATTTCCACAATTTATCCATTAATTCCCTCATTATACATCAGCCTTGTATTAATTCTTAATTTGTGGCCACAATATATTTATTTTTTTCACCATAATGCCATGTATAGGGCTCTGTAATACATATTTGACATGACTGCTAAAATATAATAAGGGAAAATGATTATCAGGTCAGTGTATGATAAGCTCTATCCTCAGACAAGGATTTATATATTTTACTGGGGCACAGCAGTATTTCAATGGGGCTTGTGTCCCAGTAAAAAGGGTCTAGAAACATCCCAGGTCACGCTGTGTATTTTTGGATTCCCTAAAAGAACTAGTTCATAAGACTCACTTGTTTGAGAATCTGACTATTCTTATCTCGCTGTGTGATTTAGTGAACAAACTTGTTCATAAGAGTAATTTTTCAGGAATCTGGTTGCGCTGTATGTTCTGAATTGGACAAGAATCGAACTAGTCGTGCTGTATGTTTTTGATTCAGTAAAAGATTCAGCTCATTAGAGTCATTCATTTGGGAATTGGACTACACTGGTTACACTATGTTTTTCATAATAATGGCCTTTGTTTTGGAATCGAACTAAACTGGCCATAGTTTATGTTTTGGATTCATTAAAAAAGAACACGGATCATAAGAGACATTCATTTGGGAATCAAAATACGCTGATGACTATATGTTTGGTCTGTAGTAGTTGTGTTGTAATGCCGCTGAATAGTGCTGGAAACTCACTTTTAGTAGTGTTTTGTCCACACTGGTGGAAGAATGCACGTGTGAGCCCCATTAACGGAATTTAGGTTTTCTGTCATAACATTGATGGGGAATATTTCCTATATCCTATTTTCAAAATACACCGAGCTGATGTGTGCTACATTTTTTAGTGCTGTGGGATGTTTAAAGCAACACTAGACTATAATGAAGCTACCTGAAGCTTCAGACACGCTGAGTCAGAGAATTTTGTTTTATGTGCTGTTGTCATCAAAATTGAGTCCCGTACATTAACTTAATGAAAGGAGAAGAACTTATTGACCCTATCTTGCAGAAGAGGCATAGGTTGTACAATTTGCTACAAATCATGTATGCTTATAAAACCTGCTCTGCATCTCATCTCGCTCTGAAATACCTGCATTTGTTTGTTCTTTTAAATTCATTTCTAAATCCTAATTAATCCTAATGTTAATTTCAATGTTTACATTCCAGGATTGTTAATGTACCAAAACAGAGGTAGATCAATCACTCTCAACAACCACAACACTGCAATACATAAATCAGCTGTTGAGTTTAGCAGTGGATCAGATATTGCTGCATTAATCCTCAAGAGCTGTCTGGCCAGATGGGATACTGGGGTAATATAGGATCACAAGACCTCAGAGAAAATACTGTTGATAAACACATAAAAACGTTTTTTCCTGCCTGAACTTCAATGAAGGCTGCTTAAAGATCCCAGTGCACCACACCAGCATTACCAAACATGTGCTTTTCCAATATTTAGGATTAACATGTCTAGGATTTTACAGTAAAGCAGACACAAAGAGTATCAACACAATGCATTCTTAAAATGGGTAAAACATATCTATGTAGAATTGTTTGTTGATCACGGGAGCAAATCATATTGAGGTTTGTATTACAACATTAATGAGGTGTGTTTTGAATGCACAGAGGCCCACTGTTGAATTATGAGAAACCTTTGGCACAAGCATTTTGGTATTTATGTAAGGCGATAGTTCTAGTGGGGCCTCCTGCCTAATGAATCACACTTACAAAACCATGCTGCATAGGAGTACATAAATATCATTTTCTAGATATTTGGGAACATCACCCATGACATTTTACCCCCAAAAAAGGTGTTTATAAGAGTTTAACTTAACAAAGACCCAGTTTTAGTTGTGAAGAGACAGACACAAGCCACTAAAATTCCAGTCCATATCGCTGTTTTAGAGTGTTTTCTTCAGCCTCCAAAGAGTGAAACTGTGTGCTCCCCAGCAAACCTTTTGAGCTGTGGTATAGATTTATGACCCACGCTATCCTGCCCTGGGACTGTGTTCGGTTCTCGGCAATCCCACTCCCCAGGATGCTTTCTCATCTCAGTCCCAGTGGCAGCTTTATGAGCCTGTGGAAAATAGTGCTGGCTAGAGAGATCCCCGCCTCCTGACAACAACGGTTAAACGATAAACACATTCGCATCCCCCAGTGTGAGAGGAGGTCTTACAATCATACCGCATTGAATCTCTTCCAGACCCGTGAGGTGTCTTCAAGACAATATTACATTTAGCAATAAAGAGTTTTGGAGTTCTTAAGAGACACAGTAGCCATTAATACTCTGTATCCCTCTCTGCCCCCTCTGTCACCCCCACATGAAATACATACCCAGTCACAAAGGCAATTAAAAGGTCCTGCGCAGCTCTCTGAGGTCACCCATGGTTACACGCTCACAGTTGCTGAGGTGACAAATAAGAACGTCTGGGCCATTTGATTTGCCAGCTATTCCACAGAAAGGGCTCCCCGAGCACCTATGTGCACTTTTTTTGTGATGTGTGAAATTACAGCCGGAATGAGGCCAAAATTGCATCCCAGAATGGCAACTTTTGATGTTATCGTCCTCTGATCTAGACCAGATTTAAAAATAGAGTGCTTTTGCAGCTGCACATAATGATGCAAACTGTAACTATTGGTGTTGTTTTGTATGTAAATTAAATTTAGAGAGCTATTTCCATTCTAGATTGGAATAAATGGTTGTATAGTGACTGGAAATACTGTGGGGAACCACGCTGTGATGGATGTAGCATACACCTGCCGTCTTGTGATCCCCCTTTTTAATCCTTTCATAATCCCAGAGGCTCCCCTGCCTTACTTGGGTCCGAGTCAAAAACACTCCGACGGATCATTTCACCAACATCCAGATCCTTAGGGCGTTAGACACAAAAGTCACGGAATATGTTTAAATAATGTTTTGTCATATTGGCAATCTGTTGGACAGATTTGAAAAAAGGGGTTGTTTTCAAAAGATCATTCCTTGACGTGTTCCATTTCAGAAGCCGTCTAAGCCTCTGTATTTATAGTGCTCAATGTGTAGGGTTAGAGGGGGCCAAACCCCCCTAGTTATTTAGTTGTTAATAACTGCGATAAAAATATTTACTTACAGTACTCTACACCACAGATAGACACTACCATTCAAAGGTTTTGGGGTGGGTAAGATATTTAGCTCACCAAGGCTGCTTAAAAATACAGTAAAAATTGTGGAATATTATTATAATTTAAAATAACTTTTAAATTTTTATATATTTTAAAATGTATTCTTGTGATGGCAAATCTTTCCAGCTGCCATAACTCCATTTTACAGTGTCACGTGATCTTTCAGAAATCATAGTAAGCTGATTTGGTGCTCAAGAAACATTTCTTATTATTATCAATGTTGAAAAAAGTTGTGCTGCTTAACGTTTTTGTGGATATTTTTCAGTATTCTTTGATGAATAGAAGGTTCAAAAAACAGATTTTTTTTGTAACAAATGTTTGTCCAATTTTTGCTAAATCACTGCTAAATAAAAAGTGTTACCTTTTTTAAATAATAAATTAGGAGATATTTCCAATACATTTAAAAAGAAAAACATCTACAAGTTGCTTTTTTATTACAGGTAAATTTAGGGGAAAAAATATGATTTTATTCCCTAATAAAAACCACAATTTAATAACCCTAACAGTGATTCAAGCAACAGAAGAACATCAGATTGTAACTGGCATCACTGTAAATAAACTTTTTTTTTTTTCTTGGTATGCCTTCTTAGCATTCCCATGTTTTTTTCTTCTTCCAAACAATGGGCACCCAGAAGCTTTGGTAATTTGAACACTGCTTACAAAGCCACATGGAACAGCCTTTGAGTTATCAGCTGCACTGATAAAATTCCATCATGAAGGTCTGGAGCGCATTTACTCAAAAGATAAATGTTGAGTGTAAAGTTGAAGGCTTAATAGTTTGGGTGAGGCTGCAATCGCGAGCATGGAAATACTCCACAGGGCTTGTTTAGTGGTGTACTAGTAGTGCATTATCAATGACTGCTCATCTCACCCAATGTGAGATCACGCATGGCTGACTGGAGGGGACATGAACAATTTAGAATGCTTTGGAACAGCTCTTTGTTACATAAGACTTTTTCAGAGCCTTGATGCTTTTTAAGGACATCTTAGCCTAAAAATGCTGTGTTTTTTTTACAAGACTCAAATCTACTTCATTGTAGTAAAATATTTAGACAAACATTTACAT
The DNA here is from genome assembly GCA_027422415.1 of Schizothorax lantsangensis. Lineage (NCBI taxonomy): Eukaryota > Metazoa > Chordata > Actinopteri > Cypriniformes > Cyprinidae > Schizothorax > Schizothorax lantsangensis. The sequence goes on along the minus strand of CM049860.1, from coordinate 21,105,441 downwards.
AACTAAATCCGGCTTCTCAGAGAGGATTACTGTTTGTCTTCAGCTTAAGAGGACAGTGCCACTTCTTAATTAACCAGCTCGGCAGGGTGACTTGCCTCATTCTTAAGATAACATTGAGAGAACCAGTTAGGCGCAATGCCACTGAAACCAGGTCTGTCACGACATTTGGCTTCGTCTTCAGAGCTCCACCCGTGTGATACTCGTGGTGTATTGACAACCAGAGGTCGTGGATAAGAAACCTTGACAAGCATCTGTTTTCTGAGGAGGAGGCAGGGTGTAGACCACTGAGATCAATAAAATCTTTAACATTTAACTTGGTGGTGTCCCTTTCAGCACAGCAGATGCATATTGGATATTGATGGATGAATTTCAGTCTATTTTAGTCCATTGTTTGGAAAAGTAGGCACTGCCACTGAAATGTAACACATATAATGTTTAGAAAAACACACAAGTTATATAGTATAACAAATATTTGAATCCTAAATTAATTATCAAAATGGCAAGTTACATATCATCCTGTCAGAGGCCTAGAGGTCTTATTAAGTTACCACATTCACTGATCTCATAAATCAGCCCTGTTTCAGTCTCCTCATGCAATAAACCTAGAGCACCAATTAATCCAATCAGAGCAAAGCAGCTGCTTCACTGGGAGGTTGATAGCAAAGTAAATTTGCTCTCTTAAAGCAAAGAATACTAGATTTGCCTCTGCAGCATTAAAAATGATCACCCGCTGTCCGTTTTGTGTGCCTTTGACTCTATTTACATACATCTCACTTTGGTTGTTTAATAAATCTTGTGTATTGTGTCAGCAAATGTGATATAATGTTGCTTCCGCCCATTTCTAGACTCAGCTTCCGAATTAGGCTATAACACCAAGATTACATCAAACAATGTTCTTTCAGCATCGATGCATTTCCTGTGGGATGCTGTCCCTGAACACAGATGACATCATCATGAGCGCCTGCTCTATTAATAGTTTAATAGGGGCTGTTTTCTGTTTCATCACAGCGAATTAAAACCTTATGTCATATATATTAGTGTGATTTTATGTTGTTAAGGCTAACAGCACATACAGAGCAGGATCAGGTAACATCAAATAAATTATCATTAACATGATTATCACATCAGCAAATACCATTCAGCCTCAGGTATAAAAGATATGGCTTCTGAAACACCGACTGTGTCAAAGCAGTCTATAATTTATTAATTCTACAGCATTACAAAAACTATTTACAGCATGTAAAAACAAAAATAAACGGAGCTCTGTGAAGAACAAATCTCAGTGGTTCGCTTCAGACTTCAGTTTCACAACTAGCATAGCGTGAACATTTATATGGCCTTTTATTATATCGGCACTGGCAATCAACTTAACGTTTGTGGAAAAAATGATGTCTGAAGTATGGTGAAAATGTTGCCAAGCTATAATTTAGTCTCTTTCTTGCTTGAAAAAAGGCAAGGACGTAGGCTTATATTCTGCTGAAACTACAGCCGATCAATGCTATCACATTTTCCTTGATTACAAAGGGGAGCTGCACAGCAATTACTAGGCATGGAAGAAAGCAGTTCAATACTGTGTGACACTAAGGTCAAATCTGTTTTCTCCTGACCACTGGGCCATCTGGAGCATTTCCTTCATTCAGGGATTCGATGCAAAATCCTACAACCGAGGAGCTTCACAAATATGCTGTCCCATTCAGCTCATCTTTTTTTCTTGCTGTGCTTCACCATTTTCTTTCGTTTAAGGATCATTTCATACAGTTTTTCCAAACCCGACTGTAACCCCTGCCCGTCGACCGCACTGCATCCTTGCACGTGGTGCAGGGTGGAGGCACTCAGTTCATGTACAGCCAAAACCTTCTCCACGTCAGAAACAGGCAGCGCAACTGGAAGGTCCTGTTTGTTAGCCAACACCAGCACTGGCACTCCTTGGTTCTCTGACGTGCGTGTGATCTTGTGCAGCTCCACCTTAGCCTCCTCCATGCGCTCCACCTCCGTGGAGTCCACTACAAAGACCATGCCGTCCGTGCGCCGCGTGTAGGACTTCCACAAAGGCCGAAGCTTCTCCTGACCACCTACATCCCACACCTGCAAGGTAATGGCACGGCCATTTCCCACAGGAACTTTAATCTTCTCAGTGTTAAATCCCTTGGTTGGGATAGTTTCAACAAATTCCTTCAGCTTCAGTCTGTAGAGAAGCGAGGTTTTGCCTGCAGAGTCCAAACCAATGACCACAACGTGGAGGGACTGGAAGTTAGGCAGGAAAGGTGTATTGGGGGCAATCTCTGTCAACTGGTTTCCCATGGCAACTTGGTTTTCGCACCCTCTTGTAAGGAGAAGTAGATTTGTCTAAGTGTTTGGCATTTGCACCTACTTCAAAGGTACTGCAGACAGACAGAGGTGCTGTAAGATCGGAGGCACCGTGTGGAACCTAATTAAAGAGAAAACAAAAGCTGATTATCATCACAGATATGGAAGTTATTTACAACTTAACCAGATTTGCCTTACAGCAAAAGCAGACAAAAAGTATTTAGTTCTATATGATAAAACATCTCGAAATTAAATTAGCAAAAATACTTTGGGGTCATATTAACAACAGCTCACTGAAAGGCTCAAATTAAAATTAACAAAAAATAATAATAATAATTTATTTGTAAGTAGAGACTGTCTGTAATTGAGAACCTATAGGTTGCTCTGTACGCTTGCTTGCAGCACCAAATCCTCTTAACAGTCTAAACAGAAATAGATTAACCAAAACAAAAGAAAAGAAAATGTTATCTTTATCTTTATTTTACCTGTGTAGGAGACATATATCAACATTAGATGTTGTCTCATCAGATAGTTTCTAACAAAACTGAGAGAACCAGATTTGAACATGCCTATTATAATTTTCTATACTGCAACTGATTTATTACATTTTTACGCATATAGTTTAAATGGAAATGTTGGGTATGTCAACGTCTAAGTAATATTAACACAACTGTCAAAACTATGAAATCTGGTACCTTGGAGCATTTAAAGTTGAAATAGTAAAATCCTATTCGAAACAACTTGAAAAAGCATGAAAAGATTACAGACTGTAAGTTAAAATCAAAAACAGCTTTGTCGAGTAAATTCAGAACGAAAACCGCAGTGTAGCAAGAACGAAAACCTCGCTTGTAAAATGATGTGAACATGTAACGTTACATCACTTACCTAATAGGTGTTTATCTTGTAACAGGCATCGTTTCCATTTCTCACTTTAAAAACTTAGGCGACCAGTACTCCAAAAGACTCAAAACAATGATCATTTTCCAGAGTCGCTCTTCCCTCCGATAGCAGTGAGCTCAGAGATGAAAGTGGAGCTGAGCGCTCGAGATCCAGAACAACAATCCCCGCATGTGACGTCAGACGAGCCCTCAGTCCCCCTCGCTGCTCCCTCTAGCGTTTGATCGCTCGTACCGTCCTGTGTGCCGCTCTGTGCCGCTCTGTACCGGCGAGATATCCAATGTCAAGTCGTGTTTGTTTCCTGCCCGAACAGCACCTCTCTCTGGCGAGCCGCAGGCATCGAAACTACCAAGTCGGAGATCTGGTTTTGTCTGTGCATGCCGAGTGTGAAAAGAGTTTGGGCTTTTACATGTACAAACGTTTCAGTAACTGCAGTAGTTCGTCACAATGCGCTAAAATGCTGTATGCTGTTTGAATCAAAATAAGTCAAAAATCACGTTTTTAAAGATTTACACATTACAGAAATATACTTTAAAGGCATTTTGTGTGTTATAGCCAATTGGCGTCAAATAATTTGACAAAAGGCTGTGAACTAAATGTAAGTTACGAGGTATTACAGACTTTTCAATCAATTCTGCTAATTTTGAGAGTGTTTTAATGAATGTTTGTCATTTAAAATACTAATAATAAACAATGAAATGACGTAGCATGCGCTAGAGGAACTGTTACGTCAGCACGTTGTGAGTAATCACTGAACGTTGCTTGGAAACCAGCAAAGCTGTCCTCGGAGGACGCAGAGCTCGGTGTGGATCTACAGAACATCAGAACTTGGTAAATTGTGTCCACTGCTCTGCAAATTAGCTTTTCTTGGCATTTTGTTAATAACTTATATTATTTAGTGTAGTTTGTCTTAAATTAGGACAAACTGTTGCATGCTTTTACTTTGCCTGATACATTCGTATGTGTTGTAACGGTATCAGGCTTGCACTAGATGAATGGCACAGGACAGGACTAATAAATGTTACACTACAATTCTAAAACTGCAATGTTACATTATGGTTTGTTTCTCTTATTGCTTATAGGCTACTGCCTATGTCAATTCTGACCTGTAATGTCAATATTTATGAGCAGCTAAGAAATCAGTTCAGTGTTTATTTCTTTATGAGTGTCATGACAAAGGAAACATCTCAGCATCTGGGTTTGAATTTCATTAATCAGGAAATGGTCTCAGGTTACTTCACATTGACTTGGTCTCTCTTACAGGCCAGTGGGTGGTGTAACATGTCAGCCATGCACTGGGAGGCCCGTCGCCGTCAGCAGTTACTGGACCGCAGATTATCTGCTAGAATTATGCAGGTGCCCAGTTTAAAAATCCTAAATGTGTGTGTGTGTATATATATATATATAACATGGATTTTTATTGCTTTCTAGGAAGGCAACCAAGATAAAAAGAAAGAAGAGTCTACGGCACCTATGACACCCTGTGAACCTGCAGGGTCCAGTGAAGACCCTCTAGGTAAAGCTGCTCATAACAGGTCATTGCATATCATTGAGAACATAAGAGTCACCACTTCAGAGGTGACTGAATTTGAATGATTAAAAAACTAAATATGTAATCCTAATCAGTGTAAACATATTATGTGTGTTCTTTAGAGGCTGACAAGCAATGCATTTGCAAGTGTCATGCCAAGATGAACAAAAGATACACAGTAAGTACATCTGCATAATTTTTAGAGATTGCAGTGGCTAAATTTAAACATGTTTAACCCGTTTCTATAATGTGGTGGGCATTATCTGTTTAAATATTTCACTCTAAAAAATGCTGGGTTAAATACAACCCAGTGTTGGGTGAATATTGGACAGAACACATGCTGGGTTGTTTTCAACAGTTGGGTTAAATGTTTAACCCAACCTTCTGGGCAGTAACCCAATCGCTGAGTTCATCCATATTTTACCTGGGTAAAATTTTAAAAGCTGGGTTGTATTTAATCCAGCATTTTTTAGAGTGTACTATATGGCAATGTATAATATCACAGTGAATAATTTAAGAGCTTATAATGTGGAGACGATCCAGAAAAAGCAGCATCTACATGTGTGCTTCATTTGCTCTAGTCTCTGCAGTATTCCCAGCAATGGTGAAGATGAAGGCCAGACTACTGGATAGCACCAACTCCAATATCAAGATGGATTTCATCGAAAACCAGAGTTTATTGTTGGGTTTAATAATCCTAATTAAAACAGAACCGGGTGTCTAACAGTTCTGGTTGGATTTGCTCAAGAATTCTCAACAAATAAAATGCAGGTCATTTAATGTGCAATTTCGTGTTGTGCAAATTTTAAATCATGTAAACACTAACAAATCAACAAACAAGGAAAGTGGTCTATGTTAACAACGCACATTCATTGTTCCAGTGATATTTACATTGCATCATATGTTACAATCATTATAGTCAAAAACCATTTAAATGAACTGTAGTAAACTATAACATAAAATTGCATCTTTTTGAAAGCTGCCTATTCTGATTTTTATTACATCAGCATTCATGGCCATATTGACAATGGTTTTGTCTCAAAGCAGAGGAAAATGATGAGGCATAGTTGAATTCACTCCACAGTCAATATACTCATAGGCATCTGTAGACATCTGCTCTGAATGGGACAGGTAGGAGACTATGATAGTCAGTCTGTGAAGAACAAACAATTTTACTTTAAATAATCAAAATATAAGCATCAAATTAGCATATTAGAATTATTTCTGAAGGATCATGTGGCACTGAATACTGGAGTAATGGCTGCTGAAATTTCAGCTTTTGCCATCACATGAATAAAATGGACAGGAGTGGCTTTAAACTGACCCCAACTTGAACAGTAGTTTATATGTTTTACTATGAGCATGTATTGTTTTATGTCATGCACTTTATAACCTATAAACATTTCAATATAGACCAAAGTGCACAAAGTTCACATGACTGACAGTCAGGGGAAGAAAAAAAACCATCTCACTTGATGTAACCACAGTGATAATTTTTGTGTCATGACCTATGAAAAATTTGATTTGTAAGGATTTTTACAAAAACCTCATTATTTCAGCTTAGGCAGCACCTTGAAACAAAATCTGATCTCTAGAGCACATTCCATGGTACATGAATACAATAACTTGGGCTTGTGAGGTTTAAAACAGCCTCTGCACATTTCTAGGCTGTTGAGGCCCCCTAGTGGTCTTCAGCCCCCTGCTTGAGATCCAACACGACAAGCACAAGCTTATTGTATGTCAGTCATGATTACAAGCATGTGTCATGCCAAGATGAACATTCCTGCATATTTCTTTAGACAGACTGCAGTGGCTAAATGTAAACTTGTTTAACCTGTTCCTATAATGTATCAGTAAGATTCAACAGATCAAGTGACTAAATATTATCTATTTAAATATTTAACTTTACATGGAGTATAGACTGTTTAGCTGTAGAACTGTTTTATTTTGTCCAGCCCCTCTATATGCCAATGTACAATATCAGTGACTGTTGACAGTTTTGTCAAACATGATTTAACATTACATGTGGATTGAAATACAAGACTTTTGTTGAATAAAGAGCATGAATAGCATTAGATACAAGACGTCAACAAATGCTGACCAGTGTTCAGTGATTCAGTCAAATAGCATGCTAACAGAAATCTTAAAATAAAGCTGCATACTTTGATAAGATAAAGATGAATACTTACTGCAAATGCACGAATAAGGTGTGAATCTGAAGGGAATGTGACTTGCAGTAATTACTGTGAAAGGAACAGACATTAAAGAAAGATTTTAAGTATATTGTGTGTATTTGAGAGTTCACATTACATATACATTGGGATTATAATGGAAAACAGTACATCATGATTAAAAGACCTTATTGATAAGACATAGATATTGATTGAAGTATAACTTACTTAAGGCCAGAGTCATCAATAACAATGTCAGTTATAACTTTAATCTGAAAGATGAAAAAGATGAATGACATCTTTATTTTAGATTTGTTTTGATTGTCAGGATTAGAAACTTTAATGAAAAGTTTCTTCCTAGATTTCAGATGCCTTGTGTTACGCATCTGAGAAAATAGAAAAATGCTTTTTTATACAAGTTTGCAAAAAGTTTTACCGTTTTCTGTGATCGAGGAGGCAGTATGGTGACATTGGGGAACTTGTTGTTCCCTACCACCGTCTCGAAAAAGAATGATTGCACGCTAAGATTCTGAGCTGTGATACTGACAAAGTTTTGGTTGGTAAGGTTCATTTCGTGCTGAAGAATGGATAATATGGACAGAGGATTACAAATTTTATACAAAAATAAATACACTGTAATTCATCAGACAAATCTTAGTGTGTCCTTTATACTCACTTACCGTGATCACCATTTTTACTTTATCTGGAGTGAAATAGACCATAGATGACTTTAGTTCTACAGATGACATATCCATACTCCGTGGGAAGAGGAAAAACAGGATCAGGGAGCAGATCAAGAGGCAAAGCCCCACTGCTATAAACACATACAGTTTCCTGTGGGACATAAAACCAGGTTGTACATCATTTTGAGAAAACAGACATTACAAAGCACATTTCATTAATCCCTGAAACTGAAAATTACAGCAGTATAGTCTACTTGTCACAGTGAAACTGACGTGTGGTGAGGTTTCAGCCTTTGGTCGCTGCAAGGAATGACTGCCACAAGTTGGTTTTGACCTGAGGATGTCAAGATAAAATGGACAGAATAAGGGTGAGTGTGTGTAAAAGCCGAAACTACAAATGAAATGTGATTTGCAACCAATAATAAGAAAATGAGTAAATACAGTTACTTAATGTCAACAGAATCCCTGAAACTTGCCTCTCGGGATGCGTCCTGTGCCCTGGCAGGTAGGACATGGATCCGTCTGTCCTTCACCGATGGTGCCATAGTCCAACCATTTGGAAAGCCTCCGCTTCTCTCCATTTTTATTCTGGGACATAATGCTGTATTTCCAGAAGATGAAGTGTCAAAACTAAAGACCTCTACGATAAACAGTAAGAGAGCTTCACTAAGATTTGTCTGTTGTAGGTACGTAATTGCAAAGTCTTTTCCTTTAGGTTAGGGTGAAAGCGATTGTATTGTTCTAGTTATACATTACAGTAATGAACCAAACTGTCTCCAGAACATCCATTGTAGGTCACACTGTAAAACTACAGTAAAACAGTAAAATGGCCCCAAATGAACAATAAAACTCCAAAGATCATTATGAATCAAAGTTTCATAATTTGATCAAAGACCTTAAATGGCACAGTTTCCGTGACATTAGTGCAAACAAATTGTATATATTATACATAACCCAACGTTACAAACAATAACGACTATGATAGTTAAAGGTGATGAAATTTGAAACTTATTTACAGTTAGCCAAGTTATTTCGTCAAGCTGTAAAACTGCAAAACAACTAATGAAGTGAGCTGTGCTCGCCTAGAAAGCAGACTCCAAGCGCGTCTAGATAGGCAACATTTATGCGTTTAAAACAGTCATAATATGTAAAACTAACACGATTTTAAGAGAGATACAAGTGTACTCACAATGTCAGACCGGTTTGGCTGTTTTAAATCACAAAAGACTGGGCGAATTAATGTCACTTTCCTTCTCGTGTCATAACATTACTAAATGCGTTTGTCAGATCTCCACAAAGCACTTTTCCACCTACCGTGAATTCATCGAAACATTCTTGTTTGATATCTCGATTTACTCTTTCCCGCAGACTAAGGTCATTTGTTTCGTGAGTTATTGAAGACAGCACACGTAACTTTCTTCAAGACTCGTGTATGAACGTCTGGAGTGCGCAGCTACTTCCTCTGATTCTCTTCAGCTGTTTGGTGTCGCCATCTGCTGCTCATAATCGATACTGCGTGTTTATGGACAATCGTTAGAGACTACAGCATTTTGCAGGGAATTGCATACATTGGAATTATTATATTGGAATTAGTGTCAAGCCTTTGTAGAGGTTTTCTAAATGTGTTGTGTGAAGATTTTTTTTTTTTTTTTAAATATTAAAAGAGAAGTGAAATTTAATAGTTTATTTTCTAGACAAAAAATCCCAAAGGACTCCTGTTAGAGCTTCTTCTTCCAGTACAATATACAATAGAGTATTCTGTTACAGAATCCAGTAAGGCTCCAGGAATCAAATTTTTTGGCTATCATTTTACAATCAACAGAAATACCAAAAACAAAATATTGGCGGTTGGGAATCTGTGCTCAGTTCCTGTGTCATAGGAGGAAGCTGACTAAAGGAGTAACTATTTTAACCTTTAGAACATTCCGTTGTTTCAGCATGTCAGATGCGTGTACATTAACCAAACGTAAGTTTTGCTGATTGGGGTGATTTTTACAATAGCAAGAAGATTCATGCTTATGCAAGGCAAATAACTCAAAACAGAGAAATGATAATGGAATGTTTTTTTATTCACTGTGTTGGACACAAAAAGCCATGTTGATAAGCCTTCAGTTCGTAGTAATACATTGCACATGAAGATGACAAAGATGTCCAAAATTGGTGCCTAGCAAAAACTCTTGACCAATCAATCACTGGTTGTATTAAGCATGACTAAAACACATTCATTGCACATTCCTATAAGTTTAGCAGCCCAACACCTTAGTGTGACATGAATTAGTGTGATTTAAAATAAGATATACAAATATAGAGGTCACTGTGACAAATAACAAAATCAGCACAGGCTTTTCTATTTATATATTTCCTCTGAGAGGCAAAAGTGCTCAAACAAACCAAAACCTTCTGGGCATTGTCTCAAATTTATCCTCTTATCTAATCAAGCAGTACAAAAGATACCTGAAGCCTAGCTAACAACTATATGTGTTAGTAGGGCACACACACTGAATAAAGAAAGCATTAAGACTGCCTAATAAACCTAATGTTGTTTCCCCATTCATAATGTCCTATATAAACATGACTAAAATTTTACAATCAAGTAATTGCATCATTGCAGCTATGGTCAGTTATAGCGATACAGTTCTCTTTTTCGAGAATCCAAACTATTTCTCTAACAAAACAACATCAGAGATCATTTCATCATCACCCCACTCCTGTTCTGACAGAATGCTGCAACACGATGAAATCATTTACAATTCTTACACTTTATTGAGGTTGCTCGGTGCTTCCTAATGTCTTGAGATGTGCCATTCGCTGTCGGTCAACTGCACCAGCTCGTTGACCACATCAAGCAAATTGTAGTGATGCTTCCTCAGCAACCTTTGATTGAGCGGCTGGTTACTGAAACCCATCTCCTGCAGCACAGCCATCATGGAGGCATCCTCGCAGGCTGGGTCAACAGCAGGCCGCTGAAAGACAACCAAACCAAAGTTAGTATGTTAAAGGTCACTCAAATGCAGAAAATCCAGACTGGAGTACACAACACATGATGCAACTACCATGATTCAGTATCTAAAACACAGGACCAACTTTTCGCACGTTTTCTAGAAATATAAATACTACTGTTCAAAAGTTTGGGGTCAGTAACATTTTTCTGAAAGAAATTAATAGTTTTATTTAGCAAGGATGCATTAAATTGATCAAAAGTGAAAAAGAATACATTTATAAATGTTACCAAATATTTCTATTTCAAATAAATGAAATTTCAATTCTATTTCAAATATTCTTTGGAACTTTTCTATTCATCAAAGAACCCTGAAAAATAAAAACTTATCATAGTTTCCCTAAAAATTAAGCATCACGACTCTTTTCAACATTGATAAGAAATGTTTCTTCAGCACTAAATCTGCATACTAGAATGATTTCTGAAGGATCATGTGACACTGAAAACTGGAGTAATGGCTGCTGAAAATTCACAGGAATAAATGTAATTATATTTCACAATATTACTGTTTTTCATTCATTTTTGATCAAATAAAGCCTTGGTGAGCATAAAAACTTATTTCAGAAACATCTTGCCGACCCCAATCTTTTGAACGGTAGTGTAATAAAAAGAAAGTCACTATATGGTGGCTGTTTATGTTCTGATCTAGTGTGTGTCGTGCACTGATGAGGAAAAATCTCTCACCTGTGCAGGTGTGCTCTGGCCTGTAAAGAGTGCTTTATAAGCAGAGGCAGCCACAGAGAGAGCTCCCTTCACCAGCCCCTCTGTCAGACCACCGTGACGTGTCCTGCAGAAGAGTAAAAACAGGAACAAAAGGTTGTGTCATAATAGTAGCGTGCCAAAAAAACAGAAGGACTAGAGACATTCATGAAACCTAGAACATTCATGAAACAGTCATGAAGCAAAACTAGAAGAGAAACAGCTAAGTGAACATCCATAACTCGACCTAACTGTGCTAAATGATGTGCATATTTAAAGATATTTTTTATATTTTTAAAAAAAAAGGTGTTTTGTTAACCATACTATATGACAACAAAGAAAACAGCTGTGGTCAACCACAGGAAACATTGTCTGCAGAGCTACTTCCTCTTCTGCTGCATTCGAGCTTTCAGCTTGAGGAAAAATGTGCATTAAAAAAACTACATTATGTAGATATTCAAAACCTGATCTTTCTCCCTTTCCTGAAATATATGCATCCTGAACTAAATATTATAATGTGATGTCTGTAATGCATGTAATCAGAACAATAGCTCAAAAGGATGACCTCACTGTGTTGTTTTACCTGAGATCCTGGGAGCCGCAGGTCTCAAAGGCACTAACAGGGGCCTCTAAATGAACTGATCTGCAACCTAGGGCAAAGAACAGATATGCAATTCTGTCACACATTTTTTAAATGGCTCAAAGCTACATAACTAGTTTAGCTACACAACATTTAGTTAAAATGTCAAAGACAGACTTACTGACTTTTTGAATAAAACAAGGTACAAAACTAAAGAAATATTTGCCTGTCTATAATAATAATAAAAATAACTTCGATAATTAATAATAATTTTTACATCTGTTTTAATATATTTTTAAATTGTATTTATTGCTTTTTCTTGGTGAATTATTCATACCTCCTCACACTTTAAAAAACTTTTAACCTAAAAATGCTTGACACTACTTCCAAAACAATTTCACACACACACACCAAAAAAAATTATAAAAATAATAAATAAATAAAAAGTAATTAGAATGTATGTTTATATTTATTTAGTTATTTATTTAAAAATAAATATTTTCAGCCAAAATTATAACATTGTATGATGTTAACAGTTGCATTCAGTCGAGAAACTTTAACCCAAGTTTGATTTATACTACACAACTGACAGCACAAGTCTAGCAGACATGGAAACTTACCACTTGAGTCATCGTCAGGTTGACATGAGGTGTTGTCTTCAGAGGCCCCTGGTCCTGACTCAAGATCATGAGATCTCACTGATCTGCAAAAGAATCATGAAGCGATTAAAACAAATGAAAGTCGGTGCATAATAATATATTGCATTCACACTAGAGCAGGGGTGTCAAACTCAGTTCCTGGAGGGCCGGAGCCCTGCAGAGTTTAGATGCAACCCTAATTAAACACACCCGATCCAGCTAATCATGTCATTTAGGCTTATTTGAAAACTGCATGGTTTGTGTGTTGGAGCAGGGTTGGAACTAAACTCTGCAGGGCTGCGGTCCTCCAGGAACTGAGTTTGACACCCCTGCTCTAGATTGTTAATTAGTTAAAAAATATTTTGTGGATTCTCTGAATATTTTTTAACCTGTGGGTTCGAAGAGATGGGGGTGGCGAAAGAGCTATGAGTGGAGGTACCATCTCTGGAATTAGAGGAGGAGTGTCCAGTATCTGAGAGGTGCAGAGCATCCGGTTCAGGCTGTTTTGAAGAGCTGGAACAGGGATGGGCTCCTCGGTTTCTCCTTCGGCCATACTCTGGATTTGCGGTACCTCTGGCTCGTTGGCAAGAGGGACTGCAGGCTGGGACATTGCTGAGCTATACATTGATTCTCCCAGGGGCCTGGAAGTATCGAAGCAGTCAGGCAGGATGACAATGTAGTCCTCTGATGAGGCAGAGGACACCTGGCTGCTCACCTCATCCCACTCTCCTGCTTCTTCCTCTTTTTCTTGATCATTTTCATGTCCCTTTTGTTCCACTTCCTCTTCATTCTCATCCTGTGCAGCTGGGTCGGTATAGAGGTTTTCATTTGAGCCAATCAATGCTTCTGAAAAGACTGTGAAAATAACCAAGAGTAAATTGAAAGAGGTAGCAGCTCAAACAGAAAAGGCATGTTTACTATTAGCAAGCCCAAGCGGAAGGGCACACTGCTTTCATAGTAACTGTTGCACTTTCAGTATGTCTAAGTGCCAGTGACGTTAAAAATAATAATAACAAACAACAAAGGAAGAATATGCACACCTGGCATGGCAGGTTCCTCTGTTATAACTGGCTTTGGCCCAGGGACTGGAGCCTCAGGCCTGTTTATGATTGCCAAAGGTCTGTCGTTCTTCACCAGTAATGATCTCTCTTGAAAGCGAGCAGCATCATGAACTGTAAAATAATTAGAAGCTAAATTAGCAAAATGATAGTGGCATCTGAAATATCTATTGGATAAATAAACAAAGCACTGAGTTCTGCGAACACTAATACAGCAGACGGAAGCTCACCGTCATGCCTCCTCATGTTGGGCCGAGTCCTGCGTTGAGGCTTGCGCTCTGGTTCCTCCTCAAGAGTGAGAGAGCGAATCACAGTCTCGCACACAAACTGGGTCCCACTAATGTCTTCATCTCCTTCCTCATTGCCGGGAACGTCCAGAAGTTCATTCTGTCTCTGAGGCTGCAACGCTAATAGAGAACAAGCCACATCAGTATCAATAACCTGTCCATGATTCAATCACAAATGCTTTGATTCATAAACAGAATCATGAAGTTTTAGTAGAAAAGTGAGTGAGAAAAAAAGTGTAGTATCATTTATTGGCAAAAGCACCTCCAAGTTCATTATGAACTACCATTCAAAAGGTTGGGGTCAATAAATTAATACTTTAAATTGATCAAAAGCAACAGTTAAGACAACCCTTTTTTTATTCTTTATAGGAACTATCTTGCTATTTATACATTATTTAGATATAATCTATATGGGTTGTTAGATGCAACTATAAATCAGTAATTCAAATTCTACATAAGATGCTCTAACCTTGACTTTTTTTCCTGCCTGAATGTCCAGCCTCGACTTTGCTTAGCCCCGTTCCATGCTTTCCAAACAAGGGTCCATGATGAGGAAGTGGAGATACACAGGGGGTCATATCTGAGGAAATTACACAATTTCTCTAAAAATGAGGCGAGACTAATTATGCACATGACGTTGAGGAGCAGACCCTGAGGAAATATTACATAATTGTGACCAGAATGAGGGCTTACCAGCTGGAGTGTTGGCTGGGACTTTCTCTAATTCTTGCACAATGTTTATATCCAGCAACTCAAAGGACAACAGATCCTGGAAAACAACAAAACTTTGGACATTAGTTAAACACACATCATTGAACAAACATAAGGTGGCGTCTTTGTGTCCGACAACGCACTACCTGTGCCGTCAATAAGTCCACTGAGGGGATGTAGTATTCTCTCCGGGAGCTGGTGGAGGCTTCACAATCTCTGGTGCCTGAACAGAACATGCCATCTTTCCTCATTAGACAAAGATCGGTTCTCTATAAGAGAAGATATTAAAGTTTTTGATCTCAGGAACTACATACTGTTGTATCATTAACCTGTTAAACCTTAATATGGCAATATTTGAAAACATTAAGGTACTGTGGTTTAAAGTTGACTCACCAGTGATTTGCTGCAATGGGTGGGTTTCTGCTCAGCACTTGGCACCACCACAATGCTACACCACACTCTAGGCCCAAACTGCACCCCGCAGTGTGCCAGGCGCCAGTGAGACGTGTAGGTGCCCTCCAGCAGGGGTGCCACAAACGCCACGCTCACCACACCGACCTGACCCGGCTGCAGAAAGGGCACTGCGACTTCTTTTTGCTCCCGTGATCCCAGGGTCAGGTTGCCCCACATAAATTTCAACTACAAAATACACAACACATATGCAAACGCAGCCCACAACGTGTGGAGACACATTCTTTTCAAGCTATGGTGAGTTTCAAAAAGTACCTTGGTATCCGAAGTCCAGCTGATGTTGCCAGTGTTCCTCATCTTCCAGTACTTGATGAACTTGGTGCCTGGCTCCAGACAAGTGCCATCTGGTAGATTCTCATCCAGAAACAAGGCAGTCATTGTGGGCACCAAGGTGGAGCAGGAGACCTTGGGACCCCTGGTTTGAGTGCACAGAGGATCGTCAGAACAGCTTTGTTTTAGCGTCTGTCTTTTCCTTGAAGCTCATATCAAAAAAAGTACAAAAAGGACGTAATACATAAAGGCAGCGGGTGCATTTTGAGGTAGTTCCATCCACTTGCCAGCGATAACTCAACTATAACAGACAATGTGATAATCTTGATAATGTTTGTTCTGGGCTGGGTAGGGAGGTCAACCCAGCCCTGACCCCTCTCAGTGTGGCCCTTACTCTGGACTGGATGTTTCAGGGTCTGGGCACTGGGCCGGAGCTGGGGCTGGTCCTGGGCCTAGAGATGTGCCGGGAGCGGGGGCAAGGCCCGAGCTGCTGGTCCCATTGGAGGCTCCACTCCACACCAGACCTCTCTTCTCCAGCCGCAGCTTCTTCTTGATCTCCTTTACCTCGGCCTTCAGCTGTCTCCGCTCAGCTTTCAGCCGCTGTCTCTCTGCCTTTCGCACCGTCCTGTCACCCCGCCTCAGAAACCTGAGAAGGAGCCAAAATTAAATCAAATTAAATTGGCAAGTATAATTATATATCTTAACACCATTCAGGCTAAGTAGAAGATACTAGGGCTGGAATCATTTCTAGATTCTGAGGCGTTGGGAATCAAAATTAAATTCGAAATCGATGGAATTGATTCCATCAAAGGGAACTGACTCCTCTTTAATAGCCTTTTTCATTTTAGATTAGGTGAACATGTTCTTCCCAAACAACAGTGAGGAATCAATTTTAGAGTTGATCCCAGAACCAGAAACAGGAATCAGATTTGTTTCCTAAAATTTTGGATTTGAACAGCCCTAAAAAATACACAACATCGTGCTGAACACAAGTGTTTATTTTGGCTTGCCTGGGTTCCGGAGTAACTCCACGTTCAGGGACAGACAAAGGAGTCCTTGTTCTCTTTAGGTTGTGGCTGGGATCGTGTTTATGACTACATGGCTCACATAAGATGCAAGATGGACAAACACTGCACACAGAAGAAGGAAAATGTTTCATATCAAGATTTACATTTGACATCCTGTAATTCAGTTTTTTTCAAATAGTGTGTGCTTATTAAATATTATTAAAGAGTATCATTTGTAAGACAAGTTTTAGGACATTCTCACCTGCACTGATATCCTCCTCCAGTGGCTGGTCCTTTGCAAATACTGCAATTTGGAGTTGAGCTAGAGGCCCTTAGCGTGGTGGAGCTCGTAGCTTTCTGAGTACCAGAGGTGCTTGGCTCCTCTGCAGGTGGATCCGAGGCTCTGTGTGTGCAACACTGACCAGAAAACTCACTACACATCCTGTCCACCACCTCCCTTACCACTTGATCTTTGAACTGCAAAGAAGATTGAGAACAATTTTGTAACAGTTTGGACCAGATTCAACAGAAAGTAATGTGTTTATTATGAGATACTAGTTTCTCATGTTTTCTCAGGTGCAATTTCACTATTATATGCAAAAATCCAAAGCAAAATAATATTTTTAGAATACAGTACCCTGTCCATGTAGGATTTGAACCACGTTGGTACTGCTTCCTCCTCGGTTTTCATCCCTTTGTTTTCTTTGGCCACAGCCTGTTTAAGAAAAAATAACAAACAGGTTTTCTTGGTCTGAAATTATCTATAAGGCCTGCAATAAGGCCTGTCTATTAATATTCACAACATATTTTTTAACAAGATATGCATGAACTAATAAACAGCTAACACTATAAAGATATCATATACTGTAGTAGTTTAATTACAAGACTGCAAACTGCTTACCGAGTCCCGCTCGGGGGTCACTTGGGTCTCCTTGTCTGCCATCTTGGCCCTTGCTCGATATGGCGGAGCTGGTCTAGGATCTATCTTTAGTTCTTTCAGCTCTGCCTTCACTGCACCACCTTCTGCCTGACCCTTCATCTTATAAACGTTAATGTGTAGCTGGTTGGCCTGTTTAAATGCACTCTAAATTAAAAAAATAAATCATAACATTGTGTCAAAAGCCAGGGGATTTTATTTATGTATTTATTTATTTTTAATTATAATTATAATGATTAAAGCATGGCTCAGCTTTGGCTTGTGCATCACACAAAAGATTAAAAAAAAAGGATTGGTGTTCTTACCTTTAGAGCTTCTGTATATTCATCTGTGATAATAATAATTAATATAAACAATAATATTTTATATTCAATATGATATCAATATTTGAACACGACAGATAACATATTTGATGACTGAATGCATTGCATACCTTGACTGTTTATGCACACCTGTAAATATAAGACAATATCAATAGAAGTACTTTTGAAATTTATATTTATAAAATTTCATTATATATTTTTTTATTTATAACAATAAATACTCAACCGACTGTTGTCAAACTCACACTAAACAAAATACAATCCACCAATGTAAAACTATACAATCACAGATATATTCAAAATTATATAAACTCGTTATTAAATTAGTATTATTTACCTCCTCGTTGTCCTCGTCAAAATATTTCACTTGAAAATGGCTCAAGCCGAATGTAGTTTTAATCTATAAGTTATAAAAAGGCACTAAGTCAGGTAACAATGTAAACAAACACCATAGGAACTGCAGACTTTGTTAAAGAGTTACAAGCAGATCAGAGAGAAAATCGATATTCTCCAACGTTTCTCTTTATTTACAAGCTGTCATCTGATTTATGGCCGAACAGAAAGGTCAAGTACAAATGACAGATATTGTTGCAATTTATATCACTAGAGTTTGTATAAAAGACCCAACTGTGATATATGTTAAGACATATCTGCTATATAATAGGATTAAATGCTTTGACTGAAGGTTAAACGTCTTATACACCCCGGTTAAGGTTTGTTTATGTAGGCCTCGGCTACGGCCTTCCAGGACCAAGAAATGTAAACGTCCCCACATAAACGCCACCCAGCAAGGCTTAATGACTCCTTACCCAGGCCTCCACAGTCTCCCACTGTGCTTTGTTCGTGTCCAAGACTGGAAATTTCTTCACGTTGCCCCTAAAGTTCACTTTGACAGTGACGGGGAGGTTCATGTCTGTTAGCCAGAGTCAACTAATGCGTTTGATGCGGGGATGTGACGCTCTAAATGCCCGTGGTGGTGGCAACACTGTCAGACTTGTCTTTTGCGTTCTTGTTTACATCGCTAGATTCGTACACGCCCCCAACACACGTCAGAGATTTACTTACTAACTAAATATATAGATTTTATTATTACAAAATATTAAAATTAAAAATACTTAAAGGCTCGTAAAAGTATTTAACTTGTCATTATAAGTACTTATCTTGGGATTCCATCAAATAATATTTTACAGAGAAAATATGACGCACGCATGCACATTACGTCTTTCGAAGTCGTCCCGAACATAGATGTATTAATAGATGCCGTTTTAGCACGGTAGCTATGCTGATTACAGCGATACGTCGGTGTGTACTCTTTATTTTTTTATTTGGTTTTGCCATGAATGTCAGATGATTCTGCATATTCCAGATGACATCAAATTAAAGATGAACGAAGAGTAAATATTTCCACACGGCAGAACCGGTGTGACAGCTATGTATTCACTTCTATGGTCTCGAAGCGTTTACGTCATCTAGAAGCGCGCAAGTGCCTTGTGGCTGACAGCAGTTAGTGAGCCACACGGTTAGTTGATGCTTTTAGGACAATCCCTTACTTTTCTCATTTATTGAATTAATACAATGTCTTCGCTTCTTAAGGTCGATAATGAAATCAAGAAAAAGGTAAATGTCTCGCCGCTTCCCTCATTTAAATACAGAGCGCTCAGATGAATTGTTTGTACGTTAAATGTTAGCTTGCGGCTAGCCGGCTTGCTCGTGAGTTACCTCGTGAGCGTGTTAGCTATCTTTTACGCGCACATATGCTTGTGAAATCAGTTCTGTATTAAAACAGAAAAGACATATTGTAATAAAGTATGTGAGGATTATACATATCAAATCTTCTGGGTGAAGCCACATGCGCGTTAACCGCGAGTGTGTGGATGAAGCGTGTTTTTAGCACAGCAGCATGCCGCTGCGGGAAAAGCACACAGTGGTTTCAGCACTTTTTTTGACATTAGTAAGCTAAAAGTATATTTAAGTCGTTTATTATGTTGGCAAGGGATTACGATGAAGATCGCGAGGCTAACAAGTCAGGGGAGAGCGGGAAACAGCTCGATTAACGTTACATGGTACATGCTGTAAACATTCAGCGTATTAAAATAGAAAGGCCGTGATTGACTTTCAAAGACACGACGTTATAAATTGTGACAACCAAAATCAGTTTGTGGATTACATGTCTTGTGGTTTATATTTATATATGAATATTTCTTGTTTTGCCAGGTTGATGCTTTCAGACAACGAATTACAGCAGAGGTGAGCTACTGCACTTATCCAGATATATATATATATATATATGAATGTTTCGTGATTATTGGACGGCTTATTGTTTAATTATTCAAATTTAGGCTGAAGACTTGGTTGCAAACTTTTTCCCGAAGAAACTGTTAGAGCTGGATCAGTTTTTGAAGGTAAGTTTAATAATGAAAAAATGATGCTTTCTTAACATTTACTACTTGAGATGTGCAAAACACGTGAATTTGATCATGACCCTTTTGATCACATTTAGTTTTTTTTAATAGGATCCCACAATTAATATCCGTGAGCTGAAAGAAATTCATTCAGAGATCAATCTGACCGTGCCAGACCCAATTCTTCTTACAGACATCCACGATGGGCTTGAGGGAGTAAGAAGCCATTTTTATGTTGTTTCTTCATTTTTCAGTCAAAAGCAGTTCAAGTTGAAAGAGTGATGTAAAGTCTCTGAACAGGATAGGTTTCTGTTACTTTGTGCAAAAGATTGTCTGTTTGACATGAACCAAAATATCAGCAAGTAACCTTGAAATATTTTCTCAATAGCAAAATGCTAAAAAGAGGAAACTCGAAGATGGTGCAGGAGATGACAAAGGTGAGTTTTCCGGCTAATAAAAAAAAACAGCATCTTGATTTTGGCAAGTGACTAAAATTTGGAACACATTGATACCAAAACAGCTTGCCCCCCTTCCCTACATTATCCTGTGGCCCTGTTTACTTCTGGTAAACATGGGGGGGCTGATATGTTCTCAGAATTGCGAGTTTATATCTCACAATTCAGACTTTTTTTCCCGCAATTTTGTCTTTTTTCTCAGAATTTGTGAGATATAAACTCGCAATTCTGAGAAAAAGTCAGAATTGTGAGTTTATATCTCACAATTATGACTTCAACTCGCAATTGTGAGTTTATATCATGCAATTCTGAGGAAAAAAAGTGAGAATTATGAGAAACAGTGACAATTGCCTTTTTTAATTTTTTATTCAGTGGTGGAAACGGGCTTCCATACTAAATACATGTGTAAACAGGGTTTAAAACATTTTGAGTTTGTCTACTCTCGACCACTTCCAGATGTAGTTGAAAACGCATTAATTAAATGGTAATGTCTCGCCTCTCTGTTTGTAGTTGGCGGGACCAAGGTGTTTGTCATGCCTGGTGGAATGATGAAAAGCAATGGCAAGCTGGTGGAGCTGATTGAAAAAGTCAAGCCTGAAATCAGAACTCTCATAGAAAAATGCAACACGGTAAGGTCATGTAACCATAATCTCAGACATGCTCTCACTCTTTAAGTGTTCTGGATAAATGTCATTTCCTTTGTTTTTTAGGTCAAGATGTGGGTTCAGTTGTTAATCCCAAGAATAGAAGATGGCAACAATTTTGGTGTCTCAATTCAGGTATGGTGTCACATTTCAGTTCTTCACTTGCTACACTGAAAGTCTTGTAACAACATGAGCTGCATTTGTTGTAGGCAAATATAAAAGGACAAGCAGTGATTTCTTACAATTTGCTGTAATTGTTTTGTTGTCTAAAAATAAATGATTCCTTATCTTTGGTCCTGTCTGGGAATGTCAAATGAAAAAGAAATTGTCAGCCATTTAGTTGGAGTTGTGATTGTTTATCTTCACCATAACAGGAGGAGACGGTGGCTGAACTCAGAACAGTGGAAGGGGAAGCAGCTTCTTTCTTAGATCAGATATCCAGGTACGACACATCGATGTTAGTCAAATTAAGAATTACACACTTTAGTTTTCCTTCATTTTTTTTAAAATACTTTTTTTTACAGGTACTATATCACAAGGGCAAAGCTGGTTTCCAAAATAGCAAAATACCCTCATGTTGTAAGTCATATCTAAAGTACACGCATACCTTTTAGATCAGAAATTCAGTAGTTATTTCATATGTTTAATATATATTTTGACTGTTATAGGAGGATTATCGTCGCACGGTGACGGAGATTGATGAGAAAGAATACATCAGCCTCAAGATCATAGTGTCAGAACTGAGAAATCAATATGTAAGTATTGCTATAACTGCAATAATGCAAATGATTTTAAAGATTCTTCATTTTGATGTACAGAAAGAAGTCAGTATGTAAGTGCTGTCTGGGAGTTGTTGTGATAACTGATTTAATAAAATGTAATTGTCTTGCAGGTAACGTTACATGACATGATCCTGAAGAACATCGAGAAGATCAAGAGGCCGAGGAGCAGCAATACCGATGCTCTGTATTAAGATCTCCCTCCCCTTTCATTCTTGCCCCGTTGTTCCACCATTTGGAGCTAGCTTTAGCCTTCAGGTGGTTTTAGAGCAGTCCTGTCACCCATTATACCCAGGCCAAGAGAACGACCGCTCAATCAGGCCTGATAGAATTGTTTTAAACCCTTTAAAATGAGCCCTTTTTGATTTTTCTTTTTTGTTTCTTAGCGGACAGTATAAATGTATAAAGGCAGAGCCTGAACATGCGTCCCGAGGAAACTGTCTCGGATTTGTTTTTCTTTATTTAATTAAAGAAACGTTTCAACCGTGGACTTCATTTTTTATCCTTTGCAAAGCCAAATTCCATGTAGTTCTCCATTACAAGTGTTTCTGAGCCTCCTTAGGGGTTAAGTGATTCCGGATCTACCCATGATGGTCGGTTTCTCTGGTCGAGAAGCAGAGGAGCTCTTATTGATGCTGTATTTCACTAAAGCAGGTTACGTTGTTCACCTGAAATGTACATGTTGGCTGAAGTGGAAGCGAGGCGGTTATTGTGCGAGATTTTATTTGGAGTATGTGCTGACAGTTATTA
This sequence comes from Schizothorax lantsangensis, assembly GCA_027422415.1. Lineage (NCBI taxonomy): Eukaryota > Metazoa > Chordata > Actinopteri > Cypriniformes > Cyprinidae > Schizothorax > Schizothorax lantsangensis. Next base: position 21,082,843 of record CM049860.1, on the reverse strand, counting down.
CGTGATGGAATATTATAGTTTCATCTGAAATAACTGATTCATCAAATTCTGGAAGCTTTTATGGTTTCTTTTTGTCCAGTTTTAAGAGTGATACATTTTGTTGAATAAACTATTGTTTTTACAATACATTAAGGCACGTCATTAACTGCTTTTCTTGTGTTGTGCTTTTTTTCTTTATTTTTTTTTACAAATTTTTATCCATATTATAGAACTAATTTGATTTGCAGTCCGTGTATGAATACAAGTAATTAAGTTTTACACAAAAAAACTTCACAAGTCCAAAGTGGCAAGGCTTTTTATTTTACTTAAACTGTGGTATGACAGGTTATTTCCATGGAGTAATATCCACTGAAATGGCTAGTACAACACTGAACTAAACAATTTCAAATACAAAAGCAGAATTAAGAAAACCTTTCAACATACTAAAGAATAACTTATAACAATGGTTCTTTTGTAGTCACGGCCTAAATTGTACATTAAAAAAATTGTATTCAATAATTTATGCTGTTGAAATAGAGCACTGACTTTATGTGATGATAAATGAGAAGTTTGAAAAGAAGTTCTTACACTACAAATGTTTTTCTCATGTACACCATTTGCAGAAATGTGGCTTATGTTTGAACAAATTAGAAAACCGTGACAGATTTAGACAAGCCTCTTAGTGTACGCTAATCATGCAATATATAAAAAGGCTTATATACAAAAACTGATTTGGTCTCAGGGTTTAGGTTCTAGAAATGGACTAAAATGCCATTTTACTTGAATTTACGTTCTAATCTAATCATTGACGGTTTCCAAACCATGACGGGTGTTGAAGTGTTAACACTGAACATTCTGGGATCTTCACAAACGGCAAACCTAGAAGAGAAAACAAATGTTTAACACCAGTTTGAATAATATACTCTAACCCCCGGTTTCACAGACAAGGTTTAAGCCTAGTCCTAGACTAAAATATAAGTCTTCAACTGAAATAAACTTGCTCTGACTGATCTTAAAATATATCAGTACCTTTGTTTTGTCTCAAGATGCACACCAGTAATGTTTTTCTCTAAGCATGTTTATAAAAATTACAGGATTATGTCCTAATCCTGGTTTAGTCTAATCCCTGTCTGTGAAACCAGGCCTAAATGTGTGAATCTAATATAATGCAGCCATATATCTTTGTAGTTAAAATAATTTCCAGCAGGTGTCAGCACGGAGGAGTTGGATTTAATGCTGAAGCAAGTTCGAAAACTTTTGAAACTTTAAAACAGTGGTAAAGTTCATTGATAGATACAATATGACAATTTCTCACTCTCAGCTTAAGTCGAGTTTCATGTAGAATGAGTCTGAATGTTAGTACCTCATAGAATATAAGCAGGATGTAAAAACTCCTTGGGGACTATGCCAATAGCACCATCCAGCTCTCCGACCCACCATCCATGGATGTTATATTCCTAGTTTAAACAAATAGAAATACAGAGAGGATTTTGTCAATGACCAGAAACACCTGATTTAGTTCAAAGGTAATACATTTGATGAATTTCACTGTTTTAGATACAAAATAAAATAAATTCATCAGCAAACACATTATAATGGACTAACGCTTCTTAGCAATTTTTGCATAAGGGTAGTTGACAAATAGCCAGTAAAAAATGCTTTTTTTGAAGAAGAAATGCATATATTTATGTAGTGTAAAGTCTGATCTTTGAGAAAATATAAAGGGTCACTAACTTCGTCAATTCTTTCATTGTGTTTTAAACATTTTTACTGAACTGTACCATAAATTTGTCCTATGGTGTGACATAGCAAAAATTAAGAAAAAAAAACTCTTAATAATATATAAATAGCATGAGATAGATTTCTCCTTATTGTTTAGACACTTATTTTCATATAGTGTTATTTATGTAATATGAAATTATAATTAACATATTTTTTTCCCCATGACTTGTTGGACAATTTCAAGACAAACTTTGACAACAAGATAATCTTTGCTGTCATCCGTTCAAAACTGCTGAAAATTATACCATTTTAAGATGAGTGATATTTCTATCTCGCCTATTGCAATATTCAGCTGTTTTTTTTAAGATATTTTGAGATTAAAAACAAATCTGTGGTTCTTTTATGTGTCACCATAGGACATTACGTCACACTAAAGGACTAAAATGGTAATTAAATTATTTCTATTTAATTTTGAACATGTCAAAGGAGAAAGAAAGTTTAATTTTGATATAAACAATATCAACATGTTTTTTAAACAAAACAAAATAATTTTCATCAACAAAATTCAGTCTCTTAGTCAATCAGTGTGTTACTGAAACTCTTCTAGCCCCCCCGCTACACAGCTAAATATGATTGATATTCAAACTATATTCATTAAGATGTGAATTATTTTTTATTTTACTACAACCCCAAATCAGAAAAAGTTGGGACAGTATGGAAAACGCAAATAAAAAAAGAAAGTAGTGATTTCTAAATTTACTTTGACTTGTATTTCATTGCAGACAATATGAACACAAAATATTTCATGTTTTGTCTGGTCAACTTCATGTCATTTGTAAATATACATCCTTTCCTGTCATTCAGACCTGCAACACATTCCAAAAAAAGTTGGGACAGTAAAGCATTTACCACTTTGTAATGTTGCCATTCCTTTTCACAACACTTAAAAGACGTTTAGGGACTGAAGACACCAAGTGATGAAGTGTTTCAGGTGTAATTTTGTCCCATTCTTCCTGCAAACAAGTCTTAAGGTGGGCAACAGTACGGGGTCTTCGTTGTCGCATTTTGCGCTTCAAAATACGCCACACATTCTCTATAGGAGACAGGTCGGGACTGCAGGCAGGCCAGTCAAGTACCCGTACCCTCTTCCTCCGCAGCCAGGACTTTGTAATGTGTGCAGAATGTGGTTTTGCATTGTCTTGTTGATATATGCATGGACGTCCCTGGAAAAGATGTCTTCTTGAAGGCAGCATATTGTGCTCCAAAATCTCTATGTACTTTTCAGCATTAATGGTGCCATCACAGAAGTGCAAGTTACCTTTGCCAAGGGCACTGACACAACCCCATACCATGACAGACCCTGGCTTTTGGACTTGTTGCTGGTAACAGTCTGGATGATCCTTTTCTTCTTTGGTCCGGAGCACACGGCGTCCATTCCTCCCAAAAAATACCTGAAATACTGATTCATCTGACCACAGTACACGTTTCCACTGTGTGATGGTCCATCCCAGATGCCTCCGAGCCCAGAGAAGTCGACGGCGCTTCTGGACACTGTTAACATAGGGCTTCCTTTTGGCACAGTACAGTTTTAACTGGCATTTGTGGATGTAACTACGTATTGTGGTACTTGACAAAGGTTTGCCAAAGTAGTCCTGAGCCCATGTGGTGATATCGCTTATAGATGAATGACGATTCTTGATGCAGTGCCGCCTGAGGGATCGGAGATCACGGTTGTTCAGCTTAGGCTTGCGCCCTTGTCCTTTACGCACTGAAATTCCTCCAGATTCCTTGAATCTTTTAATTATGTTATGCACTGTTGAAGGTGAAATATCCAAATCTCTTCCTATCTTTCTTTGAGGAACATTGTTTTTAAACATTTCAATAATTTTCTCACGTATTTGTTGGCAAACTGGCGATCCTCGGCCCATCTTGGATGCTGCTTTTGTACCAAATCATAATTACAATCACCTGTTGACATCAACTGTTTCAAATCACATCATTATTTAACCAATTTACCTCATTACTAGCCCTAAATTGCTCCTGTCCCAACTTTTTTTGGAATGTTTTGCAGGTCTGAATGACAGGAAAGGATGTATATTTACAAATGACATGAAGTTGACCAGACAAAACATGAAATATTTTTGTGTTCATATTGTCTGCAATGAAATACAAGTCAAAGTAAATTTAGAAATCAATACTTTCTTTTTTTATTTGCGTTTTCCATACTGTCCCAACTTTTTCTGATTTGGGGTTGTATATGGCTACTCTTTTTAAGGCATCATTTTGGTTCTATTTACTTTCTGCATTGTTCTCTTAAGATCTCCTCCCTTCTGCGTGGATCCCTGTTCATTTTCTGTCTATATCTCCATGTCCTCTCGCTTCCACTAATTTCTCTCCCTCAATTCTTTCTGTTTCAAAAACAGTCACATTTTATACTTATTTTCATGACACTTTATAACAGTACAAGTTTTCTGTAAAAACATCAGAAAATAACTTAATGTAATTATTGCATAATTTTTTAAAAAGAATAAAAAGGAGTTAAATAAATCTTATTTTAATTATTTAAAATGCTTTTTAAAGAGACCTTGTCCTCTGGTGTGACATCTTTGTCCTGTGGTGTGACAGTACAGGTGTCACACCGGAGGACATTTTCTGTCACACCATAGGACGGTTTCAACCTTTTTCTGTCAAGTAATGACCTTTCTATTCTAAGCTAACCTGTCATTAGCGGTTTGCAGGACACTTTTGCATAATTTTCCATGATTATGTAGTTTAACGTTTTTTTTAATTAAAAATATATATAATTGAGGGGTGTCACACCAAAGGACAACAAAACGTAACACTTTTGTAGTGGTTCCAAAAAAGTTAAATATTTGAACAATTCTGAGACAAAAATTCATGGGCTTCACAAGGGCTTCAGTAACACAACCATGAATGGGGTCCTTCAACTAATTAGAGTTTTCTCTGGAATTGGCCGATTTAAAATCAGGATATGGTGTCACACCAGAGGACATGGTTTTCAGAGACAAAATGTATTAAGTTCCCACACTTTCAGAAATATATGGATGAAAAAAATGATTGCCATTTACTAAACCAGACACTTTGTGCAATTATGCCGGGTGTATTTATTAACATTTTTATGCTTTTCTTTTTAATTTATAAAAGTTGTATTTTACCGAACCATGCTTGGGACAGTCACACCATAGGACAATTTTGACATTTGGCTCAAAAATTTTAAAAATCGATTAACACTGCTGCTATTTTAACAACAGTTCCATGTAGGACAAAGAAATGTTCGATTTACAGCATTTTAAATAAAGACAATATTAATTATATTCATTTTTATCTTGTGGGACAGTGAAAATGCCGTGTCACGTCAACAACCCATATATATTGTGTCCAAATATGTTCACTCTATATTCATTTTCAGTCTTCTGTCATAGCAACATTAAGCTTAGTCACTTAGGAACTGATGCATGTGTGATGAGGATTTTATCTCTGGAATCACAGAAAATGAAATGCTGTGGTGAGAGAAGGTACTTATGCTGTTCTTAAGGGTGTTTACTTAAGTGTATGGATCATCAGGGCTTTAAAACTGCACATAAAAACAAAGTATCAGGATGTTTACAATAGAACGAAATGTCATGCACCTGCATACACCCATTCAAATGCAAATATAAATGTTAATTCAAATCTTGAAACAGTGTAAGTGTGTGGTGAATCTGTTGATATAAGTTAGAGACAATGATTGCCGCTAGAGATATTAAGTTTGGGGACTAGTTTAACAGTGTATGGATAACTCTGGTTCTTGGATGCCTTGAGCGATGCAGAAGAAATGTCTATTCTTTATCTATATACCTTTAAGAGCTATTCCAGGCCAAAGCTCTTCAGAGTAAGAGTGGAGAGAGCCCCAGATCTGGCCTTTAATGAATGAAGACAGATTCAGGTGGACAGGGGTTTATAAATGAGGAGATTAAAGAACACGAGATACACTGATAGACTGAAGTGTTTTAAGAGCTTTAGTATTCTAGCAGCACACACTGTACATTTAGACATGATGAGCATGTCATCCATCCGCTGCCTGCTGAGGAGAGTAGGAACTAATTACCTTCCTCTCTTTAAGCACACCCACAGTGCTGAGAGCCTAATGTAGTCCTCAGCCCATGCAGATGAGCCGCTTTAATGATGCTATACGGAATAAAATCCATCTGGACGGTGAGCTCAATGCCGTTGCGGCATCAACGCCTCGGTATAGCAGTACATCCAAGAACTTGAGCTCTTTGTTTGAGACGCATGCAGCTATGCAGATGGGGATTGTTGGAGGTGTAGATTGATGTTCTCATATGACAGTTCAGTAAACAAGAAGTTAATATTGAATAGCTTACATTTTAGACCCAATATTGCCAGAAGGGACCATTCACACAGCGCGTTTTGCATTTTAGTGCACAGCTTTTCCATTGTTTTTCTATGCAATAATGTATTAGACAGACATGCTTGACTGTTGCACACTGAGGCCGAAATTTTCACACGTTGAAAAATAAATACGACAATCACGTTTACACACTGCCTCCGAAACTTTCGTCCGTCATAAAAATAAAAATCTGACTAGGTTCGATTTTCTGCGTTTTCGCATCCGTAGCAAGCGTTTTGATAGGAAAGGATGACGAATACGAAAAGTACGAGAAACGCATACGAAAATTTTGGACTCAGTGTGCAAGGAACTTCAAGTTGAATAAATTATTGTTTTGAACAAATCAGTTGCATAAATGATTCAATGGTTTGCTCGTGATGATGGGCTGTGTCCGAAATCACCCTCTATACCCTTATGCAACGCACTATTTGAAGGAACAGCTATTTGTAGTGGTGTCCACAAATAATATTATCATGTGTGCTCATTTATTCCCAAAATTCACTTCAGTAATGAGTGTACAAGGAATGTATACTCAACAGCGAGCCACAATATTAGTGGAGTAAAGTAAGGAATAGTTAATGAGGGTATAAAGGGTGATTTTGCATGCAGCCAGTCACTGCTTTGTTCCTAAATGAATCTGTGTTTTGAATGAATCAGTTGAGTAAATCATTCAATGAATCATAAAGAAATTCACTTGTTTTGTTCCATGGGATAGTAAAGTGTCCATCGTATAGTAAGGAAGTATGCTATTTCAGATGCAGCCCTCGTTTCAGAACAAACTGATTGAGTAAATGATTCAATAACATACAAATGTGGACCATTTATTGATTCGTGTCACTTGTTCGAGTGAGTCATTGAATCATTCAATAAACCAATTTGTTCAAAAACACTGATATATTCAGGAACAGACAATTGTGTGTTGCCACCTACTGGTGTAACGAAGTAACCTGCAGAAAGAGTCACTAAAAAAATCCCCACCACTAACGCACAGAACGACAGTATTTCTGGCAAAACACAAGCAGAATGTTAAAACAGTGAAGATTACCAGTTCGAATGAACTGTATATCAGCAATCTCTAGAATGGTGAGGACTGGAACAAACTGCTGTATAATACTCCTCGTAATCACAGTTGCGTTCATGGCTGATCAAGCCATTTCGAACACGCCGCACCGCCTCCCATCCAACACCCCCCCCCCCCCTGTAACTGTGGGTTCAAACAGGGTACACACGCAGTACAAGAAAGAGAGTCAATACATTCCAGTGCAGTCCGTCCCATTTCGATGACTCGTGTCCTTTTCATTCCTGCCTCATTTTTCCTGCCTCCCAGTATTAGCAATCTGCTTTTCGGCAATGCATCTGTCAGCTAGAGGCATTTGGGAGACATCCAATCTGCGCCTGACCGTAGAAAGGGTTGTTATACAGATTTACCCAAAAGAACTGCATGGGACAGGGATAATGGGTGGCTTTTCGGGAAGCTTCTCTGTAACAGGACAGGGTCAGGTGCGTCTCAGTTTGGTCTAGGTCTGGTGGGCAGCTGCTGTGAAAGTGAAGTGCGGCGCTGCGATGGCGCTGACCTCCGCACGACCTTCTCCCGAGGAAGGCGGAGTTGGCACAGGGAGCTATCGAGAGTGTGCGTTGCCATGACAACACCTGCAGTGTGCCACTGATATCATTTATTTTACACTCAGGGGGGCGGCTGGCAATGGTATTCAGATGGGCCCATTGCTCTCTAGCGACCAGGGGACAGATTGACAGCTAATGATGCCTTAAAAAGGAGTGGCTTAACAATATCATGACAGGCTCAAAAGTGACTCTTGTCTATAATAACGCCAGAATACCGATCACCCCTTTCTTCCTCTGCCCCCTATAAATTCCCTCTAAGACGACACGCTTTGCATGCACGCCTCCTTCCTCGATCGCGTTTTAATCATTTCCCTTATTTGCAAACTCTCCCTCGGTGCCAGCGTGCATTCATTTTTTTTGGTTACGAGTAGAAACGCACACACACCGTGGAGGCAGTAGACATGGTAATAAGAATGAGACATGAGGCCTCTGCCCCTGGCCACCAGCTGACTGAGGTAGGCCTTGGGAGTGATGGAGCGCAGGAAGTCTCTCATTGCCCCGCCGCTGAACCCGGCACTCGGGTGCTACAACCCCCTCCTCCGCTTTTCCTCTCCTGCTTCTCTTTCCTTAACTCACATCGTAAAGCATCGGCTCCACACGCTCAGTGCTGCACAGGGACTCACTCATCCAGCCATCTTAAAAGACAAACACCAATACGTCACGTTGTTTGCTAGTCCTAAGCAGCAGACGCGGCAGGTGGCGAACAGGTATTGATCTGCTGCTCGAGCAAAGACAGCCATCGTTCAATTTATCTCAATCAGTGTATTTCATTTGCATGTCATTTTCATCGTAGCTAGCCATTAAGAACTCATAATATTAATATTTGTTTGGCGTAGTCAAATAAAGCGAAGCGGGAACACCGCAGGCTTTATTTAATCCCAAATCCTGGGCGTTCGAAGGTGCGACATGGAGTAAAAATGTGGATGACCAAATAATCTGCCGTCGTAAAAGTACACTTGGGTATTACTGATGGCACTTAAACTTAATAGGCATTTAAAGTGGATTGTGTATGCTGCTGAGAGCCTGTAATGATGGCTGTTTATGTGGCCTCCCATTTATAATAATTATGCAGAGTGTGAGGGGGGGCGGCCGCCGTGCAGTTCTGGACTATTGGCTTAGGCTGAATAATGACCTACTGTAGTTGACCGCGAGATGACCGTTGCCTTCTGCATGACCCCAGAACCCCAGACTCACCCCCTGATGCCTCTGCTGGTAAATAGAAAGCTCAATATGTCTATACAGCGCCACAAAGAAGGCAGGTCCTTAGATGCGTGTGTGAGAATGAGTTCAAAAAGGAGTGGCTATTTCCACTGGATTTTCCTTTTCTTTTATGGCACCTTTTCCTTTTCTTTAGGCATTTTGTAGGAGACTGACCCCCTGGGCGGGAGGCCAACTGGAGCAGTCATCTGTCTGAAGTTTACGAGGATGTGTCCCACAAGGGAGGAGATAACAGTCACAATCACCCAGTTTTGTCTGTGAGAACTGCACATTCATATGTAAATTCACTTTATGTCTACCTGTAAAAATCTGCACAGTGGAGCATGAGAAAATTACACATAAACATACATGTTTATCAGATTAAATTGCAGCCTAAAAGCTGTTTGAACGGTTTAAAAGCAGAAAATCATAAAATGCAAATATATATAAAAAAAAAATGGTTTATAAATATATATATATATGTGTGTGTGTGTGTGTGTGTGAAATGAGCCTTTTTAGACACAAACTATATATAAACTATACATAATTATATTAATAAATATATTAAGCCAGGTTTTCAATTCAAACCATTAAGGATTTGTTTTAAAAACCACTAGATGTGCCACCCAGCTTGAAAAATCTTCAGCCAGAAGGTGGCAGTAGTGTCCACAGCCATACTGATGGAGCATCTGGATGTTAAAAGTAGGTTGGACCTTGTCTAGACTGACATCTAAGATTCCTGGTTTACAGCCCCTAATGGTGAGAGTGTAAAGCACATGCTGTAGAAAGGCCAAGACGAACTGAAAGAAAGGGATATCGGTGGGCTTGCATGTTAAAAGGGTCCTGGAGAAGTTTGCCTCCATCTTTAGTGCAATAAATCTCTTTGCTTCTCATTCCAGGATTTTAAGGGGATTCCAGTGGGAATTCTGGCATGTGCTGCGTCTGACCTTTGGGAGTCACTTTGAATCTAGGGGCATAAATTAAGAGTTTGGAATGCAAAAGGATGGCATGGTTGAAGAAGAAAAAAAAAAGAATGGTTCAGAAAAAACCTCTCCATGGGCCCCTTCAACTACACATGTAGGAAAAAAACTGAACACAGCAAACAAACTATAATGCAAATAAAAAGAGTTACAAAAATAAGACAAATGAAAGTACATTTGTTAGGTAGCGTACATGCAATGTGATTAGAGCAGGAAAAAAACATCCCCAAATGTCCTGCTGCCGTGATTCTTCAACCCTGAGGATTGAGTAGGCTGTACAAAGCTGGCAGATGGATGTTAGCCTTAGCCACTATTTCATGTTCAAGTGTTCTGAACTAAGGAGCCATGCGGCATGAGCAGGGAAACCATGGTGGCAAGGAAGGCTGAAGGAAACAGCAAGCCGTAGTGCAACTATTATGCTTGCACACAAAATAAACTAAATGATTCACCAGTAAATATATAACTAAAAAAAATGAGATTGCATTGAAATTCAGTATTGGGTTTTGATAAATAACAAGGCCATGCAGTCCAAAACATTTCATTGTATGGATAAAAAAAAACATGTTTTAAAATAAATTGGTTTAGAATAACATGAGGGTGAAAATCGTGATAAAATTTTCATTTTGTGATGAACTACCCCATTAAATTTAATATCCATGTTCCATCTGAGCATTACCAAAATACTCTAATAATAACCACTAATGAAGAAAATATTTTGTGCATGTGCCGTCACACTCCCAAATGCTCCCACATATTATAGATACGTGTAGTGATTTGTGTAGATGAGCCGAATAGCTGTTTATTCACTGTAAGTGGTGGATCAATAAAGACTGATGAGAGAGCTTTTTTTAATCTGTACGCTCTGCTTACACCAGTGCTGTGACAGCGCTGTCGACCTCTTTGATTTGTGACTTCACAGCGGTCAATCATAGCGCTGCCTCAAAAACCTGTTGGTTAGCGGAATTGATTTAGCACTTTCCACGTCTTTATCACCTTGTAATTACGCTCGGTGTTGACACAAATATACTTGGCCTCCCCTCCACGCCTCTGTGCAGCAGAATTTATGCACTCAGGTTTTATGACCACTGCTTTATGAGTGGGACCGCTAGAGTTAGGCTTGAGTTCTAGCCAACGGCCTATATTTCATTCAGTAAGGTCAACGTTCCAGGGAAGCACCCGTAAAACTAGAGCAGCAGTCCCACATTGTCTGAGGATGCATCCGAAGAGGTCTACGAGATTTGAGCGATACAAGTGCAGCCATTTCGAAAATACTGCCATCAATAAAAGCTATTTCAATTACATGTCAGTCACAGAGGGATTAAAAGTAAGAGCTGATAAATCTACTTGTCTGAATATAATAACAGCATGATGACAAAATCAGAGACAGGCTCTAGCTATCTGAGATGGTTAGACTCATTGTTTACACAAATTAGAAATACGGTATGAGATAAAAATAAATGACCCATGCACATCCTTACTGTGTTTTGATAACCAACCACAGTGGATGTAACATATACACACTGTTTTTTGAATAACCGAATCAAACCTGTTTTAGCTCTCCTGTTATTTAATTCTGATTTTAGGGTTCATTAGCTGTCATATCTGTACATTTCATTAGGGATTAATGAATATCAAGAGTGCCAAAAATGATAGTATAATTATTTCTTAAAGGGATAGTTCACCCAAAAATTTTTAATTCTGTCATCATTTACTCACATTCCAAGTTCCAAACCTGTATAAGTTTATTTGTAGATCATTTCTTCTGTTGAATACAAAAGAAGATATTTAAAAAGAAATATTGGCAACCAAACAGCTACTGGTAGCCATTGACTTGCATAGTATAGAAAAAATACTATAAGAGTCAATGGCTACCGGCAACTGTTTGTTTACCAACATTCTTCAAAATATTTTCCTTTGTGTTACTTTTTTTTTTTTTTTTTTTTTTTGCAGAACATAAAAGATTTTTGGACTGCACTAACATTCATTGTATGGCCAAAAAACACATATATTATTTAAAATATTTTTTTGCATGTGTGTTACAAAGAAGAAAGTAGGTCATACTGGCATGCAACAACAATGATGACAGAGTTTTCATTTTGGATGAACTATCCCTTTAAGATAACAGCTCAGTTAAAGACAAAATTAAAACACATCGATTATTTCAGTGGTGTATCTTTAAGAAACAGCTACACTATGTGTTCCTGCTAACATCCCATTTGTAGGACACAAAAATATATAGATTAAAGCGAATGCACCAAATAAAGTGGTTTGCTTGGCTGATCACTCAATTTTCCAAGACACAACTACTGCAATGAATCAACAGCCTATTATTGAGAATGTGCCTGTGTGAACACAGTATTGCAGTGGTCTACAGACCGCAGATGTACAAGGGGCTTTCTGTTACGTCAATATGACAAGCTGTAAAACAGATTTAATTTGTAACCTGCAAATCTCTTGGATATCTGTAAGAATAGTCATTAAAAATGTAACTGCTTTGTTAAAAAGCTGATGTGTTGCTGATATGCTATTCATTTCTTAAATTGTGTGATTGATATAGAATAATCAACAGAAAACAGCAGTAGAAATAGAAGCCACAAATCCTGATTCATTATATTTTGGCTGAGGCCTTCTTTGTAAAATGCTAAAATGAGAATGTTCTGACTGAGTGAAGACCATCGCAGCTTTGTCATTTAGAATACAGTAAATGAATAGCTGCTAAGAGAAAGTCAGTGAGTATTGACCGACATGACTCATCTTATGGCCAGCTGCGTATTATTCATCATTAGTGAGGAGATGGATAGAGCGAGATAAGAGAAAAGAACATCAAAATACATGCAGTGCTTCAGCTAACAAATCAGCCAAGGACACAGCCAACAGTGCTGAACTAAAAGGCTGACCTTGTGTGTGTGTGTGTGTGTGTGTGTGTGTGTGTGTGTGTGTGTGTGTGTGTGTGTGTGTGTGTGTGTGTGTGTGTGTGTGAGAGAGATTGAGGGAACAAACACAGACCTTGCTAAGGATGTAGATTACATCTCCTCTCTGGAAGGCCAACTCATCGGGTCCATCAGCTTCACAGTCCCACAAGCCTTGGTAATAATTTGCATAATCTGAAGTCCCTATATTTAAAACACAGAGATAAAAAAAAATTAAATAAACATTTTTAGTCAATTTCTAGCACCTCTCTATCAATGCACACAATCTACTTACCAGACTTTTCAGTCCACTCTTCAGCATTGTCAATATTTTCATCATCTGAAAAATACAGAGGGTCAGAGGTTATAGAAATACAGAACAAGTACATACATTAATCTTTTGGCATCAGTCAGCAGCTAATAATGCTACATCTTCCTTGCAAATTCAACTTCTGGATCAACTTTGTGTACCTCTGAACTCTTTCATAAGTATATTAAACAATATGTGCGGTGCTGGCTGGTGTTTGATTTATAGGGGAGGTGCCAGGCTGGGTTAGATGGCTAGTGTGTTTCAGGCAGACAGGCATTGATTCTGGGCGTGGCACCTCTAGGTCTATGAGGTGACAGTGATAGCCCAGCTTTCCGTCTCCCACATCCATCCTCACGCTGTCAGCCTGCCGATAAAACCACCGTCCAGCAACCCTATACTTCCCACAGCACAAGCTTGCCCCGAGCTTCCAGGAACAGCATGGGGAAAAAAACCTGTAAAGCTAAAGTAGCCCTTTACCATATGCGCAAAAGCGAAATATACATCTAAAACATGTGTTGGAATCTGTTGCATGAGGCTTAATAAAATAAAAATAAAAGAAGAGATTTCAAAATTAGCATTGTCAAAATGTAAAATGATGAGTGAATTCTGAATCTCAAAAAATTTCCAGTTAAAATCACATTTTTTAGATTAATTTCCGGGATAGTGCTGAAGCATTAATGAATAATATAGATATATACAGTATACACTACCATTTAAAAGTTTGTGGTAAAAATGTTTTTAAAAGAAGTCTCTTATGCTCACCAAGACTGAATTTATTTGATCAGAAATACAGGAAAACAGCAATATTGTGAAATATCATTACAATTTATAATAACTGTTAACTATTTTAAATATTTTGAAATATAATTCATTCCTGTGATGGCAAAGCTACATTTTCAGCAGCTACTTTAGTCTTTAGCGTCACATGATCCTTTAGAAATCCTTCCAATATGCTGATTTGGTGCTCAAGAAATATTTGGTTACACTTTGTTTTAAGGCGTCCTTGTTACAGTGTAATTATACATATAAGTACTGCGTAATATTAATTAACTACATGTACTTACTATATGATTAGGGTAAGAATGAGTTAAGTTAGGGTTACTTGCATGTAATTATGCATAATTTATTGTTATTATAATAGTAAGTACATGTAACATGTGTAACAAGGACACCTTAAAATAAAGTGTTGCCAAATATTTCTTATTATTATCAACACTAAAAACTGTTTAATATTTTTGTGGAAACTGTGATATATATATTTTTTTTAATTATTTGATGAACAGAAAGTTTAAAAGCACAGAATTTATTCATATAAATGTCTTTACTGTAACTTTTGATCAATTTAACGCATCCTTGGTGAATAAAAGTATTAATTTCTTAAAAATATCTTACTGACCCCAAATGTTTGAATGGTATGATAAATGAGATTAGTTTATATGTCAGCACTCTATATTCAGCACTTTTTAGACAATGTCATAAAAGACCTGCTCAGCACTTTTCCGAACTGAAAATCTGAGAGGCGTAAGAAGATGAGAGAGAGATGAATGAAGGGCAGAAAAGTGAGAGAGGTGGTCACTCGATCTGCCATCTGTGGCCAGCTCAGCTGCCCAGCACACATGGCAAAGTAAGGTGAAAACGACAGCACTCCAGAGTGATGTATTTCTCCTCAGAGATCTCATTCGGTCCTCTGAGGGTCCTGCTATCACTCTGGGTGACCAGATCTTGATGTATATGCTCTTATTGATGGTGTTCAACACAGTAGAGTTGATGGTTACAACCTCACTAACTTTGTTCCAAAATCCCCTCAAAAAATGATGTCAGTATTTTTTAGTACTTTTTATGAGGATAATCCAATATTAAACCCTGTTTTGTTAAAAGGGCCAATCAATGAGATACATAGTTTTTTTCTGTACCTGGAAGCACTTCATAAATGTCCTCTTCATCATCTTCTTCATCTTCTTGAGTTCCTCCTTGGTCCTTCCATTCCTCACGGCTGCTTTGGGGGGTTTGTCCCAGATTCGGGGTTGTAACCGGTGCAGATGCTGGCCCAGGACGTGATGGTGGAGGTGTGGTAGCTCGTTCAATGTCATCATATGTCTCTTCCTCTTCTTCCACCTCCTCTTCCTCATCATCATCAAAGGGGATGAAGTTAGAGCTCAGATCTTGGAGAAAAGCCATAAACAATCATTAACACCTAAATAATGAAAATAAGAGCAGACAAACAAGACAAATTCCTTGTGTTATAAACGTACTTGGCAGTGAATCTCATTCTGATTATGTTAACCAATCTATATGTAGTGGTGTCCCAAAAGTCTGAGACCACTAGTGAAAATGATTCTATTTTAATCAAAAATACAGTAATATTGTGAAATATTATTATATTTTCCTACAGTATCACATGTCACTCTCCAAAGCCATAAAAGCAAACATTAACACCAAAATAATGAAAATGACAGCAGACAAATAATATCTACACTTAGTGGGGTCCCAAAAGTCTGAGGCCACCAGTGACTATTTTGCAATTTCCTAATTTAATGCTTTTTATTACAAATTACATTACCTGCATAATTTAATTTGAGTGAAAACCTGAACTAATAACAAGAATTTCATATCTTCCTAGTCTTTTCTTCTTGGTTTGTCATTTTGCTTTAATGACAGTGGGACTCCAGACACATTAACTCTACACGTTTGCACTGATGATCATGTGATCCAGCATGATTTGAGAACATTCAATGTCACAAATTTGCTTTGTCAATAAATAGAACATAAATAGTTCTGAAAATTAAAAATTTTAATAATTAAACTTTTTTTTTTTTTATCCAAGATCATATTTTTTGGGGGTTTAAATCCAACTTTGAATGATTGTCAGTGTGTTCCCACATTTTTGGACCTCAGTGTAGCTTTGGAGAATCAATAAAAAATAATATCAGAAATGTAACACTGTGCAAAAATCTGGAAAAAAAAGGGTTAAATTTGACATTTATTACAGTGCTAATACTAAACGATGCTTGTGCCATTTGGCTGTATGTACATGTGTGAAGGGGGGTGGGGAGGGAGAAAACTATCTCAGGAGTGTCCATTACTTCCCGCAAATCAGAGGGCCGCATTGAGCCCATTTTAGAGTGGCGAGGGTGCCTCAGATCTGTCTCAGATGAAGTGAGGGCCTGATTGCAGGTGACTGAGCTCTGTAACACAGGCTATCGTATCCTCACTGCCTGGATGCCAAGCAGGACCAGATCGATGCCCCTAAAGGATGACCGGGCAAATCCCAATCAATTTCCTGTAAAGAGCGCTGTGCTACGGGGAAGAGGAGGCAGCCTGAAGCACGTTGGACTCAGAAGCTCAGTGACGTGCTGCATGAGGAGGTCTAGAGACTATCTTATTGGCTGAGCCAGGAGGAAAGTTATTCGTATGCCTTTTTTTTGTTTTGTTTTTTTATAAAACTGCCCTTTTCACCTCAAGATGATCATCGTGGTGCTTGGATCAAGTCAGATGCATTCAGCATAATATAATATATGTTATGTATTCTAATAAAAATGTATTTCATATCTCACATACCCTTAAGAACAAAATTGATCTGGTCCACCCATTCCCTGGCCTCACGGGGACTGCTGGCAGTGAACTGCAGAGAAAAATTATCATTGTTGATATGGAGGCTATTCTCATTCTTCATTGTAATGACAGCAAGATGACTGAACACAGCTACAGCAACGAGCAATGTGAGTGTGTTTGTGTGTGTTGAACCTGGTAAGAACGTCTTCCAGGAGCGCTCAACTCGAAGCATGAATTCTTCTTGGAGTCTTTGCGTAAGCTGGGCACCAGCTCTGCACTGTAGCCGTTAATATAAAATGAGCCCTTCTGCTGCTTGTCTGAATTCAGAAGACAAAATCCAAGATTCTCAATATCTCTGTCTTTGATGTTCATGAAAAGACTTGTATACGTTATTAAACAGGACAGAACATACCTTTCTCACTCCCGAAGTAATAAAATATAGTGTTGTTTAGCACACACCACCGTTTTTGCCATTCCATGCTGAAGAAACTGTGATCTGAAAAAAGAAAAAGATTAGAAATGCTTGTGGATGCTATGTGATTTGTGATGCTTTGATTTTAAAGATTCCTACCACGTCTCTTCTTCTCCAGGTATCCTTGCTTTAGGATGTTACTCAGGTCCTGTGCAGCCACCAGAGGGATCTCTTCAAAAACTGTCAATCAGAAATCAAGGGAAATAATGTTGTGAAATAATGTGGTATAATATAAAATGAGTGAATAATACACTTACTCAAACATGAAATAGAACACTTATGCTCATTGTTTATACAATGAAAATAATTATTTATATATATAAAAAACACTGTTTAAAATTTTGTGGTCAGTAAGATTTTTATATACTTTCGACAGAAGTCTCTTATGCTCACCAAGGCTGAATTTATTTGAAAAATACAGAACAAGCTGTACTTTTGTGAAATATTATTACAGTTATAAATAACTGTTTTCTATTTTAATATATTTGAGAATGCAATTAATTCCTGTGATGGCAAAGCTGAATTTTCAGCAGCCATTATTGTAATCTTCAGTGTCACATAATCCTTCAGAAATCATTCTAATATGCAGATTTGGTGCTTTAGAAAGTAAAAAAAAAAAATATACCTTTATTAGAAATAGAATGTTATTTAACAATTTATGTATTTACTGTCATACTATCACTTCTGGTCAATTTAATGTGTCCTTGCTGAATAAAATAATTAATTTCTTTAAAAATAAAATCTTACTGACCCCAAACTTTTGAATAACAGTGCGTGCGTGTGTATATATATATATATATATATATATATATATATGACCCTGGACCACAAAATCAGTCATAAGTAGCACGGGTATATTTGTAGCAATAGCCAAAAATGCATTGTATAGGTCAAAATTATCGATTTGCCATTTATGCCAAAAATCATTAGGATATTAAGTAAAGATCATGTTCCATGAAGATATTTTGTATTTCCTACTGTAAATATATCAAAACTTAATATGTAATATGCATTGCTAAAAACTTCATTTGGACAACTTTAAATGTGATTTTCTCAATATTTAATTTTTTTTGCAGATTCCAGATTTTCAAATAGTTGTATCTCAGACAAATATTGTCCTATCCTAACAAACCATACATCAATAGAAAGCGTCTTTATTTGGCTTTCAGGTGATGCATAAATCTCAATTTCACAAAATTTACCCTTTTGACTGGTTTTGTGGTTCAGGTGTCAACATATATATGCACACACACACACACACACACACACACACACACACAGTTACTATAAATGATAAATATTAGGTGTAGATGATGTACAAAGGTGTACCATTGAGCTTTTGCACCCCTAAAATTACATTTTCTCCTGTCATCGTAAGGTGGTATAACCTCTAGGTTTAGGGAAGAGGGGGTCCAGCTCACCCATAAAAAATTGTCCCGGGCCCCTGATGGCACTGCTAATATGATGACAACTGTAATAAGAATATATCAAAATCTCGTGCAGGGCTTGCTGCACTTTAATCTGCACCCACGCGCCTATTTTTAGCATGTTTTCTAGGGCATATGAGAGTGGCAGCGCAGGCGAACAATTTGCTGCAAACAGGGAAACGAGACACAAATCCTCACCCTCGCGATCCGGCTTTCATCAACTTCAAACCTCAAGAGCTAAAAGAGAGCGTAGGCGACAGGTGGGCCTCTGGGCACGCTACCAGACTTATTTAAAACTCATTTAGACACGAGCAGATGCTTCCTTCCCTGCACACTAATGTCGAAGTAATCTCTGTGACATCTCTTCTCTTTGAGCTAAGGCTGCCATTCGATGCAGACAGAGTTATGCAGTCAACTGTACAGAGGGCTGTCTTGAACTTGTCACTGTAAAAAAAATGTCAAAAGAACAACGATAAGCGCAAGTGATGTGAATGGTGCATATAACAGCTTGGAGAATCTAATGCCTCTATAAATAAGACTCAGCTCATCAAACACACCCAGTCTGTGTGACATCACCATCGAGCTCTATAGCCTGCCATGTTATGTGTCCAGTTTATCAGACAGATGACCATCTCGCAGAGGAGCCCTTTGACCCTCACTCACATTCACGAACACACATGAGTCTTTTCTGTACACACGGTCACATCTACGTCGTCATAAATACAACTGTTTGTCAAGGGTAAGTTGATGTATCATCGAAAAAAACGGAGGCCTCTGTCCAGCCACTTCTCTGTTCATTTTTCTCTTTGTGCTCTTTCGTCCAGACACCTTTTACTCCCCTCATCCATCCACATCCCCCTCTGTTCATTTATCTAAAAGGTCAAGCCCCGGTAATAGTTCAGAAGAAACAGAATAAACAGAAGAAATGTGAGAATGGAGAACAATTAACAGTCTCTCTAATCTTCACACACCTACTGACAACCTTCTTCCTCAGGCCTTGCTGTCTGACCCCATGGTGCGGTCAGAGACTTAAGCAATGGCAAAATGAATGGCGAATTTGTGTTCAGTCATTCTTCACAACCTACGACCTGCCTTCCCGAGGAAACCAAACAGTGGGCGTGTTTCTGGCCAGTCACTATATTCGTGATTCTTCCACAGGGTAGCAGTGTAACCAAACATTTCACCTACAGAAAAAAAATGGCATGTTTTTCTATTCTGAACTGTCTCCAAGGAAACCCAAGTTTCTGATTGGCCAAACAGACTCAACATTTAACTTCAGTCACTTCCTTCAAACCAATCAGAGCTTGATATATTTAAAGCCACAGAGGACAAAAAGCAGCCAAAAAGGCAGTGGAAAAAAAATCAAGAGCTTGAATTATGTTACATTTCTGCCTGTTTCTTACATTGTGCCAGTTTCCTTGGATTCTACATGTTTTTATAAACATGCACATTTGAAACCATCATAAACAAAATAATTTACCTCTGTAGAGCTATTAAAGTGACATAAAAAATGCACGTGGCACCGGTCTTGAGGATTTTCATTTCGCCTATAAATTGCATTTTTAATTATTCAGAGTGGTGAGGTTTCTTAACTCTCTCACCCATTGCATTCTCCCTCTTTAATTAGTATAAGGCCAATCATTTCCATTTAAACGTGCTGTGGATGTTTATGAATATTTCAGAGTGTTACATCACCATCGTTCTCAGAGGCTTTGTGCTGTTAGGCCTTTTCCGACTTCATTTATTTTGTTTTCTCATGTTGTTCTTTACCAACATCAATTATTCTGAAGTATTCAAAGACAAAAATGGAGCATCAAAATGTATCAAAAATCATACATCAAAGGACTTATTTAGTTTTCGCTAAGCAGACGTCCAATTCCAAGCTTGATTTTGTCAGTAACTCATGACAAGAAGCACACAAATACGTGGAGATGTGGGGAGAGGAGAAAGGGAGCGACACAAAGCTAATGACTTTCCTCCAGGCGCTCTCTGCGGCTGCTAGACGCTTTGTGGTGATGCATGGCATGGCCTCTGCGATGTGGCAGGGCGAGATTGGTGGAATGAGGCATTGAGCGTGCCACGCAGAGGGACGTTCATCAGTGCCACGGCAGCAGGAGAGCGGGGACTGATGCCACGAGAGGAGCTCGGCGGGATACGAGAGAACCAAGAGATGGCCGGCCCAGCCTCCCTCCCCCTCCTTCTGCAACATGGAGGCAGGCACAGCTCCAGGTCACACTACTCCTATCTCTGCCTGCCTCCACCAACGGGCTGCTGTGTTTACTCCTCACAGACTCGTTCTGCAGAGAACCCTTTTGTAACAATGACATCGAAAAATTTGACAGCGAGAGCAGCTGGTCTCAAATGAGTGGCGAACAAACAACCTCATATACTATTTAATTAATTACCGTTCGTCATAAGCTCATTTCAGGTGTTCATATTAGATAATAAAGCTGGGCTCTGTGTGCATTTAACATCCTCACCAACACGCATAATACTGCGCTCACAGGTGATGTTATGAGCACAGCAGGTGATCCGGCTATAAAAATCTGATTGATGCTGTAATGATCCGAGGAAGTTAATGTAAAACACCATTAAATAGCATCACAGTTGAGTGGCTATGAGTCAATGACAGGGCACAGTCAGCACTGACAGATGCAAAGGCCTGTCAAAGACATAAATGCGGCAAAATGTAGATTTATTTATACATTTAAGTTTGTTTTCATTAAATTTTTTAAATGCCTGACAAAGGTCAGATGATCAAAATGTTACATTAAATATTTTATATTTTTGGTAATGTGCGTGATTTCTCTTCTCTGTTTATCTCTTTATGACATTTGTAATTATCAAAGTGAACATAACTGATAAAATTAAGATTGCATGTCTGTTTCCTTCATGTTTCCGAATGCGACCAACGTCACTGCATTTACTGTGGACACAAAATTATATATCTGAATATATAATTATTTTCATGTTATGGCTGATATCTGATAAATGGCTGATTTTAAAATTCTATTCTAATTTGTCTAAACAAATTAAAAATAAAACACTACAATCTTAATTAATCATTTTAATGCTACAACTGAATTTTGCCATTAAAATAATATATAGTACAGTATGAAAATGAATATTATTTTTGAGGATGTTTAAGAGTTTTATTAAATTACTGTAATGTATATTAAACATATACACACACACAACACTGATAAATGAAAAAAAAATCCTATATCAAGCAATAAGCCAAAAAGACAAGAAGATTCCTGTATATACAGTATATAAACTGTGCAAGAAATCTTCATCAGATCGATGCCCTATCCATGTCTTCCAGTTATGCACCGTGTGCACGGGACGCACGGGCCTGCGGCTGACCTCGGCGTGAACCTCAGAGATGAGGTGAAACAGAAGGCATGAGGGTCTCTGGGGGGCTGAGGGGAGAGGCAGGGGAGGAATGCTGATCAGGGAGAGATGGAGAGACCGGAATTACTGCGCTCTCCTGTACAGCACTTGATTAGAAAAAAGGAGCACTCCGAGCATCCTTAACCCCCCTGTACTGCACACCAATACGCAAACTGCACACAGAGAACAGCAAATTGACACATTTTTCCTCATTAAAGGCAAAGGCAGTGGCCTCTGTGCAATGCCTGCGCATAGCAAACATTAGGAGGCTGAGAAAAAAGAGGGAAAGGCATTAGGGAGGGGGAGCGAAAGACTGAGAGAGAGAGATCCCTAGGTGAACGGCTCAATTGAACATCACCTCTCTAAATTGTCCTTAACAAGAACTGATTCGATTTGAATGAAAAGGATCCG
The DNA here is from genome assembly GCA_027422415.1 of Schizothorax lantsangensis. Lineage (NCBI taxonomy): Eukaryota > Metazoa > Chordata > Actinopteri > Cypriniformes > Cyprinidae > Schizothorax > Schizothorax lantsangensis. The sequence goes on along the minus strand of CM049860.1, from coordinate 21,060,457 downwards.
TTATTCACAACATGAGACCTGAAATCATGCAGCCCCTGAACAGTTTTGCAGAATTACTTATTATTTACAAGATTCCAGGATGGACCTTTAGCCGGCCTCTGTTTAAAGGCGCAATTGTGGGCTTCACACATGATGTGGGAAACCATTTAGCATGCTTTAGTGCCACAACATTGTTCCTTTACTGACGAGCCACACCGTACAAGAGGAAAATTTATAGTCTGGCAGTGAGCAGGGAAAGCAAAGGGGGTCCTCCGTTGAGAGACCAGAGCTCTATAAATTTTACCCCCATATATTATGACATCCATTCAAAAGTTTAACTGCAAATACTATAATCCTGAGATGGCAGAGAGGTGGACTGGGGTGCGACAGCCAGAGGAGATATGACTCGAAAGCAGTGTCATCATCACACACGGCTGCAAAGAAAAATGAGTTCGGCGAGATGTGGAAATATACTTAAACTAGTGGAGCTGAGGCATGAGAAAGCTTGGAATTCGGTGCTGTCGGTTATAGCCAATTCACAAAGAAAAATGAACTAACTAGACATGAATATACAATAAAAATGAGTGTGTGTTTATTTCAACCAGAATTATGAGCAGGTACCTTTTTTTTTTTAATAAAAGCTACAAAAAGAGGAAAAAATATAAAAGGATGTTCATTAATTTCACACAAGAAGGTAAAAGTGACTGCATGTAGGCTACAGATCTTCATCTATTACCTCTGTATTTAACAAAATTAAGATAAAAACACAGATTAAATGTTTTAAATAAACTACATTAGACAACATTGTGGCATTAAATGTTTTGTTGTGTATAATTCAGGCATTTATTTAATTATTTTTAAATATAGCATTGCATTGCTGCTGCTGTTTCTATTAGCCGTTCAATATCATTTTGGATCCATTTACAAGACACTCTGTCACAAGCAAATGTTTTGAATGTGGGGAGAAAATGAGACATTCCTATAAGAGAAGAAAAAAAGGGTTGAGACGGGGAGTGTTGTATTTCCGAATGAATTGTAAAAACATCAGTTTAACCAATTAGAAAGTAACTACAGTGCTAAATTATATACCACCACCCTTCTGAGGTGACAGTGCAAGTTGTAAGTCTTTACAAATATAAGGGATTTGCAGGACAAAAAAGAGGTAAGCATGTATAATTTCTTCTGCCTTATAACTGCATTGGATCATGCTAAGGGATGCTAAACAACTGTTATCATCTAATAAGCTGTTAATTTTGTTTCATTTAAAATATAACATCACACACAGCTTTTCATCTAGGTGTTTCAAAAAAAATAGGCCTATATAAAAATATATAAATTTACAGTCTGGACCCACAAAGACTGCACAGAATGGGACAACAACTAACACACACTGCCTGTTTTGTTAGAATTGCTCATCTGTTTTTTCTACATTCCAATTTTATATGTGAAATAGCCTAATATTGAAATATTATTTGTGTAGCATAACAATAATAAAATAATATCAAATAAAATAAAAATCCATGTTTTCTTGTAGGCTACTTGACACTAATGTTGAAACAAAATATATTATAGTCCTCCTATTGCAGCTATCGATTTAATGAATTTAAATGAGATGAGTGCAGATGATCACTTCGACGCTAAACAAAAACAATGGTAAAGGAATACTATTGGACAATTCCGTAGTTTTACGTCTCTCGTCTGCTTGTTTGTTAGGTTTTCTTTGAACAGTTTTGATACAAGAACGATGGAATATGCCAGCGGACACGTGTCGACTGTCTGCGGACTGCAAATCAAGATTCATGATATCGAGCATCGATCAGCTGAGGAATGCAGTACGGTCGTGTTTGTTAACGCTCACATACATGTGTGCCACACAGGTATTTATGACCGTCTGACAAACTCCAGAAAACTGCTATAGTGGGTCTGTTTTATTTAACTGAGAATGAGTGAGTGAAAATAATCAGATTTCCAATTCAGAAAAACAACACGAAATTCGATAGTACTAAGTAATGGCCTAAAAGTGTCGTTTAGTTTATATAAAACGTGTAAATATCAATAGGATTGCTTTAGTTTGAGGAAAATGGTAAAAGCTAAATTAAAACAAGTCCACCAGAGGGCGCGTGTTAAGTGAAAGTGAATGTGTTCTCTGAAGAAAACTGAGCTTCGACAACACTGACTGTACAATAATTCAGTAGGCCTATATAGATACATACATAACACGACAAAACAGACCGTGACAACGAATAAACATTTCAAATTAATTCAATGACATTCATAAAAGTTGTCTCCATTTCTCACAAATGTTTATTTTTAGTGTGTATTTAGGCTATATCTCGATTTCTTTCAGGTTTTAACAAATACCTGCTTGAATTGATTTCTAGTAGGCATAGGCTAGGCTAACTATTATAGACACCGTTCACATTTCAAACGATTTTTTATTTATTCATTAATTCTACCATAAATAATCAATAAACTGTTAACTCAAGATCGTGATTTTTCAATTCAATCACCGGGAATGTTTCGACCTATGCAAAAATAAAACATCACAAAATATAGGCTAATTTTATTTAGGCTAAATTGGATTAGGCCTAAACAATACATTTATACTAAATAGCTACATATAGCCTATGGGCCCAAATTAAGCTATTAATTATAGACTAAATATTACACATTGGAATTCAGAATTTAGGTCTTCAGAATAGTTATTTTTAATGCTAAAAAATCCATCAGTGGCGTTATTTTATTCATAGCTGCATTCCTTTTTACATCCTTATTCTGTTAAACAACTTTCGTTTCCAAAAATAATAATAATAATAAAACATTTAGCCTACTTTACCTTTAGCCTTTTTTTTTTTTTACATAATTTCCGGATTCTTGAGAAATTCGTTTAGAGTTAAATAAGCTAGGTCCGTATACATATATCAGAACAATATTCAATAACCAAAACGAACAATTCACATTTGAAATACTTTCTAAATACCTTTATAGTAATTTGCTTATAAATATCGTCTTTGTGGAGCAGCACGCGCAGTATATAGGTCTACAGTGCAGAAGAACGCGTCCTTGAGTAAATCAATAGAAAGTTCAAACGCTTCAAACGTTAAATAGTAGAACTACAAGAGCCAAGTTACACATCTGTAATCTTAATCCAGCCATATATGAGCAATGTCCTCTTTATAAAAATAAAACGTGTGCTTTATTTTAAATAATTTATTATATACACAACACAAATCTGGAGACAATTTTCCATCTTATGCTACTCTATAAAATTTAGGAGAGCAGGATAAGTTAACTTGAAGTGTTTTTATTGGCTCAAGGTGCTTATGGACTGCAGCCAGGCATTGTTGTAACAAAAAAATCACTTCACGGAAAATCCTCATCTTGTGATAACATCAAGAGGATTTTTTCTGTTGTACATTGGAATCTGTCATATCATGGCCCTGCCAGTCATCATGACAATGATTTGGTTCAGTGGTTACCGATGGTTGTGTTTTATCACACACACTGCAGTAATGTGCATGACCAGGCCAGAAATCTCCCAAACTTAAATATAGCCTCTCACTCGTGAAGCTCCTTACTCAAATTCAGAACCATGTGGGGGAAAAACTCTTTTATGATTATTACGTTTCAACACTCAATTTAAAACATATGGTAAATTAGGCAATTAGCATAATATTTTCCATTTTTTGACAGATAAATGATACCTACACAGGCTGACAAATCATAGGGTAGACAGACATTTCATGGAAAAACAGTTCGTCTGGTCAGTTTAAAGATGTGAAAACATTCCAAATGCTGCTGTAGAACAGACCTCAAAGAGTCAGAAACGTCAAATGGATTATGTCAGCAAATACAAAGACAAAAAAGAATCTGTGAATGTTCATTTCTAGCATAAAAACACTGCACAAATGCCCTTGCAAAACACAAGCATTTGTAAATATTAAGAATGCAACAGACTGGTTGCCGAGAGCAAATCTGCATTTAGCTAAAACTAAAAAAGACACATAGAAGACATTTGAACAGCACTCCCTCCCTGTGGGTGTACCGGCGAACACACCTACACACGCTTTCATTTGTTTCCCAGTGAAAGCATCAGGCCACCTGGGCCTTGCATCGAAACTTCATCAATCTCCAGAAATGGAATCCAGTGGAGAGAAAAATCAAATTCTCATTTGCAAGATGGGTAAGGGGGAGAGGAGAGAGAGAAAGAGAGAGAGAGAGCGCTGGAGGTACCTGGGAAGGCTAACCTCTAGCTGAACCCACAGCATTGAATCGTTTTGCCATTTGTCTGCGATACTGACAGGCTGCAAAGAAGATTAGACACTCAAGGTTGTGACTTCCTATTCTGCTTATTTCATCCCTTGCAAATCATGAAAGACTTCCTCTCCTCGCCCACGGTAACTTTTACTAGACCGAGACATATTATATCGAACACAGAAGCAATATTTTCCTAACCAATGAAAGAAAATTCATGATGAATATAGTGATGTACGCTCTGTTGACTCATCATTGCACAATGAATAGAGCGACTGACAATGATATGACATTAACAGTTGAAAATCTCTTCCGAATGATCACTATACTGGGCTGGAGGAAAAGTGAGAGCGTGTTTGGGTGAAACAGTGAAATTACAAATGAGCGAGAGATGGAGCGAGAGCAAATATCAGCATTTTCTGCAGCATCGTAGCCTTCTGAGAGTGAAGTGAACTTTTGAACCCGTATGGCAGAAGCAGCGATGCACTGAGGATGCTCGGGTCTAATATGTGTCTATTTCAATTAATTAATGCGAAGGGAAACAGAGAGTGGGAAAACGACAGCGCAGAGGAAAGATGGTGTCATCTTTGCCGAAGTCATTTAACGTGCCCTATGAAGCCTGCCAATGCCTCATACTTTACTCTTTCACAAAACCGCAGCAGAATATTAATCGCGATTGGAGGAAATTAATGGATGATTACTAGAACGGATGGACGCTTTAAAAAAAAAAAAAAAAACCTGATCCAAATCTTGTCCCAGCCAGTGAAACTTTATTTGAACTGTGCTGTTGCTATGGCAGCTGAGGTCAATAATGTAGACTCAGTTGCCCTAGACAGAGTTCAGACAGGTCACGAATTGACCAGAACAAGACCCAGGGGTCAAAAGTTTACTGTAGGGAGGAAGAAACACTCAAAGTGTGAGCACTCACAGTAAACGTTTGGAGTTAAGAGGCATGGATGGGTACCAGCTGACGACGACTCAAACACTGAGGTCATGTAAGGTGTTTGTGATCACATGGCTTCACCTCCACATGCCATTGCATTAGGATAAATATGACAATCCGAGGCTGCAGGACAGAGCTCTGCCGAACATTCTTGACAGTAACTGTGATGATGATGAAAATAAGATTTGGTCACTTTAGTTTGCTAAGGGTCGCTTAATTGCCAGGCTAAAATGTATTTTTCATTGATGCAAGCTCTTTTTGGACTCTCCAGAGATTCATTACAATCAATTTCACAACCATTAATTTAGAGGCTCTAAGATATTGACAAACAAATTAAATTTACATCTTGATGATCTAATTTGTGATAAAGAAATAACTTAACTCTGAATCCTTGGCCTTTCTGATTGGCTTCTCCAGCTTTGCCTGTAAAGCTGTGGTGGGGTAAGATAACAGGAACGAGAGGGGCTTTTGTTTCTGGACATAAATCAAGTCAGTGCACACAAAGAGCCCAGAGCATGTGCAGCCTTTGATAGGACATGCATTGATATTAGCCTCTTAAACACACAAACTCCTGTCAGACTGACAAACCATACACCTTTTCTGCTCTATTTGTTATTACTGAAATGATTGGTGGATTGGAGTCTTGTGTGCAATTTTTATATATATATATATATATATATATAATTTTAGCAGTCATTCCAAGCAAATATCTACTACTCAAACCATTCAGAGCGATAAGAATGTTTCTTTTTTCTACAACTTTTTGCATTTCCTAAACTTGACCTGGCAAAATATACACCCCACTGTGTGGCTCCTCCTGCCCTGGGCTTCCCATCCTCGGCTGCAGGGCTGCTGTCATCCAGACGAGGCTGCAGGCACGGTGGGGTCAACCGTGCGGTCTGCGGGTGAAACTCAGTTCACATTACCATACAGACAGGGGCCCTGACAATAGAGCGCCCATCTGTTCCTGTCAGCTATAACAAATCTAGTGTCAAACCTCCCTCTGGAGACAGGGAGGCAGCGCTGGCTAAATGAAATAACACTGACTCCTCCCATCGACGAGTCAACTGCAGCCTCGTCCTCCAGTCAGGTTAGAGCACAAGCAGACACAGTCAATTTCCCTTCCTCACACAGGCGAGCATGTGACATCACGGAGCGAGTAACGGTGCAAGAATTGAATGCCTGAACTATATTTACCCTCTGCTACAATAGGGTAAATTTGAAAATATCAGCATGCAAGGACACCGGCTCATTCATATCACATATGCATTTTGTTTTTCATTCACTCGAGCTAAGCAAAAAAGGGCTCTCAGCATGGAGCGTTCTTATTGAATTAAAGGCAAATGAGAAAACAAACTAAATCTGAATAGCTGAAAAAGGTGCACATTTGAATCTTAATCTTCATGATTATATTCCTCTCTCTAATTTCATATGCACCGAAATGCTCTCCCGCTTGAATTCCAAATGTCCTCTCGTAGGGTTTGATGTGAGATTCCAACTAGTGAACTAAACATGAACCATGAACTGCACTTGCCCTTGCTGGTCATTATCTTTATTGAAAGAGCGACATGATGCGAATCTTCTTCGAGTTACTCCTCTTTGACTTATATGCCTTTTCCGGCAAAGAAGCGAATCAAAGGAGCACATCCAGGTTTGACCCCTTTTGTTGCTAAATTACAAACAACATATAAAATAAATGGGACGATGGAGTATTCATTTTTACCAGGGTGGTGAGAAGTTTCGTGTCAGTGAACAAGAAGGCGTATTCAAGATAAAAACAATAATTTATGGTTTTCACAAATGGCAATTGTGTAGCCTGACATTTTTTTCTGTTCAATCTGGAAAACTGTTAAGAGACGAAAATAGTTCTATGAAGTAAAAATCTAACAGAGAGAAAGAGAGAGATTCTGATTTTTCTTTGCCTTTTATTGGATTACAGTATCATCTCTGAGTCGGCCACTAGAGATCAATGCTATTGACTTAAATGTCCCTTAATTCTTTTCTTTTCGCTTATTTCTGCAAAGCTGCAGGCTTTTGATCCCTCTGAGAAAATTGTCAGTTGTATGATGAGTGATAAAGAAGAGAAAATGGATAAAACGCCCCTCAGGTACAGGGTTGAGTTTCAAGACCAGCTGGTTACAGAGGAGCCGGGGATGATCAGTCACCAGATCATGGCCCGAAGCAACAGCAAACTGCCCACGTTAGTTAAAAAAAAAACAATCAGCAAACACAAAACACAGATTTTGACGGGCCATTTTCAATCTGCAGTACATCCTGTTTTTCTCTCTTTAAACTTTTGCAGTTTGCGTTTTCCAAATTGTAGTAGGCTTTGTTGTCAGAAGGACAAGAAAGCTAACATTTTGACACCATTGTTAAACACAGTCAAACATGCCACAGCTTAACCCCCAGAACCTAAGGACACATGACCAAACATCCCGCTTGCCCGCCACTAGAGGGAGAGCTTCATCTCTTTTGTATGGAGGGTAAAGACCACCCTCCCATTCCCCCTCCACACACTCCTCAATGCCAGCAGCAGAGTTGTGGGAATCCACTAGAGGGTGATCTGTTACCAAACACCTCCACTGGGGTATTTCATCACTACCAGTGAAACCCCCACAACAAGAAATGTGCTAAAGATGCTTTAGACTAGTTTCCTGTCTCAACTTATCACAGCTTACATGCATTAGACATTCGAGTAAACACACTCATGTGCAGAAAGAGTGGCTTGAACTCACGTTCAGAAGCACCTTCCTCCTGGTAGTCAGAGGCCACTGACATATCATCTGAGGGGGCAGAGCGTCCCAGACTGGAGCTGCGGTTGTCATCTGAACTGTCTTCAAGATTGGATTCAACTAGGATAAAAAATTCAATAATAACTTCATATAAGTCGAAACTTTGTTGAGTTAATTCGACAGACATACATAAAATGGAAATGCTGTGGGAGTAAAATTGAATCATTTGTGAAACCGACTTGTTTTCTATAGAGCCATTGTTCCAGGAAAGACAGAATCTGAACGGAAATCTCGGTGAGCAATTAATTAGAATCATGAAACAGCTGTTCACTTACATCTGTGGGGGAATTCTTGTGGGTGTCTGCAAAAGAGAGGATTTAAAAATGCTTTTAGAGAAGAACATTTTGTAAAGCATAAAATAACCTTCTAAACAAATGGACTGACAATGTTCAGAAAATTTAATGGTTTGTATTGTTCCACTATCTTTCTTAGTCTAGATAAACATTTCAGATCTGCAATGAGAGCCATACGACAAATTCTAAAAGAATCGAAGAGGCGTTAGATTGATAGCAGGATGAGTATCTGTATAAACACATGCATCTGTAAAGCAGTTTGCAAATGATGCATTGACAGCTAAGTATTCATGTAAGCCAGTGCTGAAGAAAAAAAAAAAGTACGCTTGTTCTCCTTGCAAACACCTTGTTTCAGCACAGCAAACCACAAAACCACTCCAGCGCTGTAATTGTACTCCTTGCTTGTGTAAAGATAACAATAGAAGAACTGTGCCATTTGCTTCCTGTCTGTTTAACTGTTGTGTTTCATTTGTAGCTCAATTTGGAGCACAGATTCTCAAGCTGCAAATAATTTGCTTCTATAAATTAACTTTTTGTAGTTTTCAATGTGCCGTACAAACAAGGAGGAACAAGTATGTGTCAGCTCTAATAGCTACGCATGAATAAAACATACTGTGACATCCCTCACCTCTTTTGGATGACTAGAAAATTTCGTAGGAGAATGTCCCTGGCCTCTTGAGCAGAAATACTGAGATTCTCATCCTGGAGTATCTCAAAAACAAACAGCTCACAGTCTGGAAAAACAAAGATAGAAAACAACCTCAGTAAGCTATGCTACATTAGTCTGTTTGTAAGATACAAAAAATATAAAATGTAATTAAAACCTAACAGTATAATGTAAAAACTTTTACTTTGTACTTTTAACATGTGGAAAGAGAAAAATCTGACCAATAACTCATGTGGTATTACTACTCAATAGAGCATATATGTTTTGAAATATGCAAAGGACTGTTCTATTCAGGCAAATGCCATAGAGGCCAGGATGTTCAGATGACATAGTCATCCTGTCTGTGTCAGAACAGATAACATCTCATGGCATCATTCATGTACCATTTTGTACAAAATGTTTTACTATAAAGTAAACACAGCAAAGCAGGATAATTAAAAGAGAAAATAAAACGAATTAAATCATAAAATAGTCTGTAATCAAGGTTTACCCCACAGTATGTTTACAATGAACTGGAAAACCAATTCTAACTTGTAAAAACTCATCAACTGCAGCTAGACACTTCTTATTCACTTCACTTCTAATTCTTCTGAAAATATTTTCTGAATTTCATTAAAAATAATTTAGCATATAAAAAGCAATCTTTAAAGTTACCTTCAAAAGTTAGCCTACCTAAAAAAACAAATAGGCTGATACAAAAATAAGTAGCCTACATATATATATTATGCATACTGAAAGAGCACAAAATTCAATTAACAGTGAAACAATGGAGAATACCTCTTAATAGTTGCCTGAAGTCATCAACAACCGTCCCCATCTCTTACTCTCGGAGTAAGACTCCAACAGAAATAAAGGCTAATAAAATATGCTGATGTCAACGATTGAAGGTCAAAGAAATTCTGAATGAACTTGATGGTCACTTGTCATCCCACAGCATGAATTCACAGTATGAAATAAAAAGGAATTGAAAGAGATATCCACACACACACGGAATCGGTTCGCGGAGAGAAGATGAAGAGGAAGTGCAAGCACATTGTTGTGAAAATGAAACGTGCCAGAAGAGATGTAGGCGAACTACTTTGTGACACAGTGTATTGAGTCTGAAATTAATGTCAAACGAATTAAAAAAATAGCCTATTACTGCTGAATGTGCCTTTGCCACCATATTTTAATTGTTTTACACCATCCACCCGGTTAAAATACAGTTGAGTAGAGTAGCCTACACCGTTTTCAATGTGCTGTCATCGTTTGAATCGATTTAACAGATCAAACCCGCTGCACCTCGTTTTTAATCTCATTGTTTGCCCTAACCACTTTCTCATATCGTGACCATCGATCATAACTACACTATCAGCGGTCTAATGTGTGAGTAGTGGCCATGTCTTCTCCACGTAGAAGGACTCTAAATGTTTACAGAAGGTAAAGGCCTATGATCAGTTTGTTTAAATGATCGTTGTGTTGTGCGGGTTGTGCGTCTATTGATATATTAGCATTTTATGCTAATGTTTACGACTTCACTTCCATTTTTACAATAGGCGAGCCCATCCTAACACAACTGCCCCAGGGCGACCGGTAGTGTTTATATTTGTGAACATTCTACAGAAACGTCCACTTTTGGTATGGCAAGATGTCTTAAAATTAATTTATTTTTTAGCACTTAAACTTAGACCACATTATTAGATTACCTTTTGACTTTTTGAATACACATAAATGACAGCTTAATGATTTTTTTATCTTTTTTGTGCATTTATTTAAAGACCACATGTACCATTTTTATTTTATTTTTTTGTCACTGGTGTTACCTTACTTTTTTGGCAATTTTAAAGGTTTTTATGAAATATTATTTCTCAATTTTTTCATCACATGTAATCAGAGTTACAGAAAATAATGATAATGCAACAAATAAGGAGATTATGTTTTATTTATTTTAATCAGGTTTGTTAAAAGTGATTGAATGATGTTAGTTCATTTGCGCAACCATGTATTTGCTATAACAATGAAAATATTTGAAAAAAACAGTTATAAACAAGTAATGATGCAATCCTTTAATTCTTAACTCTTGAGTGTAGCAGAATTTAATGGATGGAAAATTATTATCATGTGACAATACAATAAAGTAGGTCATACCAGTGACTTCAACTAAAAGCTTCATATAAACGTATGAGATAAATTAGAAAAATTTTGATAACTGAAAAGAGACAGTGGACTAATCATTTTTCATAGATCTTCAGGAAATAGGAAGAAGGAAGTCAAGTGATGTAATCAGTGTGATTTTTATTTCAAAATAAATGATTTTTGTTAAACGGTAACACCAGTGACACAACTCCAGGGGACCACTACTTTCATTATATATTTTATAATATTTATTTGGCATTTTGTTTTTGTATGTCATTTACATCATATATTTGATAGTTATTAATACATTATTGTATTTTAAATGGAAGAAAAACCTGTTTTTGAACTCAAAATAAAGCACGTTCCCTCTGTATATGGCTGTGGGGACGAGCAGTTTTGTGGTGCTTGGAATACTTTATAATTAATAAAAAACAAATATTGCCACATTGATGGTTTAAGAAGGTGTAATTGTTCAAATAACACATTGTTTTATTTTAAAGTATAAAAACTTGTAACCCTAAAGTGTTTTTTCAAGTGTAATATTTCTGTAAAGGCTAGGGACATAAAAATGGACGTTTCCATATAATGACCCAGCAACATTAAAGTACTTTAACAAATAATGTTACTCGCCCTGAACTAGTCTGTATGAACTAGTAAGCTATCAAAGAGTGCTGTTGTCACTAATCTATCACGCTATTGAAGTGCACCAATGACACTGAGAAAAACATTTAGGAGAGAGCGGGGTAAGATCTTTATTTATGTGATAAGGGAAAATGAGGGAGGACTCAGGAGTACAATGAAAGTGTCTAAATTAATTTCAGGATGTTTCCTATCATTTTAAATTATCAGAATGTAGCCTATCTATGACAAAGGGTTCTAAAAATATGGCTTCTTATAAAAAAAAAAAAAAGTGTTCCCATGGCTCAATTTGCCCCAGGTTAAGGGTGAGTCAGTGGATAAGATGCACCTGACCATCTGATTGAATCTATTCAGTCTAAAGAGAATTTACCTCTTCTAAAAACTAATTTAATAATCTTGTTTCCTTTAACAAACAGTCATATTTCTTTTCCTAAAGTTAACTTAAACAACATAAAACCAACCAAATGATGTTTAAATTTCAATCTTTAATTGTTCGCGTTTCTGAAACAATAAGTTGAACACCAAAATTGTAACCTTCCCAAAAACAGATTAAACAGAGTTTGAGTAAAATTAAATAAAAACTGAATAAGAATGAAAAAATAAATGTCGCTAGTGCTGTCAAACAATTAATCGTGATTAATCGCATCCAAAATAAAAGTTTTTGTTTACGTAATATATGTGTGTGTACTGTGTATATTTATGATATAAATACACACACATACACGTATATATTTAAGAGAAATATGTTATGTTTATATATTAAATATATTTATATATAATATAAATTACATGAAATAAACATATACATGTAAATATTTTCAAAATATGTGTGTATTTATATATACATAATAAATATGCACAGTACACACACAAATATTATGTAAACAAAAACTTATTTTGGATGCGATTAATCGCGATTAATCGTTTGACAGCACTAAACTAATAAGCTTTTTAGTCAAAAGATTCTTGGCATGGTAGCTTTTCTGCAATGTTGAACAGGCCACTAGGGACTACAGGTGGAAAGATATATCTGATTATATGTATAAATAAACTACAAACAATATGTATATATATGATAAACTAAACCACTTGTATAGTATCATATTAAAATACCAGTTTATACTTCAGAAGTTTAATGTAACTTCAGTGCCTAAAACTAAAATCTAGCTAGCTTATTAATTCAGGCTAATATTGAGCTAAATGTTTTGCATGGTTTTATATGTTGCTAAATGACCTATATGCATCATAAATATTTTTAGTCCTTGATAAATTTGCTTTGATGTAACAGCCATTACATTTGTTGCGCTAAAATATTACTTTAAAAAGCTAAAAACATTTCAACAGTAAATAAGTGCCTTTCACTCCTCCCACGTGTTTCTTCTTTTCACAGTCTGGGAGAAATTATGGGTTTTCCAAAATACATGGTCACAACAAGACAGTAAAAGTGTACAGTTGCCAAGATATAGGGGGTGGGTCAACTTAACCCACTCTCCCCTACGTTTTAAATTTTGCATGATTTTATTGCGATAATCAGATTTACCCCTGTAGCTCATTTTTTATTGGTAAAACTGTTGATTGTAAACTATATATTGTCTTGCAACACACCCCTTTCTGCCCTACACTTCCTCAGTCGAATGACTCTTGTTCATGTAGTGCAGTCTCTCTGATTCATTTGCATCATATCACAAAGCTTTTGCTTGCCTTTCACAATTGTTTTCAAAATTCTGAATCAGCAGTTTGATGCTGAGAGAGCACTTAATGCATGTGAAAGACAAAGGACTGCATCACATAGGGGCAGCACAATCTCAGTCTTTACATTAAAGTTATTACATTAATAACTGAATTTAATCAGAGCAAGGACAATTTATTTTAATTAAGTTTAGGGTAATATATAGGCTATTATATTTAGGGTAATATATATACACACACACACACACATAATATGTGTTAGAAAAAGAAAAACTAAAGAGAAAAAGAGTTATAAAATTATTTTTTTATTATTTTTTTATTTTATTATTTAAGAAGGCCTCTTTAACAAGGGTGCTTTTAGCTCAAATATAAAAATCATAAACAGTTTTTTTGTCTCAAAATATATATGATAATTTGAGGAATTCTCATTAGCTAAACAATTGCGCAATCAAAAAATGATTACATATTAGATCTAATTTAATCAAAATCATCATTGCACGTGATGACTTTATGGTTCATTTTGCAGTGCATAGCGACAAACAAGTGTTTAGGAAAGTACTATGGTGCATTTTCTTGCTATTTAATGTATTCGGAGAAAAAAAAAATCAAATGAATCTTTTACCCTAGAGACCTTTATACATTGCACATACACTAACATAAGCCTTGCCTTGAAGACCAAATGTAATAGCCTACTAGATTTTTTTTAAATGATGATTGCCTATGCAAAAGTTGTTGCCACGATAGGGCATTGTGGTTCATTTCCAGTGCATTGTGTTTTCTGTGGCATTGCTTGATGGTTGTTTTCTGGCCAGTTGAAAAGAGCTCACTCGAGTCTCTATAATATCATGCAATATTCTAGTCGAGGCGATCCTTTAGTATAAGACTATTTTTCTCGCCTTTTATCGTCCATCCAGCAATTTGGAAAAGTAAAGTTTTACTAACAAATACAAACAAGCCACACAATTTATGGTAGAATTTTTTGCCAGTAGCCTACACAGTAGAGTTTTGTATTTAATACTTTGGAGTTTGTTCAAAGCAAAATCTGCTGTACAATATCACTGATAATATAGAGAAAAAAACATTGTGGAAGATTTACTTCAATGTGGCTCTAAATATTAGAGCTCATATTCAGTATTTTGTGATTTTTACCAGTTTGTTACGTGTAAGGCGTTGTGCACAGGTACAGGGTGGAGGGAGATCATGAAAGGAAAACATCTGAATGGAAAAGGGGGAGCAGAATTCCAAGGAGAGGACATGACCGAATGACCCCTGCGTCACTGTCCCTGCAGCTATGGCCCCGTTGTGAAGGTAGATAGAGGAATGAGCGTGGCCCTCCACTCCAGCATGAGCACTGCCTCCTGCCTGCTGGGCACAGCCATATGAAAGGATCTTGCCTTTGTAATCCGCCTGGGATTACACCTCCCAACAATGCACAGCTGAAAGAGCGACAAAGACCCAGTATCAAACACAGGCCTGGGCTGATGAGAGGAACCTGCTATGATCTCCTACCACCAACACTGCCATCAGCGCCTCTCATCTCCCCAAGAGAGCTCTTTTAGCATTCGCCTTCTCCCCCTTATCTGGGAACACAGGCTTTTTTATCTCTGCATTCCTTTTCATTTGCGTTTCACTTGGGGGAGGAGCAGAACTCTGTCATCTGAGAGTCCCCCCCTCAACCGCCCCGACTTGACAGAAATCACACTCCAGCATGGTCACACACCCCTCGAGAGACCAGGGGTCAATATGAAGGCACTGGAACAGTTTCAGAGTTTGTCGTCTTTCCCATTATGAGATTCAATTACTATCAATCGGCTTATAATGTGTTTCCTGTTAAATGGTATGAAAACATTTCGGCCCGTGCAAAGCCTTGGGCTCATTTCTGTCGCTGGTTTGACCCTTTGAACTTAGTTCTGCTCCTTACTACTAATTAACCTCCCCACACATGCATATGACACTTCAGGCACTTACAGGCAGCACTTTAGAAGATGTTTGTGTGGGTGTTTAAGGACCCGTGTGGTAGATATTTCCAAAGTAGACGGGGGGGGGGGGGGGGGGGGGGGGGGGTATGATAGTTTGTCAAAAGGATTTTCAAGGTATAAGTGTATGTCAACACCACAGATCAATCATGGTGAACTTAGAGGAATGGTTTTCACTACATCTTTTGAGTAGAATAAATGAAGTTCTCAGTTTTCTCATGCGCAAATGGCTAAATTGTATTGGACCATTTAAAAACTACTGAAATTGATATTTCTGGGAACTTCTGAGTTGAAAATAAGTTAAGTTAGAAAATGAGAATTTTTCAGATAACTTCTCAGAGAAACATCTATTCATGTGCATATGCTTAAAAGGATAGTTCGCCCAAAAAAATGTCATCCTCATGTTGTTCCAAACCTGTATGCATTTCTTTTTTTCTGTGGAATTCATGAAGATATTTAAATAAAAAAAAATCAGGGTTGTTTACATTGAACGTCAGTGGGGTCCGATGCTTTTGTGGACCCCCATTGACTTTCACTGTATGGCCAAAAACAGTTGAACAGAATAAATAAAGTCATATAGGTTTGGAACAACATGAAGATGAGTAAATATTGACAGAACTTTAATTTTTGTATGAACTATCCCTTTTAAACATAATTACAGTTAATATTTTCATCATGAAGCTACAAATAATTATTTTTCAAATTGTTTAACTGATTTAGTGTGTATTTACGTAATTGTTTGTTAAATATAAAGGTTTCTATGATACTGAATTGTGGAAAGGAAAAATATGCTAATTTTATTACTGAAATCTGATACTTCTTTGGTTTTGTAGCTTCATTGTGTCGTGCTGTAACTCATATTCTGCTGGCTGGAATATAAAGCCTTTGGGATTCAGAAGGGGGCGGTTGGTTGTATCAGTATCCACTAATATTCAACCTTCACCGCCTTCTAAAAGAGACCAGGGAGGCAGTCCATGAGATCAACGATCTGTCACTGATAAAATGAACCGTCAGCTTTCATTTGTCTCCCTCTGGCACGCACTACTCACCTCTCTAAATCATATGAGTGATGGAGCACCGGTTACACTTTGCCAAGCTTTAAGATCCCTACAAACAAAACCACATGCAGGAAATTTGTCAATTCAATTATGACAAAAACACTGTAGTGTTGGTTTTGAGAGCAACTGGCAATTTTCCAAATCGCCTTTTCTGAGCAGGTGCAATAACTTCACTTCTCTCTCTCATAATCTAATCAGTGTTATACTATAAAAAATCATGCACATGTTTGTTTTTACACTGCCAAAGCCAATATCAGTCGGTTGCTTACTGGCAGCATCCCAGCCCGTGTGCTGCAGGGTCTTTGAAGCTTGTCTCTCTCGGTTACTCAGCTAATAAGGCGGTGGACTGATTAAATCGCCTTGCGAGGACATGGATACGTTTGAGCGAGAGGGGGATGGTCATACATGTCTGTGTGGAGAGCGCAAGAGGAAGGCTTCCTGTTCTTCCTGTTTTCACCGAGAGGAGGAGGCTATCTGCATGTGGCCACTGTCTTAGCTGTTGACTGTATGTCTGTGAAAGACAAGAAGACATATAAAATGACCCCCTGACCCCTGTTTCGAGCCCATGAATAGTGTATACAGTATTCTTTTTATCTCTTTGAGGTCATGCACCCCAGCGGAGTGACATGCTTCAGAGGGACTTGAACAAGACTCAGGAAGTCAAGCCAGGCATTTGATTTGTAAAAGACCCTCTGACAAGCACACCCAGCAGGGAGAGTATATACACTGCAAGCCTCAGATCTGCCCTAAACGTCTCCTTAAAAGTGACTTGACAGCAAAGGCGGTGTACCTGTCAATATGATTTTTGTTGCTGAATTTTTAACTGGAAAATTCTCTATTTTTCCCATTGAATTTTATTAAATACAGGAGGTAACTTTTTGTTGTTTGTTTAGTTTTAATATATTACATAATATAATTTATTCATGTGATGGCAACACTCAATTTTCAGCAGCCATTACTGCAGTCTTCACTGTCACGTGATCGTTCAGAAATCATTCTAATATGCTGATTTTGTGCTCAAGAAACATTTTGTATTATTATCAGTGTTCAAAACAGTTGTGCTGAATATTTTTCAGGATTTTTTTATTCAAAAAACAACATTTATTTGAAATAGACATCATTACATGTAAATGTATTCAGCAATTTATTGCATCCTTGCTGAATAAAAGTATTAATGTCTTTCAAAAAAAAAAAATATCTTACTGACCCCAAATGTTTGAATGGTAGCATATATAAGAATACATTGTCCTTGTGGGGAGATTTAAATATATTTTCCCACAAAAATCTATCAAGTAAATTTTGCCAGCAAAGTGATATGCAATACTGCGGCATCATTTATCAGTATATACAGTGCATCTTTTTTGAAATATTTGCCCATCTTACCTGGTAATCTTAAAAACAGCCACTCCACTATTTCACAGAATTACTGACTCTCTGATGACTATTGCTGACTGCCTCTTTCATAGATGCACATTTGCTTTCTCTCTCCGTGTCTTCCCACACATAGCCTATTTCTTTCCTACATATTGTTTAAGGATGCTATTTTTAATCATCTCCTAATTCTCCGGTATCTGTGGACTGCTCCTCTTGCCCCACATTCTGCAGTGTGAGCCTTTTCTGCACACTGACAACCTGGTGAAAAACAGCCTCCTCCTCCTCCAGGCTGACTGAACATCTGTCTCTGCAGCACTGTAGCTTTTCTACTGATGCCCACAGATGGGAGACCCAGTAGGAGCCCAGAGCCACACTACCCAAAAGGCCAAGCAACAAACATTTAATAAATTAAAGTAAACATGTCACATTGTAGCTTTTTCCCCTTCTGGCTGACCAACTAATATATATTTGTATGGATTTTCCAAACAAATTTTCATTTGCATGGTCATTTCAACATTGATGCTTGTGCCGTTATTTATGAACTTTCATAAATGGAACTAAATATGTTTTTAATCAGCATCATGTCTTTGCTGCCAAGTTTTTGGTCTGTTTTGGGATTTAATTAAAACTGGGCATACCACAATGTAGCTTACATTAAGTGTAAAAGTAAAAATTAAACTTATGACACTTTTTTGTCATGATTTCACCTTTCTATTTATGTGAAATTGCTTAGTGAAAATTCTCATTTTAACTAATATCTAAATCTCAATAGCAGTTACCTTAGAAGCATTTTATTAATGTTCTTAATGAATTTTATTGTCTATTTATATTAGGCTAGAGATCTGATTTTCAGTTTAAAGCAGATAATTAATTTTGGAGAGAGATAACACTCTGCTTGACCTTTGGGAAGACACCCTTCTCATCCCCTGCTGGACAGGCCCATGGCTTTTGTGAATTAATTTAGGTCTGAACTCTGAGTGAACCTGGTCAGTGGAGAGGGTGCTGACAGTGCGTGGCTGCTGGGGCAAATACTGTGCAAACCCTACACCCTGAGTAAATATTGGAGCAGTCCATCAGATGATCAGGGAAATGGAACAGGGTTGTCAAGTCCCTGCAAACTTTCTAGAAGAATTGAGGCAAATGGAGATAGTATCTAAGGTTAAACTTTTTTTTCTCTCTCTGTAATTGCTCACTTCTTCGCTGATTTCCCCCAAAAACATTAAATGAAATAAAGACACAGATTTACAGTACACTGTTTATGCAAACAAAGACCATTTGTTTTATTTCCAAGTACAAGATTTACTTGTAAATCTTACTTTCTACTTTATAAGAAAGTACAAGTGAGATGCCAAAAGGGGTCTTCTAACTCGGAGTTAGAAAGGGTCTTACTTGGCTTAAAGTCCTAGCCTGCAGTATCTGTGCCAAGTTGGATTGAAACATCAAATATAGTCAGTGAGTACTGAGCACCAAGGAGTGTTTACATGTTTAGAGAGCCTGTAGGCACAAAAAGGTGAAAAGGTCATTGGAAGCCACCCGGTGTGTAATGCAACATTCCTCTTGTCAAACTATACAGACTACAGCAACACTGATTTAAATGAGCTCTATTGTATTGCAACATCCTCTGACAATGGACACAATCATGCCAACATCATGAAGAGCCTTTTAATTAAAAGAAAATCAATAAATTGATTTAAATCGGATTAAATCCACAAACATGTTTCAGAAAAATAAAATGTATTTATTTATTTACCAGAACATCACAGGCCAGATTGTTTTCTAAATGCATAAACATGTCAGTCTTTACTACATTATTTTTTTACTCTTTCAACAGAGGAATGAATCAGTAGTGCAAAAAAGGATATCAAGAAAAAAAGAACATTTAAATGTCTTGCTTTGGACTATTAAGCATATACCCTGTTAATGCATTTTGAACCACGAATTCAGTAGCTCAAATGCAGCAAAACTTACTATTTTGCGTTATATATAAAACACGCATGCACACACTAGCGCATATTTAATGCTTTGTCTGACAGCAGAATAAGTTAAATAGTGTTTCACAGCACAATGATGAAACATGAGTTCGTTTGCCACAAAGGCAGGTAATCATCAAACAACAGTGGAAGAGTCTGAGGTGGGAGAAGCTCCCGGGGATGAGCTGTTTGAGTTGTCTGCGCTTTGACCAGAAGAGCAAAGAGTCGCACGTTTAATTACCGGAGCTGTTCCTTCCTTCTCGCGCTTCTTCTGTTTCATTCTGCGATTCTGAAACCAGATTTTAATCTGCGTTTCGTTCAGTTCGAGGGTGGCGGCCACTTCTACTCTGCGTGCTCTGGTCAGGTACTTGTTGAAGTGGAACTCCTTCTCGAGTTCGGTGAGCTGTTTGGTGGTGAAATTGGTGCGTATTATATTCTGCTGGCCGTGGATCCCATATTCATCGACTTTAACTGAACGAGACAAACAAAAAAAGACAAATTAGAAACCACATTTGACATTATTTGTATACTACGTACATTACTCTTACAGTAGCCACTGTAATTCGCCTCAACTCACCTGTTTTAGGAGGGTTTCTCTTGACTTTCATCCAGTCAAACGTTGGCGCTTGTTTGATGTTCGTCTTGGAGTCGCTGTCACTGTCAGTGGAGACCTGGTACTTGCTAAACGAACCATAGCCGTGTGTGTCATGTTCTCCATAGGGATAGGACTGATAATGGCTTGTAGAGACCGAGCCAGGCCTAGATTCACTGTATGTTCCACTGCTGGCTCCCATGTTCACGACAGAAAAAGCAGGGGACTGAAGACGCATGTGGTCATCTGCTTGCGTGAGAACATGTTGATGTCCATAGTCCGAGTGAGGAGGTCGGGTTTGCTTGCAAAAATTGGTGTGTCCAGTTTTCCCCATGTCCATATTCATGTGGTATTGCTGCGAATGAAGTTGTGCATAAGTTGTGCCATGAGTTTCGTGCGTTGCCGGTGTAAAAGTGTTCCCTCCGACTGGCCGTCCCTCGGGAATGTAACTATTTGTACTTGCACAAGCACTTGACGAGTATTCCTGCTCCATAGGAAAACACCCAACCTTCGAACTATAAGTGTTAGCACCACGGTTATAAATCGTATAATCTAAGAAGGAATTCATTGTTGACTGTCCCAGCACAATTGATTAAGCAGGGTCAATATAGGCTGATGTGTGGTCCCAGTGCCCCCACAACCTCTAAGCAGTATGTCAAATCCCACAAAGTTCTATCCGAGCTCATATCAGTTAAGTGACAGATCATGTGACTAATTTTGCACCAATAGTGTGCGACCTGTGGTAGCACTCTGGGCGTTGCAGGTGTCCATCAAACGATTCGTATTTACATGACAAACACATCAATCGAATCCACCCATCAATCTGGTAAACTCACAATGTAGGTCTAATGTGAATTAAAGCGAGCACCGCAGTTATAGCAAATTTATATTGTAGCCTATATTCGTGACTGCGAGGACAAGTTGTAGCAAGCTATAAATAAACAGGCCCTAAAAATTCGTCATACACAATAACTTTCACCATTGACTTAAAATAGACTGGTCAGCCTTTAAGTTTTTTCTTTTCTAGAGAGTTTCTTGTGCTATTTTCAAATCTAAGTTCCTAATTTAACTGGAATGAATGACCCCCCCCCCCCCCCATAGTGGGCCACCCTGCTTTTTAAGATAGTGCTTAGATATAATCTTCCATTAAAACAGGCTAAGATTATGTGACGCTATAATATTTTGCTCCTACACAGAGGAATATTAAACGTGTATATGATTCCTGAAGATACGAGGCTAGTTCGACTTTTTAGATAAACCTAAAACCATAATTTTTAATACAGGTAACATACTCCATTCGAATACAGAAACTTATTAATAAGAGTTGTAAGTTGTCAGAGATAAACTGATTAGATAATTTCAAATTAACATCGCGAGAAGCAATAGTCTGCACGAAAAATGTCAAATTCATAGAACTATTCATTTTCACACAATAATTTGACTGATTTACTAAGAGTAACGTTATTAAATCAATCAAGTACATTAGGCTACTATAATGCTTATTTACCATTTTTGGAAATATTACATGAAAGTGGCATTTAATCATTTAAAGGGGGGCTTTATTATTGGCTATGCTCTAGGGAACATGACAGAATAGTTTTATGTAAATTATCCAGAAGAGACAGAGAATGCCATTAATGCACACTGGATAACCATATCAAGATATAGCATACTTCTCTTGTCATATTTGCGGAAGGACGTTTCACCTGAGGCACTGTAGATGCTATGCATAAATAATTCTCTTGAAGCTTCACTCAAGACGGTGGTGGTGGGTTGTTGATCAGAGATGGTCCAGCTAAGAGACATTGTTTTCAGCCTAGTCTTTTTTTGTCTCATCCTCCGGTTCTGAAACCAGATTTGTATTTTCTTCTCAGTAAGTCTGAGTAAACTGGGCATTTCCACAGGTCTCCGCCTGCACAAATATGCTTCTCGGGCTCTAGCTGGTCACTTGTATAAAGCATGCTCTTTTTGAGGCAATGAATCCCAGCGGGGGCTTCTTGTCTCTCCTGCGCTGTTGAAGAACATATGACATTTTTACATTACATCAACACCATTTGAACGAATAGGGCTATTTTATTATTCGAATAAATATTTTACACATTGATATGATTTTAGCTAACAATTCTTATGCCAAAATGATCATTTGTATCGTTATTTGTGTTGCTGGTAAATAATTTAATTTGGATTTCTAAACCGTTACTCACCATGAAGCCGCGCTCCTCTTTGTGGCGTTTGCTTGAATTCTGTCATCCAGGAAAATATGGGTTGGTAATAGGCTACAGTAACAGTAAACTTTTTGATTCTTTCAGTTATCTCCGGTAGTTTGCAGGAAGAAACACTGATGAGTTACTGTCTTGATTGAAGATGGTGTACATTTTTCCTCTTGTTTTAACGTCCCCTTTTTTCTCGTTCAGTATTCCATTTCACAGTGCAAGCTGGTGTCTGACCCAAAATGTTTGTCATTATGTTCAAATGCATAACGACTTTGTTACAAATAAATCCGCGACGTTGTGAGACACGTTCTTGTTGTTGTTCGTTATCTGCATTTTCTGGACGGCTTTCATCAGTTATGTCGGTCCTTTCTGGGGGTTTAGCAGAACTCTGGCCTCTCGTGTCATGTGACAGTATGGTTCCGGAGGCCCGCTGGAAGATGACCTGCAGGGTCAGAGCAACACGGTGTGAGGCAGAGAACATGAATCCATCATCGCAACTAAACGGAAAAAAGATATGAATAGTGTCTCTTTTGCGGAGAACGCACTGCCAGAATCTAGAATATCTTACTGTGCTACTGACAAAAAAGGGTTTCTTCTTCAGCTGCATAATATTATTTAAAAATAGGCTATAGTGTTATGCAGTGTGAACAAATCACAAACTCAAAAGAAGCTAAATGCAATATAAAAATGTATTTTAAATTTTGACAGATATTCGGCCATAGAAATATGACAAAATATAAATACATGGACAAACAAAATGCATAAAAATATATTCATGAGAAAATTTATACAATGTCATTTAAATATTGAGAACATATTTTCCTTTTAATTTTAATTTTATTTTAGGTAGACTACACCCAGGTAAAACAAATTGAATTCATGGTGTCGAAATAATTCTACACATTTATTGTCTGTATCAAAAATAAAAGAGCCATGTGCACTTCTTATTCTCGTTTATTATTATTCTTTTTTTTACTATTAAAAAAGGGAAGACTTCATTCATGCAGAAAAAACAACGTTTGGAAAAAAAGTTAATCGCGAATCAGGGCAAAACAATAATGCTCTTGAATTAATTTTTTTCCCCGAATGTACAGCAAGATCCCCATTTAAAATCATTTAAACATTAACTGATATTTACGTCAATTGTTATGGAAAATAAAAGCTAAAGCATTTAAAATAAGAAAATGGTTGGTATTTGAAATTACAAACTACATTTCACTTTATTTTTTAATCGTGACTGGGATGATAAAAACTAAAATAAATAAGAGACTAGTTGGAAAAAACATGGTAAGGGTAGTGTGCAGTGGTACAGAAAAACGCACAAAGCCCAGTGAACTCGTCTTGAACCTTAGCCAAAGTACTAGAGCCATTAATCACCAGACAGATCCTCCACCATTCACAAACTGAGCTTATTCTTCAGCAGCTTGATTCCGTGGAGAGCTGGAATCAAGACACAAATCAGAGGGACATTTACTAATAAATATATTTATGTAAGTGCAGGCTAATTCACGCTAATCAACAATATTTAAAAAAAATAATGATGAATAAAAAATAATAATAAAATGCTAATAACAGCCATTGATCATTTTCAGCTCTACTCCGAAGTTCTACTGTGTAATTCAGTATGAGTTATGTCTTCTTTATATGTAGAATATAAAACAAAATATTTACCTCTCCATGATATGACGATAAAAACGCAACATAAGCTTGATACAAGCCAAAGGATCGAGTGAATCAAATTCACGGGTAAAAACTGCAGAAGATCTCGGTGCAATTAGATAATGTGACCCAACACTAATCAGACACACTTTAGAAAAAAAGAACACATCATAACGAAACAAAAATACGCTATATTAGGCAATGCATATTCTTTTTAAACCAACAATACCAGACTGCTGAAAGGAAAACTTCCTCTTCTGGTAAAGGATTACAGATCTATTGAATGTAAAAGCTGATGGAGGCAAAGAAGGATGTCTCTTGGAGTTAACAATCGATATAAATTGAACTGCGAAACAAACAAAAATTAAGCAAGATCAGGATGTTGCTCTGAAGCGGTATTGATGGTACAAACGATCAAGAGCGTTTACCACAAACCAAGAATGAAGGGATGTGTGCTCTTTTCAATTAAATAGGTTGATAATGTTTTGTGTAAATTGGAAGTGTAAGTATAGGCTATAATACAGATGCTGCTAGGCTATATGATTTTTTTATTACAACATATAGCTTACACATAGACACGAGAAAGAGAGAGCTATATAGTTATGACAACTGAAACGTTTTCTCTGCAGAAAGATCACGAGTCCTGAAACTGGTTGGAGGCTACCTTTGCAACCAAATTCACAAGAAGCATTAAATATTTTAGGTGCTTTAATATGTCAGCTAACATCTTTACCATAAAACTGTTGTAAACGCTTGTAAAGGGGACATCTGTTTCGAATTATTCGTGCATGATATTGTAATTAGTGATGTTGAAGATGAGAGAGTGCCGCTGTCTTGGGACGGTCCTGCGATCAATTCCCCAAAGGTCCAGGAGCCTTTGATCTCTCAAGTTGATCTCTAGTGTTCCATTACTTTGCTCATGTCACTGTAGCAGGGTTCGTCGACGGCCTAAACTGGGTATAGTCACCACCAGACGAGCCCATCTGGGCCTTAAGAATCCAAACTTAAACATTTGACCATATTACCAGTCCTTGACGCGGTGATGTACTGCCTACAACAATATCATTTAATGTAACGGCCACTTCATTGTATTGATCATCTAGAATCTAGATGGACTAACTTATTTATATGGGCGTCTGTTATTGTACAGCCTTATAAAATATATAAGAGCATACACAAAAACCTTCAATAAAATCCAGGGGGGGGGGGGGGGGGGGGTATTTACATACCGTGTCTACATAAGAATAAACGTATAGGTACTTAAAGAAAATGTCACATAAAACAATTTATTCTGTAACATTTTTTTCGCAGTGAACAAATAGAGGGACACGAGTTCCGTACATTTGTAGTAATAACAGGCTGAATAATGTAGCGTTTTATACAATAATAACTGATTAATTTTTATTCATAGAGCAGTGAAAAAATAATACGCATCTCAATTTTGGCCTTTACATGTTTTCTTCGAGTCAGGAGACAAGACCGTTCCCAGCAACTACAGTAGCTATGTATCCACAAGGTTTAGATCTAAAGATAAGCTTACTCACAATGTGTGGTGCTTATGCTGTGCGGTTGCTCCTACATTCTCCCTCTGAGGATAGCTTCTTGCGAAGGAAAAGCCCCAAGAAATATCTCCCAAACTCAAACAAGTTAGCTCGGCGAAGAGCCAGTCTTGAGGAATTGGCTGCGTTGCCTTTCTGCTCTGCAGCCTCTTCATTAATTATTTAATGAATCACGTGATATGGCAAATAAGGGACGCGGAACCAGTATCTTTTCACTTATTTCATCCACCTCTTTACTATTCGTCCTAATTTAGCTATACCCTTTGTATCAACGAAAGAGTGAAAAAAGAAGGCTATTTAATTCAAGCAAGTATCCAGCAAAAATAGTAACCACACCGATAGACTGACTCGTTTATGCATTATAATCTAAAAACAAAGGTAAATTCAGTTGACATCTGACAGTATTTCCTGATGTGAAAATTACCTGTTTCTTGTCATGTTTCTTCTTCTGATTGTCTGCAGGCTGTCCGTTTGATGAATGACACGAGGACAGTGTTCTCAAAGGGTCACATGTAGTCTTATACACTTGTTGCTAGAAAAATAAAAGAAAGTAAAATCATCATATAAAACATTAAATAACACAGCAAAACACTTTGTCAAACGACAGAAACATCACATCCTCTAGAATATTGTCGTTTTTTATTATTCTTGAATTGTTAGGCTATAAAATTCTGCGTTATTAGGGATTTTATTGTCTGCCTCTGAAAACATGGAAAAATACAATTTAGATGGTTTTAGATTGCGAAAAAGAAACAAAACAAAATGGTGAACAAAACTTTTACGTGAATGATCCTGCAGAATTATTAAATTGGAGAAGCCTAAATTTCGCACGTTGTCGATGGACAGCATTTATCACCTTATGACAAATGATGTAGCGCCATCACGTGACTGATTTTCAAGACCATCAAATGTTTAGTTTTTTTTTCAAAGCATGTCTCCAATAATGAGACAGACAGACAGATAGATAGATAGATAGATAGATAGATAGATAGATACAAAAAAGTACAAAAGTGCATCCACAATTCCATATGGCGTTGGGTTTATGTCAACTACATATTCCCCAAGACACGAATTTGCGACTATCTTTTCACACAAATTCGGATCTACAGGGTACATATAGATGACAGACATCATCGGTATTGTTAAGCTTTGTTAAGAAAACAAACGTTACTTTTTACTGTGAATTCGTGGAAAACAACAACTGTTACTTGAGCATGACACAGTTCATTTTCATATTTTCACCCATCACCAGACATCATTGTGCATCATTCCCACTTCAGTTATTTGCTATTTACTTTCCCATTTACTTCAATATTTCTAATCCAACTTCTTTAGCGGGTTATTAAACTGTGCATTATTAAACTATGCCCTAGCCCTATCAATAAGATCTATCTTCGTTGTATTAATAATAGCTGTAAAAAACAAAAGCAAAGGCTATCCTGCAAGTCTTATTCATTGCTTGTAGTTGGATGAAATCCTAAGATCATGTAAAGAGATAGTAAACTTACTACATGCCTCACTGTTTTGCACAATCGGTGGTCCCCGTCTTGTTTCACGTTGTCTCTACATTTTCTTTGCCTCCAGTAAATATATTTTCACATTGTAAATCCATTTGTAAAATTTTACGTATTGAGCATATGGCTTTTTTTTCTTTCGGACTTTCATTTCGTGTGTCTCTGCAGGACTAGCCTTCCAACAGCTTCACTGGACACATCACACAACCTTTTGGGCGCATAACGATCGATTAAAGATGAAAAATTCAAGATAACCTTAAGCGAAATATCGTTTATCAACTTCATTAGGCATCCTGCTGCTGCACATTTCGATTAGTGCTTCCTGAACGTGGATCGCACTACTATCGAGTACAAACAGACCTCTGAAACAGACCACTAATTAAATATTCACCCAGAATCCTTTTTTAATTCAGTTTAATAAAAAAAATCTATGTTTTAAATGGCAAAATTAGCAGTATGGTTATTTGCATGGTCATTTATATGTTTTATTTTCGAACAAAAAATAACATTTGAAATAGTACATCATACAATAATTTAAGATTTCAGTCACTGCTTTCAATTTTTATTTATGTTTTGCCATTGCAACAAAAGCTGAGAATGCATGGTGCCAGCAATCACAGAACATAGTGACCTCAGCGTGAACTCAGATTCTTCACCATGCCACGCACTGTCACGGTATGTTTTCTTTTTTAATATTCTAATAGCCTTGATATTTCAATATTTGAACTGTTAGTATTTATACCATGCTGTTGGGTTTTTTCTCACTAGTCCTCATGGCTATTTTATGATTACACCCTTCCTCGTAATTTATTTAATAGGCTATTTTAACAATATTGTTTAGACTTGGATCACACACCAAATTCAAGAAACGAAAACAGATATAAACATTTAGAACTGCCCCACTGAAAAAGTTTTGTTTTCTCCCTGAATTTTGTTTTCATGAAAAACCTGAAGCATCCGAATGTCCAGCTACACAGAATGAGTAAGAACTGATCGGGAGCTCGGTGTGAGGCGGGCCCTGCTGGTGATGAAGCAGCATTACATCAATCTTACTAGCAACTAAATTAGAACTAGCCGTTCACAGACATTGTTTTATTTATGATTCAAGCAAAAAAACTTTTAACATAATCTAATCTTTTTAGCGTTGCCTCGACTGATCAATTTACTTGATCGTACAGATCTTCCAACAAAGTCTGTCCCTCCCAAAGATGTCGGTGCAGTAGGGAAAAAATGCCTTTAGGAGAATTAGACAGTACTGACTGTTGATCGAAAATGTATTCCAGAACTGCGTAGGATTACCAGCTTGTCGGTTTGGCATGCACCCTGTGCTTCTCTGGGAAGGCATGTGTGCCACTCTCGTCTCCTGACCTCGGAGTGATCCCTTCCCAATGAATAATTGATGAGAACAGCGCCCAGATTACCCCTATCAATATGCAAAACACATTATAGGGGTAAAATGGGACTTTAATAGTTATGAATCGAGGAATCACGAGCAAATTGTAGTTACATCCTTACATCCACCCAATCTTCTTTAAATATATATAGGCTATATAAAAATACAAACCACATTCTCTTATCTCCAAACTGTTACACTTATCCAGACATACAATAATAGGCAAAAGTGGGTAGAACAAAAATGATCTGTAGCCTAATTTTTCAGATTGCTTGATTGATACCATTAAACAATTTACCATGGAATACCGCTGGAATACCAACACAATATACATGTAACACCTCTCTGCCTGTATTATCTAGCCAGAGAAAAATTATACTAGGCCTATTCTTAATTTTTAGACATCTGCTGTGAAGAATATTTTTAATGTTGTAAAACTAACAGAATTTTTAAATCCATTTCTGCAGGTATTCATGAAAGTATAAGGACATTATATTCCATAATCCACGCAAAAAAAAAAAAAAGCTTCGCAAATACAAAATTCAACCGGTTCAATCATGCACTTATTGGTTAAAAAATATGCAGCAACACAATGTGTTTTTTTCTTCTTCATTTTTTGACCGAGTCAAAATCCATCGAAGTTTACAAATGTATTTTTATCATTGAATAAAATCCTACGTAAATCTATCAAGTCTGCGTTGTCTGACACTTGTAAATCTTTGAACGAAATTGTACATTGGCTAAAATGCGTGATCCTCTTTTAAAAACAATTAATTAAATGACCATCTGTAGCCAAGGAAGAGACTTACTTGAGAACTACAGAGAAGACTTCTTATCGTTTCACATCCAGCAGAAATATTATTGAAATGATTGTTGACAGCCAAGTCAGCATGGGATATTACTTCTGTCCAGTTTGAGAAGACTCCGCATGCTGCCCACAACCTTTAGAATCCCGCTGAAGCAGTTAAACAGTCAGTTACATTCAAGAATGTGAATTATGTAGCACATTGTCAACCCCCCTAAAACCATAAAACTAACTTTATGGACCTCACGTGACTTTTTTAGAGCTGCATGTTGGTGTTATGGACTGGACTTAAGAAGAAAATAGTCGGGGTAGATGATTTGTATGTTGTGTTTCATAAAATAACCTGTAAAGATATCATTCTGTCCATCCGCTTTGAGCACTGCGAGGTACGTTGAGGGGTTGAGTTATTGTTGTGATGTGACACACAAGAGCTTGGATATTGCCATATATTATAAGCCATATTGTTGTGTACCGAGATCCAAAATGTCCTCGCAGAGCGCAGCAAAAACTGAATGGACTAGACTTTGTTTTATTAGAACACATTAACACCAATAGCTTTCATTTAAGAGCAAAATATTTATTTAAAGTGTAAAATACTGGCCAAAAACAATTGCCGATCCAACGTTGGGATCACTAACCAAACAGGCCTACAGACAAACAGAGACTTTCATATGACTGAGAGAAAACTTTATTTTTCTTTCTGAAACAACTCATTTTCAGTTTAGACACAAATACAAAAAAAATGGCAGAGATACCATCAACATGTCAATGACAAAACATTTTTCTCCAACTTTTAACACAGAACGTCCATAACTCACGTTGTGCACTACAAATAACATATTGGTCACTACTGTATAAAGACATTTTTCATAGGACATCTTACGAGCCCAAAGCAATCTTGTGCTGCAGCTTAAGTACACAAATGTAAGTGCGAAAATATTATTTTTCTCGCAGGTATACCATCTACGAGAAATCAAAAAAGCCTAGCACATAACAAGAATATAGCATGTTGCGTGAATAATACATGACGTTTCAATACAAGTTCAAGGATACAACAAAAGTTTCTCTTTTTTTTTACACTATCACTTAGGATAGTTAGGTAGTGCGAGTTGTACTGTACATAATTCTTGTAACAGGTCTAGAATACGTTGCACGAATAGCTCACATGGAACATGCTTTCCTCCACGAATGTATAAACTTGACACACTTGACATTCACACTCATTTCATGGCGATTGTAACTAGTTTAGCATATGTGATAACAATATTGAAAAGCTGACAATTTTGAGTTGCACGGGGGAATCACACGTCGTCAGGTGAAAGGTGCAGCGCTGTAACAGTAGTCGAATTTTCCAATTATTGTGACGTGTATTTGATCAATTTTGAAATGCGCTCCCCGCTGAAGCGAGAGTCATACTTTTCAGTTTATTGTCCTTCTTCCATTTCATCCTGCGATTTTGGAACCAGATTTTAATTTGCCTCTCTGAGAGGCAGAGAGTGTGCGCTATCTCTATTCTCCTCCTGCGCGTGAGATATCTATTGAAATGGAACTCTTTCTCCAGCTCGAGCGTCTGGTAGCGAGTGTAAGCTGTTCGAGCCCGTTTTCCATCAGGTCCAGTCATATCTGGCATAAGCAAGGGCAAAGAGATATTAAGCAAACATCATCAAGCCATCAAACGGAAATGGACTTAAATGTCCGTTACATTTTAGATGTTGGACTGCTGGCTGATTCTAGACTATATTCCAGGCGACGTGCAGTTTAGTAGGCTACCATTGAATTTTATGGCTTTACTGCTGCACAATAATTCTACATGCAGTCACCTCCCAGAGAGTGGTTATTCTCAATTTAACCTATACTTAGGTGAAACTAATGGTCCGTCTAAGCATTACTGTTTTTGTTGGACAAACATTAGCAGGCTACTAAACGAATATGAAAATCTGAAGAATAAAACATGCATTTAAACCACGCATAACCTAAACTTAGCCTACTTCATGAACTGTTATCATCAAGATAATTTCATTTTATCATGCCTAAATAAGACATAATAGAGATGTGTATACCATGGTTAACGTGCAGCTTCCTCATCCATGGGAATATCTGTGGAGTTTGACCGTCGTTAGGTGTTGTAGTCGAGCTCGCCACAGATTCTTGCTTCTGCGTGCATGTGTTGGTGGTGGTCTGTGCTCCTTCCTCGGTCTCGGACGAGACATTGGTCTCGTCTGTGTCCGCAAAATGTGTGCTGTTGCTGCTGGTGAGATTGTTGCTGTTGGTGAGTCTGCTGTTGCTGGTTCGTGTGCTCTGATCAGATGGAGGAGAGGAACCCTTCAATTCCAGAGACTCGCTGGTGGCACAAGACAGGGGATCTGGAGACGAGAGCGAGCAGCTCGACTGTCTGTACCGGGTCTCCTGACCCGGATTTTGGAAAGCGCGAGAATCTTCTCCAACTGCTCCGAAATGGCCATTGTTGGGACGGTTTACACTAAGGTCTATTCCATTGTAGTTGTAACCGAAAGACCCGGAATGCATGCTGGTGGAGTCCCTGTAAGAAGCGTTCATAGCGCCGTTAGTACCATAATTTAGTAACTGATAGTCAGACCCATTTGGATAGCGCCCTGAGAACGAGTTTAGAAAATAAGAGCTCATTTGGATGTTTTAAAATGTCTTGATTTGTAGATCTTGGTCGTTAAAATCCAGCGCCGCACAATTTATGATGTAATAATGAATTATAGCAATGCACTGTACTTCGTTTTTGCCATGTATGCGGCCAAATATGGGAGAGCGTTAGGGCATCACGTGCCTTTGTTGACCAGTCGTAAATTCTCTCTGATGACTTCAAGAGGTAATTCATGCTCTATGGTTACAAATGATGACGAAATGATGATCGTTAGGTTCAACTCAATGGTGCCTCCCCATCGCGCGCCACATCCCACGTTAGCGGAGGGCGTCACCTACTGGGAGAACAGTAAAATGACCAAACACCTGCCCATTTCCTGAAGCCTTTTTACTGCATGAATTTGTAACAGTGCTTTTTCTGCATAGAACTAGGTCGTATTTATAAATTAAATTAAGGCAAAGTGTGAATATTTCACGTCGTTTGAAAAATTATTAAGACTCTCAAAGCAATCTTGGGTGTTTCAGCGACTTTATGCTGTCATTTAGTGATATGAATATGTGTTTTACTTGACAGGTTAGTCAACCTAGTTTTAATCGCCAAACCAAGATGTAGATTTACAAGGGGGAAAAAAAAGAAAAAGGCTACAACTGGCGAGATTCTTATACTATCAAACTGGCCCGTTTTACCAGCAGATAGCTTCACAGAGCAGTGAAGAGATGGAAATTAATGTATAGGCTATATATTTATATTATAGGCTATAGCAGATGTCTATCAGATAAAATATGTTATGTCTTGAAGAGTGCCTTATACCAACTCATAAGGCTGATAATAAAATGTCTCTGGCTCATTATATCAGATGCCCATGTACACAAAGAAAAATAAACCACATTATTTGTTAAAATCATTTTATTGACAAAATGACATTGCTAACAAAGTATGATAACGTATTATTCTTAGTGCATTCACATACACATACACAAAAGTGACGAGCCAATAAATTAAGCATCAAAATGTCCCATTTTCTTCTTTTTAGCACACAACGGACTGAAATACATATTCAATGTAAGACCTTTAATCCCAAAGTTTTAAACTTTGAACTTATGTTTTCTTTCAAATTATAGGCATTAGAATGTTCAAACAGCGAGAACACATTTGTCTTATTAGTTTAAATAGGCCAAATACCGCAAAATATATAACAGTGTAAAAGCCCCCCCATATACTGTATCTTTTACCGTCTTTACAGAGATGATTCAGACGCCTGTTTTAATGAAAAAGAAAGACTTTTCTTGAAGCTTTTTTATGTCAACATTAAACTTATTAGGTAGTTTTTTCTTGTTGGACAGACCAGTAGGCTACTTATTAATTAAAACTACAGGCTAAATGTTATGTACAATGTTTCTAGGGCTTCTATAAGCTCCTTTTTAACATTTATCCCGCCTTTCCATCATCCTCCTCTTCGCTGACCTTTGCGGAGTTCAGCACTTTATTCTCCTTTTTCCATTTCATTCTACGGTTCTGGAACCATATCTTTATCTGTCGTTCCGTCAAACACAGAGCGTGCGATATTTCAATTCTTCGTCTTCTGGTCAAATATCTGTTAAAGTGGAACTCCTTTTCCAGTTCAAGAGTCTGAAACCGAGTGTAGGTTTGACGACCCCTGCGGCCAGTGCTGCCAGGCATTCCTGTCAAAAAAAAGTGAAAACAGACACACTAGATGAACATCCAGTAGCCTATATACAAACAGAACATAAATAATAAAAGAACATTGCTTTGTCACCATTATCATTAGGCTATTAAGATAACTGTTATTACTGCAGTGGAATCATATTTGACATCTGAATTTAATCCACATGTGAGGGTGAAATGTTTTAAGAAATTCTATTAAAGGTAATCGATAAACATCACTGAGTGGAGTTTATTTTACTCTAATAGCCTGTCTAATAAAGACGTGGAAGGATTTACGCATCGGGTTGCTTAAAAGCGCAATATTCATTAGCAATTTGTTTTGCCTGGGTATAACTTTTTCTAAAGACTGCAGACTATGCCTCTTCATTATAGGCTATATGTCTTTTCTTTATGTGTTGTCGTATAGCGGAAAGTAATGTAAATTGCGCCCCTACTTCTATAACATGCAAAACTGCGAAATCGCAAACGTGTCTTACCATTACATGAGTTCATCCTCTGCATCCACGGGTAAACCGCTGTACACGGTTTGTCTTCACTGTTAAAATATCTCTCTGCACCCTGTTCAGTGCAGTCCGTCTTGCACTGGTCTTGGGTTAGGACCAGCGAGTCTTCCAGACCTCCGATAGCGCACGAGCGGTCCGCGGTTCGGTAAATGTTGGGTGTTGTGTAGTCACAAGCACTGGTGGATCCGCTTCTCCCAAAAACGCCCCCAGCTTGCTGGTAATACGAGGAGGTGTAAACCTTGTCCTGGACATTGGTAGCTCCGAACGTAGCGCTTGGATAATGTCTTAAAGGATCTGTATATCCAGAGGAATATAGCGGTATCTGACCCAAGAAAGACTCCTGTCCTCCGGGTAGAGACACGGGAAAAGTTGAGTTGACGAAATAGGAACTCATGGGGTGGCCAGTGTTATTGTCCGAGTGTTATGATTTGTTGTGTTTTATAGTCCAAGTGGTTTTTGCCATTACTTTATCTGAGATTTGGTTTTAGCCGAAGGGGGGTGGCGAGGTGCCAATCTGAGACCGCGGGGAAACGGACCAGCTGATCAGTTCCTGACCAATCCTGAGCCCTTCTGACTCCAGGATAACGTGTAAGGTGGGGGCCCTCTTGTTGCACAGAATGGAATCCCCAGGGCATTTCAAAACACTCAGACGCAAGTGTTTTTCACCGTTTTCCGAAAAACATATAGAAACATAATGCAATAATATAAATAAATTATTATTTTATAGGAGTATGAGGTTAATAATTAATTTTCCCTCTACATTTTCTAATTTCTCTCAATCGAAATATGATGCAAACCTCATTTTCAAATGCACGTCATTTTCATTTCGACTTTGTCTTCATTCAAAAATGTCCATTGCTGAAAATTTGCCAAAACTGTATGCAAACATAATTGGCTCAATTCATGTGCACAAGAGAATTTCAGAGACGCACAGACGGACTTTTACTCTCCAACACGAAGTTGTACTGACCTTTACCCTCTTTTTGTATTAAATAATACCATATACTATACCGTTGTTGAGACCTTCAGCGCATTCTCTACATAAATAAATACATTTAGACAACTGCAATACGCTAATTTACAAAGACTTCATAACTTGCATATTTTGAATAGGCCCTGAAAATCATTCTAAACAATTAAAATCTATCTATCTATCTATCTATCTATCTAGTTTACCGTAAATGGCTTTCACGCTGTTTAAATACAGTGCAATTTTTCTCCAGAGGCGCAGCATAGACTATTTAGTGAAATCACCATGAATGCTTCAGCAATACATTACCACACTGTACATAAAAAAGTAGGCTATTTTTTCTATATCGATAGTAGAAGATAAATACAAACTCAACATTAATCCAAGATTAAAACTTAGCCAACAACAACGCCATCACTAATATTTTAAATTCAGCCCGGGCCATGTTGTTTATGTTGCCCTCTTGCTTGAAATAGACAACGTCAAAGTTATTTAACACAATTATAGAACGGACTTACATTTTATTTGCAAAAATGTAATGTCTAGTGTCAATGAAATACCAAATTAATAAAAACAAATAAATTAAACATTCTCTGAATTTAAATATTTAAGTAGCCTATTAAGTTAAGCCTTTAGTTAAGACAAAAGGATACCTCTCAGAAAAAGATAACCATTAATCACCATTCTGTTTTGTAAATTAATAAAAATTGATCTTGGTATTATTGAATATCGATAAGCTGCAGCTACGTAAGTAGGTTACAAGATGACGTTATTGTTGTGAGTTTATACCTTGGGTCATCCTCATATTCTTAACACTGCAGCGATTCTTTTGTCGTCATAATAATAATAATAATAATAAATATCTGATTAAGTAAATGCTATGTATTATTTTAGTTTTTCCTTACTCTCTAAACTAAGTGAATACAAAACAGCTCGTTCTTTCTTTTCGTTTGATATTGTGTTGTATTAGCTATGTTGATTGACCCGAAAGAAAGAAAGAAAGAAAGAAAGAAAGAAAGAAAGAAAGAAAGCCTATTAACAAGGACATCGCACAGTTTCAGTGCCAGGTCAATAAGAGCAGAGAAACAAAAATAAACAAGATTAGCAAAGACCACATAAAATTACACCCAAAACATTAACCATTCACTGACTTGCATTTGTCGATTACTTGCTCATTGTAGACACACTCTGGCTGAACACAGTATCTGGGGATGCTAGAGGTCTTTGAGTCAGATCACAGAGAACACCCAAACACAGAATTTATCCAGTTACCAAATCTCGTCACTAGATGACATCGCAGAGCAAGAACTGGGAAAAGGTGTGCTTCTTCAGGGACACACCAGAACAATTTCCCATTTTATTGTAATTCC
Source organism: Schizothorax lantsangensis (assembly GCA_027422415.1). Taxonomy (NCBI): domain Eukaryota; kingdom Metazoa; phylum Chordata; class Actinopteri; order Cypriniformes; family Cyprinidae; genus Schizothorax; species Schizothorax lantsangensis. The sequence continues at coordinate 21,023,830 of CM049860.1, read as the reverse complement.
AAATTAAACATTATGTTGATTATTCAGATTCTGAATGACCAAATTAGGAAATCTAAAAAATAAAGACACAAACTAGCTACTGAATTTTTGTTTCCCAAAACAAACCTTAGAAAGCTATTGATGCTTTAGAGGCATAAACGTCCTCACAAATGTCAAAACATGAACCCATCACTGATAAACGGAAAATGTCACGGGTTTAAGCAAATTTCGAGAAACATCATCCAAATAACAATGGACAGAAATAGCAACATCCAACTTTTTAATAAAAAATCCCTTAAAAATGCAGAATTCATGTGCTATAATGCAGATTACAGAGATGAGGCATGCCTTTGCTATTCAGAAACTCAGTAATGCTGATTTGTACACTCAAAGTTAATGTAAATCAATGCAGCGGCCATCTTGTAACTCTGTAAATAATACTCCCTTTTAAGTATATATTTTTCCGCATTTCCATTATAAGCATACAATTAGGCCTAGCCTGTTTGCGTTACACATCATGTCGATCTTTTTAGACGTATAGGGACGACCCCTAGCCTATACGTCTTACTTCTACTTTCATGCCAGTTCTTATTGACTAATCCAACTTTAATCTGTTTGTTTTGTTATACAAAAGACATGCTCAAAAATATTATTGTGAAAGTAAATCTGTGTGCATCATGACATCGCTGGAATAAGTAGAGCACAGAAGCCTATAGGTCCAGTCCTACCTTTTCCTTTCCCGTCCATCATCGCTTCACTGGAATGATCCAAAACAATCACGCAGATTCGTCGATTAACCAGGATCTCGCGTCGTATTATTGGATGTACTGGTAAAACAGACAGAGCTAAAACTTGATAAATTAGAGAAGAATGAACTAAGGTCCTCAGTGAATTTTGACCCTTGCACTCTTAGCTGATGTGAAAATCTAAAGACGCTTCGTACTAGCGTGACGTCGAGCTTTCCATCCATATTAACGCACACCATTCGCCCAGCTCAGGAGAATTCGTCTCTCCCTCTGCTTTAACAAAACGTAAAAACACATAAAGGACAGAGGTGCTACTGACTGCGCCCTGACCAAAAGAATGCTGCATTATAGCCACTTGGGAAATCATAAAAAGTTCATGTTCACAGAGAGCTGGTCACGTGACCTCTGTCAGCCAATCCACTGGCAGAACCACACATAAAGTTCTATCACAAAGTTGTAAATTTTCATAAACAGCTGTGAGTTTATTGCTTTGCTTCAGCAGCAACTCGGTCGCCGCCATCTTTATTCGTTAAATAAGAAAAAAGCACGACTTCACTTCATTAAAAACCACTGAAATATAGGCTATTGCATTATTTTTTTACTCGATGAAGTCTATTATAGGCTACTGGAAATTTCGATTTCGATTATAGACATGGTTCATAGTCAAGCTGCACATAGGTTTTGCAATGTTTAATTAAAAACATTAAAAATGTGTAATATATAAAAACGAACCATTTACAGAAATAGGGTCTCTTTTGACCAATTTGTGGCTAAAACTGAAATAAACCAATTACCCTAATATAAAAGAGCACCATTCCCATTTTCTCAATGGTTTGCGTTCTTTTGTAAGGTGACTTTAAGAGAAGAATAGACAAATGGAACGTGAAAGCTTTTTACAGCACTAAACATGCGTGGAGGAAAGAATTGCTTCCTGTATCTACGAACAAACACTTATTTCCGACATTTATTGGGGCAATAAAACAGTATAACCCAAAAGTGACCGAGCATGGTCTGTGGGTTCTACCCTCGAGAAGGAAATGCTCTTGAAGCTCAGTGCATGTTGTCCAGAAAGGCCCTAAAAGCAGCATACGAGGTATACATTCAGAATTATTTCTATTTCTTAACAGCTTAGCTGTTAATATGTTTTGCTTATAACTAAATTAAAACAGAGTGTAATATAGCCTAATATATATTTGTTTTTTTACGTCGCACTCTATATTCGTTTAAATTTGAATTAGTTTTCATTGGGATACAACTCAACATACATTTGAATTTGTAGAAAGCTACATTTTTGTTTAATAGACGGCTACTTATAAATAGCCTTTATATAACCCAGTGCACTGGTTTTTATTCATTTTTAGTTATGCATTGTTCATTTAGCGTTGGACGAGCTGCAAAGTATTTTTTCGTTATTATATTCTTAAAACTTAATCTCATCTTCATAAGGATCTCTATTTTGTTTTGAAATGAGCGATTTCATTACACTTAGTCTTTAGCTTGCCTTACACAAATAAGAGAAAATGAAAATCAGATGGAATAGATTGAGAATTATATGGAATATAGCCTAAATATAGCCTAATAAAATGACGTTTTGCTTTCAGAAACGATTTTATATTTACTCGTAGCCTATTCGTTAGCTGTATATTTTAAATAGAAAAATATTTTATTAAAACATATTTAAAACTTTTTTATGTATCTATAGGCTTTCAAAAGTGTTATCGTCATTAATAGCATTCAAAAGACGTAAATGAGACGCCGCTATTTGCCCACTTGTGTTTAAATGAAAGGTCTAATGAAATGAGGTATAATAGGCCTATCTTGGAATTATTTCACTTTTCTATTAATTTAGGATTACATTACAACTAAAAAAGTATATATAGGCTATATTTAGTTGTTCACACGAGATTGTTTTTGATTATGATCTAATCTCAGAAACGTGAAAAATATGCTTCTCGTAATGGATGAAAACGTCAGAAAATATCTGATAGAATTATAATATTTGGAATGGTTCAGTTATGTAAATTCTATAAACAATGTGTCGTGCTAATTAGGTCTGTCTGAGCCCACGCCCAGCCTAAAGAAAATAATAACTTCTGCATAGCCCAGGCCTCAATATCCGTTTTATCCTTTTTCTTAAAAATAAAAAATAAATGGTTTTAAAATGTGTGATTTCAAGATGTCTTCATGCCCTGCTCATTAAAACAACAACGAAAAAATACATACATTTTAAAGCATTATACAAAAAAATCTAAAATGTATAACATAACATAAAGAGCCCTTCCAACGGATCCGGTAGTCCACATCAAGACGAGTTTCATATTTTGAGGACACATAGAAAATAAAGTTTGGAACATTAATGGTTCCCTTTTATGCGATATGGTTCTTGGGAAATTAAAAAGTGTTTGTTGTTACATTAGCCTATATGACTGTAAAACGCCAGTGAACCTAATTGTTAGCGTGTACAGTTCAATACAATTATGTATTTTACTCGTTTCCAGAGCATACATTTTTGTTTTCATATTAAAAAAAATGCTAATTGTTATGACTTATAGGCTATGCCTACATTTTACATGAAAATTTGGTTAATGTTCTGATGTTTTGAGTGGATTCAACGTTTTGAAAAATAACATGCAACATTCATATTCCAATTATTTAATTATCTCTCTAGCACAGGTTTAATAATGTCTCAGTCTCTGTTTTTGAAGATATTCTTCTCGTTGGTCGGGCACGTGCAGTTTTTATCCAAATACAAACGCAGCTCGAATATAGGATTTTGCAAAAAAAATGAAATTTAGTGTTGGCTACCTCTACAGCAAAACGATCATATTAATATAATAGGTCTACAATATAATAAAATATATCGGCTTACATTCAGTTTAATTAGAGCTATAAATTTACCTTTACATTTAAGGGGGGGGGCTAAAATACTTTTGCAACGCGCTGAGAATTTTCACGTTGTCATGATATCTTTGTTTTGAAATTATATGGTAAATAATATTAATTTTAGGTCCATTTTAGGTCATAACGAGAGAAAGGAAGCAATCGCTTGGCTGATCTTTTTATTTCAACAAATTTACATTCATGCATTTAGCAGAAATACAACGAATATATATTTCAAATCACACTATACACCAGAGTAAATTATAGACCAGAGTGTACACAGAGGAGAGCTCCGAGTAATTCAGTATCTTCAAATATTTAATCTCAGACAATGAATATCCTATAGACTGAAGACTCTGAAAGAAAGAGACCACAATTAAGAGGCATCTGGCACTTGCTGTTCATAAACGACGACACAGAGATTAGAGACCAGACTGCTGGGAATCCAACCAGAGTAATAAAAGCCTGTAAACTGCCTACATGAAACGAAGTGCTCATATTGAACTTTTGGCTTGAGGTCAAATGGTTTCGGTCGACACTTTGTTGTCAATAAATACGTGATACGTAAATTTGAAAAGAAGTATACAGGGTAGATGTTCGATATTCGTTCATTAATATTATTGCGTGCTTATGGTGCTTAATATGTGCTTTAAGCATAATTCACCATTATCATTTTAGTTATGGCCTATATTAAGTTCCAGATGCTTGAAATAGTTTGAAACTTTTTTACCAGACGACATGGGGAACATAGACCACCCATGTTTATTGCAATGCATCTCACGAGAGACTGTGAAAGATAAGGTCCTTTTTTAATATTTTGATTTTTTATGATATGATCGTGATATTCATATAGCCTATTTTACTTAATTTATATAATCTACTTAATTTTATTTATTTTTTATGATTAATTTAAATTAACTTTTCATGTGATTGATTTACAATTTACTTAATTACCTTTATATGATTAATTTACAATTTACGTAATTCTATTTAACTATAATGTATTTTATCTCCAAATAAAATACATTAGACTATAATCGAGCAATCGAGGCTTTTATTTTGGTTCACTTTGGTTGTAAAGTGTGACAATAATTTGGGTGTTTGTGTTGGAAACAAGAGACAATCCAGTGAAAGGAAAAAGAACAAAGGCGAAGGGATTCTTTTCTTAAATTTTATTGTGGCTTCTTTAAGGAACCACTTCCAGTTAAAGACAATAGAAAATACAATAGAACAGTGCTTCACGGAACTGCAATATCAAATATTTACACAGCATTTTTTTTAAGAATAACATTGTGCGTTCGAACCATCCCTCTCAGGAAAGCACATAACGCATGGATACACTGACAAAATGATTGACGCAATGACCCATATAGTAGGTAGTTCGGTTGAAGATCTGTAAACCTGAATAATCATTTCTGAACAGTATTAACAATCACAAAAGTGCATTTTCTTACAGTAAGTGATACAGTAATGCACTCACTAATGCTGATTCCTCACCCCATCTTATAGGTTCTAACAGATACTGAAGATGTCTGGATTGTGACTCCCACTAACTCTGATCGGAAGTTGACGCCATGCAGAGGATACAGCCTTCGCCTCATGTGCCCTCACTGCAACAGTGACCTCAAGAGAAATCTCCTCGAGGACAAACACACCAGTGAAACCTTACACAACTGAGACTGACTCAGCAAAACATAATAAGCGGAAATAATCACCGTTTGGAAACAGAAACGCCTTATACGTTTGCAATAAATGGAATATATGATTGGCTTTGTATTTGATAGCCTTTGCGTGTCCATAGATGACATTTTGAACCTCATACTTTTATTTAAATTGCAGTTGATGGATTGCAGTGATGTTTCTTTTTTAATAGTCAACAGACTATTTAGAATTACTGGAAGTCTCCGAGTCCTCTTCTCCTGATGTGTGTTTTTCTGATACCTGGCTCCCCTCTTCCTTCTCAATTTGCTCTTGTTCCGCTTTGCTGCAGGGAAACTTGTCTTTGTTGTGTTCTTTTTTCCACTTCATGCGCCTGTTTTGAAACCAGATCTTCACCTGCCTCTCAGTGAGGGCCAGCGCGTGAGACACTTCGACGCGCCGCTTGCGGGTCAGGTAAGGGTTGAACAGGAACTCCTTCTCCAGCTCCAGCGTCTGGTAGCGGCTGTAGGTCTGCCTGCCCCTTCTCCGGCCGGTAGCTGTGGGGGGAAAGAGCGTTATTTCCGGTGACAGTGTTTGATTTCTCATATATCTATCTGTGTAAATAAAACAAAGTCATAAAACCCTCACAGTTTCTGCACTGCATGCCATTACGTAGCAATCTGGATTTTTTTTTAAAAAAAGGGTGCTAATTCCTCAGTAATCTATAGGTGCCATAAAGCGGTTAATTGGGGGTAATAAGTAGGCCCACCATTGTCTACAGCGTTTTATGTGGGACTATAACAGACTAGGTGTTTCTCTTCACTCATCTCACCTTGTGGTCTCATCCACGGGAAGAGCTGCGCTGTGCACGGTTCTGCACTCTCCAGATCATCCTTGATACTGCTGACCTTTAAATTACAATCCCCAAACTGCTTAAAATCCGCATCTGGTGCGCTGAAGAACGACTGTCTCTGTAAACTGTCCTGGCCCAAGATGTTTCCCGTGGCATCTCCAGGGTAAGCCGCCGCGCACGGGTTCTGTTGGTAAGACGCGTGGGAGAAGGATGATGTACCGTGGTGGTAGAAGTCCGGGAACTGAGCCGCGTGCTGAAACGCAGATCCAGAGTTGTGACCGTACAGCACAGATGGTCTGCCTCCAAGATCCGGCGCGTACCCTGAGCAGTCATAGTAGTTGGAGCGCAGAGAATCGCCTCCTTTAAATTTAGTGAAGAGGGAATTGACGAAGTAAGAACTCATTGCCTGCCAGATCACCTCCCCGATGAAGGAACTTTGACAACTGTATTGAGATCAGGCAGTCTCTTGATGAATAATGTTAATTGAGCAAATGCAGGCCTGTTGTTACAATAAAAATGAATTCATCCAGGTGGAAATTATCTACGCGTAAAATGTCGTAAATATTCATGCAAACAAATGTATCCGTAGCTGCACCCACATGACTCCTGATGGTCCCCGAGCAATAAATAGTTTTCCGTTTTTACTCTCTTTGATGGTGAGTTGCATTTCATATGGGCGTTAGTTATTGATTCCTTATATCATTGGATGGGCTCGACATCTCCAAACAGACAAAGCGCGATCTTGTGATAGGAAGAGCAGGAGAGACTGAAAAGAGAGATGAAAAAGGGGAGAGAGGGAGTTCTTGGGGAGGTAGAGGGGGAGGCGGAGTAGGACTGTTATTGGTAAACCATTTCGGTGCCAAGAGCACATAGGCCTATAGCCTATACACAGGAAGAAACGAAATGTTTCCAGTGGGCCAACAAAAATAGATTTATTCAGGTCCATCGTATGATGAAATATACCATATTTGTAATCGCATTCATGTTTATGGTTTGATGATATTCGTCTGTCTTAAAGTCTAATAATGCAATGGCTACTGCAATTACTTAGGCTATATAGCCTTCTTCGTTTAGAAAACGCTATCAAGTACAATACAAGTGACTGGATCATTCAAGATGGAAAGGATTTTGATCAGTCAGCTCAGAGAAGCTAAGAACAGACCACCCGTTATGTTTAGGCTATAGCTATTACACCTCACATCAGAAAAATATAAGAGAGGGGTCCTTTTGATATTTGGAATTTTATGTCATTATTTTAGGCCTTTACCGTTCACATGTAAAAAAATAAATAAAAAATGTTAAATTTTTTTTTTTTTGCAAAACGAGTGAAGTGTGTGAATGTCTCTTCAGGTTAGACTGGGTCCTGTCTGCTTTTAGAGTAACACCGCCATCGTGTGGTGAACAATGCTAGTTCATTCCAATTCATTCACGACAAAGAATCTGTCTAGAACACTCTTAACGAATCCATGAGCACAAAAACATTCAACCAATAACATTTTTAGCTTTTAAATGTCATTTTTTCTTGGACTATCGAAAAGCTAAAAATATTTAGAGTGTAAGTTACTTTGAGTTCTCTCTCTCTCTCTGTTTGCAGCATGGGGGAGAAAGGGCAGTAAAACGGAGTCATTTTCTGGAGAAAATGAAAAGCCAAACAACGCGGTACTGAACAGCTGCAAGATATTTTCATACCACAGTTGCTTTCATTTTCCGCATTTACTTTACGACCAGAGGAACAACTAATTAGATTTAACTGCCTTCATTTTATGCACTATTACATCAAGCCACGCGAAATTAAGCGCAGGCCTCCCCTGTCTCAAGAAGACACAGCATTTCTCTGTAAAACATACACTTATTATTATTATTATTATTAAATAACCTGTTTGCTTTTGTTTGTAAAATAGCCTAATATATTTGTAATATTCTTAAATATATTCATATTCTTTATTTTTATTATTAATACATTAATTTGAAAAAGTATACATTAATAATGTGTGTTTTTTATATTATATTGCAATAGTATTCGTTTTTTTTTGGTGAGATTACACCTCTAAAACTAATCTGGAAGATCGTTGAAGCCAAATGAAGCCAACTGTTCATATCTGAATAATTCTAAGCTTACGTCCTACAGAACAGAACATTTCAATTTAAATATTTAAAAATTAATTTTAAACTAGCTAATTCTAAAATAAGAAACTAATTTTAAACTAGTTCTAAAATAAAAGAATGTAGCAGCGATGAGATGAAATTACACACGGATGCTTTCTGCAACCAGTTTTGCTTTTGCGTGCGATTAAGGAAATAAAAAAATAATAATTTCATTAGATTTTTATTATTTGCTTTTACAATTTTGATAGATTGCAAGTAAAGTTGTAAAATGTTTTTGTTTGATATTTTAGCCTCATCTAGCTCATCTGTCTTCACTACAGTGATGGAGGGTGTGATGTTCAAACTAAACCACCTTTGACCCTTACCCATAATTCTATATGATTGCCCTCTGTTTGTATATTTATGATGATGTTCAACATGACTGACTAAATTTATGCACTAGCTCTGTACAGAGGGGATATTTATCTACTGCAATGTAACTATTTCAAAATCTATTCATTTAGAGAAAAAAATACTATATTTTTATTTTTAATTAAAAAATAATACATGATAAGGTTTTAATACTATACAAAGGTTTTTATCTAAGCCCCCCACACACACACTTTGGATAATATTTTTTGGGAAACAATGTTAAATACAATTTGCCTGCTGATAAAACTCCACTTCAGCTAAATTTCCTTCTTCCTCATTTTTTGTATTTATTTAGAAAGTGTGATGTATAATAATAAAATCTATCAAATCAGTTTAGCAGCACACACATAAGTGCTAGAAATTGCATGCTAGAACTAATAAACAAAATACTATCATTTTTTTATTGAAATGTTTATTTATATTGGCTCAGTATGACATGAAAAATCACGGAAATAGCTTACAAAGGCTGTGTAAAATAAAAGTGTTCACATTAATTTATATTAAAATCATTCTCTTATGGCTTCTTCCAAACTAAGAATGCATAGCAAGAAAAAACATGAAAGGCTACAGTAGGCACCAGCATACTTCACTGTCAAGTTGTAAAGTTTCCTGAATAACTGAACTAAACTTGACAAAACAGAGAAATGGATTTCTATTGAAAACAGCAAAGAGAGAATTTTCACATTTTCAGTACGGAAGACAGTTGAGTGCAGACCTTCTCACCTTCTATTCCTGATTTATTACTGACATCTTAACACCTTTCCTTAGTCTGTATTCTCCATACTAATTTTATTGAATTACTTGGTTATGTTGAGCTTGTACACGTCCTGGGTCATGCGAGGGGCCTTTCGAAGGCCGTGGGAGAGGTGTGGCCTGGGGACAAGAGGAGCAGGGGTGGAAATGACATAGAGAGATTTGGGGTCACGGAACACTGTGGCACCCTGTGACCGTCCTAGAACGACGGGAGGCACTCCTAGCATTGACGCTCTCGCTCTCGACTCAGCCAAAGAGGAACTCATGCTGCCATGACGCCAAGCGAAAGACCCATTTACTGTGAAGCAGAGAAAGAATATAGGTGTATGATTTTCTATGAATGATATAAAAGCCAAAAATACTATTCAAAAAGTTCATTACTTGTCAAAGGTATCCGCTGAGCACTAGTAGCTTTCATTAGAGGAGCAGAAGCCTGCTGCTTTGCATTCGACGCTGCCATATCTTCCACCTCACAGTGTTTCAGACCTCCCGGTTCAGTCTGGACTGGCTGTAGCAGACCGTGTTCTAGAGAGGGCCACGGCTTTCGGCTTTGCAGCGGCTGGTACTGTATATACTGCATGCAGGGCTTGGCTTTTGTAGACACCTGCTGATGATGCATCATAGTGCAGAGGTTCTTCTGCCTCCAAGAAATCTCTGCAATGGAGTCCAGCTGGATAGAGAAAGTAGGAACATTTTATATTAAGGCAGTTTAAAATATTGTCCAGTAAGAGAGGAGAATCTGCTTACTTTTTTCTGCAAAACACAAAATATTTTGAAGAATGTTTTAGCTGTTTTTGTGTATACAATAAAAGTCAATGGGGTCAAAAACAAGACCGGACCAGTGTTGTTACTGTTAACTAAATCTAAAACCATTAAAATTGTGTTTGGTAATTGAAATAAAATAAAATATAATTATGAAAAACTTGAAAAAAATCTAAAATTTTAATTTAAATAATAAAGTTTAAGTAGTAAAATGACCAAAACTAAAACTGAAATAAAAAATAAAGCTAAATAGAAATATCTGGAAAAAAAACTAAATCTGATAAAAATGACAAAATCACATTAAAAATGACTAAAACCTGGAATAAAATTAAATTGAAGACAGAAAAAAATTAAGTTAAAAACTACTTCAAAATATTAATAAATTCTGTATATAAATAATACTTAAATAACACTGCATTGGACTCCACTGACATTCATTTGACAAAAAAAAAAAAAAGACATCATGAAACATCATGAGGGTTAGTAAATAATGATTTTTTTTTGGGTGAACCATCCCTTTAATACAGGATTTTTTTGCTCACATACTTTGTGATCGTGTCTGCAGTGTGAGGGACAGCTGGTTTGTTCACGCGAGTGGTTGATAAGTTCAGTAAGATGATTGGCACTTTGAAGGAGCTGGTGCACTTGGTTCACCACACCCATGTTTAGCAGCAGAGTCTCTCGCTGGTGAAGTTCACTGACTCTCTCTGCCTCCTCTTCCTCTATTAGGTCAAGAGCAACAGGTGTCTCTCCCCTCAAGGTGGTCTGCTCTAGCATAGCTGGCAGCTAAAGAAACAGATCCCACCACATGGCATTCATTAGTTATTCATGAGTTCAAATATAGACACCAGGGTCCCTCTAGTGGTAGGTCAACGGAACTCAATGTTTAGTCAACCAAGGAAACTTGCAATGCACAATGCAAACAATTATTATAAATGCATATATAAATGCAAGATTAAAGAGAATGACTCACTGAATTGGGGTTTTGGTGCGGGGGCTGAATTCTTCTTGGTTTTACTCTTTCTCCTGCAGATTCACCTTGAAGATCGTGCTTACGTGATCCCTTCTTTTCTCGCTCTTTCTGGTCCTGCTTCAGATGCAACTCCTGGAGCTGCTGCCTACAGATGCACACGTTTTGAATCAATATTTTTCTTCTGCTGTTGTTTGAAATTAGCTCGATGTATTTCTGCAAAACATCCAGCAGTATTATTTGCACACCTGGCACACTCCTCCCTGGCTTTGGAGGCTGCAGTCTCCTGAAAGAGAGAGCTGCTGTGTTGAAAATACTTTTCATATTTCTCTCCTCCTTCCCGAGGGAAGATCCGCCGGAATCCGCCCATATGTTTTGCTTCATATTTCTCCATCTGCTCCACACTAGCAGCCTGTGACTGACGAAGCTCCTCATTCCTTGTGAGGCGAAACACACATGGAAGTTTATGTAAGATGTGCCCAGACATCATAAAACTAGTATGGAAGCCCACTTTTGACACGAAAAAAGGGTAATTGTGACTTTTTATACATTTATTTTTTAATCTAAGTTTATATCTCAATTTTATGTTAACATCTCACAGTGCAGATGTTTTTTCTCAGAATTGTGGGTTTATAGATATAAACAATTATATAAGCAATTTGGACATTTTCTTGGAATTCTGAATTTACATCTCACTATTCTGTCCTAAAACTTTTCTTGAATGAATTATGCATTTTGTGATACAGACAGATCCTTTCATTCATAAAATTAGGCACCCCTTTAAATACATAAGAACTCAAAATTCAGAAGAAAAATGTATTGTGAGAAGATAACTCAATATTCTGAGAAAAACGTCAGAATTATGAGATACAAACTTGCAATTAAGAGAAAAGTTGTGAGATCCATCCATTCTCCACATTCTCTATAAGGTTGGATTACGAGAATTGTGAGAAATAAGTTCAGAATTGTGTTATAAACTAGTAATTCTGAGAAAAAAAAAAATCATTAATTACATATTTTTTGTTCCGTGGTGGAAATGAGCTTTCATAAACTAGTGCTGCTGTGGTTTTTGTGGTACCTGGCCTCTCTAGAGCGGTTCTGCTGGAGTCTCTCCTTTACCCGGCGCCTCTCCTCCTCTGTGATCTTCCTGCGGTCACAGGCCCCCAGGTTAATCAGCACCAAAGTGTCATACAGCAGGCTGTCCTTCACCTCCCGGTCCAAACGGGAGTCTGTGGTGAAGCTGGGAGAGTGGTTGACCTAAACACACAGTTTAACATTTACATAGAGCTAGAATGAAAGCAATTCACATAGCTTATGTTACAACAAAAAGTCTCAAAAATGATGATCTAAGGCTCAAATACAAAGCCTCAAAATAAATCCATACCTCAAGAAGCCAAGGTTTAAGTCGACGGTCCAGTAACACATCAAATCCCAAGATCTCAAAGCAGGCACTTCCAGATGCATGATTGGGGAAGCAGGTGTGGTAGTTGTGTTTGAGAATAGGGTGGGCAGATATTAGTGTCTTAATGATGACATCCTCAATGTCTGTCCACACCTTCTCAGTGTCACAGCTCATGGCTTCCATGAGCTTCTTGAAGCTGGAGAGTTTCCTATGAGGACGTAATTGAAAAATGGTTTTCTGTGCAGTTTTAAAGAAGAATAGCTGAAAATCATAATCTGCGAGAAAACCTAGATTACCGTTTGCTGCCCGTATCTTCATCACGTACAAAGTTTTCACTATGCTTGTTGATGGCATAGTTAGTTAAGTGCATGCAAACATCCTCCTGTAGAGTTGGTTTGAAGTCAATATTTTATTACAAGCAATTTTCGTAGATTTGTTTGTTTAAACATTAATTACTACCAAAACGCAACTTTTGCAAGCTTGTACATTTACTGTTTTTAGAGCCCCTCACCAAATTGTTGCCAGTGGGCTCAGTATATTGAGTGGTGCAGAAACGGACTAGTCCCTCATTGTGCATGAAGATACGGAAGGGGTCACAGCTGGTCACTAATACATAAATGCGCAGGTCAAACTTGAACCCATCGATGATGAACGGCTGCAGAAACAAAGATGAACTAAAATAAAATAAATTAATTAAAACATTTTATTTTTTTATTTATTCTGAATCTACTTGATCTACTTAGAAAATATGACACCAGTGCTTCCTGGTGTAGCTGTGACATGGCTTTATGAATATCGTGTTACCTTGGATATGTACACCTGGCAAATCATGTGTTCTCCTGGCCGAATATCTTTATTGGACTTGGTAAGATAGATACCACGACCTTGGCAACCTGAGTCTGGCTTGCAGATATACGTTTTGTGCTTTTTGGCTCTGGTGTAGGCTTGGAAGTCACTATAACTAAAGGACATTGAAAAGGTAAAAAGATTCAAACTTTCTTGTTCCGCTCATTAAAAGATTGTAACTAGATTGTCTGATTGAACTTGAATCGACTCACTCTGCGGGGAGGCACCATGTGCGAGGAAAGATGTTGAACTCCTTCGGGAAGAGCTTCAGCATACGATTCATATTGCGTGCGAGCAAGTCCTTCCTGCAGATTTCATTCATGCCAGGAAAATGGTTGATTTTCTGTGAGGGGGAAATTTAAGCATCTTGTTAACCAAGGGGGAACGAGTGAAACTGAACAGGACACTAAACAAGAGAAGAATGACTTCTGGCAGCAAACACCTGGTAACGTTTCATATCCATGACCCTGTCTAGTGAGACAGAGCAGTCAGTCCAAAACAGGATCCAGTCTTCTCCTTCTGCAGCCTCTCGTATCCCGTATCTGTTAGCAGCACGACGCACTTAAAAAACACAACATGCCATTGCATTAACAATGTTTATTAAAAGCTTTATTACAGTTAATTTTGAGACGATATCCACAAACGTTTGGAGTTAAAATCACACAGCAAAAACGTACCACTCTCATATTTGCAGTTGGTGAGATTTATCCACAGTCATCTGAAAAAGAGGAAGAGGACAAAGAGACAGACCTGTGCATTGTTCTGGAGTTGTAAAAGCTCTCTTGTTATCCTCTACACAACAGTTTTTGTTTAATGGCAACAATTCTGTACTTTCTAATTCATCTAACTTTATCTAACCAATGATTTCTAGTGTATTTATTAATCTACTTATTAATCGGACAACATTTTACTTTATTAATGTAACTTATTGTACTAAACTGCTACTGTTCATTGTTAATATATGTTTTTTCATTACACATTATTGATTAATTCATTCATTCCGAGTCACGGTCATTATACTTTTGCCAATGTTACTTTATCCAACTTGAAATGTTAAAAAATGTTGAAATGAACATTAATAAATGTTGTAAAAGTATTGTTCATTATTATTTCATGATAATTATTGTATTAACTAATGTTACCGAATTGAGCCTTATTGTGACATTACAGAAATATTTTATTATATTCACCACTGTTCAAAAGTTTTTTCCCCCCCTAAGAAATTAATAATTGTAGTCACCAAAAACACAAAAATGGATTAAAAATGACAGTAAAGATTATGAATATATAATGAATTACTAAAGAATTTCAATTTCAGATCAATTAAAATGCAATTTCTAACTTTCTATTCATCGAAAAAATCGTGAAAAAAAATGTATCTCAGTTTTTTTAAAATAATAATATAAAGGTTTTTAACATTTACAATAATAAGAAATGTTTCTGGAGTACCAAATCAGTATATTAGAATGATTTCTGAAGGATCATGTGACTGGCTGCTGAAAATTCAGCTTTGCCTTCACAGGAATATATTTTTAAATATACTGAAATAGAAAACCGTTATTTTAAACTGTAATAATATTCCACAGTATTACTACTTTGTATTTTTGATCAAATAAATGCAACCTTGATGAGAATAGGAGACCTATTTCAAAAATATTTTCCAAATTTTACCACCCTCAAACTTTAGAACGGTAGTGTATATGAATACCATAACATAGAAGTGGCTTACTTCTTCTTTCTCTTTTTCTTCTTGTTGGCTGCAGGCAGAGGAACTGGTGTGTTACAGGGCTCTGCATGAGAGTCACTTCCCCAGCCTTCTCCCTCCACCCCTGGATCAGGCTCACACCTCACCGAGTGCTCCGCCGGTGTCCCCATTCTGAGAACAAACATAAAAGTTTGATGAGGACTGAGCGAGGGCTGAGAAACTTCTAGATTTAGTGAAACACCTATGTCACATCCCTAATTTGAAACTCAATCAGCCATATCTATACTAATTTGCGCATGTAAAGGGCAAAATGCTAAGGCTTAGCATCATGTTTCTGACCCTATTTCTCTTCACAGATGAGTACCCCACCTGTCAACAACATGATTGAGGTTTTGTCGCTTAATACTTCAACTAACCCATATTTTTAGTATGCAACCATTTCAATGGGTCAAATAATTTGATATCATTTATAAGGAACACCACTGACATGCATCTTGCACAAAACAACATCACTGAGGTCCAAATCAAGTTGTAGGTGCTTTTAGAAGAGAGACTCCTGAGAGACCTTCATGATGTAACTGTGTTCTGATCTAGTGAACTAGATCATCCTGACCATGACCTCTTGGCCCTGAGCGCACATGAAATGGCTCGGAGACCTTATTAGATAGGTAACATTTGCTCAGCGAGAAGGAAAAATAAATAAACACATTTTAAAGGAGAACCATTTCACTGAGAACCATTAAAGATTACAGGAAAAATACATAATGATTTTTGATTAAATGTAACATTTAAAACCATCAATTTATGTAATAAAATGCACACATTTTATAACTGATTCACCACTTACAGTAACCCGTGATCTCTTCAGAAGTAGGGCAGCAGTGCTGGCAGTCAGATCACAACCCTCTAAGACGGATAATTCTCCTGTCCACACCACTTAGCTTTATCTGTCCAGTGGAAGGCTATCATCCTCCCCACAGTGAGCTGTCGTCTGGGTTCTGGCACGTAATACCTGACAAAAAGGAACAAATTCGCCTCTTCTGTGATGGGTGGCCCAACTTGGATATACTTACACACTGACATACTGAAACCTCAAGATCAAGTGACCTATTAGAAACACAGGAGACCTAAACCTGATACATGAACATGAAAATGAAGGCCAGAAGGCGAGGAAGAATCAGAGAAGAAAGACAATCCCTACTTGTCAAACGTGATGAGAAAAGTGGTTGGTTGGTGGAACAAACAAGCATATAAAGTATATAAAGAAGTTGTTAGTAACACTACACTGGCATCTGCAACAACGCAATAAGATGAAATAAGTCAATGTAATAAGGACGTCTATTCAAACGCTTCATAATTCTTAAATATATCAAAATACTCAATCATTAACCAAACAAAGTAGATAAGATAAAAAATGTGGATTCCAGTCCACTCTAAAATATCCTGTGACATTGAAGTAACACTCACAATGTAATTATAATGTAACTAAGGCACATTAAAACAAATTATAGATATTTTTGGAACATGCTTTGAATAATTATCTAACTACTCATAACATGTTTTTTTGAGCTACCTTTTTGCAGTGTTGAAATCCAGGCTAAACCAAAATAATGGCGCACTTGATTCCCTTGCGTTGCAAGTCAGTGCACGACTTTCCCTGTACAATTGCCATGGCAACACAACGCGTTTCAAAAGCAGGTTAGCCCGCTAGCTGGCTAATATTCTTAAATCCAGCGAATATGTGTCCAGTAGAATTAATGTACACACCTGTTGCAGTCCTTGTCAAAAAATTAAATAAAGAGTTGTTTCAGCGGGGGGCAGGATCACGGATTTTTACGGCTGATTAGGAGGAAATGTCAGCGGATTTTCTCATGCTTACAATGTTGCCAAGTGCTCTGAAAACGAAATGAGTGCACGAGGTCAGGAGAACACAGCCTCCAATCTCACTTCACGCTCGCAAATGCTTGATCTCTTATTGGTTCTCTCTCAGGTAATGCCAATCTGTTTGTTTTTTATTATCATCAATCCTGTGCTAGTCTTGTTGATAATGAATATGAACCGTTTGGCAAATTGTCTGGCATTATGTAATTCTGCACTCTTTTACAATCACAACAAGGGACACAAACAATTTTACATGTATTGTAAAAGACCCATTCAATGTTGATCAAGAAATTCGTGCTTCAAGTAATTAAAATTTTTACGTACTATGACATCAACAAAGACGAGTGTATTTTTGGTCTTTTTATTCAACTTACATTTTGTTTCAATCTTTCAAGTAAAACAATGTGGAATTACAAGGAAACATAAGGAATGTAACAAATTAGAATAGACAAATCAAAATGAAAATAAGACCATCACCATATTCTACTAAATACCCCCCCACACACATCTTTCTGTCCAAAAAGGACTTACAACTCACTTGACTGCCAATGTTCAGCAAAAAATATGATTTTTTTCTTAAGTTCTTTCAGGTGTTTCCTACCCACCCAGCATCAGTCCATTAATAAAAATGACCAATACTCCAGAAATAAAAATAGCTGACAGTAGCAAATTTCACTGGAGATTTCAGTTTTGGTTGCACATAAACATAAATGGTGTTGTTACAATGAAGGGTGGAAGAGCTTATTACACTCAAAGCACTATAGATTACCAACCTTCTATACTTTAACATGGATCAACAGGCACTCTCATTTTATCAAACTCATTTAGATTCTGTTTGTGAATACAATTTAATGTGTAAAGATGATCATAATGACTAACACTTTGGGAAAGAGAGAAAAAAAATAGCAAGATGTTATCTCCCATTTCTGTACTGCTATAAAGCAAATGACAAGCAAATTTCAAGATTCATCACAAGCTCAAGAGATACACTTACTTTAGAGCTTACAAAATGCAGTGAGGTACCAGTAAAGATGTACTGACAAGTCGATGTTCTGAAGAAGAAGAAAAAAATCCTAAACCACAATGCAATCCTCCAATGTCTGGGACATTTCAGATGTGCAAATGGGGAAAAGCAGGCAGCAGCAGAATTTAAAAGTAATGGACTGAAACATTACACAAGACAGGTGATCTAAGCAAATAGTAACTCCAGCATAGTGCAGAGAAAAAAAAGAAAAAGAAAAAAGGATAAAAAAAAAAAAAAAAAAAAATCACATTTTTTTTTTTTTTAGACCTGCTCTCTTCTTCATACCCTGGAAGATATAGAAGATATTTTCGTAATTTATCAACTGACTTTAAACAAACAATAGTCAAAACAGCTGACAAACATTATCCAGAATGCAACAGTCTAAAAACTTTACAATTGTACAATCCTCACTAAATCATTTCAACGTAGCATTAATGAATTTCTTCCTCATCAATACCATTTGCAGCACTAGTAAACTCTGTAAAAAGTGTACAATCTATGCGACCAATCTTTTAACACGTACTTCACGTAGTATTTCCAGTCTTTCAGTCTTTATGATTACAGTACATAGTGTGAACAAATAATAAATCTTGCCTCTTGCCCAGCTACTTTGAAGTTCCAAAGTCTTTGTGGAAGGGTAAAATATTTTCCAGGTTTTAACTCAAATTATTAGGACATTTTTAAATAGGTGACCAAATCTTCATCATTGTCCTGCATCTATAGACCCTTTCCACATTATAAATGGCTTGACTTTAGATAGCTGAGAGGGCAAAGGCGAGGTCAGATCTAATCACAATGTGCAACAGATCTCTCTTCTCTTGTCTTCTCTCATACAGCTAAACCATGGCCTTTAAATGAAATTGATCCACTTTCCTCCAAAAAAAAAACTGCATTCGCTGCTCGCTGATGTTGTTGTCTCACTCCTTGTTGAAACCTAAAGATAACTTCTCTGCTCCCTATCACGTCTTGGCGTGCCGGTTTTGGGTGGACGAAGAACGTGTGTTGCAAGCTGGAGTACGTGCCTGAGCAGCTGCTAATGCAGCTACACTCCTAAGAACCCTGTCTGGAGTACCGTCGCTGGATCCAGCACTCAGTTCAGGTTTGTCCTGCTTCTGGGACCTCTTCTCTTTCCTGCTCTCCCTGCCTCCGCCTCCATCACGCTTACGCCTAATACTTTTGCCTCTCTCCGTATCACTACCAGAGGATGCTGCCCTGGAACGGGAGCGGGTGGGCTCTGTACTCTGCGAGCTCAAACTGTGGGTGCGCTGGCTGCTGTTGCTGCTACTCCGACTTCTACTGCTGCCTGCTCCTCTTTCGCTGCTTATACTACTGCAGGCACTGTGACCTCCTGAAGACCTGGTCTCTCGGTTTTCATCTTCGCCTTCTTCCTTCTGATCAGCCTTTTTCTTTTCTTCTTTTTTAACCCTTTCTGTTTCCAAGGGGGGAACAAGGCTGCCCGGTCGCTGCCGAGTGGATCGAGCAGAAGAAGACGACTGCGGTGATTCAGTTGACTGATTGGGGGTTTGCCTGCCACTCCCTGCTTTACTGTTAGACATCTTGGGAGAGTCCTGTCCTGTTTTCTCCTTGGGTTTACTGCTTTTTTCAGAGGACAGCGGTTTGCTTTGTTGTGCTGCTGTCTTACTTCTGGGGCTGGGTGTGTCTGGTCCTCTTCCCCTCATTGCCAAGAGCTTGGCGGCAGCATTAAGGGCTGAGCAGCGTTTGCCCAGTACTTCAGGTTCAGGGGAGGCTAAAGTATTGGGTTGTGGGCCTGCAGATTTCCGGGTTACTTTTGAACACGTTTCTCCACTGGACTCCCCTTCTGTGGTATTGGTGGTTTTACCTTCCTTGTCTGACCTCCCCCTTTGTCTCTTACTGCTCTCATCATTTTTAGCAATCATGCCATCTTTCTCCAACTTCTTTTGAGCCGATCTTGTCAAACATCTTGTTATGCTATTAGAGTCCTCAGAGTCTGAAGATGAGGAAGAGTTGGACTGGTGCTTTTTGTCAGACTCTTCTTCAGTTTTCTCTTTTTCAGACTTTATATCTTCCCGTTTCCTTTTTGCAGGCCTCCTACTCTCACCAGCCTTTTTGGACTGGGAGGATCTTGTACCACAGGACGATACAGAAGATGGGGAGGAGGAACGGACTGACTCCTGGCTGCTTTGCCTACTGATGCTTCCTTTTTTGGCAGACGTTCTGGTCTCTCTCGCCTCTCTTGACTCCTCTTCTGATGGCTTATCAGGTCCATCAATCTTAGGGTCATCATGGGACTCGATATCTGAATTTGATGAGGCAACTCCTGAGGCATCAGGTGTCTGTTCCTTTGGCAAACTATCCAATTTCCTTCTTTTTAGCTGAGATAAGATGCTGTCTTTTTCTCTTACATTATCCTCAGCAAGACTGTCTATTTCCATTTTCTCTGTCTCCTCAGTCACAACCTCTTCCTCAGTTACAACCTCCTCCTTGGGTGAATGTTGGCCTTCATGATTATCAGACATGGTCTCAACTGGCATGTTTTTGGACTGAGAAGAATCTGCATCTGTATTGGATGTGGACAAAGAATCTGTTGTTATCTGATCAGTGGTGGACGGAGATTGTGAAGACACTGAAGACATTTTGTGAGATACAAGTGCTGAATCTGTTGCTGCTTCGATGTCTGTAGTTTGAGTTTGTAAGGGATGAACAGAAGTTTGATCAGACGTAGGTGTGGATTGTTGGACTGTTGGCACAGTCAGTGTCACAGAAGGTTCTGGTACCTCCGATTTAGATAAAGATGATTCTTGCTTTATCCCAGAAGTCAAAGCAGGTGAAGGAGAAGGCTGGGTGGATGACTGACGAGTGGGAGTAAGAGATGCAGCTATATTGCACATGTGTTCTACAGAGGTTTGTGGAGAGTCTTCAGTTGTACTGGTTCTTTGTAAGGGTTGTGAAGTGACTCGAGTTAACGTATTTGAGTACTGCAAATGATCTTTTTCTGTGAGTGAATCTTCCTTGGTTTCTACAGCAGTCACTGAGACATTTGAAGGTTCTGAAAATGATGTGATTTCACTGGTCTCAAAAAGTACAGGTGTATAGGCAAGTTCCTCTTCGTGGATTGAGACATTACAAATGGGAGGCTCTCTGATAGGACTTGGAGGATGTAGTGTAGGGGAAGAAGCTGTACAAGTCTGAGAGATTGCTGCTGCAGAAGTGTTGTGTGATAAAGTTTCAAGTGTATTGGTGTCAGAGTCAATGCATGCAATTAGGGGGTTCAGACTGGTGTGAGTTTCACCATGTGAGTCACCAAGTTCTGATGTAGACAATGACATATTTTGAGAGTCTGTATGCATAGAGGACAGTAAAACAGATGTATTTTTTTTATTTGTTTCAGAATCTGGTTTAGGAGATGACGATACTTCAGCAGCATTTGAGGGTGAAGTGGGGTTGAGTGGAGAGCTTATTGGCATAACATTGGACCTTGACAAATTAGGTTCATGGGAGGAAGGAGCACATGTAGAAGGAGAAGATGGGGATGAGCTGGTAGTTGTGGTGGAATCTTTACGAGGACGACCTCTTTTCCGTTTTGGTGAGTGAGAGGGACTCCGCTCAGGACTTGTTTTCTGGGTTACTGGTGTCTTGTCTTCTGGCAGCTCTAGTGCCCGTGGAGGTGTTTTAGGCGGTCTGCCCCTCTTGCGCTTCATTGAGTCATTTGGAGCAGCACTATCCTTGTCGGACTTCAATTTTGGTTTCTTTGGTGATAAAGCAGATCTCCGATCCACCCCTCTACCTCTTCCTACAAATTGCTCTCCTAACTGTGCAGCCATTCGAGACTCTGTCTCAAGCCTTCGGCGTACTGGTAAGTTTCGTAGGACAGGCATATCTGGTGAATGGTGTGTTGGGGAACAGGGGTGGTGCCCTCTCCCTGGGCTACTATGTAAAGGAGAGGAGGCCTGATCCTGCTCTTGTGTTGGTGGTGGTGGGGAAGAAGCTAAGGATGTGGGCACTGATTTGGGAGGAGAGTCTTTAAGAGTTTGACTTCCTCCATCAGACAGTTGAGAACCTGGGTCTGGAACTTGCTCAGCGTGTTCAGTTTCCTCTGATGAACCCTCGGTGTGTGCTCCTCCACTTCTACTCAAACCCCTCCGTCTCCGTTTGGGCTCCTTCTCCTCCACCACTGTGACCAGACGACCTGGAAGCTTTCGAAGGACCTTGGCTGATGGAGAATCTTCTGGAAGCCCTTTGAGGATTTCCCTTTCAGCTGACTGCCGCTTTCGTGGTGAGCGAGAGTTAGGTGATGCCAGAGTAGGAGAAGGAAGGAGCTGACCATCCTGTTCCGAGTGATGTTCAGGAGAACAGATTGAGTCTGATGATGCAGAGGTTCTCCTATCTCTCCTGCTACACTGTACAGTTTCAGACAGTGCCTCTCCCCCCTGCTCTTCACAGTCCTCTCTACATGCAGTAGAGGAAGAGGACTGATGGCCACTAGAGTTTTTGTCTATTGCGGGAGATGCAGCAGCTGAAGACACAAAGCTTGTTGGGGAGATGGGCTGGTGGTGAGGGGATGGCACATATCTAATTTTTGGGTCTAAACCCTGCATAGCATGGGACAAAGTTGTTGAATCTGAGAGCAGCGGGTTGGTTTGACTTGTCTGGGTTTCTGATGATGTGAGGGACACAGATTCTTTGGTTGTCCCTTGCCCTTTTGGACCACTGCAAAGCTTCTCAGCCACTTCTCTGTGTTGGGGTGACTTTTGCGTTGTCCCAGGGGTTTGGCTCATACTGCGTTCAGAGTTCATCCATGCCCCCCGCCTGCCTCTTTCTGGGGATCGCTGGGTTAGGGATATATCGTCAGCAGGTGTCCCTCTGAGCCTGCCACTGACCCTCATAGAAGGAGCACCTTTCTCTTTGTGTTTGCGAGGGCGACGGGTTGGAGTACGTTCCTCAGTATTGGGAGGTATGGAATCCTTTTCATCACTGTCGGATGACTGATGCAGTTTCAAACCTTCTTCCTTTGCCTGATCCAACCCTTTCCTTGCAGCCTCAACCTGCTTCTGTAAAGTCATAAGAGATGTTGTGGGTATAACTGCTAAAGGTTTATTCTACCAGAAAGTAGTCAAAGCTTGGTTACTGGTTTAATTGTTACCTCTGCCTGCTTCAGCTCCTCTTTGCAAATATCTTCAAGGGAAGCCTCAAGGAAATTCATGGCGTATCGCTCTATGGGAGTGAGCTGTAAAGAACAGGGACGATTGAAATGTAGTGAAAAATGGTACATTATGATAAAAAAAGGTTCACGTGATGCATCGACTGAAAAATAACTTACTAATTAAACATTTTATAAAGACAAGCATAAATATCATGACTACCTGTTCAACTAGGGCAACAATTTCCTGCTCAGCCTTGGAGAGCTCTTCCTCTTCCTGGTCTCTGCTGTCACCATCATCCAGAGGGATGTTTTCATTAAACTCTGCAAGCTCAGCCACCTGCTCAGCCTTGGCTTGAGATGCAGCCACTATATCCTCTTCATCCTCAGCACGACACAGGGCCTAGTTTTAAGAACACATTGACATTTTCAGCGGTTTGTAACAAATGGAACAAATTCCTTGCAAACAAATGGACACATGCAATACTCCAAATGGATATATTCAAAATGACCTGTTCCAAAATAGTGGTTTGTTGTTTATTTATGGACTCATCATCATCTGACTGAGGAGCACTCAATTCAGCCTCTTTCCTCTCTCCCTCTGACACATCAAACAACTCCCTTATAGTTTGCTGTTGGAACAAAACAATGGGGGAATCAATCCTTCCATAATTTAATCCAGGCTAATATTTTACAATGAATTTTTTTTCAAAATAAGCCATACCTCCTTGAAAAAGGCAGTGGTAAAGTTTCCACCTTCGATTGCCATATCTCCCAACATCCTCTTTTGATTGGCTTTTTTCAAAATATTTTCTTCAACTGTGCGTTCACTGATTAACCTAAACAAATATTTAAAATGTCAATGTGCTCCCATTATCTGTACAATGTCAAGCATATATTAAAAAAAAGTAACAAATTTGTCCTAAATGAAAAAAAAAAGTTTTTTTTTTTCCCTTTACCTATAGATGTGAACATCTCTCGTCTGTCCAATTCTGTGGCACCGGTCCTGAGCTTGGGCATCCATGGTTGGGTTCCAATCACTGTCATAGAACACCACTGTATCAGCCCCAGTCAGGTTAACACCAACACCTCCACTGCGGGTGGACAGGATGAAGCAGAATATGCGACGATCTGCATTGAATCGCTCCATCAGAGCCTGAAAAGTAGACAAATATTCCAATAATGTCACATCTGAGAGACAAAAACATTTTTACTGGATTTCACTAGAGTACTGGGACTAGTATTTTACCTGTCTCTGTTCTACACGTGTACTTCCATCCAACCGCAGGTAGATGTGCCCATGGTAGTTGAGGAACTGCTCAAGTATATCCAGCATACGTGTCATCTGAGTGAAAATGAGGACTCTATGCGTTTCTGCCTTCAACTTTCTAAGCAGGAGGTGGAGTGTCTGCAGCTTACCTGCACACAGATAAACAGCCATAAAATGGTCTCTTCTATTTATTATTTAGTATTTTTGGTACTACATAATTGTTTATGATGTATAAACATGGTAAATCTAATAAGAATGAAATCCCTAAATGCACACTGCACTGGGATCACAGTACTTACCACAGTCATACTGAATAAGCCTCAAGTCAGGGAAATGTGTCCTCATGTTACACTGGATGCGATGGAGCGTGCGTGTATGCGGGGAGAAATGGGAAGACAGAACAGAGGAGAAATGGCCTTGCTGGTGTCTGAGGGAGGGAGGTGGATGGCAGGTGTGCATGGTGATAGGCTTTGCTTCCACTGGAGGAATGACAAAAGTGAACCTGTGGAAAGAGAGCACGCATTTAAGTGTGACACTATTATTTTCAGCTGCAATTTTTATACTCAATTCTAAATCAAAAAGTTTAAGCTTTACCTGTCTATGACATCAGAGAGAAGTTGAAGCCTCTCCTCTGAGTTGTGGATGGCTTCCTTCAGGGCTTGGCTCTTTTCCAGGAAGCTACTGGTATGGTGCGATTGAGCAGTGAGGCAGGAGCTATAACCTGAGTAACTCCAGTTGTTTATAACAGGATGTGGCGGAGATAGACAAGGGCCTGGGAGGAAGGTTAGAAAGTCCAGCACCTCACGGCCGTACACAGGCTTAGCACTGTAGTGTAGCTCATTGATGCGCATGATTTGAGAGATTCGGCTGTCTCGCTGATCCTTTCGGCTGTCTGCAAGCCATGACTGTCAAAACCAAAGTAACAAATATGTGAATGGTAGATACAGACAAACAACTAATAGGTCATTAGGAATCAGTGTTGGGCACGTTACTTTAAAAAAGTAATTAGTTATAGTTACTTCTCACAAATAGTAACTGAATTAGTAACCGAGTTACATCATTATAAAAGTAACTAATTACCAGGGAAAGTAACTATTGCGTTACTTTTTTAAAAATGTTCAAATGTCAAATAACTTGGATGCCCCATTTTTAAATATGTTAAATGAATAAAATGGACACTAAATAGAATAAATTATTATTATTATAAAACATTGTACATTAATCGACACTATTTATCTATTGACACTTAACATCAGTTAGTCAAGCATTATAATATGATATGATAATTTAGCATTATATGATGATAGAACTTTAGTAATTAGAATAACCAAGTATGAATTCATATTTGTCATGATGACTGAACTTAGGACTGGTGGTGGTGCTTAAGATATTGTTTGTCATTTAGTGTTTCTATAAAAAAAGGGGGAAAAAAATTATAAGATAACAAAACTACTACGAATTATACCACTAATAACAATATAAAACGCACAAAGGATAAAGGAGCTGCTGGGTTCATGAATATTAATCACGTAGTCTGCGTTCGCTCGAACTGATTCGCTGAAATCAAAACAGGGATGATAATAGGTGAGCGCCGGCCAATGAGATTGTCGTTTGTGCATTAGCTCCGCCCACTACCGAAGAACCCGGCAGTTTTTAAAAGCTGAAGAATTCCAAAGGAACTTCGTTATTTTGACACGAAAACACAACAAAGAATATAATTTACATGTAGCGCGTCAATTCTGCATGTTATGAAAGACTCTCTCGCTCTGTATCTTTCTTTGCGCGCGTGTGTGTGTGTGACAAAGCTACGGCGAGTGGTGCGCTTCACACTAGAGTTTACGGTACGTCAAATACAGCTACACTGCGCATCCATTCAGATGAACATTCTAATAAATTATAGTAATGCCGCATTTTATTGTCAGTAACGGTAACGGCGTTGTAACGGGGGAAACAGTAATTAGTTTGATTACTCGTTACTGAAAACAATAACGCCGTTAGTAACGCCATTTATTTATAACGCCGTTATTCCCATCACTGTTAGGAATTGATATACTAAAAATAAGAGTTAAAATACTGTGCAAATACGTAATTTCCTCTGACCTAAATGCACTATGATGTAGTTACTGATTCTTACGTTAATAGGCATGGCATGTACAACCCCAAATCAGAAAAAGTTGGGACAGTATGGAAAACGCAAATAAAAAAAAAGTAGTGATTTCTAAATTTACTTTGACTTGTATTTCATTGCAGACAATATGAACACAAAATATTTCATGTTTTGTCTGGTCAACTTCATGTCATTTGTAAATATACATCCTTTCCTGTCATTCAGACCTGCAACACATTCCAAAAAAAGTTGGGACAGGAGCAATTTAGGGATAGTAATGAGGTAAATTGGTTAAATAATGATGTGATTTGAAACAGGTGATGTCAACAGGTGATTGTAATTATGATTTGGTACAAAAGCAGCATCCAAGAAAGGTCTAGTCCTTTAGGAGCAAAGATGGGCCGAGGATCGCCAGTTTGCCAACAAATACGTGAGAAAATTATTGAAATGTTTAAAAACAATGTTCCTCAAAGAAAGATAGGAAGAGATTTGGATATTTCACCTTCAACAGTGCATAACATAATTAAAAGATTCAAGGAATCTGGAGGAATTTCAGTGCGTAAAGGACAAGGGCGCAAGCCTAAGCTGAACAACCGTGATCTCCGATCCCTCAGGCGGCACTGCATCAAGAATCATCATTCATCTATAAGCGATATCACCACATGGGCTCAGGACTACTTTGGCAAACCTTTGTCAAGTACCACAATACGTAGTTACATCCACAAATGCCAGTTAAAACTGTACTGTGCCAAAAGGAAGCCCTATGTTAACAGTGTCCAGAAGCGCCGTCGACTTCTCTGGGCTCGGAGGCATCTGGGATGGACCATCACACAGTGGAAACGTGTACTGTGGTCAGATGAATCAGTATTTCAGGTATTTTTTGGGAGGAATGGACGCCGTGTGCTCCGGACCAAAGAAGAAAAGGATCATCCAGACTGTTACCAGCAACAAGTCCAAAAGCCAGGGTCTGTCATGGTATGGGGTTGTGTCAGTGCCCTTGGCAAAGGTAACTTGCACTTCTGTGATGGCACCATTAATGCTGAAAAGTACATAGAGATTTTGGAGCACAATGTGCTGCCTTCAAGAAAACATATTTTCCAGGGACGTCCATGCATATTTCAACAAGACAATGCAAAACCACATTCTGCACACATTACAAAGTCCTGGCTGCGGAGGAAGAGGGTACGGGTACTTGACTGGCCTGCCTGCAGTCCCGACCTGTCTCCTATAGAGAATGTGTGGCGTATTTTGAAGCGCAAAATGCGACAACGAAGACCCCGTACTGTTGCCCACCTTAAGACTTGTTTGCAGGAAGAATGGGACAAAATTACACCTGAAACACTTCATCACTTGGTGTCTTCAGTCCCTAAACGTCTTTTAAGTGTTGTGAAAAGGAATGGCAACATTACAAAGTGGTAAATGCTTTACTGTCCCAACTTTTTTTGGAATGTGTTGCAGGTCTGAATGACAGGAAAGGATGTATATTTACAAATGACATGAAGTTGACCAGACAAAACATGAAATATTTTGTGTTCATATTGTCTGCAATGAAATACAAGTCAAAGTAAATTTAGAAATCACTACTTTCTTTTTTTATTTGCGTTTTCCATACTGTCCCAACTTTTTCTGATTTGGGGTTGTATGTTTGCAAAGTGTTACATCCTCTGATGTAGGTTGTAAGAAGATGGAGTTTAAGAATGAATAAATCAATATAAGATTAACACTCCATTTATTACCATGTAGAAGGGGGAACGTGGTGGAGGTGGTGGCTGAACACGGGGACGCTGAGATGCTGACCCACTGCTCTGAGATGAGGATGCAGGCTTAGGAGTGCTCATGCGCAAAGTAATCACATCATTACCACTGTCCTCACGCACTGAT
This sequence comes from Schizothorax lantsangensis, assembly GCA_027422415.1. NCBI lineage: Eukaryota > Metazoa > Chordata > Actinopteri > Cypriniformes > Cyprinidae > Schizothorax > Schizothorax lantsangensis. The sequence goes on along the minus strand of CM049860.1, from coordinate 20,995,497 downwards.
GATGAATTTGCCTTTGTTACTGAAAAGTACAAAGTATTGAATGCATGATTATTCTACTTGATATTCTTTTTGTTTAATATTTAGCTTGAACTTCTGTCATGTAAACTCTCAAAACCACATCTGGGCTCAACTTACCTGGTGGTTCTGGGGCCGGTGGTGGTGGTCCCTGTACTACTCTCAATACAGGGCGAGTAGGTGGAGTCTGGGAGGAAGCAACAGTTCGGGGTGGAGCAGCATAAACCGGAGGCCGTTGTGGAGGCTGTGAAGCAGTGGGCGCTCTAAGAACCGGGCTTGGAGTGCCATGTGGGTGAAGGGTGACCGATTGAGGAGGAGCAGGACGAGGAGAAGGAGGCACAGCCAGAGTCGGGATTGACCCTCCTTCTTTACTTGGTGCCTGGCGTACAACAATCTTTACAATTCCGGGCCCACTTACCATGGATGTTGGGACTGGAATTATAAACAAAGAGTGTTTAGAAACTACACAAGTGTTTCACCTGGAAAGAAATTTGAGTTAGACTGGGCACCAGACTATGGATTACAGTAGCAGAGCTATCAATAAAAGGTCCAGCACTATTAAATACACTACCGTTTAAATGTTTGGGGTTAGTAAGGTTGTTATTATTTACAATGTTTTTGAAAGAAGTCTCTTATGCTCAAAAAAATCTACATTTATTTAAAGGTGTCATATGACGTTGCTAAAAAGAACATTATTTAGTGTATTTAGTGTAATGCAATGCGCTTACTTGGTTTAAGGTTAAAAAAAACATTATTTTCCACATACCCGTACCTTATTGTTGCCTTTCTGAAACATGTTGATTTTTATAAAGCTCATCGTTCTGAAAAGCATGGTGTGCTCTGATTGGCCAGCTATCCAGTGCGTTGTGATTGGCCGAATACCTCAAGCGTGTGACAAAATGTTACGCCCCTTACCATATTTGGAATATCAGCTTCCATGGCGGTGGCAGCAACAATACTACAGCGAGAATAAAAGTTACACCTTCTTTCTTTGTGTATACATTTGGGCGGTTATGCAAATCTTCCCACACAGTGATGTAGATTTGTGGGGGCGTGTTTTAATGAGTTACTTTAGAAAGGTGTGGATGAGTTAACTTTTACAAAAGAACATTATTTTACTCTATGACTGGCTGGATATCCTATCTAATGTGGGTAAGAACATAAGGGAAGCTAGGGGGAAATTCATTCATTACAAAATAGTACATAGATATTATTATACACCATCTAGACTTTACAGGATGGGGATAGCTGGAAATAGTCTATGTTGGAAATGTAAGGAAGAAGACGGCACTTATTTACATATGATTTGGGAATGCTCTTTAGTTCAGCCATTCTGGCGTAAAATTCTGAGAATACTTGAAGAGTGGTTGGGCATTAATTTACCTGTAGAACCACAATTATGCCTTCTTGGAGATAAATCAGTTGTACCTAATATAGCAAAAATGCATTTACCCTTATTAAGACTGGTTGTATCACAGCTGCCAGGATGATTTTACGCAATTGGAAATGCCCCAAAACCCCTGATTTTAAAGATTGGATTTGATGGGATGATTGAAATTGCATCATATGAGTGCATGTTCGGAAGATTACAGAGTGAGGAAAAAAAAAAAAAAAAAAACATGCTATAATTTTTGGCAGCATATAAAAATGGTGTGATGAGCAGGACTCCTTAACAACTGTTTAATTTCCATGTGCTTTTATTTTTTTGTTACATTGATGGTGACTAGCAGCTGAACATGTAATTGATTGGAAAGGGGAATATTGAATCCTGTGATGATGTACAAAGTTTTGATTGTAGAACAATAAAAAAAATTGAATTTACGGATCTTATATATGCACGAACAGCTTGTAACACTCCAAAGGAAAACAAATCGCGTCATATGACCCCTTTAATAAAAATAATGGAAAATAATATTTAAAATAACTTTTTTAATATATTTTGAAATGCAATTTATTAATTTGATGGCAAAGCAGCCATTACTCCAGTCTTCTCATGAGATCCTTAAGAAATCATTTTATGCATAATTATTTCTTGAAAAAAACCCCCCCAAAAAAACACTTAAACGGTAGAGCAATTATTTAGTCTCTTAACTCTGGAGAAACATGGACAATTACAACTTCACAAATTTAACCTGCATACATTAGACGTAAAGGAACAGAATAAAACAGAAAATGAGAAAAGGAAAAAATTCTGAAATGACAACACTGCTTACTCCACTCACTTCATGAAATAATGAACAAGCAATTAAAATGAAAAACCCAACCATATCAAACCTCATGTGCCTCCTGTTGTAGGCATTTGCCATTTGACTTAAAATGTGCAGTGGTGTTTGCATGTATTTTAATACCTTCATTCAACAGGACCTATTGAGTTAGTAACCAACAAACCATCCGAATAAGCGGTCACATGCAGTAAAAACAAACAAACAATAGAACCCGTGCCAGAATACCCATGCACATGCTCTGCTGAGTAACAGGTAGTTTGGTACCCAGGATACAGGCTGTACCCGAACAAGGATGAACTCAAGGACAGCACCAGTACCTTGAGTAGCAGTGAAAGGTACTGCTAGTCCAGAGCAGGTTGGGATTGTGCTGGTTGGGTGGGGATTTGCTGAGCTGCTACCTGACTGACTAATTGTGTGAAGAACTGCCACCTGAGCTGGCTGACTAATAAGGTGGTGTTGCCCACTACTGGAAACCAGATGCATTACATTTCCTAAAGGGCACAACCATAGAAGAAAGTGTTAGGCCATAGACCACACCAAACACTCAAAGAAAGACTGAAGGCGTGCAGGAAAAGGCGAAACCTGTCCATAGCAGGTAGTGGATTATTTACACAAGCAGATTATTCATCTATTTATGTGGAAGGCAGTGGATACCTTGGATGGGTCGTGGCTGAGGAACAGTAACCTGGTGCAAGGGAGTCCCAGAGAGTGTGAGCTTGTTGCCCTGTAGCTGGAAGGTGACTGGTTTACTGCCCTGAGAGGATGACACTGGTCGGCCAGCCAGGGAGGCAAGCTGAGCGATACTCACAACTTCACCGGCTGTGACAAATCAAAGAAAATAATTTAATTTACAGAGATGCAAACAGGTAAGGGGGAAAACCAGGGGCATGCTCCACATGGAATTTTGTTTTAAAGATATTTGTTTTACATGCTCACTTGTAGTTACTTTAAGGTATTTAAAAAATATATGTATTACATTATATGTCCAAAACTGTAATTGTTCAAAAAAAAAAAAAAAAAAAAAAAAAAACCATCTTGTTGCAACATTTTACAAAAATCAAGATTGAATATATTTAGTCAAAATCCCATGTTATAAAAGATGAAGTGCTATGCAGGCTATTTAAGACGATATTGGCTGATTAGACGGCAATGCTGACCTAAAATGCAAAATGTTTGCCCTCTCTCTCTCTTCATCGTTCCCACATCTCAGACCTCAAATACATAAAATCTTACCCTTTTTAGACATAGTTTAGTAAAGAGTAAAGAAAATACTATACAAAACTTACTAGCAGTTGCAAAGTGGTTATCAGTCCAATACAATACAAATAAGACCAGTCTACCTTTTCTTAACTGAATATAAAAAGTTATGACCAGTCTGCAACTGGCCCCAGTTCTTTATTTACCCTTGTAAGACCCCCCCTCCCCCCTCATAAAAACACTTTATCATTGGATCTAAGCACATCTCATAGGTGACCTATTTTGATCTCAAAAAAGTGAGTTGTCACCTAAAGGTGAGGAGTTTGCATCTATGAACTTAATTGTAAACTTAACTGTTTATCGCTATGAAACAATGAAGTGTGATAAAATGAACTTACATGGCAAACGAGCCTGCATATCTGGGCTGAGCAGGACCCTCTGAGTCATAATGTTGCTTGGTGGTTGAGGGGGAGCGGACACAGTTGTGATGCTGGATGGTCCTGAGGGGCGTACAGTCACTGGCTGGGGGGCTGGAGGCCTGACTGCAGGTGCAGAAGGGACACTGCTAGGAGCCACTGGAGCTCTTGGAGCAGCGACAGGAGTAACAGGACAAACTGAAATGAGAGTAAAAAGGTTTTCTCTTTCTGTCATCATCACATAAGTGACACTTGCTAATTAGAGAATGAGAATGAGCTTTATTGCCAGGTATGTTTACAAACATGAGGAATTTGTTATAGTGACAGAAGCTCCACAGTGCAAAAGAAAGACAGCAACAGGACAGGACACAGATAATAAAAAGAATAATATACAAAATAGGCAATGTACAAAAAAAGCAAAAACAATATATAATATAGACAATTATGTATGTACAGGTATGATATGTGCAAATTTGAGATGTAAATAAGTTGGAGAATGTTAGGATGTTAGACTTGGCCCCCTGAACTGACCTTGAGGTGCCAGCTGTGAGGGAGGGGGGGGAGGGGTGACCTCTGTAATTAAAGGCTTTGGAGTCTGAACAGCTGTGGTGGTAGGGCACGCAGGGCGAGGACTGTTTAGTGAGGAACGCCCATCAGATTTAGGAAGAGGCTGAAGCATCCTGCAGAGAAACAAGCACATTCCAAAACTTTATTTTAAGACAAATTTTGGTCATAGCTTGAATCAATTGAATATAGCATACGTCACAATTGTGTGTTTGACAATTTCGAACAACATACCTGTTGACTTTCATGCGAACAGGCTTCGGTCTGGGAGGAGGATCAGGGGACTCTATGATCTCCTGAATAAGCTGATGTGTCACTTTCCTCTGAGGCAGGAAAACATCTGCCTGGTATCTAGTCACACACTGCTCCAGGCCAACCAGGTCAAACATGGACATGTCACAGCGCTTTTGGGGGGGGGGGGGAAGACATTTTTGTATTAACCTTCACTGAGGGTCCAGAAAAGGAAAACAGATTTGAACAAACAAAACATTTGAAACTTCCTGATAACAAAATTGTGTAAAAATGTGTCAACCAATAAATATTTGAACATTAATATCACTTTATCATATATGTCCATGTAACATTACTGCATTCATTGGACAGGGCCACTTGATTTAAACATGGGAACAATGAAAAAAATAATAATTCAAATACAGAGCAGGAAGTGTCCCAAAAAAAGATGAAAAAGTTTATTTATATAGTGCTTTTCACAAAACTTACATTTCGGGAATACTGCCCACCAGGGCTTGACATTAACACCCGTCAACCCGCCAAATGCGGGTGGATTTCAGCTGTAGCGGTTAACACAGTCACTCCCACTAGCCACTTTGGCAGGTTGAATTTTATATATAGTAACAGAGCTCGACATGAATGCTTGTCTGGGACAAGTGGATTTTTTAAAGGGGCAAGTGAAAGAAGATAATTTTACTTGCCCGACCGGACAACTAATCTGATTAAAACATCTAATTAGGGAAGCACTGAAATTTCAGAGAGAATGTTCTGATTTTATTAGCCTACATTCTGTGTAAACGGCAATTGATAATGGATAATCAACAGTAACAAGGTCGCGCCAGTTGAGGCTCAGGCAGCCTGTCTGTGAGAGAATCTCATGGAGAAATTAAAATAAATGAACAACTTCACACAGAAGAAACATAAAAATGTAACTTGGTTTTTAATTTATAACATACAGCCTAGTTAAGCAACATGACACGACCAAGAGAGCGAAGTTTTCCCTGAAAACCACGATTGCAAATTTGAACTATAAAAGAGTTAAAACGAGTAGTTAATTTACATTTTAGTTCAATATTTGAATTTAAATTTATTGAAAGGATATATTGTCAACGTTGACTGTTTTTGCTCGATTTGGTTAATGAAAATAGTTCCAAACAAAGATCACAACAGAACAGTCACGCATCTCTGAGCAACAAACAGCGGTGTTTCGTTACTGAATGATTCGCGTTTGAGTCAATGATTCAGTGGTCTATTCATAAAGACAGGCACTTGCTTCGTTCTTGAATGAATCAGCCGTCTAAACCAGGGGTCATCAAACTTGATCCTGGGGGGCCGTTGTCCTGCAGAGTTTAGCTCCAACTTGCCTCAACACACCTGCCTGAAGTTTCTAGTATGCCTAGTAAGACCTTGATTAGCTGTTTCAGGTGTGTTTGATTAGGGTTGGAGCTAAACTCTGCAGGACACCGGCCCTCCAGGACCGAACTTGGTGACCCCTGGTCTAAACGAATCGTTTGAAGGCAAGCTTCAATGACTCATTAAGATGCTGCCACCTACTGGCGGTTTACTTTCATAGAAGCTTATGTTTACATTTTTTCCAACATTTCATATTTGTATATTTAAAAATAATAATAATAAAACACCAAGCTCACAACATTATTTATGCTGTTATAATTTTGCAGTCTAATGGATTCATGCTATATTTCAGCTACATTGAACTGTCTGTGTAAATGTATCTGAATGCCACTCCAGTCCAGGCCACTCCAGGCAAAGGCTGTACCATCTGCGACAGCTGAGGAAATTCAGGGTCTCACCAACAATCCTGAAAACTTTCTATTCAGGGACCATAGAAAGTGTATTGACTCAGTGCATCTCAGTGTGGTATGGAAACAGCTCCAGTCAAGACTGCAAAGCCTTGCAGAGAGTTGTGCGCTTAGCTGAGCGCATCTCAGGGTCTGCTCTCCCCTCTCTGCAGGACAACTACCTCAAACGCTGCAAAGCAGACCTGTCAAAATCACCAAAGTCTCAAATCACCCTGGTAACTGTCTTTTCACTCTGCTGCCATCTGGTAAGCGCTTCCGCAGCCTGATGGCAAAAACTGAGAGACTTAGGAGAAGTTTCTTCCCCCAGGCCATCAGACTCCTAAACTCAAACTCAGCCTCTTAACATCATCATGACTTCACTTATTAATCACTCACAATCAGTAAGATATTCACACTCATTATTCTCTACCTCATACTGACAGTGTCATTTGCACACATCACTTTCTGTGTTTTGATATCTTATTTTTTTATAAATTTTTTTGAGATTGCTGCTACATGTCAACCATGTACAACCTATTTGCACATTCCTCTCTTGTACAGTCATGTTTATCTTAATATTTAAGTCTACAGTATACTATCATGCACATTATTTTATATTTTGTTCTTTATATCTTTTTTTTTTTCATTTCATTTTATGTATACTACTTTGTGTTGTTTTCTATAATATTGCACTGTCCATGGAGCGGACCTGACTCACATTTCACTGCTGGTTAATACTCGCTGTATAATCGTGTATGTGACAAATAAATCTTGAACTTGAATTTGAACTTGAACAGTCAATTCTGTTTCTTCTGCAGTGGAAAGATCAGTTTTGTTGATACTGATTTAATTTGATTGGTAACAGCCCTATATTGTCTTATTATATTAAGTGAAATTATTAACAAAATGTAAGAATTTGATATGAAAGATGATGCATGCATTTAATACGTTAGGGAAAAATGCCCTTTAAATAGGCCTAGGCCAAAGTTGACCTGGAAATCAATTTAAATACATTTTTGTATGCAGTATTAAGTCATATAAAATGGAATTTCCCAACAACAAAATTGTGGCCAGTGAAAATGCTGAGAGGCTAGTAAATTTGGAAAACCACTAGCCACAGTGGCCGGTGAGCAAAAAAGTTAATGTCAAGCCCTGCTGCCCACCTTTATCCCCAGACAGAATAAAGCGTGTCCTACTCCTGGATCACCACAATACTGAGTATTTCAAGTATTTCAAACTTGATTAAATATCTTTACCAGCTAATCAAAGGGTGTGTCTAAAATTTCCCCCTACATCATTCTTCATTATAACTAATTTACAGTGCATCCGGAAAGTATTCATAGCGCTTCACTTTTTCCACATTTTATGTTACATCCTTATTTTAAAATGGATTAAATTCATTATTTTCCTCAAAATTCTACAAACAATACCCCACAATGACAACGTGAAAGAAGTTTGTTTGAAATCTTTGCAAATTTAAAAAAAAAAAAAAAAAAAAAAAAATCACATGTACATAAGTATTCACAGCCTTTGCCATGACACTCAAAATTGAGCTCACATATACATATACATATACATATACACACATACACACACACACTATATTGCCAAAAGTATTGGGTCGCCCCCTTCTAATGAACAGGTTTGACTACTTCAGTAATTTCTATGAGTACAAATCTTAATGTTAAAGCATATAATGATATTCTAGGAAATTGTGTGCTTCTAATATTATAGCAACAGTTTGGACAGGACCCTTTTCTATTCTAACAGGACAATGCCTCTGTGTATAAGGCAAGGTTCAAAAAGAAAATGATTGATTCAGTCAGTGTGGAAGAACTTGACTGGTCTGCATAAAACCAAGTCCTAATCCCAGTTTAACACCTCTGGTGTGACTGTAAATGCAGACCTTGAGCCAAAAACTCATCACCAAACAATGTACCAAGTTTATATTATATCTATCTATCTAGTTTTTTTTTCTGTTTGATAAGCAGTTAAATGTGTTTGTTTACACAGCGAAAAAGAAAAGTGTAAGCTTTTAATAAGTCCAAGAATAAAATGATTAATTTAGCCTACTCAACATATTCAAATTGATTTACAGAACTTTTTTTTGCTGTTTTCTAACAGTTTGGACTTGAATAAAGAAAGAAAACTTGCACTTAACATTTTCACAGGCATTTTGTTTAGACAGATATCGTGATGTATCATTATGAATGAATGAATGAATGAGGCATTTATATAGCGCTTTATTGTGTATTGCTGTACACCCAAAGCACTTTACAATCATATGAGGGGGTCTCTCTTCAACCACCACCAGTGTGCAGCATCCACTTGGATGATGCGACGGCAGCTACAGCACAACGGCGCCAGAGCGCTCACAACACACCAGCTACAGGTGGAGAGGAGCGAGTGATAGAGCCAATCAAGTGGATGGGGATTATTGGGAGGCCATGATTGATAAGGGCCAGTGGAGGGAATTTGGCCAGGACACCGGGGTTACACCCCTACTCTTTACGATGAGTGTCATGGGATTTTTAATGACCACAGAGAGTCAGGACCTCGGGTTAACGTCTCATCCGAAAGACGGTGCTCTTTTGATAGTATAGAGTCCCCGTCACTATACTGGGGCATTAGGACCCACACAGACCACAGGGTGAGCACCCCCTGCTGGCCTCACTAACACCTCTACCAACAGCAACCTAGTTTTCCCAGGAGGTCTCCCATCCAGGTACTGACCAGGCTCAACCCTGCTTAGCTTCAGTAGGCAACCAGTCTTGGGCTGCAGGGTGATATGGCTGTGGCAAGTGCACGTTATGGTTTTTTTATTATAGGATTTTCTAGAAATATATTGATTATCGCAGAATCGCTGTATCGTGATATTATAGTTATCGTGAGCCATGTATCGTAATTGTATCGTATTGTGAGGTACCCTGCGATTCCCACCCCTAATGACAGCCCGCCTGAAGGACTCTCAGACCATGAGAAACAAAATTCTCTGGTCTGATGAAAAAAAGTTTGAACTCTTCGGCCTGAATGGCAAGCATCATAGCTGGAGGAAATCACCTGGCCAATACCATCCCTACATCGAAGCATGGTGGCAGCATCATGCTGTGGGCTGTTTTTCAGCAGCAGGAACTGGGAGACTAGTCAGGATCGAGGGAAAGATTAATGCAGCAATGTACAGAGACATCCTTGATGAAAACCTGCTCCAGAGTGGACCTCAGACTCTGGACCTCAGACTGGGGCAAAGGTTCATCTTCCAACAGGTCAACGACCCTAAGCACACAGCCAAGATAACAAAGGAGTGGCTACGGGACAACTCTGTGAATGTCCTTGAGTGGCCCAGACTTGAACCCGATTGAACATATCTGGAGAGATCTGAAAATGGCTGTGCACCAATACTCCCCATCCAACATGATGGAGCTTGAGAGGTCCTGCAAAGAATAATAGGAGAAACTGCCCAAAAATAGGTGTGCCAAGCTTGTAGCATCATACTCAAAAAGACTTGTCTTTAATTGGTGCCAAAGGTGCTGCAACAAAGTACTGAGCAAAGGCTGTGAATACTTACACGCGAGTACATGAGATTTTTTGTTTTGTTTTTTATTTTTAATAAATTTACAAAAATTTCAAACAAACTTTTCACATTGTCATTATGGGGTATTGTTTGTAGAATTTTAAGGAAAATAATGAATTTAATTAATTTTGGAATAAGGTTGTAACATAACAAAATGTGGAAAAAGTGAAGCGCTGTGAATACTTTCTGGATGCACTGTAGTCCACTGAATGATTGAGTGAAAACAACTGAGCAAATACGGACACTGGTCTATAGCGGCTAGCTAGTACATTTTTTATACACTCATTGTATAAAAACATTGTGCATTGTGGGTAGGGCTGGGTATCGTTCAAAAATTTTCGATATCGATACCGATACAGATACCTTGAGTTCGATACCGGTTCCTGAACGATACTTTTTTCGATACCAATTTTATGAAATCAGTTTTAACAAGATATACATTATCTCAAAAAACTTTGGTTTTATTTTTTTCAGCTTGTTGACATTTATACAGACTCAAAGACTCATCTCCTGAGCTACTGCACAAAGGAACAAAATACATCCAACATTAATCAGTGCAAATAATTTTAATAAAGCTCAAATAGTTTTCAGTTTACACTAGTGCGTGTTCGTTTTAAAACGCATAGCTCAGACAGAATCATAATTTCTATTCATTTATTCTAGGTTGTTAAAGACTTCAAGAAATTGAACATCTTTATCCACTTTCATAAGTGGGTGTTTTATTTTCTTTCACCATATTGTTATTAAATTCTGGTGTAGTATGTCTAATTATTTGAATGCATAAAAACTACTTAGTTTATTCAAATTTATTCTTAAAATAGCCTTATGAAATGTTTTATTTTAACTCAGAACTTCTGTGTTCTGTATCTGGTTTTCAAATGAAGGCATAAAACATTAATTTCTTTTATCTTTTAAATTATTGAAAATCAAACTTTATTTATTTTGGCAAACAAAATTTTACTATTAAAATTAAAACATGGAAGAAATGTTGTGCGATCATTACTTTAAAAAAAATAGAGTTTTAATAGTAGCCTAGTAGTAGCAGTATGTACACTCTGCTGAACAATATTAATATATTTCTGCCGCACTGTCTTCCAGGTTAAACCGAACTTTTATTTTGACGGGTTGCTGTGAATACCTTTACAGTTCTGTGTGTATATGATATGACGCTAGTTTTACTCAAATCAAATGGTAAAATGCTCATGAAGTGACTCTCAGAGCAGTCCTGGGGATGTTGTTCATGTGTTTGTGTCCTCATTTAGATGGCAGACGCTGAAATCATCGCGAACGTCACTCGCGCTTAGTCTGTGTGTAGTAAACGAAACCGCGCGAAATAGAGAGCAGACTGCCCCATACGCTTTTGAATCGCTCTCGCGGATGTCAAACACTGATCGATCAGCGCCGCGCCGCTTCTAGTCACATATAAACACACCTAGTGCTGCAGGCTTATTGCCTCACTGACGTTGATAAGATTAACCCCTTAGGTATCGAAATTTGGTACCGAACGACCAGACGTTTTTCGATACTCGGTGGTATCGAGGCAATTCGGTCGGTGCCTAAAAAGCATCGAACTCGATACCCAGCCCTAATTGTGGGATTGAATGAGTGCACTCCATAATGTCCACTACTGTTTCGGACACCACCATATATAGCACTAAATAAGGGTTTGGGGGCAATTTTGGACAGCCACTGTCTTCATGATTACTAGATACTTTCATGCAAGTGTGTTGGGGCCGGTTGTATATAAACATAGCAGGAAAACTGCCCTTCAGGAACAGGATTGAACACTCCAATATATATAAACAAGCACACAATAGTAAAGTTTTGGGTATTGCTGGTAGTCTTCATTTACCTCAAAAGGTGAGGTCTCAAGAGCCCGCTGAACCAGTGAAGCAGTAGAATAGATGATGGCCTTTGTGATGAAGGGGGATTGTATGGGCCTTGGATCAAACAGGTTGGGGTGATTACACACTTTCCGCAGCTGCATCAGGATGTTGATCACAGACATGAAATGGCCTCTGGCTAAAGTCTCTCGAGTCCTGGGAGAATGTGGTATGGGGCACAAAAAACATGAACAATCAGAAAAAAAAAAAAAAAAATAAATATAATATATATATATATATATATATATATCTATATATCTATCCCTGAAGTACGAAAAAATTATCCAATCAATTATCATCCAAGGCCCGAGTTTGGAAGTTATCATCAACAAAGGAAAAATGCCTTTTCTGCTTCCTCAACCCCACCCTTGTCTGTTTGCCCTGGTTACTCACGAGGCCTGGGCCATGAAGTCATCATAGAGAAAACGCTGTCTTTTGGAGAGTCGACAGCGCACAACATGTTCATATTTTTTTGGCATTTGTTTCTCCACATCTACTTTGATTCTTCGCAGCAAAAAGGGTCTTAGCACCTAGAGAGAGATGTAGGAAACTTATGTGAAGCCAAAAGCCTAAATGCTTCCCTATAATATCACATATAAACTCAGGCAAAAGTCATAAGAGAAACATGGTAACTATGTTTGTGCTAAATGCAATAAATTACATAAAAATTATTCATAAACTGGTACTACCTTGTGAAGCCGTTTGACCAAGCCCTCATTGTACTCCTGGCTCCCTTCAATCATTCCAGTGAGTGGGTTTGAAAACCACTCCTTGAACTCACGATGGGACTGGAAAACGTGCGGCATGAGGAAGTGCATAAGAGACCACAGCTCCATTAGACTGTTCTGGAGAGGGGTACCTGTGAGTAACAATCGCCTCTGGCTGCATGGAAGACAGAATTGAGAGAAAGAATAAAATAAACTCATTACATCCTAATTAAATGGGTTTTTCCACATGAAACAATGAAACAAAGTCAGAATAGGACCCATAAATGATCAAGACCTTCAAAGAAATGAATGTATACAAGCACCTGTTGAAATTGAGCAGGCTTTGCCAGCGCTGGGACTTAAAGTTCTTGATGTTCTGGGCTTCATCCAAAATGAGGTACCTCCAAGACTTGCGCCTAAAAGCCTGATGATCTTGCAGTACTAGCTTATACGAGGTGATGCAGACATGGAAAGCATTGGGTTTGGTCCAGCCCTAATAAAAATAAAAGAAAAACAATTATAAAATCATAGATTGAAAGGCAAAAAGAATACACAATTGTTTTAAAGATTTTTGTTTTTGAAATATCTTTATTTTAATAAAAAAATATTATTGTATTCATTACTTGTCTCTTGAGTTTGCGCTCCTTCTGGCTACCATAGTAGGTGAGGATTTTGAATCCAGGGCACCAACGTTTCAACTCCATCTCCCAGTTGAGCATTACACTGGTGGGCACAATTATCAGATGTGGACCCCAGTTACCTGAAAAAGCAAAAAGCAAGAAAATGTACTGCACTATATCCATTATATTTTCAACACACATCATAGGGAAAGGAGTACTTATGTGGACTTATTACCCTTTACACATGCTAGATGAGCTAACAAAGCAATGGTTTGGATGGTTTTGCCAAGCCCCATTTCATCTGCAAGTATGCCATTGAGTTTCTTCTCATTCATGGTGACCAACCAGTCCAGTCCAATGTGCTGGTACTCACGTAAGGTACCATGAAGCAGGAATGGAATTGGTGTTTTGACCTTGTGTTAAAAAGAAACCATACAAGTGCAGTTAATGATAAACAGAAACAGTGTTCTTCAGCCAGTGTTTCTGAGGGTTTGTGTGTTACTACCTTTGTCGTTGCCAGTGTATATCCCTTAGGTTGAAGGCTCTCGGCGGTAGCAGCAATGTGGCTGATTTCTTTCTTCGGTCGGGGAGATGTTGGTACAGTAGGACTATGGTCTCCCTCTTTCAGCAGAACCTCCATTCCCTCTCCTCCATCATCGTCATCCTCATTAGCACTCTCTTGCACATCCTTATCCTCCTCTTCTTCATCACTGTCTACAGCCGCTTGGGAATCTGAATATTGAGTAGATCACAGATGATGTGTGATATTTGGTCACTTCATACAATAGTTCATTAAATTTCAGTGACTCATCTAGTGTTGTCAAAAGTACCGACTTCGGTACCAGTCGGTACTACAATTTTAAAAACGTCCATTTCTTGCTAACATTTGAGCACTGTTGAGCGGATTCTTAAACACCGCTGATTGGCCATAGTGTTCACGCGCTCATCAGATACAGTACGTCTGTGATTGGCGTCAATGATCATCGCTTCACGCTCTTCACTAAGCGCTCACACAGAAGCACATAGGAGCTTTTGAAAGCTGCATCTATCAGCGTGGATCCGTCTATGTGCAGATATATTAAGGATCCACTGATAGATGCGGTTTTCAAATGCTCCATTGTGCTTCTGTGTGAGCGCTCGGTGAAGAGCATGAAGCGATGATCATTGACGCCAGGGGGTGTGCCCGAAGGTGAATCCGTATTCAGAAAGGCACGGAAAAACAAACAGAAAACAAATAACGATTGCTAACGGTTGCCTGTTACATTATAGTACATAAAATTTCACTTACCACATAAACAGAGTAAGGGGAGATGACTGAGGACGATGGGGAATGATTTGCAGATCCTGAGCACCACTGACAAACATCTAATCTTGTAAAATGTGTGGTAAGTCCTGCCGCTCCATAGTATAAACAGAGTAACGTTACGTGTGATCGCGAATCTCGAAAGTGAAAGTGAAACTAAAAAGCAATTGTGCATTCAAAAGCAGTTTCAATGCCAGGCATAATATCGGCTCCCTGATGCCCGCAATTTTATATACAGTATAATTACCCAATGATAAAACTGCGAGAGAAAGTATTGAAATATATATTTTCCTTCCATCTCTTATTTATTCCCTTTAGGGGTTCCGTAGAACATGTCATTTTCTTTCCGAACAAGGTACTAGGATGCGGCAGATTGCGGGCGGATTGCGGGGGGTATTATGGGGGAGGGGGTGCCGGCTCAACATCATGATGTCTATCAGCCATCGGCAATGGACGACGATGGCATCATCTATCGGCCCAACCCTAGTACTGACTGGTACCGAAGTCGGTACTTTTGACAACACTACTATCATCATAAACTTCAGTTCACCTGAGGAGGAGCTACTATCATCGGCACTGTCCTCTCCCTCCGTCTCTTCCTCTGCTTCCTCCTCAGTTCCCTCTGATTCTTCTGAGGAGTCCGGTGACGCTGAGGGCTCCTCAAAATCAGAGGCATATGCTCCTCTGTACTTCTCTAAGAGCTCTTCCATGCTCATCTCCCCTGTGAAAAAGAAACCACAAGTGACAATATGACCTCAGAAAATTACTTTGCAAGTCATAATTAAACACTTCATTATACAGTTCAAACATTTGGGGTCATTTTTTTTTAAAGAAATTAATACTTTTATTCAACTGATAACAGTAAAGGCATTTATAATGTTTTAAAACGTTGTATTTTCAAAAAAAATGCTTTTAAAATGTATAATTTTTAAAGACCCCAAACCTTTGAACAGTAGTGTTTACATTTAAAAAAAATAAAAAATAATCACTGCTATGCCTAAAAAGAGTTACCCTCTCTAGCAAGGTCATCAAGTTCCTCTGCATGGTCTCCATCTCCTTCAATAACTTCCTGGGCTGCAATGGTGTCTTCTTCATCTTTTGCTGAAGAGAAGAATATAGTAACATAAGTTGTATATTTCCATTCAAATCAGTAGGATTCCAAAGTTAAGTGTCAATCTAAATAAAATTCTACTAACCATCTTCTTCATTGGCACAGAATTCTTTGTCTTCCTCTTCAACTGTAGAAGATGAAGTATCTGAGGCTGCTTCTTCTGATTCAACGTCCTGTGCAATTAAAATTAAGTCATATTTAAATATGTTAGAACTGAAAAAAGAAATACCATACTGAAACAAGCGGATATGAACAGTGATGGACCACATTAATTGGATAGTCCAGACAGTAATATAATGGCTGTGTAAAACCAACTGTTTTGTTGGTTTTGGTTGTTGATCCTGGAAGATTGCTGTACCTGGGGGAGAGTTAAAGTACTGAGCAGCTGATCTAGAGGCAGAGTGCCCTCCTCCCTTAGTAACTCTATCTCTCGTCTCTGTGTCTCTGCATCATTCCCCTCTTGCTGCTCCTCTACTTCTATTGTCTCTTCATCATCTTCCTCCTCACAAGGTGGCTCAAAGTCTCTATCTGCAGCAGAAAAGGGAAAATTCAGATGTATAATCTATGTGAACACAAAATGAAAACAAGAACTTCCTGAATCATGTGTTCAAAAATATATCAAACCCTATTGCCACAGAAACACTCACGAGAGTAGATTATTTGATTCACTAATTTTATTACAGCATCTGCATGTATACAAAATAGCCCCATAGTATTTGGACACTTAAGTAACACTTAAAAAAAAAAATCGATGAATACCATTACATTAGATAACAAAACATCAAACCAAAAAGAACACAAGCTTAATATAATAAGGAAAAACATGTTTGCTAGGTTCTGAATTTAACATTAAAATTAGGAATGCATTTGGACTCTATCTGGTCCCTGTGGTGAACTGAATTCATCAACTAAACAAATTTAATCTAGCATAATTTATTAGCAGATCCCACTTGGTTTGGTATTTGTTATAGGCTATTTATCAATGACATTCATATATTATGTTGTGTAAGTGTCCAAATACTTTCTGGGGCGTTTGCTCATTCACTTCCAAATTCTTGATCTGAACAACAACAGTAAAAAAGTCAATCCTCACCATCCTCATCAACAGCATTTAGCTGTGATTGTTTGGAGACAGCTGCAGTGTCGGAACTGTGTACAGGAGCAGCATGCAGGGACTGACTTAACATATCTGAGTAACGCTCTGTCTGACCCACAATGAAATCAAGCTGGAGATCTAGAGCCTTCTTCCGCTTCTCTTCCAGTCTGGACTGTTGTTTATACTGGACCACCTGTGTACAGCAATGGGTGGGAAAGAGTTTAAAGTGTGAATCATGGATAGTTTTTGGTGCAATAGAGATTTCAACCAAAAAAAAAAAAAAGCACTGGAAGTCACCTTCTCAACACTGCTCCAGAAGGCACGGACCTCCTTGGCAATAGAAGAAGCAACTCTTCTCAGTTTGGCCTGCTCCTCACGTTTTGCTCTCTCTTCCTTCTGTCTCAGCTCCTCATGGTGGCGCATCACCATCCGTACTACCTGAAATGAGTTCAGATTGGTGAGATGCTCCATTAACCTAATATTTAAATAAAATAAAAAAAATAGCATGTTTCAAATAGGACAGTCTGAATGTTATGCTTACCTTTCTGGCCACTCCTCTTTTCCATCGCCTCTCTTGTGCAAAATCTGCAGAAAGCCACTGCATTTCCTCACAGAGGTAATCCCAATGCACTTTGGGCCGTACTGGTTCGGTTATACGAGTCAGACGTTTTAGGGACCAGAAACCTTCACGTTTTAGTGCAAGGGAACGATGTTCTATTTCTGCTTCCTGTTTAAAGTATTACAAAAAAAAAAAAAAAAAATAAACATCCACTTACAAACATTAAATCACCATTTCAAAAAGTAAAAGATTAAATGCGTCCTTCTCTTACATGTTTTGCCAGTTCTGCCATGTCTGTATGCTTTGGCGTGGTTTTCGGGATGGTTGTTTGCTCTGACTGAGAACAGCCACCAGAACCCTGGGAGGAAGTGGAGGGCATGTTTTTGCCATGAGAGTTGCGCACAGGTGAAGCCCTGCCTGTGTGAGAACGCATCCAGTCACCAGATGAGGGAGATGGAGATGGACAAGGAATGGGGGAGGTGGAAGGTGTAGAGCCTGCTGTAACCTTGCCTGCAATCCACTGGCAAACCTTGGGAAAGACAAAAAACAGTGCATCTGACTGCGTGACTACACAATATTATTCAGCATGGAGTACAAAGGAGAGATAGAGTGCCCAAGAAGAGATAAAAGAGCTTCATAAAAACAGCCTGGTCTACAAGGACATCTTGGTGAGAAAACATCTTATAACCTCTCTCCTAATTTCTAAATAATACATGCTACTCTAAAAGATAAAACAGTTTTATACACTCAGCTCTATTTTCCTGTCAGTTTATACTTGAAAAACATTTTTTTAAGCTAGTGAGTTGAAGCAGTGATAGACCGATATATATTCCAGGTCAATAAAGAAGCCATTTTGAGATTTTTGGCTTAGACCAAAAACCATGCCAGCTTTTACATTCCCCCTTTTGTGAATTGAAATATTGGGCTAAATAAGTGTTCACTTTAATGTCCGCATATTTGTTAAGAATAAATTTTCTTTGCCTACATACCAGGAGTTTCTTGCGTACCCCACTTTCTAAACTGGCCATTGCAAAACCCATATCGGTCAACCACTAGTTGGAAGAAGCAGGATCATCGCATCAGCTTGCAATGATCAGATCTGAAGAATGCCTGACACCTCTTACCTTCAATAACAAGCCTTGTTTGTCTGTCCTGCTCTGCCCACGCTGGAAAACACACATGGCTCAATATACAGCCAAGAAGTGTACTAGCATCAAATTGTGGCTTTGAAACTGTTATGGATACTGTACACAGGCTCAAAAACATCTAAATTATAAATACACTTTTGCTGACTACCTCTGATGCTTTCATCATGACTATTATATCAATTACAACAAATTACATATGAAGTCACTGTTTTAACATGTCTGAAGTCATGATAGGTGAGTTAATAGTTTAGTTGCTTTTACCTTGTTTGCTGCTGGACTGGGTGCAGCATTGCTGTCAACCTCTGCATCGCTGCTCTCTTCTATAGAAGCATCAAGTGGCTCCAGGATGGAGTTCTGAGCATCTTGCGTTGTTGACAAAAGTTCATCCGGTAACTGCTGCTGCTCCAACTCCAGTTCACCCCCCAAAGTCATTGAATCCTGGCATGGTGTACCACTCGAAGTATGTTTACACTGATTCCCATCTGGGACAACACTGGATACAGTACCCCACACATCTCCAGCAGAAGGAGGAAGGCGGCTTTTTGAATTATGGAGTTGAACTGAAGTTGAAGAAGTGCTAGCAGAGGATTCGTTTAGAAGCAACTTGCCAGAACTGTTTGATTTATTTAAGTTTTCTTTCACAGAGCTGTTCTGTGAAAGTACATTAGAAGTGGAAACAGTCCGAGAGGACTGAGAGAGAGTGTTTGAGATAGGGCGGTCAGCAGGTAACATAGCATCCTCCTTTATGATGGAGGATGCAGCTGATTCAGTTTTAGCAAGGCACTCTGCAGCTTTATTTAATCCATCACTGGGCGATCCAGCCGGGACAGGTGAGTTCTGCTTGGTTGAGATCCTAGCAGACAGGGAAGAATGTTGCTTAAGGGCAGGGCTGTCACCCTTCTTTAGGATCAGTAGCTTTGGATCAATCGTCCCACAAGACAATGAAATTAATGACACACCTGGTGTGTTTTTCACCACAACAGGTTCTTGCTGCTCTCGCACAGACTCAAGTGTGACGTCCATCACTGTGGACGTTAACCCTGTCAATGTGTTTGCAAGATCAGTGTGAGTTGAATCATCATTTTGCTTGACAATTATAGATTCTTCTTTATGCGTAGAGGGTATGGTAAGTAACTCTTCTGTGGGTTTGAGTGCATCAGGATGAGATGAGGTCTGATTCCCTAGATTACTCCGTGTTTGCGAGTCTTGCGTCAATGTTTCCATTGGTGGTTCCTCTTCTTTGTCAGTTAACAGCAGCTTAACATCACTGTGAAGGGCAGCTGATGTAAAGCAGGGCACAGTGCATTCATATACAGCAACAGTTGACTGGGATTCAGGGCACTGCACAAGAGACTCCTCGCTGACCTCCATCTCTGCATGCTCAGACTGCCCGTCTATCTCACTTACAACCAGCCAGGTATCCTCCATATCTGGCTGCATTAAAATACCTACATCGATCAAATCTTTCACCTCAACAGCATTGAGAGCCTCTGCACTCACTTCCTGCCTCTCTTCCACATTCACGATATCTGGAGTATCATTCAGGCATATCTGAATCTGTGAGAGTTTATGATCAGCTGGAATGGACTCTTGTACATGTTGGACCATACAGTCAGAAAGATTTGGCTGATCGGATTCTAGCCCCTCTACAGTCACACAGTTCTCTGTGTGTGCGAGCAGCACGCTCCCATCCTGTTGGTGATTTGAGGACATGGATATTTCTATTCGATTGGCACTGTCATTCTGCTTCAAAATCACATCAGAAGAACCGCAAACCATGACTTGTGACCTTTCATTCACAATGGGGACCTGTACATTGTCAGTGCATGTCCCTTGTCCAAACAGCTTTGGTTCATCAACAGAAATGTTGTGAAATACTTCTTTAGCAGCCACATTAAAATACAGATCTCCATCTACGGGGACTTTCTCATTTCCTTGCCCCTCCCTTGCACTAGTCCCCTTACCCAAATGAAACATTTTGGGGGTTTCACTTAAACGAACATACTGAGAGCTTAGCTCTTGCACACACTGTGTATTCTCAGGTGGGGTGGGCACGCCAGGTGTTTTTGTCCTTGGTGTAGCCTTTTGTGTTTTACTGCAGTCCTCTGGGGGATAACAGCTGCCCTTATCGGAGTCATTTGGCATGCTATTTCCACTGTCAGGGGTAATGTGCTCCCCCCCTTGTTTTGATGTTGAATATCCTGAGCAAAGGGAATTTCCACTATTACCTTGTTTTGTTCCCAAGGTTTGTCTAATTGGACTAACTGCACCTTCTTTGTCTGTTTTAGGCAGATCTTGCGTGGCAACTTCCATAGCCGCCTTAGAGTCAAGTTTACAATCCTGCTTCGCTGAATTTGTCGTACTTTGTTTCTGTGGGATGCCAAACGCAGATGATGTGGCAGTCTGATTTGTCCGAAAAAGGGGATTTGTTTGGGGCTTCTCCATGCCTTTGTCTGTTGTCTTAACTGCACTTGAGACTGCTGGGATGACTTCTGTTGTTGGGACAAAGGGGCTCTCTCCAGGTGTGTGCTTTCCAGACATGTTCTTGTAGTCCAATTTGATTGTTTCTGGAGGCAAGGGTCCCTTTTCTGTCTCAACAGGGGCAGAGACTCCCCCTGCATCTCCAGGGTGTTGGCTCCAATCTTGGCAGTGGCCTGTGCTGGATCCTTCCGCCATATCGGTCTCCCTGTATGCAAGACTCGTTTGCTCTGTGTTACACCCGTAAAGCAAATCCTGTTTTTGCGTAATGCTATCCGTCCCACTCTCAAAAAGTCTGTCTGAGGGAGTCCGACCCTCCAATGTGTCTGTATGTTTTTGTGTGTCTTCAGCAGTAGCTGACACCAGTCCTCTTTGGACAGATGATATCTCCTCTGATTCCTCGGTGCCGCTGTTTCTTTGAACGTGAGCGATGGTCTGTTCTTTACATGCAGCCTTTGAGTCTCCTTTCTGCTGCGATGCAGTGGCGACGTCAAGCGATGATGGTGGTAGAGTGGCAGCTGAGACTGGCTGCAGGGCATGCTGGGGTGGCCCGGCCACATTCTGCGCAGCCACGGAGGTGCCACCCAGCACAGCCACTGCCAGACAGGTGCGCTGCTGCACCACCTCTTCCCCAGACTGTCCTGCTTTAGAACCGGCACTGCTAAAACCTGAAAGAATAGAAGGGAGATACGGCATGACTAACCCTTTACAAAATGCATTACATTACATTTATGCATTTAGCAGACGCTTTTATCCAAAGCGACTTACAGTGCATTCAGGCTATACACTTTCACTGGCACCTGAAAGCATTACAGAATTAGCCAAGCTACTTAAGAAATGGACAAGCAAGGGGTGAAAGATTTAAAGAGTTCAAATATTCCAATTCTGCAGAAATTGTCTAACTGTACAACTGCCGCAAATTATGAGTATGTCTACATATAACTTAAAAGGAATGACCTAAATAAATACCTGTATGTGATGAAGCACCAGTCTCTTCCGTGATTTCCACTTCCAGGATGCTGAGATCAAGGATACCCCTGCATCTGAGGGTCTAAAGATAAACAAATGGAGTTAATTTCATGAATTTGATCATCTATTTGTAAAATCAAACCTAATAGCCTGAATCAGGGAGCGCATAATCCGACATATGAGAGAGAAAAAGGACTTTCCTAGAACGCATTTATAGATGAATAAACTGCAGCAGGACTATGTAATTTCCTCAAACCCCATCTGCTCCACGGAGTTGGTGGTTAAAATGCAAGAGCAGCCTAACAATTCAGAGCAAACAGGTAAAAAGAGCGTTTCTCATTGACTTCATCTACAAAGTTACGGACAAAACTCTCGTTTAGCAATATAAGAAATTCATAAGATTGTACAGCTATTACTAATTCCTTCAAACAGTCGGCTTCTATACTACAGGAATATATAGCGCATATACTAAAGGAAATAAAGTATTGTCATTTTTAACTGTAATATTAACTACACACAACTTTTAACACACACACACGTTACCTTAACATCAAATGTTAAAAATACAAATGTTGTTGTATACCCGGGCAAACAGTCTCATTCAGTACAATAGTGCGGGTGCTTCACGTTCGGCTGGCATTTATCGATGAGTTGCCGCTGATTCGTTCGTTATTCTCCTACGACTGCTTATAAACTTAAGAAGATATGATAGCGGTTAACGTTTAATACCGAATACTAACAACAAATGTAGCCGGCAGTTCTGTATGCATGAGGCGGGTGAATACATGGGCCTTTAGCAGGCTAGCAAAGCTAATTCACAGACGTTACAATGGAGCCAACACGATAACGTTTCATTTTTGTTGTTGGCGTTTAAATGACAGGGAGCTACAGTCCAAAACTGTTTTGTGTAATAGTACATGAGAGGGCGTTTGTTATTATATTATATTCTGACTCAGACAAACACATTGAGATATATATAAATACACACACCGTCTCGAGCTCTCACGCGCGCGCTGAACACACTGCTCGGGCAAAGAGCGCGCGTGCACACATCGGCTTCCATGGGAAGTTATGCAATGCTCAAGAACAAACTATGATTCATCATAATCCATATCGAGGGGTTTTAAAGACTTGTCACTAAACATAAACGTATTACTGGTCATTTTCTTATACACCCTTTACTGGAACGACCTCTTGACGTCACCGCGCGGGGTCACGCGAAGCCGAAACACAATCTCTTGAGTCGAATCTTTTCAAAATTAAAGTATACGAAACAGTCGTTCTTTAATATAAAATTATAAACTTTGTAAAATTGACAAGACACATGCAGTGTATTTTAGTACTAATGTATGCTATTTGTATTCGGGCTCCAATTGCCTTGACATTATAAATTAGGCTACATAAAATTACAATAAACACAGTTATTAATATAAGGTAATTTAAAAAAAGGTAATAAAAACAGCATTATGTACCTACATATAGCTTTATTAGAGACGTTTTAAAACATGTAATATGCCAAAAGGAGACTTCAGGGACCACTGGATGACAAAGAATCACTGAATCGGTTCCTAAACCGGTTTTTGGTTCGAAAGAACCGATACACAAAAATGAGTTGGACTTTATCACTACATTCAACAATTCTACAGTCTGTTATGTTGTACTGTATTCTAGATTAGCAGAAGCGTCAGGATTTTAGTAATACGTTGGTTTATTTGAAATGTTATATGAAAATCCTCTCAATAAGGACACATTAAACACACTTGAGGATAAAGTAACGCACACAATTATAGGCTAACTTGGTTGTTGCTGCACTTGCAGTGACAGACGAGTTTCGTTTTCAGCTCGCTGTCTCAAAAGTGTGCAGTACTAAGAAATCAGAACCCATAAGATTTGCTAAGGTTTTTGGTGCAGTTGCATTAAAAGTAGATAACAAACATGAATCCAATCGAGTCGGCTCAAAAAGCCACACTGTTCATAACGTTACAAAACTGATTAATACTTGTCTTTTAGCACCCGATTGCTTGAAAGTCAACTTGTTCCGCCATCCCCCCCAGTGACCCCCTTTTCCTCCTCCTCCCTCCCATCACTTCCTCCCCAGCACCCCCCTCCTCTCTCCACCGCCATCTTAAGTTCCCACCTACCTGAAATTTCCGAGCACTTTTCTTTTACTAAATTCTCGCTGAAGGAGTCGCCATCCGCTACTGATCGTACTCAATCCGTGTTGAGACTATTCCAAACTGTCTCTCGGTACCCAGTGAGGTACTGGCAGGTTCGTAGGATCAAGTTAAAGACCGCTCCGAGAGAGACTGGGTCCGGAATCGCTGAATCTAGCGGTTGTGGGGAGGAGACTTTCGACGCAGCGAAATGGAGGAACGAGCGACTGCTGACCAAGAACCGACATCTCGCGAGACGTGCTTCAGCGCGCGCTGCTGCACACATCTCAGCCGTTACTGGAGATTCACCTTGTTTTTAGATTTCTTTATTAAATGTAAATATCAAACAGAACCACGACTTGTTTGCACGTAACTTTAGATTATATGTAAATTTTTTAAAACTACTTTTTAAAAGAATTTCTCTCACTGTGTAACTTAGCTGCCAGCAGTTTGACAAGGTACAACTTACTGATATGACATAATGAATTAATTTTAGAACAAATTTAAGATTTTTTTTTCATATCAAGACAATAAATGTCTTGATAGATGTCAATGAGCCGAGATACAATTTTTGATCTCATGGCTTATAGTAACGTTTGGTGCACATGGATCACTTAAATTAAAATAAAATATGCTAAGTCCTGTTATAAGTCTAGACAGATGGCCCTGAAATTAGTTGACAATACTACACCATTTATATGTACACAATGAAACAATACACTACCACACATGTAAATAACCAACCATTTTTAATAATTAATCTTTGTGGTTTTCTTTTCAAGGGGAGAGGGACATATTTAAAATGTATAAAATTGTTTTGCTCAAATAATGAATCCAGAATGTCCTGTATCTCAAGAGTCTTTCTAATCCTATAGTTTAGCTGAAAGTACAAGACGTGCACTCCTTTTGTCCAGTCAACAGATGCCTCTTTTCGCTCCGTGTGTGTTTGGGTGATGGTTGTTGGATACTTCCAAAGGCTTCAACTGTGGAGAACATAGACATAACACACACACACACCTCTCCCAAAATATGAAGATATACAGTTCTCTAAACCGTAGAGGCTGGCTTTGATACATCCTCAGTACACAGGCTTTAACGTAACCAGTATTTTGGAGCAATATCACTGTAGTGCTTTGCTGGACAATAATCATCACTGACTCATTTCAACAAGTGAGTGCATTTGGTGAGACCTGAAACATGACATTATAACATAAACAGTGAATATATTTATTATGGAAGGTAATTAATGTTAACAATAATTATTACAAAAGCAATATCACTATTCTACTATATTCTGGCCCAGCTCTTGTACGGAGTCAGACTAATGAATGGGAGACAGTTCTTTCCCTTTGAATTTTAAAACATTATCCAACAAGATGTACAGTTCATAACTTTTTTTTTTAAAAGAATAAAATAAATCTTAAGAAGTTCATTCTGATGTTCATGGAAGTTGTCTGATGGATGACTTGAATATATAAAGCAGAATGTGGACCATGTGTTTCTTTTAATTCATACATTTCCTAACAGTGTTGATTCAGACAATGAGAAGTTCTCGACTACTTCAGCAAGGGTCCAATTTCTCTTTCCCCAAATGCAAAGCTGAGGACCATAACTCTACAGTAGGTTTTCCTTAAGTTCACAAGACAAACAAGTTCACAATTTTTGATCCATCACAACCTGTCTTCATATTAGTAGTAATGAATAGTCTTTGAACATCCACAGGCCTCTTTGTAAAGAAAACCCTACATAAAAACCAGGGCACAGCAAGAGTGTACCTTAATTGCACCAACTTAACCACAGTGGATAAATATATCAAACAGCCCTTGGAAGTGTCTCCGTTCACTCCCCAGGTTGTTTCCACACTTGTGTATGGTCACTGAAGCTTAGCTCTTTTTGAGTGTCCTGCAAAATCTTGCCATTTAAGGAGCAGTTTCTTCAGCACAGCAGTTCTGGAAGCTCCTTGAGCTTTACCTAGTACTATCTGGACTCAGTGTTTTTATGTGTGGTAAAAAGGGCCAAGTCTCCTGCCCCGCCAAGTCTGGGCCCACGGGGTGGAGTAGAAGATCTGTTCACAGACGGAATGAGAGGTGGTGGAGCCCCAACAGACAGTGCCCCAACTAGACCTGGTGCCTTGGCTAGAATGCCATTGGGTATGTGAGAGTGTGAATGCAGAGGTCCCAGTCTAGAGTAGAGGCCAGGGTGATGTGATGCTTGTGCAGAGGCTCCAGCTGGTTGGAAGTGAGAGTGGGATAGCAGCCCTGCGTGAAGCCGTTCTAGGTGAGCAGCATGAGATGGGCTAGGAAGGTGATGTGCGGACAGGTGCGGATGTGGATGCATTCCAAAGTACCGCGCTCTCTCCATTTCTTCCCGCAGTAACTGAGCACGTTGCTCCTCATCGAATGCGTGGGACATCAAACCAAACTCTGGCCTGCCTGCTGAGGAAGAAGCAGAGGACGTAGGTGCTGATGGATGGTGCGGGCTGTTTGCCACAGCTGCCGCTATTGCAGCTCTCTCGGCCTCCAAATAACGCTGTACCTGCTGATGCTGGAGAAGTCTAGACAAGTGTGGATCAGAGCGAAGTGCAAGGTGGGGATCTGACCTCAAAGCCAATACTTCCCTGCGTTGCTGTTGTTGAGCAGCCAGATCCCTCCAATGGTCCCAGGGAAAGCTGTGAGTGGCTTGGGAATGACCTTGTGGAGGACCATGTGGGTGTGGTGGGAAACGATCAGCTGCAGCACTTAATACCAGTCCGGCTGAGCCTACAGCACCACCAAGATAGGGATCAATACCCCGTGGACGATCTAAGAGGGACAGAGGATGGTGAGGATGGTGGGGAGGGTGCGGACTTGGTGGAGGAAGAGGCACGCCAGGTGTAGGTGTCAATGAGAGGGTTGAGGAAGGGGTGGATGGGTGGTGTGGGTGCCGACTATTAGGCCGTTCAAAGTTGTGTGAAGGCACAGTGGAATGCGGTACGGAGATGGGCACTGGCTCAGGCTCCTCTTTACGCTCTTCTTTGACCTTGACTTGGGGGAGGAGCAACCCAGAGGTTAGACCAAGTGCAGGTTTGGATACCGGAGTTGTGGTACGATCAGGTTTCTTGACTGGAAGCGAACTAGAAGAGGCTGGACCATTGTTCTCTCGTTGCGAAGAATGGCTGGATTCTGTGCTGAGTGTGTGCGGTGGCTGTCGGTGAAACGGATCCAGAGGAGAGGGGGCTAAGGGGACGTTAGAAGGAGAAGTTGTGAGAATAGATGATGTTGAAGATCGAGGTCTGTCTGGTGCTGCGGAGGAAGCTGACACTGGTGCCCTGGATGCAGAATGTTGTCTCTTGTCTGACTCCCGTTCTCTTTCTCTTTCACGCTCTCTGCTTTGGCCATCTGATTGAACTCCACCTCCGCTCAGTGGGCCCAAGCCATTTAGATGTGAACTGGGGGTGCTGCTGCGATGCTTGAGGGATGGAATACCAGGTGACATTCGCACTGGCTGGCGTCCATACAAGAGACTGTCTCTGTGTGAAACAGTATTAAACCAATTAAGTATGTCAAGTTGTGAGATGCAATACATAATTCACTTTTGATCTTAAAAGTCTACTTGAAAACTACCTAATACCAACAATTTGTTATAATGTCATACCTGTCCTTCTCATCTTTTATATGAGTCGGTTCTCCTCTCTCCACATCCTTTCCTCTATCATCTCTCTTCTCTGGTCCTTTTGCCCAGGACGATCCAGAGGGGAAAGAGGCAGGGGTAACATGCAGACGATTCCATGGATCATGGGGGTTACCCAGACCTCCAACTGCACTTGCAGAGGGCTCGGTCTTATGTCCAAAAACATTGGCAACTAAAAGAAAATGTATAACATTTGATTATTATTTGGCTGAGTGTGAATGTGACTGATAAAATACTACTTAAATTAACCCCTGCAAAACCTTTTATTAAAATACATAGGAAATGTTAGAAAACCAACAGATTCAAATTAGAGCAGTGATTCTCAACTGGGGGCCTCTGCAAACTTGGGGCCTGAAGATTACTTAAATTATTTAATATAAGACAGATCAACTAAAAATAAAAATATATCAAGATAAATCAAGGTTTTGAAAAACTTTTTTTCTTTGAGAACCAGGAATCCCATGGAAAAGCCATGAAGTTTTAAACTGGAAAAGCCATGTAAATTGATGAAATCTTATAACTCCTTGGACACTTCTTTAAACGAATATACATTTTTCAAGTTATGCCAAGTTGTGAATGAAATATATATTTTTTAAAAATCGCAATCTAGTAAACCACAAAAACTGCCTTAAGTTTGAGAACCAGTGTTAAGAGTCATGCGATTAATACATATTCTTAATAAACAAATTAGCATGACAAACCTATCGTGGGGCTGCCTAGGCCTCCAAAGGCACCAGAACTCAGGGCTCCCAAAGAAGGGTAGGAGGATGAACGAACATATGGGTCTGTAACACGAAACCCGGCCATTAGTGATAAAATCAGCTAAACGCAGAGGAAATTATGCTCTACAAAGCTAGCAAATGAAGCAAGCCTGAAGAACAGCAACAAGAGCAGCATGGGTAACATTGGCTTTTGATGCCCCTACTTTTTCAGACAGTCTCTTACCCAGATGTGCTGCTGAGGTGAGGAAAGAGGAATGGGGCATTGATGGAGGCATGAATGGTGTGGAGGACGGATTGACTCCACCTGAGAAGACATGGGTCAACTCAGACAAAAACTTAAACACCCATAAATGGACTACCATTGAGTGTTGAAATTTAGCCAAGTTTGTGCTTTATATCCTCCTTAAGCCTTTCTAATTTAGAGCCCTCGTACAGCAGCACAGTAGTGCTGTAAAAATCCTTCAGTAGTGCTGTCAAAGTGTTTTGTACCTAAAAACTGTTATTTAGGTAGAAACAACCCACTTCAATAGCTTAAAAGCAATCATAGCTTAAGAACAACCACAGGCTTATATCACCTGCAGAATTCCTAAATTGGTTGCAGAAATAAGTGTAAGTATAACCCACCAGTGAACAGGCCTCCTTGTCTTGTAAGATCAGAAGTTGGGGCAAGGTGACCACCAAGTGGTCCTAGACCTCCTAGTCCACCAATACCAGGGCCAGGGAGTCGAGGCAACAGGTCATTACGGAAATCCAGCTTTTGTGGATCAGCATGCATAAGCTGAGTAAGACAGCAACAGAAAGGTAATCAACAGGACTCATGCCACTTTTATTTAAAAACATCTCTTAAAAGTAAAAAAAAAACCATGAAATATTTCAACCATTTTGTAATCTCTGGCCTTTTTGCATTAGAACTAAAAATAAACACAGATAAACACAAAAACCTTGACTTTTTCTTGATGCCTTAGAATCATCCAAGCAACACGGACATGCATAGCGCACCATTTTCCAGGCTTCTGTAAAGAGATCATCCAAATACAGTTAGAAAAGAATTGTCTGCTAGTGATTTAGAGGTCAAAAACTAAAATAAATCAAGTACAAAAAGTTTAAACTTACATTACTGACTTTTGGTGGTGGTGCAAATGGGTCTGTTAGCTGTGCACACAAACACCATACATTTTTCATATTATTCATAAGTCTATAAAGTTACGATTACGATGTATGATGCAAATATGCATGATAGGGCATCTTTACCCTTGGAGCTTTAGGTGGAAGGTGGGGCGGTACAACTCCCAAACCAGCAGCCATCTCTGGAGCAGCTCCCTGAAGGGCAACAAGCTGTGTCAATAACAAACTATTCAAACCCACTTCATGGGCTCAAAATATAAATAGGACAAAATGTGACTGGATTGGTGCCAAACATTGGCTTTAACTCAATTAAAGTGGTCATCCCTACAAATCAGATTGTGCTTAAACTTTTAAAATGAATAACTAACATATTCAAATTTTCTGACCTTACAATATCTTGCCCAAAATATAAGCCATAAATTCTTCATGGTTGTGCCATCACAACAAAACACAAACATGTGACCACTCATGAATATATTAGCACCTTTAGCCTGTAGTACATATTACTGCTAAAAACCAATAGAAAATACTATTCTCTCCTTTTACCAACTGGAATAAACTTTAAGACAAGACAACAAACATACAATAAGTTTTACTAACTTCACAGGTTGGTCATTCATAATTAATTTAAACAGAGTCCTTTCAAAGATATAGCTGAAAAATGGCCAATTTAAGAGAGAGTGGAAAATTATTTAAAACTAAATTGAGTTTTTATGTCTTTGTTATGAACCACAAGCATCATCTTTATTCTGATGAACCTGAAATCAAATTAAATCAAGTCCTTATTTTAAGATTATTATAAATATCTTAAACTCCAACCAATTTATTTGTGTGATAGAAAGACTACATTTAAGTACAAAATAATTTATAATGCAACATATTTCTTTATAATATTTATGGTAACACTTTGGAATAGGGTACACATATTCAATATTAACTAAGTGTTTTCCCTGAAAAAAAAGCTCCTAGTTCGTAAAAATGAGTTAGTAAGGTAGACGCTAAGTTTAGATATGGTGTAGGATTAAGGGATCTAGAATATATGGTCACGCAGAATAAGGCATTAATGTGCGCTTTATAAGTACTAATAAACAGCCAATATGCTAGTAATATGCATGCTATTAAGCCACTAGTTAATAGTGAGAATTGGTCCTTAAAATAAAGTGTTACCATACTTATTAACATTCATCTGAGTGAATTGCACCTGAAATTAAACTGCACCTGAAATACCCATATATTACTGCAATTTAAAACAAACAATTCCAATTTTAATATAGGCCTATTTTAGAATTGTAAAATATATTTATTCCTGTGAAGATAACGCTGAATTTCTAGCAGTTCAGTGTCACATGATTGTCAGAGATCACTATATTATGCTGATTTGTTGCTCAAGAAACATTTCTTATTATCGATGTTGAAAACAATTGTGGTGCTTAATATAATTGTGGAAAAAGTTATAAATTTTTTTAAGGATTTTTTGATGAATAAAATGTTAAAATTAACAGCAGTTCATTTATTTCTTAACACAATGTCTTTAATGTCACCTTAGATCAATTTAATGCATCCTTGCTGAATAAAAATATTAATCTCTTTGTCTTTTGAACAGTTGCGTACATTATTAGGTAAATATGCTGACTATTGCTAAATGTTTGATTAAGTGGTTGCCCTTTTTATGCTCTTATGTGGTTGACAGACAGCACATTATTATCTCTCCAGGATCACTAGATATTGTGGTAATATGCAAGCATTCTTCACCTGATTTTAATATTTATATACCAAGCTTTCAGATTTTAATATTCAAAACAATGTCCAAATAACAAGCATCTCTTACCTTAGGTTGAAAAGCTCCATGCAATGATCTGAAAGGTCCTGTGGGCGGAAGAACGGGCACTGGGGGAGGGTACTGAGGAAAAAACTTTGTAGGAGAGAAAATAAATAATTAATAAATCACAAACTAGAAGCACCGCAGAGACCTGCTATATTGACAGCAAATTTGAAAAGACAGCAAATGTTTAAAAAAAACTTACTGGGTGTCGAAAGAGACCATCTATTTTGCTTGGATACTTATCAAACTGAAACACAACAAGCACAAGAGAAATGTCAAAGCGTGAAATTTCATAATCAGCCACTTTTTGAAACTAGCCATCCATGGGCTACAGTTGACTCCTCACCAGTGGTGGTGGTGCAGCTGTGGGATGTAAGAAGTGTTGGTGAGTATGAGTGTGCTGGTGCTGGTGATTGTGCTGATGGAACTGGTAGGCCATTGTAGGGATGGACGTTTGGGCCTGGGAGGATCTGCTAGATGTCCCAGAGCTCGAGGTTGACACAGATGGTCCTCCAGGTGCAGAGCCAGCATTTGAGTCTGTCACGTCCTGACAGATCAGATCCTGATCTATTAATCAAAGAGAAAAGAAAGAACTTCATCTTTCTGAACATGAACATACACATTTCATTTCTATGATTTCATTGTCACTAAATAATTGTTAGCATTTAACATTTTTCATATAATGGTTGGTAAAGTTTGTTTTACCTGTTGAAGTGTGGGGTGACACCTGCAGGAGAGGAGGTGGTGGGGGAAGGTTGGGGGACGGCGTGAAGACAGCACCAGGACTTGGTCGAGAGGAGGGTATTACTGTCCCCACACCACCTGGGCCTCGAACAAGGGACACACTCGTAGCAGGAGTAGGTGGTCTGATTGATGAAGAAGAGGCTGATGAAGATGGAGGCTTGCCTGAGGTACTGCTCCTGATGGAAAACCAATGCCACACCACATGTTTAGGGAATACAATCTGCCTTTCATTTTAATAGACACATGCTTTTGAATAATGGCATAAAATGTGATACAGATTGCAACTTTTTCTGAGCAAGAACTGCACACTATAATAGGAAGAGGCATGAGTGCATGTTAAGCAGAAAAAAAAATCTGCTTGAATTTATGTCAGAGAGCGTTTAAGAAATAGATAATACCACAATAGATTGATTTCAAAATCATTAATTATAAAAGTGAATTAATATAAATTCTTTATTTAATAAAATAAAATTTAAATATGCATACATAATTGTAACTACTTACAATAATTATAATTGTGCTTGTGAGGGGAAACATATTTATTAAATCTATCTGTGATCAGAATTTATCCATGATAAAATGCAAAATAAATGTTTTTTTTAACAGATGTACACCCAAAAGTTTGGGGTTGGTAACATTTTTTATGTTTTTAAAAGAAGCCTCTTATGCTCACCAAGGCAGCAATTATTTGGTCCAAAAAAAAAAAAAGTAAAATTGTGAAATATTATAATTAAAAACAACTGTTTTCCATTTTAATATATTTTAAAATGTCATATATTCTTGTGATGGCAAAGCAGCCATTATTCCAGTCTTCAGTGTCACATGCTCCTTCATAAACATTCTAAATGTATTTACTGTAACTTTGGATGAATTCAATAAATTGTTGCTGGACAAAAGTATTAATTTCTAATGGTATACAAAAACACTGTACAACCCAGTATCTTGTAAACATTTATTTGTTTCCAAAAAACACTGTGTACCCTTACTGTGTAAAGCCAAGCAAACAGACTGAAATTACCAATTTCAGCCAGCTCCAATTTTGTTATTATTTTGTTATTCTATTAACTTTAACAGCATGATTGGATTTAGAAGGCTGAGGGCATTATTGAAGTTAAAATGTACAGAAATTAGTTTTCTTTTTTCTTCATCTGAATTAATGTATGGCTGTATGTTATATGTAGACGTGTATATCTATATTATTTATAGTATATTACTATATTTACGTTCTTGTTACTTTCTGTCTGAGATAAGATGAACCAAAAAAAAAAGTACAGAAACGCTGTTTCACTACACTGACCTGTTGTTGCTGTAGATTGGTTGTGACTTTCCAGGGAAAGGGAAAGGCTTGTGTTTGTGCTGTGGTGGGCTAGGACCATGGCGGTGATAGGGACCACCATTTCCATTACGCTGCTCTGGAAGGGAGTTGGAGACCGAGGCAGTGGAATGGGCTGCAAGGCTAGGCAGAGAGGATGAGGTAGAGATGGGCTCAGGGTAAGGCTGCTCCATACTCCTCTCCTGACTCCTCTCCAGGCCAGAGACCCGAGGTGTGACTGACAGAAGGGGTAGCGAGCTATTTGAGGGCAAGAGAGGGCAACCGTTGCCCGCAGCAGCACTTGCAGAGTTGGAGTTAACTGCTGTGGAAAAAGAGAGCCCTACAATGTAATGCATGTAATGCTCTTTTTCATGCTTTACGACAACAAAAATAATCAAACAGTTCCATGTAGGCTTTCACAAAAGCATGAGAAATATCTGTGTGACATAAATTAATCTGCATTTTAATTAATGATGAACACCACTGTCCGATTCAAATTAGGGATGGGCATTTTAAGCAAAAGTAATATTCGATAGTCGCTGGGTATTATTCGATTACTATTCGAAAATCGTACCCCTCCCGCGCATGCACCCACGCACGCATACACACACACCCATAAACAGAGAGAGAGAGGGAGAGAGACCATTCAGGCTTTCAATCTGTATGATAACAAACGGTTTAATTAATTAGAGAATAGTCTATCTTAACCCAAGCCAATTAATGGTTGTAACGTATGATTGCTGAAACATATTAATATAACATACCCGAACGACGGCACTTATTAACAGAACAGTCCGTCGATTATCAACTGTTCATAAGGCTAGGACATTTCTATTTTAAAAATGAGCACGAACATTCATAGCATTTAAAAAAAAAATCAAAACAGTTTGGATTAATTCATCCATGAATATTAGGCTTAAAACATTGCGCGCTAAAACAGAATATCATTCTTAAAACATATTGTGAACAGCCTGAATGACGGCACTATGTGAACATTAATTTTAACATCTGTCTTCATAACAATAACCTATTAATTTGTGCTACCCTGTCAGATTTTGCTACCTCCTATGAAAAAAGTAGGTAGTATCAGGGGCGTAGCGTCTGGGTATGCAGTTGCATATGGGCCCGCCGAGCCGAGGGGGAACTTTTAATTGAAACGAGGGAACGAATATAGAGCCCTGCAGCTTATCAGAATTATCCGCCCAAGTCCGTGTCTTTTTCTCTCTCTCTCCTCCCATTACACAGCTGCTGTTGCAGCCATTAAAATAGTTCAGTTTTGGTTTTTAATGGCAAAGTGGTCATATTTCGTTACGTTTCTTTATTAATTTAATTCAGAAATATGATTGGAACATTTTATGTTTGTTAAATTCAAGTTTTTGTTTTTTAAAATACCAAGCGGCCAGCGCAAGACAGTGAGTTGAGCATGTTTGATTATCTTCTCAAATAAATAACTAAATAAATAAGATTAACTTCATAATATTTTAAGAATAAAGTCAAAATTACGATAATAAAATCATGTTACATTGCGTGAAGTTAAAGTGAAAATTACACCTGTATACTAAAAAAAGTCTGTGGCATCCAACCTGTCATTCTTCACATTTAACATGAAAAACAGCAATAAAACGTAGACTTATTGACGTTTTTTGAAACTCTAATTGATCGATTTCATGAGACACTCGTTTGTATTAAATTGTTCTGATTTTTTTTCAACATGCACTTCATGCTGCAAATATTAAAGAGGAAAATATCATTGATTCGCATGCCGCTTGAAATGAGGTGAATATTATCTCACTACAAATTAAAGAGCGTAAAACATTTATTGTTTGTATTTTATCTTAAAATTGACAGAAGGCTGAGACTTTGTGTTATAATAAAAGTAACAAAGCACAAAGCTTATTGAGTCAGGGCTCGCAAAATCGCTAGCCCGATGTCCCGGGGCTATTGTGTTTTCCAGTCGGGCTACCAAAATGTATCAGCGCCCTGTACAGGGCTTGTTCCCTCTAAAGCTGCGTGCGCGCGGCCGCACACTTCTACAACCGCGCAGAAGAAATAATGTGCCGCTCGCACGCAATAATTAGTTGGGAAAGTCATTTGATTGAATGCCAGTAAAAGCGAAAGAATCGCAATACTCAGGCAAACCGCTATAGAGTTGATGTCGCTATAGATTGAATGCGGTTTACAGGTTTCATAGAAAGAGAATGATGTGCGCCAAACGAGTCGCTGTAGAAACCGAATACTTCAAAGGTTGCGGTGCGCTCAACATGAGAACCAACGCAATGACATGACATGAGAAATAAACGTCCTCATGTATTAAAGAAGAGTGGCTTGATTAAGTGCTGGAAACAGCGGAGGATGAGCACAGAACGATAACAAAACTCTGAGACATATACAGTCACACACAGGTGTATTGTGCAAACTGTACTTCATAGGGATGTTTAGACAGCTATAGAAGAATTCATTTTTTTATATATTTAACTTACAGATCTCAGCTTAAGTTTTGCTTCAGTTTGTTTTCTATTCAATTCTATTCTATCAGTTTAAATAGTTTGTTTTGATATATTATATTATGTTAGGCCTATATTATCAACCTAATAAATAATTGACCTTGTTTTAATGGAATCTCTTGCTCATCAGGGCTGTATTTATTTAAAAAATACTGAAACAATAGTATATTGCAATTTCTAATATTGGTTTCCTATTTTAATACCTATACATTCCTGTGAAGAAAAGCTGTATTTTCAGCATCATTACTCCAGTCTTCAGTGTCACATGATCTTCAGAAATCATTCTGAAATGCTGAATTATTATCAGTGTTGCTGATCTAATATGCTGAACAGTGAAACTGTTGTGCTGCTTAATATTTTTTGGAACCTGTTTTACTTTTTTCTTTGATTAATAAAAAGTTAAAAAGAATAGCATTTATTCAAAATGTATTATAACAATATAAGTCTTTACTATCAATTTTATCCATGTAACATCCTTGCTGAATAAAGTTTCTTTAACTTTCTTTAAACTCTTTTAAAGTATCTTTAAAAAGAAAGAAAAATAGTGTATATTTTGAATAGTGTATATTGTAACACAAAACTAAACAGTTATTTTTAACTTTTTATTTTTCACAGGTCCCAAACAATATTAAGCAGTACAACTGTTTCCAATTGTTCTGATTTCTGAAGATTTTTTCAACATGCATTTTCGTTGCTTTGGATAAAAGCGCTGCAAATATTGGAAAGATGCTGAAAATTCAGCTTTGCTTCACATTGATTCGCATTTATTTTAAATTGCCGCTTGAAATGAGGTGAATATTATCTCCCACTGAACAGTGTAATACTGTAAAGTCAGTAAACGTCATTTAGTTACATCAATCAAATTATTGTTTGTATTTTATCTGGTATAAAGAATGTTTTTTAAAATTGACAGAAAAGTTTTGCTCAGCAAGCTGAGACTTTGTGTTATAATAAAAGTAACAAAGCACAAAGCTTATTGAGATTATTGGGTGGCTTGTGTGCTACAATGAATGGACTTGAAAACGTTACATATTATTTCCAAGCATTTATACCATAATTAAAACAGCTTGTGAATAGTCACATAACGTTATTTACTTCAGAATCAACATAACCGAGTCGGAGCCCATGGTTATCAACCAGTGGAATATTACATTTTATTCTTTCAACAAATAACAAATCATTTGAATGCAGCGAGCTCGTAATCACGACTTCATAAGTGGGAAATAGGAAGTTTCTGATAGCACGTGAAGGCAGCAGAGAAGCGCTCTCACTCAGCACAGTGGAGTGCATCGTTTTGTTAACTTTGTGGTTTATTATTTTGAGTCGTTTGGGACGCGGTAACACACGGCCTTCTCACAATATATTGCTTAACAGGTCTATCGCGTTTGCCGCTCAGAAATGTTCACGCAATCAGGCTGCACGTATCAGAAGTTCTGTGCTCCGGCTCGGTTAGCGCTCACTCTACATGCGTGCCGCGCCCGCGTCCAACTGAACCGCGCTCTGGCCCACCTCTTCCAACCAAGCCAGGGCCACTCGGGCACGGTTCAAAACGCCTAGCCCTAAGCACACCTTTAGAAAATAATCGCACAACCTAATCGATATTCTATAATTAAATCGACTAATCGAATATTCGAAAATCGTGACCCATCCCTAATTCAAATCCCAAAAAACATTCAAAAAGATCATTATTCCTAGGTAATTCACCATCTACCAGCACAATATATACACCTGCTACTGCCAGCAGACATTTACCTTCTCTTGTGCAGACGATGAATGCTGGCTCCATATTGTCAGAAGCCTAAACAGTGGGGAAAATGCCATTATCGAAATAGTAAAATGCATGAAAATACATAAAGCAAATTCAAGAACAATAAAGATTTTTACCTTATCCCCTGATTCACTCTCTGTATCACACTGTGGATTAAAAATAAAGAGATAAAGTTATAGCCTACATTTGTGTGGGGGAATTTTTTTATGACAATTTCCCTTGTTTATGATATATCATTTATAATACACAAACAAAAACATACGATACCGTTCAGTTGGGTCAGTAACATTTATTTTTTTTCAAGAGAAAATTGTATTTGTTATTATTCAGCAAAGGATGCATTAAATTGATCATAACGGACAGTAAAGACTTTTATATTGTTACAAAATGTTTCTATTTTTTATTTTATTTTTTTTAAATAAATGCTGTCAAACTTTTCCCTGAATAAATGTATCATGCTTCCACAATATTATTTCAACATTGATAATAAATGAGAAATGTTTCTTGATGACAAAATCAGCATATTAGAATGATCGTGTGTCACCGACGACTATAGTAATGAATTTAGCTTTGCCATCACAGGAATAAGTTACATTTTCAAATATACTTCTATAGTTATTTTAAATTGTAATAATATTTTACATTACTATGAAATGTACTATTATTTTAATCAAATAAAAGCAGCCTTAGTAATAGACGTTAATAGACAATAATAATAGACATTCAAAAACATTAAACAAACTGAGCAAACAAACTTTTAAATGGTAGTGTAAGTGAACAATATATATATATATATGCTTTGAAAGTCTGAACAAATTTCAAAGTCATATTTTTGGACAGCAAAGAAAAACACAAAACCCACTGTAAAAAAACAACTCACAATATATCCTGTCTCCATGTGATTCCCAGATACCTGAAACAGACATTTGAAAGAGTCAAACCACATAGCAAATATGTAATTACATGAATGCAATAAAAATAAAACAGATCTATATTTATTTTTGTCTTGCATTATAAAGGTCAGCTGAAAGTAGTTAGTTATAGGCAGACATATAGGCAAGCATAACTAATTGGCTGATATTTGTCCATTCTGAGACTCCATTGGGCGACAACCATGTACACTTTGATTAACATAAATAGCCGTTCCTTTTGGCATTATGTCTTAAATCTATTAATTGCAATTTTTGTTGCCTTTTAATTCTATAACCACAAACATGTAAATACATCAGCCAAGGATCACCCGGCTCTCCCAGCATCTGTACTGTAAAAAAAACTCTTTTGACTGCTGCTAGAACAGCGAGAAGCATATTCACGTGATGCAAATTTAGTTTAGACCAGTCACTGCATCTAATTTTCCCAACAATAAGGCTTCTGACACGTCATGACTGCTTAATATTGAAAACTTACTTTAAAATGACCAATTGATTTATGTCAGACTCTCATCCTCACGGGACTATTCTAGAAATGTTTGCGTGTTGCCCCCAAAACATTGCAGTGACATATTTTTCATGGGCTTTTGCACATACAGGATTTTTTTTGTTTATAGAGCATAAAGGGTTATGAAATTACAGCACTAACCTTAGCATCTCCCTTTCTCTTCAGTTTAGATTTGATTTTCCTGCGCTTCTCCCAACTGTTGGTGTACGTAGCAGGAGGTCCTTCCTCCGGCTCTGACAGAGGCCCTCCGTTTTCATCCAGGCCTCTCTTCCTTTTGATTCCTCTACCCATGAACAAGCCAGAACGTTCTGGAGGCTTTAGGGAACAGTCCATCTATCAAAGTAACACAGTACAACATGTTAATGCAACAAATATATGAGCTTAATACTGAGACTTTGCTGTTTAGTCATTTTACACTGTGTTTTAATAACTACCAAGTAGATATTCAGCATATTTTATACTAAAACTAACATGATGCAAAACAGCTCAACTTCTAATATACATATTGTACTGCAGCACTTAATACAAGACTAGTCAAAGATAGATAAACACACAAACCTCCAAGGCCTCCAGGCTTATGAAGCTGGCTATAGCAAATCCATCGATGATATCCTCCTCGCAAGACACCGATTCTCGCTTCCTCCGACGCGGAGGCCGGTGTCTGGCCCCGGGGAAGCCGGGTCTGCATTCTCCTCCCCTGGCACGGAGCAGTGAGTTTCCTCCACAGAGTTCTTGGTCCGAGGCCGAGGATGGCGACGAGGCACTGTGCTCAGTGAGATCCACTTTCCTCCGCCGCCGCTCTCGGTCACGCTGCGAGCGGGAGCGACGGCTCTGCCTTAAGCCTCCGCTTCGACTGGGACCGTCCATGTCAATGTCCGACAAAGGCACTTAATAAAAACACACCCTGGTCCGGGCTGGGGGACTTTACAACTGATATTGAATAAAAACCAGCGCCTCCAGGACCAGTGTAGCGGATCTCAGATGAAAATGTGGTTTAAGGTTCCTGTCTTATAATTTAATCGAGTCTGGTGTGAGCACACTGCAGTCTGAGTACAGTCATGTCTGGGCATCACCGGGCCTGTTTTATCCAATAACACAGCGATTATGAAAGCTTCTAGATATTCCACTTACTGTCTTTCTGTCAAGACTTTGTCACTTTCATCTGAGGAAGAAAAAAAGGAGAAACTACCGATCAGTGGCGCAGACGGGTTTTTAAAGATTCAACATGGCTGGTTAACTAAGAACACATGCTGATTTACATTTCACACATAAAATATAAACGACTAAAATAAACATCACTAAAGTGAGAGAGTATAACTATCACGTTTTAATGGCATAAAGGAGAATAGTGTCTTCCTCATAAGTTAGGGCTGAGTTTCGTTAGTAAACTTTATTAAGATGTTGATCAGCACAAACAAAGTCCAATAGCGAGACAAAAGCAATCCTTTACAGACTAACGTTAAAATATTTTAGTCAAGTCTTATTTCTGAATCTGAAGCACATAAATCGGTTAATAGAGCGACGAGTTAAATCGCTCTCTCAGCTGACGATGTTAGCTTGCTAGTTAGCTAACCTGGTTAGGATCGCGGATTAAAGCACACTCGTTTAAAACGAACAAATTCGTATAATTTTTGTTAACTATACTATAAATGACATTATGAAAATTACTCGATTGTGATATTGCTAACTGTTTAACGGTTATTATATATCCAGTGTAAACACTACCAGGCGAGTAAACACTAACGTCACCACCTTATCATATATCAAATGTCATTTTAAAAGATCAATCATTCGTTTTACAGTGGTCTAGATCGTTATTTCTCTTCTAAGATATCTTGTCGAGGGGCCCAAAGCTATTTAATTTGACTCCAATCAAACAAGCTAACCATGTAACTTAGCCTGTGGTTCGTTGACACCCCATCTTGCACTTCACATTTCAGAAGGAAATTAAACTAATTACTCAGATCAGTACACGAATACAACCGATGAACGTAACACGACTAATAGTCTGTTTACTGATTTAAAAACAAAACCCGTAAGATGAGTGAAGATAATAGTCTATTAGCTCTCTATGACGAGCAGAGGAGAAAAGGGGACACTGTGCGATGGGTTTTAATCTCAACTCAAGTATAAAACACATTACATTATTTTCTGTTTAAAACTAACCCACTCTGTTTTGCTTCACTAACGATGCTCAAAGACACGGACACGAACAAAATGACAACAATATTTCCAATCACACCCACCACTCGCGCTGTAAAGAGGGCCATTTTCCTCTGGTTTCTGCTTTCGTCCGAGCCTCCATTTAAAACGATAATAATATACAACAGGCCCCAAGGCCTCGGGCTGGAGTTGCACCGTCACGGATGTTGAGCGCAGCCCCGTCAGCGCAGGCTGGGCTCCTCCTTCCGCGGCCCGCTGTGTGATCCGCTGTGTGCGGTCAAGCTGGAGATTTCGCCGGTGTCCGCAGCAGAAGCTGGTTTTTTTCTCAAGCGTAACGTGAAAATGGACTTACGAAAGCTTGCTTTTCGTCCCGATCGTCAAAACGGGAAAAAAAAGGATTTCTTCATTTTATTTGGGAAGCTGAGACATACATGAAGCCTGGGTGGATAACCCGTAGCAGTCAAACTGCATTGTGTGCTTCTGTCGGGTTTTCTTCCTCTGTTGATTCGCTCAAGGAAGGCGGTGCTCAATGCGACGACAGTACTGCCATCTACTGCCATTGAAGGGCACGAGCGAGTGTAATAACTTCTGCTCAGCTGTTCTTGCTGCCCTAATGATCATAAATGCACATTTGTTCTCAGTATCCAAAACAAGTATTTTTAGAGTTGACTCCGAGATGTTTGTTTAATTTAAATTATACTATCAATTTTGTTTGGAATATATGTATAATTAACCAATGTAACTACCTATTGTATTTGTTTATTTGTTGAAAAAAAAAAAAGCTGGTAAATTTAATTGATATTCAAAAAAATCCAGCTATCCTAGTAACATGCAATCGAGAACAGTACAGAATATATCAACACTGCATTGTACTATACATCCACACAAAAATATAGAGATGACATGATGCTGTATAAGAGCTTATGGGGGATTTGAAAACATATTAATTGTTGTTATTATTATTATTTTAAATTTCATTATTGCTTATTTATTTATTTTTCGCGCTGCCAAACGATTAATCGTGATCAGCTCGTGATTAATCACATCCAAAATAAAAGTTTTTGTTTAGAATCAGAATCAGAACATAATATGTGTGTGTACCGTGTGCATTTGTTATGTATATATAAATACACACACATGCATGTATATTTAAAAAAATATTTATATGTATATATACATTTATATTCATGTATAATTAATATTGTATATTTTATATATAATTATAACATTTTTCTTAAATATATACATGCATGTGTATGTATTTATATATATACATAAAAATTAACAGACTTCACACACATATTATGTAAACAAAAACTTTTATTTTGGATGTGATTAATCGCTTGACAGCACTATTTTATATTTTTATTGTTTATTTTTATATTATATTACTTATTTTATTTTAAATCTGAACCTTGGAGGTTACGTATGCAATTTTTTAAAATTACAAATATGAAATTCACTTAACAAAATAAAGATTTTAACAATAATTTCAAGACATTTACCTATATTAAGATAAAATAAATTATTTCTGTGTAAGATAACAACAATACAGTGCCGAATACCTATTTTGATAAAATACAATAACAATACAATATTATAATAAAAAAGTAAATGAGTCATAAATGTCCCTGTTGTTTGTGGAAAGTATTGCATGACGCGTTTCCTGTGACGTAGACCTATACAAAGGAAGTACAGACATTCATATGCGGAAGAGGTTAAAGTGGGGAAAACAATCGGGTGGATCGACGAACTGTAACTTTAAATAAGGAATTGAAGAAACAAACGACGGCGTGATATTTGGCCTGTTCAGCTAACGTTACTGGTATCTCTGGTGGACGTTTTCCACATAAAGAAAAGTCAAGGTAAACACGAGAGCGATATAGGCCTCCGGGTTTTCTTTCTTTTCTTGAGCTAATTATAGCAACTGATTTCAGT
The DNA here is from genome assembly GCA_027422415.1 of Schizothorax lantsangensis. Taxonomy (NCBI): domain Eukaryota; kingdom Metazoa; phylum Chordata; class Actinopteri; order Cypriniformes; family Cyprinidae; genus Schizothorax; species Schizothorax lantsangensis. The sequence goes on along the minus strand of CM049860.1, from coordinate 20,952,248 downwards.
ATTATTGTTACTTGTGAAGGATATTGGTCATTTTATAAACGAATAGTCATTTAACATGTTATTTTTCAAAGTTTCAGTCAGAGTTATTGTTGTCCTTTTAAATGTTTCGAGAAAGTTTTAGTGTGTATTGTGCTAAATGGCCCGGTTCATTGTCATTGGTAGTATATAACATATATATATAAGCTGAATAATAGGGTGTGTTCAGATTTTTCTCAATATTAAATTGCGAAGGGATGGAACAATATGACAGCTATTACAGTAGGGGTGATGTCACTTGATTCATAGCGTATAAAATATTTAAATGTGCCAGTAGCTGTAGAAACCACTTGTTCACATCGTCCCATATAGCATACCTGCAAACAATAATGTCATGGCATCACGTGGCTGTCATCAAATCGCATGTGGAAATCTGAATTCCTTTTCTGGGACTTAATTGTCTCTTTGTAGTGTCATTTGGATTTTTAACAGATTATGGAAACCCTTCAAATTTTCCTTCAAACTTCTAACAGTCTGGGGTTTTTTTTTTTTCACTCACTCTCTTTTTTGAATTTGTTCATGTCAGATGGACTTCCTGTTTGGAAAAAGAAAGACTCCAGAGGAGATGCTCAGACAGAATCAGAGAGCGTTAAATAGAGCCATGAGAGATCTCGACAAAGAACGCCAGAAACTGGAGCAACAGGAAAAGAAAATAATTGCTGACATTAAGAAAATGGCCAAACAAGGACAGATGGTAAGGAGAGTTTTAAATTGACATTCGGGTGTCACTGCCAGGCACGAAGTCTCGCTGGAGTGCAAGTAATATTCTTTTTCTGACAGGATGCTGTGAAGATCATGGCTAAGGACTTGGTGCGCACAAGACGATACGTCAAGAAATTCATCATGATGAAAGCCAATATTCAAGCTGTCAGCCTTAAAATCCAAACCCTCAAATCAAACAACACCATGGCTCAGGCCATGAAAGGAGTCACCAAAGCTATGGCCACCATGAACAGACAGGTATATCTGCTATAGCATTTCAATTTCTGTTTGTCTTGCCGACAGGCAGCTTGTTGATATGCATTTGTTGATGTAAATTCCTTTTCCTCTCAATGTAGTTGAAGTTGCCACAGATTCAGAAGATCATGATGGAGTTTGAGCGCCAAAGTGAAATCATGGACATGAAGGAGGAGATGATGAATGATGCAATTGATGATGCAATGGGTGATGAAGATGACGAAGAGGAGAGGTTAATAAATTCATTTTTATAATGAATTAATATAAAAGGAATTTAATAATAAAAGTTATTTTGAACTTTGTTCATTAAACAATTCAGAAAAAAATATATCATGGTTTCCATGTTAAGCATAACCACTGTTTTCAACATTAATAATAATAATAAATTATCTCCTGACGTGCTCTTTTTGCTTTGAATGTAGTGATGCTGTGGTTTCTCAAGTTCTGGATGAGCTGGGTCTGAATCTTTCTGATGAACTTTCAGGTAAGCAAAAAAGACACCACAGTTACCATGCTATACAATTACACTCTGAAGTCGTTCTCATATTACCTCTATTATTTAATTCAAACAGGCCTGCCTTCTACTGGAGGAAGCCTTTCGGTTGCGGCTGGGAAGAAAGCTGAACCGCAGGCTACGCTGGCGGATGCCGATGCTGATTTGGAGGAGAGGCTGAACAACCTCAGGAGAGACTGAGAATGAAAGGACTTTAAGTAAAGGTTTTGATTCGGAACTGTCTGCGCAAAGCTCGCTTCACTAAAATGTAGACTGATGCAAAGAAAAGAGGGAGGATGTGAATGCTGTCTGTTTTTTTCGTGACATTAGACGCTTTAATGCGTTTTTTTCTGTCTCCTTTTATGACATGTGCTGTATAAATATTACCAAACGCGTAACCCAAATGAAGATGCAATGCATCGGACTGATCTCAAGCCTTCTGTTTAGACAAATCCTTTTTAAAGGAGATAAAATCAACAAAGAATCTGTTACCCCAAGAATCCAGCTTGATCTTTTGAGGAAACCTTAACACTAAATATTTCATTACTATAAAAACTGGTTTGCCACACATCATCTTTTCATTTTAAGAAACACAGATGTTGATACTGATCTTTTATATAAATAGTGCACTCCACACTTCAGTTTTCAATCTGTTCATATAAGGGTACATCAGAGGATTACCTTTAAAATACCTGTGCTATTATACTATCATGATCTTCTAATAATATATTCATCTTGATCTTTTAGTGATAAATACCTTCGTATAATAAAAGTGGTGGTTTATATATATTTTTTTCTCAAAGTGATTAAATCTCTAGCTCCTAGACCCTGGCCTGTTCAGTAAACTATAAACCTTCATAAACTCTGAAGTTTGTGCAAGGCAACATCTCACAATAACTTTGGTCATTTAATTATGAAAAAAAAACTTGGAAGCAGTTTTCCAAAGGTTTTATCACAAAATAATCTAAACAAATATTATTGAAAATTAAAAAGAAATATTAGTGTATTTATCTCACGGTGAATCAAAAGAGGTGGTATATTTTGAAAAAAAAAAGATTTCTTATTTTGCATTTTTTTTGGTTCAATAAACATTTTTCACACTTACTATGAAGTGATCAAATGTGTTCTGTTATATTTGGTGTTCCATGTTTTACAATGGCTGACACATATACTGTTGCACACATGGGTAATTCTTACAAACTAGTATCCAAGTTTTGTGACAAATTGACTTTTGCATACAAACACAAGATTAAATTGTATTTTTTATATAATATTTGAAAAATGCTGCGTTAAACAAACTAGTTAAATCTTCAGTCTTTTGAATAAATGTGATCCGTTTTCACAATCTTGGCCAGATCACATCTTTGTAATGCTAAGTGCCAAATCAAGTGACTTGGGGACAAAAATACTACAGTAAGAACAAATATGGATACACGACACATTAAAAACTGAGTATCAATAAAGAAATCACAGAGTGAGTTTTTATTCCTTTTTTTGAAAAACAAAATCTTTTGTAAATAATGCTATCAATATAATATCTATGCTGAACAAACAACACCTCTGACATTAAATAAAAAAATAACAGCAATGTTTTCCTTATTTACAGCCAATGTGTGTCAGTAAAGATATTTACAGAGGTCCAGTTGTAGATATTCAGGGGGGAACAAAAACTTGTGTGTGGTGCTCACAAAATCAACACATTTACACACAAAATCAGGTTATCACTTTTGAGTTAGAACAAGAATATCTTTAGGAAATATCACAAATGCCCTGAAATAAATCCCATGAGGCACAGAATTTATGCAAACTTAATAATGACAAGCATGGACATGGATAAGGTTTTTAGAAAATGGAAGGATAAAATATACTGTATTTTCAATAAGAAGGTTGAGCTACATCAAAAACAACATCAACAGACCAACTAACTGATCCAAAAATAACGTTAAGGGCATTATCCTTAAACCTGCATGGGATGCTGAACAGATTCAGAGACACCTGAACGGCCATACAAACAATTCTTACTTTACATCGGGCATTCATCTAAACCTCCTTACTCTAATCCTGACATTTTTTTTCTTTCAAAATGACTACGCTATGCTTACAAAAATATGTACAATTTTAGGCATAAGATTCATCAAGACATTCATGCACAATAACATTTGCAAAAACAATACAAGCTCTTTAAAGTCATTCTCAACAACTATTGAGGCATTACATGCAAATGTGCAGCAATACTCCATAACTACAGTTTAGTGCACATTAAAACAGTATTTGCAGTGGAGCCTGCAATAATCAATATCACTTAGCCTCAGTGAAAGGACACAGAACAGGACTACAAGTAAAGGATTAAATCAAGGCCACACACTGATTGTGAGGGAACTAAAATAGCAGTAAGCTGGGCAGTTGGTGCTTTATTATCAGGGCACAATAAAATGGAAACAGCTGTAATATGCTGCCATTTTCTTCTCACCTAAATGGTCTCTGTGCGAGCAGACTGCAGGCAGACACAAAACCAGAATGATGGGCTAATATTCTGTCCCCTGACTGAACAAACCCTGCTTTGCCTCCTTTAACCCCATAATCATGCCGCTGGACATGAAGGAACGCTCCTCTGTTTGGTGCCCAGAACCTGTTTGTGACTCATTTCCGACAGGTCCTGTGGGGAGTTTGTTTCTTTGGGTTTTCAATGCGACATCGACTTCTTTCGTCAAGCCAGGGCAGCTCAAAGTTCCTGCAGGACAACAAACAATCGTTATATGACACTTAACAGTACTTAAAAGCAGTTATATGTTAAGATAAGATCAGGAGATATTTCAAAAAGAAAAAAGGCTCTTACTGTGGAGGCAAATTGGGCAAAGGCCGACCAAATGCCACTACTGGCAGAAAGGGTGTTACCATGATGGCCTCCACTGTACAAGAGGAAGGAAAAGAGAAAAAATTAAAATTGGTGAAATTATCGTATATAATATGATAACAGTTTTTTTGTTCATAAATACAATATTTTGTCAAATGAATCTAAGGGTCATACCATTATCCACATCAGGATAAAACGAAGACAAATCTGGCTCGCTCTCCTGAACATTCGTCTTTTTCTTCTCCATGCGCTGCTGCAATCTTTGAAGCATACGCTGTTCACGTATTCTCTGAATGTCCCATCTACCAAGAAAAAAGTTTTAAAAAGTTAAGAGCAAGTGTAGTTTCAGTCAGGTAGTAACTGTACTTAAACAGAAAACTTTTAAATGACAGTTATTAATTTTAAATATTACTATATTTAGTTGTCAATAAAACTCACCGAAAATTGTAATCAGTTAAGGGAACTAATTTAACCACAAACTGGAACTGGTATCTTGATTATTATAAATAAGCATATATAGTTGGGTATTTAAAGTAAGCAGAATATTGATACATTTTAGTCTCAAGGAAATATCAAAATATAACTCATAATTCACGATGCCTTTTTAATTAAACAAAATGTGCTTGTATAATTACACATTACATCTACTGTGTTGTAGACATTACTCACCTTTTTCGTCTCTTCTCATCCAGCTCTAACTTTGCGTGCCGCTTCAGAAAAACACTGTCATCAAGACTCTAAAGAAAAAGGAAATGATGGATAAATTACAATTGGCCTAATACCTAAAGGTTAATTTATCCAAAAATGAAAATTCTGTCATGATTTACTCACTCGCAAGATGTTTCAAACATGTATGAGTTTCAAATATTCTTCAAAATATCTTCATTTGTATTTAACAGCTAAAAAGAAATTCATACACGTTTGGAACAACATGAGAGTGAGTAAATGATCACAATTTTTTGTGTGAACTATCCCTTTAAGAGTCATGGATTTATGTATAAATACATATGATGCAAATGCTGACTCTTACTTCTGGGATGTCAACAGCATCCTCCTCCTGAAGGGGTTCCATGGTGTTTTCCTTCCATGATGGGACTAAGGAAATATTTTTTTGCATTATAATTTGTAAATCAATGTGTACAACTGCCATTTTGCATTTGAGCCAAGCACATACTTGTAACATCCTCCTCTTTCTTTGGAGATTCATCCAGTAATGGAGAGGCTGGAGGTTGCTGCCAGCAGCACAGGTACATCTCAGTTGTTGTCATGTATGGAAGATCTTCCGTTTCTTTGCCGTCTTCTCCCTCTGGCTGCAGGTCCGCCTGTCTGGATGATTTTGCAACATTCGTCTTCTCCAGGGTCTCCTTGTTTCGCAGGTCACGTTGACATGGTGATGTCCCTCCTGTCTCTAGTTTTTGGGGGGTCACTCTAGAGGACTTCCCTCTTGACCTCTGCATCCTTGTATCTAACAAGTTTAACTTCCTAGGCAGAATATTTACAGGTCACATCAGTCAAGCAGAAGCCACGAGAAGACGGAACAAGTAAAAAAAAAAAAACTCCCGGAAAAAGGTGAGTTTCCCAGTATTACCTCTTTTGCACTTTTCCACTTGACTTGGCCTCAGTTTGTGGGCTGTCGCCCAAATCTGATTCCCAAAAGTCATCCTTGTCAGGAACCCATCTCTCCAGTGGCTGGAAGAGCTTCTTGTCACGTGGTTCCTTACTTAACAACTGCAAACGGCGCTCCATCCGCTCTATACGGGCAAGCAACTGTTTTAAGGCAGGACAAATACATTAGAAAAAAAAAACATAAGCCTGCCAAAGGAGACAATGGTTTTAAATATAAACCATAAACTAATTTTATATTGCTAAATCAGGGGGAAAAATCATGAACTATAAACTATCGTTCAAAAGTTTAGGGTTGGAAAGTTTTTAAAATGTTTTAAAATGAAAGAAGGGACTTATTCTCGTCAAGGGTAAATTTATCAAAACTACAGTAATAGTGTGAAATATTATTACAATTTAAAATTGTTTTCTATTTTAAAACATAATTTATTCCTATAATGACAAGGCTGAATTTTCAGCAGTTATTACTCCAGTCTTCAGAGTAACACGATCCTTCGGAAATCAGTCTAATATGCTGATTTCGTGCTCAAGAAACATTTCTTTTTTATCAGGATGCATTCAGCTTTTGCAACATAACAAATATCTTTACGGTCATATTCGATCAATTTAAGACATCTGTGCTGAATAAAAAATTCTTACTGACCCCAATGGTTGCATACATACCGTGTCTCTGTCTGATTTGAGTTCATCTATTTCCTTGTCTTTTGTCTGCAGCTGTTGCTGTTGCTGCTCTATCAAGTCCAGCTGAAGCAAAAGCAGTTGTTTAAGGCAAGTGGCTTGTGCATGAGGATGACTAGTGATCTTCCTCATATCTGTCCTTTTGCCCTCCGAGTGTTCATTAGACACCCCCATAGTCTCTAACCCTTTGGTGCTTTTCTCACCCACAGGGTCTCTAGAATTACTATGTGAATTCATGGATACAAACTCTGGCTTGTTATCAATGGTGTTGGTCTGTCCAAGAGGAGTTTTACTTTTTACAGGGGTGCCTTCACCCCCCATTTGTTTAGCTTGAGATGACAGTGTTTCTGTGCCCACAGAGCCAGCCACTGAAGCAACAGCCAACTCTCTGCTGGGCTTTAAAGGCAGTGAAGTCCGCTCAGCTTTCCCAGTCTTGTCCAAGATCAGAAGTTGTCTGGTCCTGTCTGGAGTGTCACCAAGAGGATTTCCAATCTCTCTTCGGACAGTAACTGGGTGTCTTGTTTGAGATGGACTTAAGTCACAGTTATTTGAGTACAATCCCACTTTAGAAAAGCATTCGGGTCGCATACTCATGGCGAAGAAAGACCTCTACCCCATGAACCATGGCTCTTATAGAGTTGATATCAACAGGGTGTGTCTGCAGACCTGTACATGAAAAAAAAGATCAAATCAATATTATAGCAAAGTGACGGATATGTAAATTACAAATCATTGTCTGAGGATCCCCTTGAATGCTGGGAAAATATGAAAGTGCAAAGAAGCATATCCTTCCTGTCTATATATGTAACCTAACCGTCTGTATAAAGTTGAAATAAATCCACTGGGTGTAAATAAAACACCAAAACCATTCACATAATATCTTTACGACATTAAGTTGTCGACAGACTAGAAACCAGATGCTTGGTCATAAACAACAGATCACTGCAGCTCACTACCGGTTGGACTCGGGTGAAGACATGCATCTATTACACTAATACTAAAGCTCCATGTGATTCTGCTAACTTAACGCAACTATGTATATCGTTCAAGAGGTATGAACCATTTTAACTTGAGCTATTAATAAATAGCCCGCCTCCATTTTGATCCTCACTGCTAGCTAGCCGCTGTTAGCAAACGAGGTGACAGAATATTAAATCGTTTTCGCTGCGCAATGAGTTTGAATCCATGCCGCATTTCTTACATATTTATTGGTTCGCCCAGGGTAAAATCCTAAAGATTTGAAGAAACGCGTCTTATATAAGCCGTTTACTTTACTTTTATTGCTGTTTGTCCCCCATTTTCAGGCTTGAATCTGCACAACGTCCCAACATACGAGTGCGTTACTGCGTTTGACTCAGTGCGCATGCGCCACGTCAGGACGTGTTTACATTCAGAGTGATGGGTCTTTCGGGCGATATTAAAGGCAGTATGCGTGTACACTTTTATATGCACTAAAACTGAGTACATTTATTTAAGCATAGGTAAATTGTTCAGGATAGTTCTGGTATGGGAACGCTAGATGTCTGTCATTGGGAAAATCCGTGGATCATACCGTGTACACTTGAGGAGAGGACCTTCCCAACGTCACTTCCTCTGACGTTTTGCTCTGGTTTGGTGTATTTCTAACTTTATTTATCCGGATCCATAACATTATTTTAGAACAATATGATGAATATGACTCTACTAAAACAATGCTTGTTATAAATGTATCTTCTTTGCAAATTAGTTATCCACAAAAAGTAATCAACAACAAACCAATTTTTCTTTCTTTTTGAAAGAATTAAAATGGAATAACGTTACCATTTCATCACCAGTTTATCTTCAGTAAATAAGAAAGCAAGCAAAACGACTTCAGTTAAGTTTGTACTCTAATTGATGTATAAATTAATGTCTTACCTTCTTTTCTCTATCTCTCGCGTTTTAGCTTTTTCATTCTTTAGCAAATTATTAACTCTTTCCCCTCTTTATTCTGTTGAGCATATTGTTGATACATTTCGTGTCATACACGACAAAACTGTCAACTCTGTATTTTTTGCATTGGTATTAAAAAGCGTTATTTACCCGAATACACACACACACGCGCTTTTAGTTTTATAAAACACAATATCTGTTTTCTTGTGATATGTTTTGTGTCTGAAATTCGTAAAAAGTCCTAAAAAGTGTCCAAAAGTATTAGTCGAGCTGTTAAGGATGAAAAATGAGAAAAGAAACTACATTTCAAATTTCATAGAGCTCATGTCACCTGCTGGTTTCCGCGGCAAAGGATTACACGAATGTACCTGTGTTTAACTGTAATCACCAGCAGAGGGAGATATAGTACAAAGAATTACATTTTCTAACTGCCATTCTCTCATATCTTCAACGAATTCGCAGAAAAGAACGTTTTAAAAAAGGGAAAACAAGATTTCAAAAAGTGTTATCGTTTTATTTCATTATCCATAATCCATGCCTAATGTGTTCCAAATGCAATAATATTGTTATCTCATAATTACCACTAAGGCCACAAAGGAAATGATTGAACACAGAAAGTTGTTTAATTATATTGAGGTTCAGCTCACTCAGCTGCAATATTCTATATTAGACTGCATAACACTGATCAGAGGGCTTGAGGCTTTCTCTCATTCTCTTTCTGAGAAACTGAGGGAACCCGAAGCTCATTATCTCACTTGACTTATGCATTCTGCTGATCTAAGGTGAGTAAAAGCCTGAAATGGATCAAATCAATATGAATGAATGTGATCACAGTCTGTTTATGTTCATACTGCAATATTCTTCTACACAGAACAGAAAAAAAAAATTCAGAAGTAGAGAGAGAAATAGTAAGCGATTCTTCACTAATCATGGTTTGCATTACAGCAGCCTATCAAAGACTAAGATTAAAACATAATGTCAATATGCACAAGACAGCTACAAGTCTTGTGGCATCTGTCCTATTCTCCTTGCCTGCCTAATGTTCAAATGGCTCTCCTCCATGTGTCTGCTTGAGTATTGAACATGCGAGCATGTGCATGATTAATTATTAGATTATGCTGTTCATAATTATAATATCAGTCAATATTTACCCCACCATATGCTGCAGACACACAGGGGTGCCCCTCTCTCCTCGTCACAATGGCTTTCACACCAGGAGGAGAGAGCAAGCTAACGTTTGGCAGGTATCTCTCTAATGCTCTTAGCCATCTGCCAATCGCCTGGGCTCTCCCCACAAGAACATAATGTTTCTGATTACTGGGTTAATTTCAACACAGTTTGGCACAGTGGAGACTCTGCAATCTCTTGCTGCACAGTTAGCACGTTTGGCCGCCAGCCATCATGCTGCCAGCCTCCAGCCCGGTGTTGAATAGGTTCGGGTTTAGCCAAAGGGGCTGATTCAGAACAGTGGATCCTGGTGAATACTAAGATCGTCTGTATTTTTACATTCACTGATTTCTTCTCTGCCAGATTTAGGACATCACAGATCGCTTTATGTAACAGATCAAAACGATATTTTCAGCCCTTTGTCAATGCTGTTTTTCCATTCATGCTCATGTACACATAACTTATCTTGTTTGTTAGTCTTTTGAACTGGCATCTGTATTGCCCTGCTTTTAGTCTCCATAAGCTGTACTGCTGCTTTCTATTTCGACAGCCGGCGTTATGAGTGAATGACCTTGGTGGGTGCATGGGGTGTCAAGTGTAGGAGAGGATAACACATGGGCTCATGCTTTTTGTGATCAGTCCAGCATTTTTTTTTTCTTCGAATATCATATCAAAAGCCAGTTCAACTCAATTCATCCACACTTTCTGTTATATTTGTTGAGTTACAGCACTTTTTGGAAGTGTTTTTTGTTGTTGTTTTTTTGGAAATAGTTTAAAGAACCTCTGCAGAAAGAAAAAGTAGCCCAAGTATTGTGGGAAAAAGTACAGAGGAACCAAATAAATCAAGTTTTGGTTATGATATCCTCTTTTTGAGAAATGTGGTAAGAAGTTTCATTTTAGACAATTCTGAACAATACAGGTAACAATTCAGAAATACAGTTTTCTATTTTGTCTTAATATGGTTTTCAGTCCACAAGTTTTAGTGCTTATTTCTGGCAAATATGAGTTTTGTAACAAATAATTTAGTTAACGCTTGGAATTTGTAAATTTACAAAAATTGTATTTGACACAATATGATCTAAAAAGCAATTACAATTCTACAAACAGGATGGCTGTTGTTTCCGGTACCCCATAAAGCCCAACATATCACATCTCTTCAGTTCTTACATGAGGTGAAAATATATAAAGAACAGCTGATGTACAATATGCAGTTATGATATTGAAACCAGAGGTGCACAATATTATTAGCTGATTATTAATTTAACAATTCTGTCCAAAGTCTGTATTTCTTTATGTCAAGTCTTAATATATAAGTCTTGCTGTTGCTAATAATTATTATTTTTTCTGTTCAATCATGTAAAAGCTGCTTGAAAGAATGCTAAAGAAGTAACAGGTGTGACATTACCTCTGAGATGCTCCTTGTGGGTCAAATCACTATAGCTTTGGCATTTCTGATTCTCTTTTTGTACATTCCCTTTCTCTGGAAAGGGCTCAATCACTTCCAGTTTAATGACAAAGAGAGCTACTTCAAAGGGACACCAGCAAAAATGATTTATGGGAGAGAGTTTTGAAGACCTTTTTTCCGAACTCTATCCTATACATTCTAGTTCACAGTTTTCTTGCTCTTATTTCTTATGTTTTCAGAGCTGGGTGAATTACCACAGGATTTTTTGTTCTCATGAGTGAGCATGTTGGATTCTGATTTAATTTCAAGGAGTCATCAACTCATTTGAAGCCTTGTGAACTGAAATATTTCAAGACAAGCGAAAATATCAATTCAGTAAAGGAGAACACTTCTACTTTTTCATATTTATTGCAAAACAACTTATAGTGCATGCATGAATTAAACTCATGACCTCTGCATTGCTACAGCAAGGTTTTTGTATTGTATCTATGCAAACAGCCTAACTTCTGCGGCATCCTGGGCCATTCGAGTGACTGCCATTGAGTTCAGTGGGAATTCTGACAGATAGACTTCTTCAGGTATTATAAACCTCCTTTTGGAAATCCAATTTGTTGAATTCCCTCTTGATTTCAAACTGCCCCAGCTCTTTCCACACCCTCAAATCATATCTTGCGCATTGTTATCCATCAACTCTCCCCTAGTGCTTTCTCTAGCATACTGGTGCCATAACATCCCACCCCATATCCCCAAAACACACATTTGTACACGCATCCCCAGCTTGGACCTATGATACCTATTTAATCACCCCATCCAGTAAATATATGGCATGGTGTGAATCAATGTCTTTTATTAATTACCAAAATGTGTATGTGCTCTGAGGGGAGACAAAGGGGTCAGACGTACCTCTTTGGGCCGACAAGCAAATGGGCGAAAAACAAACAAAAAGGTCTCGTAACCAGGCGGAGGGAGTGACTCAGACACAATCAATTCTCCATGAGCTCTCAGTGGAGCTTCGAAAGCCATGGAAACAAAAACAACACTCCCAACTCAGGTTTACAGCTCAAGGACCCGTCCTGTTTATTTTCAACCTCCAAAACCAACCCTTTTATTATTCCTGCAGTGGTCGGAGTTGACTTGTAAAATACTCTGTGTGGGAGGGATGGAGAAAGCTTTTTGAGTTCCATCACAACAAAGTTCACTCTAAGGTGACAAAAGCGCTCTTTTTTGCATGCCAGCACCTGGCCCTTATCTAATGGCCTAATTAGTCTGTAATAAAGGAGACTAATGGGCTCTGTTCATTTAAACTAATGAAGGTGAATCACCTGGCTTTTGGCACCCTATCCCACCCACATTAAGAGTAAATGTTGAGTCCTTCAGTGTAATTATAAATAATAAAAATTAATTATATGAAGCTTCTGTCAGATATATAATGATTCAAAGTGATGTTATCGAAAAAACTAAGACAGCTTTGTCAAACTTTGTTTGTTTTAGCCTCTTTTCTCTTGGCTCTTTCTTTCTTTTTCTGTCCTTCCATCTCCTCCTCTTTATTCCGATCTCTTCTCCTCTCCTGCAGTGACCGCATGATTTATGCCTCTCTCCTAGTCTGAGAGTACATAAATACATATAAAGGTTGTAAACTCCCACTGTCCATAAAAATGATTAAAGCGCCTATTTTGGTTAAACCGGTGCCTGCCCACAACTGTGTTTGATTTTCCACCTAAACCAGAGCCATGTGACGTTCTGCTCAAGCTTCCAGGTCTACACACACGCTCATACACACCCTTCTCCTAGGGCAGGAAATGAAAGCCAGAACAGGAATGGGAATAAAAAAAATATTTGGATGTCATCTTTTGAAGATGTGTATTTTCTGATATTTAAACCAACAGCTGTCTGGATGGTGCAGGGCTTCCTCTAGCATTAGACTGATTGGAGTGATCTGTTATTGGTTATTAGAGACAGGGCTGTAGTTACAGGCAAGATCTATGAGATCTTTTACCACTGAAACTGCATACAGATGTTCAGGATCAGAGTGTTACCTTTGTGTGTGTTGTATATGCCTTTTTGAAATAGTGGTCATCTCCGTATGTGCGTCTGAATATGCTTTAACATGATGCTCTCCAGTCATGCCTCCTTTGGGATGAATGACCTGGCCTAAACCAATGAAACCCATATCGATACTTCAGTTGGAGCAGATTTGTATAAAGTGCAAAAATGTATTAATTAATACATTAATTTCAATGGATAATTGATAAAGACAATGTATATGTATATTTCAAAGTCAAAGTGCCTTGTGAATTTAAACATTCTGGTGCCTCATTAAAGATTATTTCATTTTATTATATGGCTCTCTAAAATACTTTACTTTGATTGGTCATTTGAGCCATCTTGTGGTTTGATATATCCTAAAATCTCCCGTCACCAATGATACTGCTGCGACCACTCATCCGGGTAACTGAAACCGGTGTCATGAACAATGGACATTACTGTAATATTGTCAGATTGATTTGTACATTGTAAAAGACTATTTGTTTCTAAGACAATAATCATAATGTCTACATATTTATTTTTTGATGAGTATCCTTGAAATAAATAGGATTATGTTCTACAGTCATCTTCTAATAACTGTATCCTATTGTTTATGCAACGTGGTGTGACATTGAGTAATTTAGTTTTAATGACTACAAAGAATAATGAATTATTGTTATTATTATTAAATTATATATTTACATTTACTTATTTAGCAGACGTTTTTATCCGAAGCAGCCTACAAATGGAAGCAATCAAATTATATGTAATGTAAATAAAAAAAATATATATAATATAAATAAAATAAATGAGAGTTCTTATAGCTCAAACAGTAGAGCAGCAGAGCACTAGTGTAGCCAATGTCAACAATGTTTCAACAATCGAAATATTCCATTGAAAGAGTGTTTAAATCCTCATATTTTAAAATATATTTTTTTATCAGAACTTTTGCGTGTAAAACAATGTTACAGAACATGAAGTATTGCTTAAGAAGGCTCAGTTTTTTCTGGCAAAATCAGATGCATACCTTCTGGTGAAAGAGAAGCGAGAGAACGCAAGTGTTTTTTTTTTTGTTCTCTGAGAGAAAAAAACATGAGAGATGGAGAGTGGGGGCTTCAGGTGTAAAAGCAGTGGGGGGCTTTTGCTTGGCTCATGAAGAATGTCAGCTGGAGTCTTGATGTTAATGTAAAAATCCTGGGTGAGTCCTTCAGGCACGCCTCTCACCTTCCCTGTTGAGGCAGATCACCAAGGTGAAGATTCAGTATGTTTTATTTCACAAAATAAATAGCTATAAGGACAAAAACCAATAGGCACATTCACAGACCTTAAATAACATTTTCTGAACTTTTGCTGTCAGTTGTACTTTATGTCCATACTAAAAATATATATACTTTTTCTTTTGCTGTAATTCTTCCCTTCTACATATGAGACTAATTAATGCTCATTAGTATCACGGCTCTAAACTAGGTTCTCAGGTCAACTTTAAGCTGTCACTAAACATGTATGTCTCTTTGTCCTAAAATTAGAGAACAGTTAGAGTGGTCACCACACTTCACCCCTTCTGTATTAATGCCATGGTGGGTAAGGGTTAAACACCGGGATAAGGAGGCCTACTGTTGCTGGCTAACATGCCCAGTTGGAGTTTCTGTGACCTGGGGTGCAAATCTGTCTTAACTAGGTCCTCTCCAGAGAGCCAGAGATGCAGGCTGGCAGATCCATCATTACGGGGGGGTTGTGTGTCTGTCCACAGTGCAGGTCATGTTTGAAAAGAAAACCTTAGTGAGAAGAATGTAAAGAGACAAAAAGAAATCAAGAACAGAAGTAAGGAAAATTCAGATGTTTTTGTATTACATTATTATTATTTCATAATTATTTTATTTTATTTGCTAATTTTAGTGGTGTTGAACAGGGTTGTGTGACATTAATTTGAATTGAAGTTGAATTGAGGTTAGCAAACAGGATTGAATTGTGGATTCTAATTTAAATTTTAGGAAGTATAATAGTCTGAAGGTTTTAAAAAAAGTTAAAAAAAATTCTACTTAATTATCTCATATAATTTAACACATTTATAAACTAGGTTTGAAAATCACTTCAATAAGCCATTATCTTTTGAATTTCAGTTCAAATTCCTGTCATTCTTATTCAAATTCTAATTAAACTTTATGCGAGGCATGGGCAATTCAATTCAAAATCACACTTATAAAGTTATGAATGAATAAATAAGAAAGGGAGAAAATTCTTATTCAGAATTTTGCCCATCCTTTATGTTGGGGCAAGCTGTCACAAAAGATCAATGTGTCTTTAATAAACTATATTTTTATAGGCAATAACAGTGGAAACTGTCCAATATTTTTTATAGCCAAGATTTTATGGCATGCACCTATCCTAAAAATATTCTTTGAAGTAAAAACGATGACAACCAGCTCCGCTCTCCGGTTTACAGTGACAGCTGGCGTTGTATTATGGCAATATTGTTAGTACTGGAACACCTCAGGCCAGGTGAGAGAAATATTACATACAGATAAAGGATGAAGGCTAAAACCTGAAACCATCCTTGGCTGTATTCCAGCACTGCAGTGTTTGTCTCCCACCGTTATAACCCCAACATGTCGTCACCATTTCAGAAGCCCAATTTCACAAGCACTTTGAATTAACCATAATTAGAATCTTGGCTTTTGACCCTTTCGAACACAAGGGATGACGGTGTGTAAATCAGATTGGTTCTACTGTGATCAGTAACATATGTGAACTGGGAAGAAGATGAATGTGCTCATGCCAGAGTCTATATCAATGAGCAGTGGTTTATGCGGCCTGTGATCCAGGTTTAGTGTTGTGCCAGTGCCAGGCCTGTGATTGATGTGTAAGATATAAACTGATGTGTTGAGAGGCAAGGGATTTTCTTTCATGCTTGTATGTTTCCCGTTAAAGGTGCAAAGCAAGAGTGAAAGCGCTTCCTCTCATTTCCAAGATGATTCCAAACATTTGGTAAGACATTATTTTATGCAGGTAGGGATATGTATTTTATGTTGATGTCCCTGAATATATAAAACACAGAAATCTACCAGCCAGCGTGATGGGATTTACCTATGCCCTGCATATGAGAGTCTGAAATGAGGATGTGAATGTTTGTGTGTGTGTTCACATGCTGGTAAATGTCATGCTCTTTCTCAGTATGCTCTATCAAGAGGTATGGGACCTCGCATAGCAAAGCACTCAGAAAATGGGGAAGGAAAACATCACTCACGCATTTGGCAAACATTAGGTTGCGGTGCTTTTGATCACAAATGTGAGTGTCGAGTAAAGCTCAAATAAGAAAAGAGAAAATGTTTGTTTTCTTTGCAGGGAAATAAGCAATTTGCTTTTTTGAATTATATCCAGTTCAGGTGTGTGTGTGTGTGTGTGTGTGTGTGTGTGTGTGTGTGTCTGCATCAGTTTGCATGAGTAACCATAACAAAATTATTCTCAAACCTGTTTACAAATCACCATTTGAGAGATCAGTTGACAGCATGTGTGGCATAGTTTGATTAGCACACAAAAAAAGCACACGTCCTTTGTTTTCTTTAACAAAGGGCATTAATCAATGTTATGATGAAGTACTTACAATTGGAATGGGATCATTTAAAAGCAGAAATGTGAAGCATGTTATTTTATAAAAGCACTCGCATTATTGTTCTGTTAAACTTTGATCCTTTAAGTCACCATTTTTGTGGTTATTTTAGGATTTTAGACGTTATGTTGTCAGAGCACCTAAGATGTAAAATTGGATATAACTTCATGCAGAAAAGGTTAGTAAGCAAGTTTTACACTAAAATCATGTTAACGAATATTTAATTTATATATTGTGGATATACAATTAAAATGGTGAATGTTTTAGTGTTTTCATTTTGACCTCATTCACTATTCACTTTCCAGTGCCTCACTATAACCTATATTTTTGATTGTTGTAAAGAAATGGAGGGACAGGGCCTAAATTATGCCACAAACACACTCAAATATGCTCAACCTGAATTGAACTGGGAATATTCCTCATGTGAAATATCTTTTGCGTTTTAAATAAGAAAAATGAGCTCTTGAACTGACTTAAACCTGAAAGATTCCTCTGTTAATCTCAAACCTTGAACACTGATTATGGGCGCCTCCCCTTCTGAAGAAAAACAGAACAGTGGAGTATTTCCATTCTAAGTAGATCATACCAAATTACAGAAATGTGCTTTCAATTTCACCCTTCTGAAACAATAGATGTTAAACAAGCTACATTTTTGTCTTATGCAAGACTATACAATGCTACTCGATCTCTAAAGTGTTCTGTGTGGTTTTTAGTTATTTACATGTTATGAATACCTATTATATCCAGGTCCCTATAAGACTCCACATATCAGTTAGAGTTTTGCCTGTTTTATCATCCATCACATGAAAATCACAAGCCTGAGCACTTACAAAAAATAGCACAACTCTCCTCAAAATGCCACATGATTTTAGATATCATTCATGTCCGTAGCACTGACAGAGCAGGACTAAAGTTGTCCTGTCTTAGCAACAGGAACATCTTGAGTTATGAAGTTTCTGTGTGTTGTGTGCATGTGTGTTTTTAAACAAAATGTCAGATGATGTCATATGCTCTGTTCCTTGGTGAGCATTTTACACTTCCCTCTGTCCTCCCTTTTTTTTATCAGTATTGGAGTGAAACTAGAGGCCAAATGTCATTCTGTCATGTTTCAGGCTGCTTGTTCATGCAACAGCATGTGTTCTGCATCTCTCAGGACTCAGGAGAGTGATATACATCATAGCAATACTGCGAAGTCAGCACAGAACGCTGCCATAACTTATAGCTTTACTCCAGTAAGCAGCCCAATGAGATCAATGCTTTGAGGCCAAGTTTAACAAACCAGCTTAGTTAAACCATATAGCAGCTTTGGAAATATTTCAGCATTGCGCATAATTTATTGAGCTGGACATGGTTTATGTACACATGATGAAAGCACAGTAATCTTTTCTGTTAATGTTTTTCCTATAAACAAATTTGGGCTGGAGATATGGAAGGGCTTGTGCCTTTTTAACAATGATTTGCTACTAGCTAGTCATTTAATGGTTGCAGGGGGAGGGATACTTTCATCCGAAAGACACATTTCTGTGTGGTTTAACATGTGTCATCAATATTTTTGGTCTGTTTTCCCAGATAAAGAATAATAAATATTAAATATGGAAATCAACTAAAAGTTCATTTTGTCAGCATATATCAAAGCTAAAGATAGACTAAAAGATACAAAACCCTTTTTAATGCTGGTCCAAGATAATCTAAATCATTAGCTGGTCCAAACTGGTTATTAGATAGTTCAGGCTGGTCATTATAGGTAGTGTATATTTGATACATATATATATATACAGTATATATCCTCTCTTGAAATCACCCATGTGGTCTTGAAAGCCTTAAAACAAACTGCACTGATGTTTATATTCTTGTGAATAAGCTTGAAAACTCTCAGTCAGCAAATGTGTTGGAAGGCATTCAGCAAAGAGTAAGAGAAAACACAACCTGTCAAATATCAAAGAAGTGTATGGGTATGCATGCATATATGTGTGTGTGCTCATTTCCCTTTTAGTGGCTATTCAGGAGCACTAGGGGGCCCTGCAGGGCTGCGTTAGTGTGATTGCATGATTTGTGTGTGTGTAGCTATGGACCTTACCGTGACAGATTTAATATCAGCCTTGCCAGTGACATTGACTGCTGAGAGTTCATCTTCTGTTAAAATCCTGATACTCTAACATGACATCAAACCCTCAGTGACCAATAAGCACAATATGTTCAGTGTGAAGCTGTTTTCACAGAGACTAAAAAGAAAAGCAAAAAAGAAAAGAAAAGAGGAAAGACAGGTGGACGCAACAGTTGCTGCTGTCCCTCAAAGCAATCTGGCCGAAAGGAGAGCACCTGTCGGATGTGTAACCGCTTCATGAGGAGAAAGAAGAGAGAGAGAGAGAGAGAGAGAGAGAGAGAGAGAGAGAGAGAGAGAGAGAGAGAGAGAGAGAGAGAGAGAGAGAGAGACTGTCTCTGTGTTGAGTCTCTGTGATGATGAATAAGATTTAATTATTCCTGCTTAAATGTTGGTGTGCTTTTAGGTGTGAATGATTAGATCTGTGTGTCAGGTACACAGTTATGAGCTAAAATCTTCTACCTCTTCTAACTTTTTAAGAGGAAAATTGCATTGCTCAGATGTTGCTCTTTTGTAGCTCAGGAGATTTAGAGTTTAGACTTAAAGATTTCTTAGTAAGGATTCAATGATACCAAATTGGCTATCAGCAGTTTTTATTTTTATATTTTTTCATTTTTATAATTGGTCGAAAAAAAAGAAAATGTACTCCAGTAATTTTACAGACATTATTGTTAACCCTAAACAATGTAATGAAACACAAATTTCAAAATACAGGTAAAACACCTGGAAAAAATCATGGAAAATTCCTTTACATTAATACAGCATATTGTGACTTATTTTTATGGATTTTTTTAAAGTGATATTTAATTGCTCATGTTCATTTCATCTATTTTTACTTTTAGTTTAACTTTGCCATCATCTAAATATGTATTCTTTAAACACAACTTGTTTAATATCCCAGTTAAATGTAATATTTAGCAAATCTGAAAATGAACCACTTTTTCATGCTGTACAATGCCTAAATAATGCCTAAATTCACTTGTGGAATTTAAAAAAGCTGATTTTACTTTTAGAGTCTTATAATATTAGCATTGAATTATATTATTATATTATTAATAAGGCTTATCTGTATTGGGTAGAATTTTAAAATTGGTACATCCTAATTCTCAATTTTAATTATCAACTTTGTCTTCAACTTCTTAAAAAATAAAATAAAATAAAACACACACACACACACAAAAGTTGGTCTTCTAAGAATTTGATGAGAAATGTTTAATGAGTTTAATTTATGAGTTTAATGAGTTTAATTTAAAATCTCTGACTTCTGATTGCAGACTTTGGTGTCTGTTTCTCAGGAGAAAAAATGAGCAAAATATCTCAATTTAATCTCGTTTGTTTCTCCTATACAGCAAAGAGTGATTTTTCTATCCTATGGTTTGAGTGTGTGCTGTTATAGTCACTTCTCTCTATTGGTGTGTTAGGTGAGCTGTGCCATTTGTTTTCCCCATAGCCATGACGTTGCTCTGTGTGTGTGTGTGTGTGTGCATGAGTCTGCTAGACTCATATGAGACATTACAGGATAGCTGAGCCTCTCTTATGGGCCACAGCTGCTCATGGCTGTTGTAGTGCCTGTGTGATGTCATCTTTAATGGACATCCATTTCCACTGGGAAACAGGAGGGAGGGAGATGATCTTCATAAAGCCACCTGCATACTGGTGCATATGTACCACTGTGTACGTGACCTCTGAAAGAGAAGGAAAGGTGGGTTGGGATATGAATTGATCAAACTGAACTCCTTGGTGGTTTTGTTTCCAGGAGATGATAGCATTACTGGGGAACAGAAAAATCAATGATTTTTTGGAAATGAACAGGGTGTGTGAGTGTGTGTTAGGGTGTGGTTGGGGGTTTGCGTTCAGTGTCAGACCCTTTACGCAAACCCTACACCATCTTGAGTAAAGGAGAGCCCCGCTTGGGACGTAAGGCGAGACACTGGGGCAGATGGAAGGGTGACGGGTGAAGGTGGGTGTGTGTGTGTGTGTGTGTGTGTCTTCATGCGCTCTGGTGAGTGTATGAAAATAGCAAATAGTATACTCTTATTTTTTCAAATGTTTCTATCTATCTATCTATCTATCTATCTATCTATCTATCTATCTATCTATCCATCCGTCTGCCTATCTAACATCTGTCTGTCTAACTTCTGCCTGTCTGTCTGTCTGTCTGTCTAACTTCTGTCTGTCTGTCTATCTGTCTGTCTAACTTCTGTCTGTCTGTCTGTCTATCTGTCTAACTTCTGTCTGTCTGTGTCTGTCTGTCTAACTTCTGTCTGTCTTCACAGCTCTAAGACTTAAATGATGGGAAACGGCAGCAGGAGAGCCAACAGTTTCACAGGGAGGACAGAAAGAAAGGAACGAAAAGATAAAAGACTCTGGCGTGTTTTAATTATTAAACTCTACAAAAGTACTAAAGACTTGGGCTAAAGGTATGCTGTCAAATGCAGAATAATCACTCTGTTCTCTCTGTTCCTTCTCCACTGGTAGTTTTAATCTTTCCTTTCCCTTTTTCCTCCGCTCTCATTTCCGTCTGCCTCTCTTTATAAAAAGGTTACTTTCTTCTTTTCCCCTCTTCATTTCTTCCTCAGACAGAATGATCTCCTTTCCAGTGTACGTGACTATATGTGAGTGTGCAGGTATGTTTCCATGTTTGTAAGCAAGCATAATTCCACCCCCACCCTCCGCCTCATTAGGTTCATTCTGAAGGATTTGATTAAATATTTAAAGTGTGCAGCACTTTCTCTGGCATCAGGTGTAAGCCACCGCTGTAATCATAGATAACACTCTGTAATTACACTGCAGTTAACCATACGAGTGTGTGCGTCTCTGTGTGTGTGTTTGAAATATGAGCACACTAAACCCTGTAATTCATGTGTACCATCCAGTCTCCCACACTGTGTTCTCCTTGCTCCTTCTGACACACACACACACAGCTTTTTTTCTGTTTCGTAATCCTCCCACAATGCCTGCATGTTTCCTTTCTCTTTCTTTGATGCTGGATAGAGAGTGCAAAAGCAGCAGAGAGAGAAAGGGAAAGAGAAAGATGGAGGGAGGAAGAGATTACACTCATTCTGAATGCAATTATGCACACAGGCGTGAATTTCATAGACATCTGTTTTGATGCTGATATGTGGATGTTTACTTAAGCTTTATGAGAAGAATTTGCTAAATTTCTTTTTATGTATATCACATTTCACTCTCATTCAAGTAAACAATATATATATATAAAATATAATAAAATCTTAGTTTTGACTGTTTCAATTCTGATCTGATGATATCCTTGAGTTTCCTGAACAACCAGTGCTTACCACCATGATGACTCCCTATTTCCGTTAGCTTGTTTTCCACTGGTCTCAATAAAAATCCTGATTGAATCTAACCCCATACACGCCACAAACCAGAACCTGTCAGATAAAGTTAAAAATGAGCTCGGTTTTTACATGTGCTGTTGTTGGTTACCACAAATATAAATTGTTTTATGAAATATTTGTGTAGAACACCAACAGATTAGAAAAGAATTTAACGCTGAAAGAGAAGAAAAAGAAATAAGTGGGCTTGAACTTGAACCAAAAAAGTATATGCGTGTTCTTTCAAACACATCTATGGGCTTTACAAGCTAAAACTGAAGCAGATATAGACAGCTGAATAGTTGCCTTAATGAGCAGCATAATTTTAACTCAAGTAGTTCATACACAAACAACAGCTTATGAGTCATGTGATAATGTAACTGAATTCAGGAAAAGGTGGATAAGATCAGCAGTGGCCTTAATGTCTTGAACTGTGAGTATCAAAATGCTTGCGTATATGCCCCAGTTCTACAGCTAATTAGTATATAGCAAAGAAATTGGTTAAGATGATGTGTTTATATAACGTTTCCAATTTAGGCCTATATCAGAGCTCACATGGAAAAATGGGCTAGCAAGAGTTAGGGGGTTGCTTGCTGCTTATGGATATGCGTATGTGTGTTCGTTCACAGGCCTTGAGAAATCTTTTCCCCATAACTCTTCAAGATTACATGACTGACGTTTCTTCCTCTACACTTCTTTATACTTTCATTTTTTTTCCTTTCTTTCGTCTCTTCCACAGTCCTGAAGCCGAACATGTGTTGCATGTAATGTTTTCCCAGAGTTAAAGGCATTGCTAGGAGGTTGTGCTTGTACCTTTGGATGATGCGTAGACGAAAAGGTGTTTAAAAGGCTTTGTTTCCTCAGAGGCACACACACACACACACACACACACCCCTGCAGTAAAACCTGATATGGCTCTCGTGATGGAGTCTGTCTTTGGCAGGTGCGGTTTCTTGGCGCTCCTTGTAGCCTGTGGCGATGGGGCTTTTTCGTTGACCGTGCTCTGTCCAAGAGAGCTGGAGAACATTACATCGCACATTATCTCAGAACAATAGGTCATATCCTGAAAGTTTTATTCCCTAACATACATGACAACACACTGAAAATGCAGTCTAAGCAAAGCTCTAGAAATTGTGGTATATCCTGATTAAAATGTTCATGTTTTTTTATGTTTAATGCGATATGAATTACTTGTAAATGCATAAATAAATCATTTTCAATATTGTATATTATAACTGATGATATAAAAATATTATAAAGAATAAATAAATTAAAGAATGCTACAGTTGGAGCTAATTGCTCCAAAATAAAAACCTCCATAACCTAACATATGATTTGAGATTATGAGCAAAAGTCAAGCCAGTTCTTACCTCAGTCTTTTATACAGTGAATTGCCACACTGTTCTGGCAAACAGTTTTAACTTCTCCTAATTGGCCCTTTAAAAGCAGCGCTAAGGGTGTAAGCTATAGTAAGCTTGAGCTTTTGGCTTTCTGTGCTCTTTTGAGTCAGAAATATTGATGTTTGATTTCTCTTGCCATTGTCCAAGTAAACAGCAGGTGGAAAGCCTAGAAGAAAATATCAATTCTCAGTTATCAGAGCCCTGGAGGCATGGCGGTATTGAAAACCACAAGATTTCAGTGATAAATGTATAAAGATACATTATTAAAGTATGCAGTTCTGAGATATAAGCCCCTGTGTGACTGTGTTCGGTAGGATGTTTGATATATTGAGTCTACCAGTCCCGTAATAGAACTTGGATGTGACGCGTGACACGTGCGGCCCAGGTACATGTGTGAGGTCAATGAGCTGTATGCAGAACTCAACTGTCTGCTGGTAAAGGCACAGCCAATGCATTAACTTGCTGAAAAAGCTTGTAAATCCACTCAGCCGTTTAATACAGGAAAGCTCAGATCTGCTCGTTCTATTCCTTTCTTACTCTTTTTTTTATTTTCTCTCTTTCTCCCTCCGGTGGCTGCATAACATGGTATTGATTATGGAGACATATGAGAGGTAGGCATTGCATTGACAGTGCTGTTCAGAGCTCTCTCACAAATAAGATGTAAAGAATTTAATGTTCCTTTCCACAACTTGTATTTCATGACCTGTAATCTGGTAATGCAGTGATGCTGATGGGTTTCATTGTGCATGGCATTTTGCCTGTTTGAGATCGAATGCAAAAAACAACATCAATGTAATGTGAAAACTCCACATTATGTGTGTTTCAAGCCAGAGAGAAATTCAGTATTGCCGTTTGGAGCTCTTTAGGTAGTTGAACAGAAGAGAAAGAATGAGGCATTTACTCAGTTTGGTTTAACCCTGCCAATGTTTGTGTGCTGTTTCGGCCTGTTTATTTTTCTTTTATGTTTATTTTATGGTTTCTCTGTTACCAAGACAGCCCTCTCCAAAGGAAAATGAATACGAGAGGTTTCTCAAGAGATCTTTTAAACCTGCATGCCAAATATTTCAACATTGCAAGTAACTGAATGATACAGACCTGAACGCTTTTGGATTAGCTCCATGATTAGGCACCAAACTACACAGACCTTAATATAAAACTAGAAACAGAATGTTTTTCAAGACAAACCCTTATGTTGGCTTGACGAAACCTTGCTGGAAATGTAGTTTAAAATAGTTTCAACTTTAAAGCTAGAAGGTTATTGTTTGAAGACTGTACAGGCCTTAAAGAGACAGATCACCCAAAAATGGTCACACTCAAACTTGAATGATTTTTTTTTCAGCAGAATGCATCTATCTATCTATCTATCTATCTATCTATCTATCTATCTATCTATGAATGAATGACCATTTTTGGGTGAACTGTCTCTTTAAGGCATGTATAGTCTTCAAACAATAACCTTTGGACTTTAAGCTGAAGCTATATATAAGTCCAGAGGGATGGATGGATGGATGGATGGTGCGGGTGGGGACTTTTGATCAGGAATTTTTATTAGAAAATTGTAGGTTCGATTGGTTAAAAAACTGCTGACTGCAGCTTTAAAGCTCTAGGACGAGTTTAAAACTCTGCCTAACTAACAAAAAATAAACAAGGGATTTTAATAAAGTATTTATGAACTTGTACAAAACATGTATCTTTTTAAAATTTGCATTAACTAATCAAAACAAACTTTTATGATAGCTATTTTGTAAAAAAAACTTCTTTCTTCTCTCTCTCTATAACATGTACTCTCTCCTCTCTCTGTCCCTGTTTCTCCTCCCTCATCTGTCTGGTTATTATTCCTACCTGTCATCCGCTTCCCCAGCCCATATATACACCTTTCCCCTCTCTCCATTTTCCTCTCGCTCTGAGAGAATTTATCACCTCTCCGGTGCCCCCTCTAAACCTGTTAAACGCACTGAAAGGAGGAGCATTTTCTCAGGACCTGACAGGGGAGTCTATGCTGTGCCTGCAAAATGTGACTCATGGAAACAGCAGAGAAAGAGAGAGAGAGAGATAGGGAGAGAGAGATATGAACGTAATTGATTCTGACCGCTGAGGTGGGATCCAGGTTTCCCGAGGGGGATCATCACAACGGGAGGCCACACTGTAACACTCCATCTGGGAAAGAGGGAGGAAGGAGGGATAGAATATAGCTGGAGGTGATAATGATAAAATGCTTTTCTTAATTGCAAATTGCGAGAACACATTAGTCCTGCAAACTGGCGTGAAAGTGAAAACAGAGGAAAGGACGACTGGAGTGAAAAATGATAAACTCTAATTGTAATAGTGTATTAGATTCTAGTCTATGCAGCTGTTGATAAAGCGTGATAGAAAAGGGGAGTTGCTTAAAAATACTTGTTGATATAGTTGTAATGTCGCCAAGGTAAATGTAAAGCACTCCGTCATATCGCTTCTGACATTTTCCCGGCATCCAGTGCGACGAATATGCATTAGCTAATTAACCTATCAGATAAGGTTAAGAGAATTTCAGAGCATGCCGCAGGTAATTGCCATCAAAGGAGCATCATCAAAGGTTATGTGTGTAACAGTGTGTATGGTTGCACAATTTCAAGTTCCTCCATGCATCATGTATGTAGGTACATGGAAGAAGAAATGAGGTGTTATGCATTCATGTCTTAATTTGTGTAGGTGGCCGGTTTTTGAATATTAGTTAATGTAGTGCTTACATGCACATAACTTCAACATAATATTCATGCATGTCTGCAGGCCTGCGGTATGTCATTAGCCTTATTTGCAGAAAGATGTCGGATTGGGTGAATGTAGGTTATCACTCAGGCAGACCTAATTCCCTTGAGCCCCCCCCCCTTAGATTTCCACTGTCAGGATCCTCCCTGTGGGAAGACATTGGAAGATAGCAGTGGGGCGGGACGGGGGGAGAGAAAATGCTCTACATCCTTTCCTAATTACTCCAGACTGCTCCGGTTAACCTACCTGGGTCTCATTAAAAACAGTCAAACTTGGAGTACTTTCTCACTCCCCTTTCTAGATTAGTAAATATTGCTCTCATTAGGATGCTAAAGTACTGACAACCGAGAGCCAATTATCACTAATCTATTCCGGTGAATGAGTGAGCACTGATTGGCTGAGAATGAAAACAGGAGCATGTTTAATCAACAAGGGAATATCTAACTAAAAATAAACCAAACAAATATGTATTTGCGAACAACTTTAGTGACTTGAATAGTGTTTACGTAATTACTAAAAGCTCCCAGATTGGCCCTTGGTGGAGTTGGGGCCCCTTTGTTGGGGTGGTAACTCTTTGACCGTTGATGATGAAATCAGGAAGTGTTCTAGATGAGCAGTTTAGTGGCTCTTTTGTCTGTGTGTGTAGTCGTGTGTGTGTTCCAGGTCAGAGTTGTGTGTGGGTAGTGAGATGTCCTGGGCAGATGGCTACTGTCCCTCTGGGCGGTCTACTAGAGACCCAGTGGAACAGAGTGATTCTGTACCATCTGGACCACACAGCACACAGGAGAGACCAAAAAGCGGCAATGTCACTGACAAGGGCTTCGTATTTACAAGTGTCTCCAGGTGTAGTACAAATATATTGCAATGGGAAGAAACATTCATATTCAGACCTCATAGATCTTTTTACAAGTTTTTAATGAACCACATTGCATAATATCATCAATATCATGTTCTGTGACCCATAAAAACAAGAAGGATGGGAAGCGTAGGAAGCAAAATCGCATAATATATAAGACTTGCTTTCAGATTATCTTGAATTTAGCTTATTTTTCTTACCCAACTGGCAAATAGTTTTATGCATAAACCTAACTACACTACTGTTCAAAAGTTTGTTGTTTTTAAAAGAAATAACATCATAATTATTTATTCCTGTGATGGCAAAGCTGAATTTTCAGCAGCCATTACTTCAGTCTTCAGTGTCACATGATCCTTCAGAAATCATTAAAATATGCTAATTTGTTGCTCAATAAATATTTCTTATTATCGATGTTAAATACAGCTGTGCTGCTTAATATTTTTGTGTGATACATTTTTGTTCAGGACTCTTTGATGAATAGAATACGGTGGACCAGTAGTGCACAACACAAAAAAATCTCCACAACACAACGGAAACAAGCCACAACACAACAAAATTAGCATAACACAACGAGAACAAGCCACAACACAATGAAGTTAGCACAACACAACGGAAACAAGCCACAACACAACAAAGTTAGCACAACACAACAAAGTTAGCACAACACAACGGAAACAAGCTGCAACACATAAAAATTAGCACAACAAAACAAAAATAGTCCTATGAGTTGTGTTGTGGAAATTTTGTTGTGTAGTGCACTACTGGGACACCATAATAGAAAGTTCAAAAAACAGCATTTATTTGAGATAGAAAGCTTTTAAAGAGATCATCGGATGCAAAATTCACTTTACAAGTTGTTTGAACATAAATGTGTGTTGGAAGTGTGTGTACACATCCATCCAATAATTATAAAAATCCACCCAGTGGTTTTTAAAAAATCCCTATTTTGAAATCCCCTTTCTCAAATCAGGCTGTTCTGAGATTCCTGTCAGAATGATGTAGTTCTGCACAGGCCGCTCCCACGAGAGTTGATTGACAAGACCGTCTTACCTTAGACCCGCCCTGAGTGAGCTGAGAGCTGTCTGACATTGTGTCGACTCCGTGCAGGGGAAGACACGATGTCTCCGATTAAGGATTGAGGTGTATTGTTGTTGGATGTAATAATGAATATAGCAGAGCTGCTGAAGACGCAGAGGATTAACGTTACTTTTGTTTTTGAAGGGAAATGCTCTGATCCCCGATCTGCCTAAATGCGTTTGTTCGCGCGAATCATTCGTGATCCAGCTTCACCTACAGAAGTGAGTATAAGGGTTTTTTATGAATCTTTGCAAATCGCCTTTCCTAATAATGTGCTAGTTAGCCAGTTTCGCCCAAGTACTCCTCGCTGCAGACTGTAAGTTTACAGTCTGCTCGTCACCCCATGGAAGAGAGGGGCGGGGTCAGCAGAGCTCATTAGCATTTAAAGCAACATGGACTAAAAGACAGCTTGCTGAAAACAGAGCTGATTTTGACAGGGTAAAAAAGGTTGTTTTTTTACACTACCATTGAGAATTTTTAACCAAAGTATGTTATGGACTTTTCATTAAGACCCTAAAGAATCATATCAACTTGTGGAAAATGGGCATCCGATGACCCCTTTAACATTATGTCTTTACTGTCAGTTTAATGCATGATTGATGAATAAATGTATTAATTTCTTTACAAAAGCTTACTCATTCCAAACCTTTGAACAGTAGTGTAGATTTAGTCAAGTTTACACATAAAACATGAAAATGTTATTTTCCAATAGGCTAAAATTATTTTACCCAACTTAAATTGATCTTGTTTTTAGAATGTTTAGAGATGTTACATATTGTTTGCTTTTTACATTTCAAACAATTCCTGATGGATCAATACAAGTCTCATTCTACAATTTTAAATCCTCTATAACGTTAAATAAATAAATCATATTACAGGTCATGAGAGGTAAGATGCTCTGATTCATTTCCTTTCTCTCATAAAGCTTTCAATGTTGCTAAGCTTCTCATTCCAGTGAATGTGTTCATTCAGTTCACATCACACTCTGGGTTCCAGACAGGCCTGTCTGTAAAAGCAGGTGATGGTTATCTACTTCAGACACACCCTTCACTTCATTCATTCATCTTCAGCTCAGCAGGACGGATCGATAGAGCTTCTTGCTTCCATTAGTCTCCATGCAGGTTAATGCTGCATTAAAATGTCTACATGCTCGCCGTATCTCGGCCGCTTCTTTTTTTGGATGGGAGAACTTTTTCTATCATTCTTTTTTCAGTATCCATTCATCATAGTTCATGAAGAATTCATCCTCATCATGGTCATCTCTGCAAATTAAATGGATGGTGTGCGCTCACATGCGGTTTCACTGTCAATTCTCCCCATTTCTTTTACCGTCTCTTCTTACATGTTTTATTTTCCCCAGCATCGCTTCTCTGCAATCTCCTCCTACTTCCTTTCTCTCTCCTGCAACCTCCTTTCTGCCTCTCTTTTCTACAGCCCTACATCCTTCATTTACTTTAAAACAGACACTCTCCTCCTTCTAAAGCTCCATCCTCTAATCCTGTTAGAAGGATGGGCTTTGATCTCCTGTGAGTGATCATGTTTCTGGTGTGAAGAGAGAGAGTGGAAGTGAGAAAGAGTACCACACAGATTAAAGAGGAATATGCATCGGTGTTGACGCTCCTTCACTACCTGCATCTGAAGTGACTGCACTATTGGGACAGAGAAGTTATGATCATTTAATGCAGGTTATAAATCAGAGCCAGAGCTGTTTGGGAAGCACTGAGGAATACAATATAAAATGTGATAGAAAGACTGTAACTCACAATTATAAGCGGTATAAAATACTGGATGTTGCATTTGTGACCAAAATGATCACACTGCGATGGGAAACTGTGCTTTCTAATAGTTGTTTGAAATGTGTGTATTAATATTACGATATAATGATGACATATAGTGATAATTTAATGATGCAAGACATTCAAGCAGACATTATAAAAGCATTAGCACTCCTTCAGTGAATATAGGTTGTTGTATAAATATGAATCCATCATGTGTCCAGCTGAAATTGATTTAATTCTTACCTTACACGGCTCACTGTTGTGTGCAACCTACAAATGAAGTCTTGCGGTAAATGTCTTTGTAATATGGAATAAGATAAGCCTTAAGATGCAGCAGCTTATGTGTTCGCTTGTGCTCATTAGAGTGATGACTGGAGAAATCAAAGTCAGACAGCCAGGAGGTTGTTGCATACAATAAACACACCAACTATTACTGTCGTTAGTCATTTCTTTTTTAATTAGGCACCAATAATCAATAATGCAGGGACGATGCTCTCTCTCGTACAAATGCTATATAGGGCTTAGTTTATCTAAAGCCACAAACAGACACGTTTAACTATCACAGTTGCGGGGAAATCTTCAGAACTGGAAATGCTACCAGACACTTGTGTCATTACTGGCTTGTTAAGTGAAACCGATTCTAATGTTTTCCATCATTAAACAATCAATCACTTTAAATATAATATGACCACATTTTAAACAAAATCATTTCTTTTCATTCTCTTTTTAAGATAAATCAGGCTAAAGTCAGGAGCAATCCACCAAACACAAGTTCTACAACGAAGACACTTGCGGGGTAATTTCAACAAGACAAGCAGCATTTATCTGTTTATTGACTGTTAAGATCAACATTACTGACTTTAGGTTATCTAAAATATGATCTCAACTTTGAAAGACAAATGAAATGGTGCTTTGGGATTTGCTGATGGTTTGGTGTCAAGAATGTAACGTTAGTGAACTTTATCAGTTCGCTTTACACAGCACCAGCTAAAATAGATGACTGTTTACAGAACGAACACCAGTCAAAGGTTTGAACACACTTATTCTTTATCATTACTAATGTCTATATTTTCAGAATAGTAAAGTCAACTATGAAAAAACTAATGGAATTATATAATGACAAAAATATATTTTATTTTAAGGCTGGAATACGCTACAAGACTGAACAGATTCATACACTGGTCGACTAAAACACTTAAAGGATTACACACTATCAGACTTTGAAGTTGTTCCAAATACAACAAACTGTTTTAAAATCGGCTAAAAATATAAAATATGTCTGATATCCTCCAACTGGAATGAATCATTGTCTGAAGCTAAAAAAAAACACCCATTATACACTGATTTTCTAAAATTTGTCAACTTCGACCACCCAAAATCGGCAAACTGGCTGTAACTTTTGGAAACTAGAATAGACTCTTCCAGACTGCAAAATGGGGAAAAATCATGTAGTGTATTTCAGCCTTTAAGCAGCCTAGATTCCAGCTCCGCACACTCTGGGCAATCTCTCAACAAAGTAATGAAGAATCCACCTGGGAAGTTTTTTGAATCGTACTGAAGGAGATGCCATGTGTGCTGGCCACTTGTTGGCTGCTATCTTTACTATCCGGTCCCATCATCTTTTTTTTTTTCATTTTAATGAAAAGTTTAGTTAAAAAAAAAAATTACACGTGTAATTTACGTAAGGCCTAAAAATGTGTTTTAACATTTAAGCATAGCTTAATCATCAGCCAAAAATTCTGTCAAGTGTGCTCAAACCTTTGACTGGTAATGTAGCTGAAGCTGCAGGTTTAATATTTAAGACACTGTAACAGGTAAATATATTTCATTGTTAATTTTTTAGAACAAAACAGCAGGGGGAAGTCTTTGTGTAAATATATATTCTCAATATACAGCTGTATATAGTATTTTTTAGATATATTTGTAATCTATCTATACAAGTATACATTTTTTTTTTTTTTTTAACAATCCTTTACCCTGACATTTTTTTACAAACAGAAATATGTTTGAATAGACTGTCAATATAAATAAATCGGCACATGTAAATCACCATGTAAAAAAAAAGTATTTTTTTTTAAATACATAACATTTCCATCCAAAAATACAACAGAATATTTAATTAAACACACATACACACATTCATACTAAATTTAACAGTTAAAGATTGGCCAAACTGAGTTTATTATTTTCTTAATATTTAAAATCCTTACTGTTTGTCTTAGACTGAAAAGTCAGCAGAGGTTTTCTGGCAGTATTTATTTTAGCTGTGGAATGAGGACTGAAACTGTGTGATTATGTATATGTGTTGGTTGAATGTCACTGATCATTTGTGTTACTTTGAATGTTCTTTGACATGTTATTTCAAGCATGCTAATCATTCCCATTTGTATTCAGACTATAGCAAATTTTCAATTTGTATGAGTGGCAATGTGTTTTTGATGAGCCTTTGTTAGTCTGTTTCACCTGATTCACTCAACTGAAGCAGTTACTAACACACTGTGTCCACAAACCTTAAAAATTATAATTATCATCCTTAGGTTTTTCTATTTGTGGCAGTTATATTACATCTGCACCTGGGCCATGGTTATGACAATTTACGCTTTGTGAATTTTATAGATTATTTTCTTCTGCTTTTATGCACGTTAAAGGAAAAGACCAAACATAAAACATTACAAAATTCAAGCATTACAAAACAACATGTGTGATATTAAAAAACAGTGCAAAACAAAACAACAAGAACAACATAAAAAGTCTATTAGTGGATTTTTTTTTTGCATTAACGTCACTGCATCCTGCATAAACCACACAGTCGACACATGGAGCAAATAATAAAGTACCCATTTGCAGTTAATTTGGCCCATCAGTAAGCTTGCTCTCCCCTTTGAAGTCCAGGACATCCCATAGAAGGGTGGGATTTTCACAGTTGTGCTGTGCCCTCCAATGCTCAATAACGTCCTGTTTCTTATTAAACACCTTACTGCAAAGGATGCAGTTAAAGTGAGACCCCACCCTCAGGGATATACCTTTACTGAGGCCCCTTAATGCATGGCCCTCCTTACCTATCATCTCCTCTTTGTCCTCCTCTTCTTGACTCTCTCTAGCTTCTTGATGGTGAGAATGGAGGTGGCGTTTGAACTTGGAAAAGGAGAACTCCTCGTCGCAGGTGCCGCAGTGAACTAGGTTGCGTTTCTCATTGAGCTGCCTCCAGTAATGTGCTGCATGTTTCACCAGTTCATCCTCTGCTTCACGGCCCCCACGCATGGCCCCATCCCTCAGTCGCACCTGGACCTCCTCTCCGTGCACGTACAACAAATGCTGCTTCATGTCAGCAAAGGTAGGGGTGATGGCCTGGCAGCGCCCACACTTAATTTGTAGCTCGACTGGGTCAACACGTTGTTCTGAGGCCTGTTCATCAGCTTCCGAAGACCTGCAAGACAAGGAACGTCTATGTCAAGAACAAGAAGGATTTAGCAAGAATCAACTCTCGAAGTTTATTACTTACTCTCCAACAGACATGTTTTCTTCGTGTTGACTGATGGACGGTTCAACAGTAAGTATTACCCGGTGCACCTCTCTCAAGTGGCTAAAGTAGACACCCACATAACCAAATGACTTCTCACAGAATTCACAGCAAAGGCTCTTCCGGGGCCTGCTTTCAGCATGGTGCAGCTTCATATGAGTGCTAAGACTGCCTGAGTGAGCGTAGGCCTTCCTGCATACCGGGCAGATGTAAGGCCGCAGGTTACTGTGGCTATTCATGTGGCTCTGCAAGTGATGCTTGAACTGGAAACACCTGTTGCAGGTAGGACATCGATGCAGCAGACGACTTCCCGTGTAAATCACTCTTCCACCACCTTTACATTCTACCACAGGCTGCTGATCAGTAGCTTGCGAAGACTGTGGAGCACTCGATTGGTTTCCTGATATCTGCTGCCCTAATACGAGCTCCTGATCAAGGTTCTCCGATGTTGACAAGGAAGGGAGCGGAACAAGTTGTGGAATAGTGGTTTCCATTACCAGTACCGGCTTGGGACGAATACTCCGATACTTTTTGGATATGTCAAGCAGCTTCTCTTGAGAGGCAGAATTCGACACACCAGTTGGAGGTTTCTCAGGTACCCTCCTTCTGAAAAATGACAAGGATCTCTTCTTTCGGGCTTCGAAGGCTAGAATATCCTCCATTGTTTTTCTCTTCCTCCCCCGTTTCTTGCCTGGAGGTTTCTTGATTTGGGTGTTGTTGTGGTCTTGGCTTAGGCTTTCACTTTTAACTTTGCTGTCTGTGGATTTGATTTTGTTGTCTGGGGGGCTTTTCAGGCTGCTTTTGGCTCCAGTCTGCTTCTCTGAGAATGGGGTGCTGGTGAGGCTGGTTGATGCCAGGAGGGAGTTCTTCACCTTGGCATAAGGCAGGATGGGCAGCTTGCCCTTGGGTGGAGATGGAATGATCTGAACAGCTTTGCTAAAGATAGTGGGTGAGAGGACTGTGATGGCACTGCCAGCCGAGGCTTGACCCTCTATTTGGGTTTTAACCGGTGAGATTTTCTTGACAGGGGCAACAAGGGAGCTTCCAGAAGGATAGTGCTGGTTTTTGAGTGGACCGGCATCACTTTTTTGTTCCACTTTTCGATCTGTCTGTGAACCTGGGAGCAAGGGTGCAACATGGATTTCGGACGAAGTAGAAGCATCAATCATAACAAGCTGCTCTGATACTGGGTCTGAACTCTGGTCTGAATTCACAGCA
Organism: Schizothorax lantsangensis; assembly: GCA_027422415.1. Lineage (NCBI taxonomy): Eukaryota > Metazoa > Chordata > Actinopteri > Cypriniformes > Cyprinidae > Schizothorax > Schizothorax lantsangensis. The sequence goes on along the minus strand of CM049860.1, from coordinate 20,917,459 downwards.
GGTGATTGAGCTTGTATGGTAGCAGAAACCTTGGCTGGACTCGGCATCTTGCTACTGCCTTTTTCTGGAGTGCTCTTGCTTCGCACCGGTTGGTATCTAGGAATAGGCAGCTTAAGGTTCTTCTGGATTGGCTGTTGCTGTTGTGTCTGAGGTAAGGCCACCAATGAGAAGGTCCCCTCTTGTCCGGCCACCTGCATGAGTGCATAGTTCTGGGCAGGGACAAGGATGGATTTGGGGCTGATGGACGTGGATGCTTCTGGAAGGGCTGAGGGAGGTTGGCAGGATAGAACTGCAGAGGATGGAACTACTGCTGGGGCTTTGGGGGCAATGCTGCGAAACTGGAGACCCTTCATTTGGGAGTGGGGCCGTGCATCACCTGTCAAAACAAGATAACGCCTTCAACTTTGTCATTTAAGAAATAAGATGTAACAAAAGTGAATTGAAAGAAAGAGAGGGTATAACTCCTTTTTCAATCTCCCTCTCACACACACACACACCAATTTACCCTCGGGCAAAGAGTTTGAGCCCGCTTTGATTCAAGCCCGGCGTACTGCTTTTGTTCATGCTGCAGCTCACTAAGTCTTATACCTCCTCATGCTCCCTAATGCACACACACACACACACACGCAGAAGGAATAAACCACCTTTAAAGCACAACAGCTGCCCAGCAGTAGAATCAAGAGCATTACATGAACAAGAATAAAAGTTAAACAACCATACTCAAAACAAGTCATGTCTGTCCACAATTATAATTAGAAATAAGTATTTAGTAGCAACTAAACTAAGTCATTAGTCAGGAGAAAAAAAAGAGAGTAAAGTATAGCTCTAAAGATTGCTGATGAAGATGGAAAAAATTTAAATGATGTTTCAGCACTCAGTTTTTAGAAGCCTGTAAGCACAAAACAGGGTAATTCCTGATCCCATTTAGGCCGCTATAGAATTAATTAGGTTAAAAACAGAAACATCATAAAGAGCTGGGCTTTTACCGGACCTAAAAGGGGAAGATGAGAACAGTTGAAGGGGAGGAGAGTACTCTATTTTAGGTGCAAGAAATGGGGACTTATTTTTAGCCACAGTCCCATGAAGAAAAATAAGAGCATCACGGACCAATTAGCAGAATGAAAGGTGAGGAGTTCAAAGGTGGGATCTGGTGTTTATGTTAGGAGAAGGGTTACGCTTCGGCCACCACGTGTATCTGTATGTGGGTCTGTTTTTTGTTGTGAGTACCAGAAGGTGTTTGTGGGAATGAATTTAGTTTGCATATGTGTGTGCTTACTCCTCACTCATGTGTAAAGGAATGCAGGCCAGATGTTGGTCAATAGGTCATGGGGACTTACCTGATAGCCAAACATTACAAAATTGTTATCTAATTTCGAAGTTTGATTCTAAGTGATTATAGTGATTGACACAGGTACCTGGAACTTGGTACTTGGAAGTGACTTTTAAAGTGAATTTCTTTTTCAAACATTTCACAGTGATCTAAATTCAGTAACAGTTACACACAAACATATAAAAAATGGGCCATATTTATTAATTTTGTGGCTGGTTACATTGTCATTTTTGATTCATCAGACAACAATTAGTGGCAATTAAGTGTCAAGGTTACATGACGTTCACATAAAACACATTTTTCCATTTAATAGATATGAGATGAATGGAACAGAAAGTGTTTTTACCCCTAATTAAACATAAAAAATGTCTGTGTGATGAACATATAAAAAAGTACTCTTGATTTATCTAATTGAATACTACAAAATCAGACAAAATCTTGGTGACTACAACAGTGATTATTATTAGTTGACCTTAAAAGATGAGCTTCATATTATTATCTCTATACTCACTTTGTGTGTGTGATTTCAGAGGGCTGGAACGATGCTCTTGGGTTTTCATGTCTGCCACACTGTCACTGAAGATCCTGAACAAACAACAAATACAGAGAACAGAACTGAACCTCTGCTGTGTAATTAACACAATAGATGCTTTAAATTACAGTGTTTAGAGGTGTCTGCCTGCGTTCAAACGATGTCTTCTCCCCCCTCTCTCTCTCACTATCTCGATCAAAACCAGAGGACATTCCAGATGTCACACAGGCTCAGATTAGAGTCAAGGCAAAGGCAGAAAAACAACAGGAGGGGAAGGATAGAAAGGGAGTGAAAGACTGCTAACCGAGGAGGAGGGGGCACTGAATGAGCCAGGTGAGATGGGAACCAACCCTAATGTGTGTGTGGTAGTGGGATGAGGGGGGGGGGGGGGGGGGGGGGATGTAATTTGGCCTGTACATGAAGGTCCTCATCTGTGGCAGTGAGATAGCAGCCTTGGAGTGTGTGCGTGTGCCTATATTTTAGGGAGGGGTTTGTCCAGTATCCTGTAGGTCTGAAAGGAGATGAAAGGAAGGGATCTGCAGGAGATAAGAGAGGTGGACACACACGGCCGTTCTGGCTAGAATGTCCATATCCAGCGGCCATGAGCTCTGACTGCCACAGATACACACACACACTTACATACACAGCACATCTGTCATATCTCTATGCCTCTACAAACTTCCCGATCTCTAAACACAACAGCGGTCTGTCGTACCATATTTTCACTTGTTTAATCAAGACTGTGTTGGCTAATTCTCCTGTTGTTCTGGGCAAGCTGTGAAGTCGTTAACACGTGTGAAAATAAACAAAATAGGGAAAAGATGAAGAGACAATAAACTGCACATGCTAAACATTCTCAGCCAAGTTCCTTCAGAAAAGTCAATGAGAATTTCCACAGAAAGTCCACTGATCTGTTTGATATAACAACTTTAAGAGCGTTATTTTTTCACTCTTTCAGTAAAGAATTTGTACACACTTGCTTGTTCTTTATTACTACAATCTTTCCATGCTTTATAATAATAGTAAAGTCTTTAAAACTGTGAAATAGAAGTATGAGAATTATGTAGTTTTGGTAAAATAATTGTATGTATGTATGCACAATTTATATTTGTCTACAAAACTATAAGTTTAAACTGCAGAAGTAACTTCAGAGAAGTCAACAAGAATTTTAATTCCTAAAAAATAAAGTCCACTGATCTGTTTGATATGACAACTTTAGAGTGTTGTTTCACAACTTTACTGACATGATTTAATTTTGAAATCACTGAGACAAATATCTGATGATTTTTTTTTTTTTTTAAGCTTTCCTACTTAAAAAGTACTGGACACTTAAAAAATTAACTTTATACAAGTTTAAATGTAAAATTGCCTACTGAGAAAAAAAATTGTAATTAAATTACAGTTACTTATGAAAATGTTAATGATTACAAAGGGGGTTAACATTTGAATATTCTCACACAACACACACACACACACACACACAGATTGAATCGATTTCTTTCACAAAATGCATTGAATGCTCTAAAATATGAGACACCAATGTTTCAGGAGTTTAGGACACAGAATAGGACACATGCTTATTCAATAACTGTTTTACCTTCTATTTGGGTTTATGCATTATTTCCCAAGATTAATTGTTTTTTCCCAAGGCATTGTTAGATGCCAGTGTTTCCTGTCATAACAGTGCAAAGATTTGATAAAAAAAATAGCATTATAGCTATTAAACTATTTCTTGTTATGATTTTAAATCACTGATTTTTAACCTCAGAAAGATCTTAAAGTAAAAAGAGGTGCTAAAGTCTGATTTTGTGGTGGCTGTGCTTTTAAATTGTAAAAAAATTAATTTGTTATAATCTTAATTCAAGTGATGAAGGATTGTGAAAATCTGACAGTAATCAGTGTTGAGTACTGCTGTAAGGTTAACACTGCCTGCTTTAAATGTTTTAAAATGAATAACAGTTAGAAATTTAGAAAAGTAATCAAAAAGTAATCAACTGTAATCAGTTACATTACTTTAATAAAGTAATTGAAATAGTTACACTACTTATTACATTTAAATAGGGTAACTTGTAATCTGTAACCTACTACATTTCCAAAGTAACCTTCCCAACACTGACTGTGACGCACATAGGAGTAAAACAGAATATAAAAAAAAAATAAACAAAATGTAGGGCAGGGACTTTGTTCTATACATCAGCTGTTGATTGGATGAGTCAGATCTGGATGCCTCACATGAAATAGTAAAACCATCTTATCGTTGTTGGATGTGTACAAGGGTGTGTGTTTGAGTGAAAGGACAGTTATCTCTCTCAGAAGAGGAGACATTTTCAGAGAAAACGGCACTGTTTGCCAATCGTTTTTTTTTTTTTTAAGTTCCTTGTTTAGAAGAGACTATGCCTCTCCACGGCAGACTTACGGACACACAGTTTTTGCACACTTACACACACACCTGCAGTATCTTATCTTGTGACAGCCAAAGCAACAAAATATTAACCAGAGGAAATGAAAACACAAACATGCCAGTACATCATAACACGCTACGTACATGCGTTTGCAAAAAGACTGCGCTCTGCTGGAACAATACAACAGATGTTAAAACCTGTCAGTCAACCAGAGCACCGTAACAAAAGAACCACATGAAATAATATCAACTCTGCATAACACACGCACAAACACACTCTTGAGTAATTAGCTGTCACCTGAGCCAATCAATGTGGAAGGGAAAAAATCTATTCCAATTTCAAAACTACAGGCTTGCCTATACACGCAGATGTGGACTAATCAATAAGAAAAGCATCCCACATCAGAAAGACGAGAGAATACAGAACCAAAATATTCCCACTGGCTAAATCATTTCAGTGTATATCGCTGAATACATAAAGGAATCTCTCCCATAAATCCTGCTGAAAGATATTTTGCAGAATATCCTTGCTGCTCTTTTTGAAACAATGAAAGTGAATGAGAATGAAAGGACAAACCAAAAAACAACAAAAGTACCACATAGTCTATATGATTTATGAAGTATGTTCCAAACTTTCTGTAACTTTAATGATATTTTTATGTGAGGAGCAGAATGAAGTTTAAGTTCTTCAGTGAAAAATGCAGTAGCTTTTTGTGCATCCAAATAGTTTGCATTGGCCGTACTACTTAAAGGGGTCATATGATGCTATTTTAAAGATCATTATTTTGTGTATTTGGTGTAACAGAATATGTTGACATGCTTTAATGTTCAAAAAACATTATTTTTCAAATACTGTACATTATTGTAGGTCCTCTATGCCCCGCCTCTCTCAAACACTTCATTTTCTACAAAGTCCCTCCTTCCGACAAGCACAGTCTGCTCTGATTGGCCAACTGACCCAGTGCATTGTGATTGGCCGAACACCACAAGCACGCGTCGGAAATGTAACGCCCCTTACAATAATCATGAGCTTCAGTTTTCAAAGTAAATATAAAGACAGTTAATAATGTCCTTAGTTTTACCACCAGTTCAAGCCCGAGAGAGGAACAGAGTCGTGTGACAGACACAGTGATGCTCGTATGTATTTGCTCACAATGTGACTCACAAAAACTCTGCATTTGAACAGTCAATAGCAAATACTTAAACTAATAACAAAACATACAGTCACTGATTCAGAAGCGCCAGATTGTCATAGCAAAGTCAGAATTACCTCCTCTCCTAGGTTCACGAAACGGTCGTCCATAAAATGTGTTGCTGTTCTGTTGTAAGTAATCTTAATGATTCCTAAATGCATCTACTTTCGGAAGACCAAATAAAGTGCTTTTGCTTTCGCATAGAAACACACAGCTTCTCCCAGACATGACTGCCTGCATCAACACTACTGCGGTTACTGAAACCACGCCTTCTTTCTTTGCGTGAACATTTGGGCGGCATTACGCAAATATTTCCACATTGTGATGTAGACATGTGGGGGCGTGTTTGAATTAGCCATTTTAGGGGGGTGTGGACGAGTCTTAACTTTTATAAAGAATATCTCTTTGGTTTTGAGACTTTAGTGTTTGCAACTTTAGGGATCTTATCTATGCACAATCAGCTTGTAACACTCCAAAGAGAAAGGAAAACTTGAAATCGCATCATATGACCCCTTTAAATTCGTGATTGGTTGACTGCAAAATTCAAATATTAAATGGAACGATAAAATAACATTACTAACCGGTTAATAGCTATTTAATTTTTTTTTTTGTTTTCTGTATAGAACTATTAAATTTGATTTCGTTTCCGTTTCTGGTTATGTTCCTGTCAAAATTTTGTTCATTTCCAGTTTTCGTTTTCATTCATTGATTGAACCGGTCAGAGCCCTGATCTTGAGACTTGAGATCCAGTGATGTTTGACTGAACTGATTTCAAACCCTGAGAGTCAAACTGCAAATTAAACCAATCAAAAAAAAAAATCATTTTCGGAGCTTGTAAATTGCATGGAAAACACTGTTACACTAAATTATAATTAGTATTATAATTAAATAAAAAACATTTTCCACGTCATACTTCTCAGGCCATAAAATAATATTAGCACTAAACACGTCTAGATGCTTGAGAAAAGGATGGTTGAAAATTTCATGGAAATGTTGCAGGAGTCAAAAGATAACGGTGTGTCATAATTTCTCTTGGCAGTGACTTTTTTTCTTGAAGACACTGTGGTGAGGAGCCTCATTTCCGCAGAGCCGACCAGACAGGATGCTGTAAATCAAGGTATTGAACTTTGACCCACGGAATGCAGTCGCCAAGGGCAACTCAGTGTGTGTCACCTCTACGGTGAAGTGTTGGCGAGGATGTGACTGCGACAGTCAAAATGACTCTCAGCACTTGGGTTGATGTTGCATGAACGTCCACAGTAGGAGGGGGGCAAGTGCTACAATTATGATTTTAGATGGGTAATTGTAGCTTTTAGAATATAGAAGTGAGAAGGCACAGGCATCAGGGAAGATTGGTCTTTGATAATAGCATTCACACAAATTAAGTGATCAGGGGAGGCCAAGAAACTGTAATGAAAGTGTGAGAAACCTGTGGCCAGAGGCTAAGTCTATGTGAGTCACCTTATAGAACCTTTAAATGACCTTTTGCTGTTTGGTGTGACATTTGTATTCATTAAGTAGGTCACACAGTAGAGAAGACTGCATAAACCCTCAGACTCCATCTTCAACCAACTCCCATAACACCATGCTTCTCTCATTTCATCACTATGCCCTCATTTCCAAATTTCTCTCCACTTCCTTCTCTTTGCCTCTCAGTACTAGGGTTGCGTGGTGCAATTGTATTAATGCTTGCTAATGCTACCTTTAATGCTTTCTATTATGTTATGTTTATTTTTACTCCTCTTTTCATAAATTCCACAAAGTCTCAAACTCAAAATTTCACTCTGTCATGTTCACTCATTCGTTGAATTAGTCAACAAATTCTTTACTAAATGAGCTCACAGAATCTGTTAGAGCAGTTACCAAATTAAAACATACAAATAGATTTTTTTGTCCTCAAAAAACAATTGATGATGTCAAAGGATAGTTTCTGTTGAAATTCTTTCATCATTTACTCATCTTCATATAATTCCAAATCATGTATGATGTTCTATGGAATTATTTTTATTTATTTATTAATAAAATTATGAAAAAAAAATTATATATTTTTAGAAAAAGATTATGAGATTAACTGCAAATTACAGACATTGAATTATTGATTCTGTTGACAATCCTACATTTATTTCATCAGTTGCCAATCAAGAAGGACAACTAAAATATATAACATTCTATTTTAAGCACACATTTTCCGCTTTACATGCTCAAGCTCTTTAAAGTGGACTAGATTCTGATTGGCTGGATTATTAAATGTTCAGTTACAGTTATCGTGCTGGGTGTGAACTGGCCTTATCTCACTCAGTACCTGTGGCTTAGGCAAAACAGCTAAAACGGTACTAACAAAGAACAAAAGAGAGGAAAACAAAGCAAGGAAGGCCAAGTTTACAGGAACACAGGCAGAAAGACAAAGACCTGCATCAAGTTTTCCTGAGTGATGGAAGGTGTGGTTAAAGATCTCGGTCTTCAAATCTGTGTATAATATCAGAACCGAGAGGCCAGGGAAAAGAAGCCTGTTATAATATGCACATTTTTAATGTTAGAGAATATGAAACTGAGCATCAAAGCTTATGCAGATAGTCCTGCCTCAGTACTTGTTCAGGTTTGGAGACCCTAGGGATTTAAGAGTGAACTCAGGTAGCTTTAAAGAAGTAATAAGAGGAGCGGTTGTCTAGATAGGGTAGAACCAAGAAGAAAGCCTGTTTGCACATAAACATGGTTCGTTGTGCGATCAGTGACCAACATTGCATTTAAATCCACAGACACGAGTGTATTCTCACTTTCTGCTCTTGGGGTTAAAGGGATGGATCAGCTAAAAATGAAAATTCAGTCACCTTTTACTCATGTCATTCCAATCCCATATGACTTCTGTGGAACACAAAAGGAGATGTTAGGCAGGATGTTCGCATTCCAAATATAAGATAAGGGACTGGCAGAGTACCAATAAAAAAGTGACTCATACAATAGCTTTGTGTGAGGAACAGACTAAAAATTGGAAGTGGAATATAGTGCACAAGCCATATAAGAGCTACTTGTATAAGGCTTTGTATTTTCTGGAGCTCAACATTCACTTACATAGTAAAAGATCAGCATGAACAATCTGGTGAGTAAATGATGACAGAATTTCCATTTTTGGGTGAACTATCCCTTTAAGCTTCGGCATGCTGTTTTACCCCAGGTCCCTCTGAAATCTCTCAGGAATCACCCACATTGTGTTCAACAAAGGCACCAGTTGTAAATCCAGACTTCAGAGCTTGTGTCATGTGATGGAGGAGCTGTCTCTCATTTCTCTGCCATAGAGAGGGTCTCTCTGATATAGCAGCTGTTTCTCTGATGAGTTGGAGAATCTGGGAAACATTGTCTGGCGAGATCAAAGAGAAGCGGGGCTGTAATTATCACGGTAACCAACGCTAAAGCTGTTAAATTAAGCAGGCTCAACCTTCAGTCTGTTAATGAGAAATTTCTCTCCTTCTCTCATTAGAGGAGGTATTTATGAGGCGAGTCAAAACCGCACACTGGGGTCTGGAGAGTTATTTATTGATTGAGGGCATTTATCATACCTAAACATTCACTAAATAAAGAGTTACACAGTTACAACAGAACTAATCAGGTCAGAACTACTCCACATACAAGAATACACTAAAGCCAGATTCAATTAATGATAACAATAGAAAGAACGTTCAAAATCCCATAACCCAACAGCTTTGCCTGAGAAAGTGGTATAACTACATAAACACAAGGTTTGATGGTGAGGTCTGTTTGACAGCTGCCACAATTCCTGATGAGGTACAAAAGACGGAAAGCTTTGAAAGAGAGCATGAGTTCTTAATTATAATTAAATATCATGTGCATTTTTTAAAAATATGTTGAAACGGTGGACTTTTCCATATTTTGTTTTGAAAATTTGACTGAAACAGCTGTCTATTTTATAACGAGGTAGCAAAGGGAGTTCTCGGATCTCTTGAGACGCTTCAACGGGGATTTGTCAAGGCCTTGGTCTCTTGTTGGCTGTAAACATAGGAAATGTACAGCTGGATCCAGCACTTAATATTGTTGACTATGTACAATGTACAGCACTAAAAATACATGACTAGACCTAAATGCTAAACATTCCACTATGTTGCTGTGCTCTAGCTAGCGGTGGCCCCTAAAGTGACTGACAAGCATCAATGATGCACAAAGAATAAGACTGTATGCTAAGTAATGACTAGAACAGCTCCCCATTGAGACTTTATAAGGACTGGTAATGAAGAACCATGACTTATCAATAATAGCTTAGCATTATTGCAGTGGACTGTAGTGCAGGACTGTGGTAACAGCAGTGCTAGCAAATCTGACCTCAACCTTAAATAAAGATCAAGTGTGTCACTGACTGTGCCATGAGAGAATAAGAATGCTCTAGGAAACAAGGTCAAGTGATTGTTTTATACAATGGGATATAAAACCAATCCAGCAGCCAAAGACCAACATCTGCAATGGCTTCATTTTGACCGAGTGAGTTTTTCCAGTGCTATAGACAATGAAGACTCACACTCAAGTTTAAAAGGTGCAGTCACTTTAGTGAAAATTTTAAAGAGGAATCTGTGTGACCAACTTGAACCTGTGATGAAATCTGCAAGGGAATTTTTTTAGTGATAAATTAAAAATAAATAAAATAATGATAAATTATTCATAATAAACACTGCAAAATTCCATTAAAAAATAAGAATTGTAAATTTTGATTTCATTGTGACTAATTATAGTAGCACACTTGTCTTCTGTATGACATGAAGTAAATACCCAAAGCATCTTCAGTGTCTCTGTCCCAAGATGGCCCACAATCCTCTTCCTCCTCCTCTTCTCCTTCCACAGCCCTCCACTCACCTAAAACAACCACAGAACAAACATTTATACACATTTACTAACCCATTTACACTTAGTCACTTCATGCATTTGGATCGATCGTATTGCTGTCTGATTGGGTAAGCACAATCCATTTATACTTGGCAACATAAATGCGTCTCCTCATATCAGATATAAATCTGATCTACTACTCCCATGCTACATGCAAACAAAGTTCACTTTGATGCTAATGCCAACCAGTGAAATTTTCCACCTTAGTGTTTGAGATTTGTGGCCACTCTTTCTAGGGTTCATATCGCTGACCACGAAGGCTCCTGCACTTCCTTATGCTGTCGTAGTTTATTTTAGGAAGATTAAACGTTATATATGTGTGGCCTGAACAACCAGATGCGTTTATACTTGGTCTTTTTATGATCCTGTAACTATGAAAAATTGACCAAGTGTAAATACCCCCTCAAAGGACTCTTAAACCACATAATCTGTCCAGCACACAGAAAAGACTAAATAAATAATAAGAACGTCCAAGTAAATTATTCACTTTACATTCTTGATCCACACTGACTACGCTAGTTAGAAACTCCCTTGGGAAACAGGAACAAAAAACGAGATGTGGAAAGAGAGAAAAGTTCATTCACCTGTACGCGAACTCAGCAAAAACTACGTCTTCAGCATTTGTGAGATAATCAGGTCCAACACCTTCTTTGTTTCGAAACAGGGATTGCTAGTGTACAGAAGTGCACAAACATGCTCTCGCACAATGCAGATGCTGAAAGTCCATCAACACACATGAAACAAGCCTCCACTGTAAACATGCTTCCTCTTTGAATCTTCAGCAGTAAATTATGGATGTTCTGGGTGTAACAGTGTGATAGACGAGGGCCCTGGAGTCCCATCAGGGTAAAACACAAAGCTTACAACACTCACCTTGGATGTGTGTGTGTGTGTGTAGAGGTCAAATGGAGTCAGCACCACACAAGGACACAAGCAGATGCTGAAGCACTCAGTCAATAACGTTTAGCCCCAAGACACTGTTGACCTCACCGGGAGGTCCGTATGAAATCGCGCTTTACCGTCTGTATGACTATAATCTGCTCTACAGTCAAGGGAGAAATGATCTCTTTATAAGATGTATTACTGAGGTTTGCTTATTGATTATTCATAATGCTTCACAAAGTGGCTCTCTATGTCTCTGAATAATGTATAAGAGATTCAAATACATGGTATTAAAATAAAATGTCAACTTTAGGGCTTTTATTTGGGAAGTTCTGGAAAGTGGGACATCCTGTGTTTTTGTAATGATTAGTATAATGAGCATAATGAGAGTACGATGTTGGCGTGACAGTGCAAATTCATTAATCATGTTAAATTTGGCTTGCATTGATCATTCATCTAAGTGATAATAAGAGCGTTTAAAAAGAGCTTAACCTGAACTTCATGAGCCAAATGTGATGAGGCCAAATATTTATCGTGCGGTGTTGGCAGCTGCCATAAACAAAAAAAAATTTAAAAAAGAACTCTGCAAAGTGTTTTCACATACAGTGCATCTAAAACAAGAATTTATAGTGAAAACATACTCGTTTTTTTGTCATCTGTGCTTGTCATGTACAGAGTAATGTAAGTCTATGATACTTTCTCGCCTGTTTTATTGTCCACCAGGCGAAGTCTGCTCAATCCTTGCCAAAACATTAGAGGTCTGCTGCATTTTGGGTATCTCTGTAAAAATGACAAATGACAAAGAGTCAAAGTCATCATTTAAATGTTTGGGATCAGCAAGTTTTTGAAAGAAGTTCCTCACGCTCCAAGGCTGAAGGCTACAATTATTTGATAAAAATTCAGTAAAAACAGTAATATTGTGAAATATTATTACAATTTAAAATAACTGTTTTCTATTTTAATACATTTTAAAATATCAGTAAGTTTTTGAAGGAAGTTCCTCACACTCCAAGGCTGGAGGCTGCAATTATTTGATAAAAATACAGTAAAACAGTAATATTGTAAAATATTATTACAATTTAAAATAAATGTTTACCATTTAAAATGACATACTAAAATGTAATTTATTCCTGTGATGGCAAAGCTGAATTTTCAGCAGCCATTAATTTAGTCTTCAGTGTCACAGAAATTCACAGCTGTGATTCTCAAAGTTTTTTTCAGGATTCTCTGATGAATAAGAAGCTCAGAATGATTTATTGTCAAAGTTCAAAATATTTACTGTATATATATATACACTGTCAATTTAGTTCAATATAATGCACCCTTGCAGAACAGAAGTAGCCTATTAATTTCTTAAAATCTTTCTGACCCCAAACTTTTGAACGGTGAATAACTGACCACAAACTTTTTGTATGTGAATAATTCATGTGCTAAATTTATTTATGAATGCTGAAATAATACATACCGTGTCACCCGAAAACACTTTTGTCCACCCAGCCACAATGAAAGTGTGCAAACTGCATTTAAAATCTGAAGTATGTAAAGTGATTTAAGCACTGAGTTCTCTAAAAACCAGCATTATCAGCAACAATGAAAGCTTTGTCTTCACCTTAAAGTAACTAGCTGTTGCCTGGCATTTTTTGACTCTTGACTTGAACAGCATTTCACCACTGTTTAACACTCACCACTCGTCTCCACTGTCAATCTACAATCAAAATGCAAGCCTGACACTCAGCTCTCATAGAACAGTAAAAGCACGTCCCTCCACTCATTCAGAGCACAAATGGTCTAATGCGTAGAGGTTTTGCCTTAAAACTGAAAACTCTGTCATCATTTACACACCCTTACAGAAGAACATAAGGGTCAGTATATAATGGCAGGATTTTAATTTTTGGGTCTAGTATTTCAATCCCCTCTCATGCATGAATGCCCAACGGCAAAAGGCCAAGCCACCTCCAAATGTAAACAATTACTCTTTGATTAAAGCTTTCCACTCCAAACATTGCACAGTGTTTACCCCGATAGAGCCCCCGATAAAATACCAGCAGACAGCCAAGTGTGTGCGTGTGTATTTGTGTTTGTCCACCGAAATGGTTTTCAGTGAACACATGATTATCTCAGACACACACACTTTATAAGCAGTCCTGTGCTGTGACCTGGAGTTTGTAATTGCACATATGCTGAACAGTGTGCTGTGTGCGACTCCATACTGCATCACTGCTTAGTGTGACTCCAGCCTCCATGATACAGACTTTTTTTTTGTCCAACCCTTAAATGTGACTAAAGGCACTCTCTTGTCCAATTCTGATGATGTCAGCACTCAGCACTCGGCTTGACTTGAGTAAAATGTCTTTATATACAAAGTTCTGCATTTGTTATACTGAAAACTTGACACACAAATCCTCAAATATACAGTGAAATACAATAACATTTAACATTACATGACAAAAAACAATTTAGTCTTTCAACAGATAATTACAGTAAAATGTTGCAGCCTTTTCATAGTCTTTAACTGTAATGAGCCACTAAAGGCTGTCAGCACATCACTGAATAAAACAGCAGCAGGTGTTTTTGTTGTCATTTAAAAACACTAGTTTAGCAACAGACACAAACAGATTTAACAGGGTATGGTTAGAATTGCACAGCTGTACCCAGGCCTAAATTAGACCGGACTGACTGCATGTCAAAAAGACGAGAAGCAAAATTATAGCTTTCAGCCCTGGACTCTGGTATTAAACTTCGGTTAGTGAGCTTCAATGATGGCATTATTACCAGCCATGTGACCAAAGGGAAGAGGCCCTGCTCCAGTGATGTCTAATGAAAAGCCTTTTAAAAAAGCATGGTACTAAAATATGAATGTTTTTAGGGTCAAATTATCTCATCATTTGGCCCCAGTCTTTTACAGATGGGGCCATTTTCGAAGGTGAAGTGTGTAGTTTTTGATGTTTAAAATACTTGCCTAAAATATTTAAATATTATAAAATGCTTTGATGTTCAAAAAAGTCATTCATAGGTTGACGTCCCAAAAGGTGTACACGGTTTGTCAAACAATGCATGGTAACAAAGAGCGACAGGATTGTTTAGGAAATAGACATTGCTGCCGAACACTACTGAGAGACGCACATACTCACAGAGGTAACGTTAATATATATAACTCTCTCTCTCTCTCTCTCTCTCATAACTTAGTTATTAACTGTATTAACTGCATTAGTTTACTATCAACGGCTCAAGCCTCCGTTACTAGGTTTAAATGACGTTTTGGAATTAGCAAGGGAGGCATTGGATGAGATGCGGAAGAAATAATCCTACTCACAATAGCGAGTAGGGTTTCCCCTAGGTTTTCGGCTAAATTTTTTATTTAATTTTTTATAAAATTAAATTTTATTAATCAAAAAGCATGTCTAATTAATTCAAATCATGAAACAAACATCATTTATTAAAAGTTTAACAAAAATTACATGTTTAGGGCCCTATGAAATGTTAGATTTTTTCCAACCTTATGTTGTGTATTTACAATTAAGGCATTTAATTTATCTTTTAATTAATGAAAATTAAACAATTTTTGTTTTTTGGAAAATAAAGGGGATTTAATATTACAATTAAAAACATTGAGGAAATATTGTATGATTATCCCTTAAAAATAAGGTTTTAATAATTTTAGTAGTAGCCTATTACATACATTCTACTGAACAATAGTAATGTTATTTTTGTTTGATATACGTGATTGTATAAAGGAGTGACTTCTGTTTTTATTGTCCTTCCCTCCCTCCCTCCCTTTTGATTGGACCTTGAGATGTTGAGTATGTGTCTGTTGTTTTGTTTTGTTATATTTTGGATGCTATGTTGTGTTATGTGTGAAAAAATAAAAAAAATGTTGATAACACAAAAAAAAAAACAATAGTAATGTTGGCTATTTCTGCCGCAATTACTTCAAGGTAAACCGAACTTTTATTTTGATGGGTTGCCGTAAATACCTTTACATTTCTGTGTGTATATGATGTGAGGATAGTTTTACTCAAATGAAACAGGCAAATGCTCATAAAGTGACTCTCAGAGCAGTTCTGGAGATCATGTAGGCCTATTTAGTGTTCATGTATTTATGAACACTAATATAATGGCCCCCCTAATATAATGACAGGGGAAACACTGCTATGTTTCTAGGCCATAAAACATTTCAGTTGCGTTGCTGTCATGGACAGCCAGAAAGCTCTCGGATTTCATCAAAAATATCTCAAATCGTGTTCTGAAAATAAATGACAAGAGTAGAGTAATTAATGACAGAATTTTTGTTTTTGGGTGAGCTATCCCTTTAAGGGTAGTAGTAGGGTCAATAGTGTAATTATAGATGTAACTACAGAAATTAATTACAGATGCAATTACTGGACGGCATTTTCAATATACAAGTAAAAACATGTAGCCTACACATTGTATTAAATTATTAATTTAAACAGCAGTTAAAGACACTTAATATAAAGTGGGTCCAAAATAACTTTAACTGTACCAATGAATATTTCACAATAAGACAAGAAGAGTGCATTAAGAATACTTTCATTTCATGTTGACTTTACGAATAAAGTTAAATGGCAGAAACTTGGGGCTGAAGAATAAAGTGACGAAAGAAAGTTAGGACTGGCCCTAGGCTGGATAGACACGAGTTTTGATGTTATTTCAAACCAACCGTTTTATATTTAGCATTTCCAACAGAACTCTGCCTGAACTTGTTGAGCTAAATTTGCTCTTGTGTTTTTAAGAGAGTGAGTCACTTCTGAAAATGAATCTGAAGATCATTTGACAGAGGCGAAGGATCTGTTTCACCCCATCATATTAATACTGACTATAGTGTGGCACGTGGTCTTCTCCTCTGAATGCCAATCAACCCCATAGTTCTTAAAATAAAATAAATATTTATAAATTGAAATATATATTTAAATTTATTAAAATTTCTATGCAATAAAAATAGCTGTTTTAAAGCAGTTCAAATGACCGCAAGCGGTTTCAGCATAAAAAGTAGATAAAACGTCCCACTGAATACTGATTTAGATCCAGGTTCTTGATGCCAAAGTAGTGATGTCAATTCAAAAAAAAACTCCCAGTCCCAGGACTCAGCAAGACCATTATCGGTTCAAGAGTCAACACTACCCATTGAGCTTATTCACTCAATACAGATACTGTATCTGTCCTTGTTTCTCGCACAATGTCTCTACTAGTAGGTCTTTGTAGAGTCACTGGAGATTCATGTCTTGACAAAAGACCTTCGCTCTGTCCATTTGCTCCGCGAGCGCTAACAGCCGACAGCTTTCATTTCCTCGCTTTTGTGTGAGTGTGTGCATGTGTTTGAAAGAGAGGATCTGCAGCGCTGTATGTGAATAATAGATTCAAGCCCGCGGGTTCCCTTCAGCAAGCTCTGCCTGTTTAAGTGAGAGTAGCCTACGGAGACATCTATTATCCTCCTGTCCGTCTCTCCTTCTCACTTGTTCTCAAGCACCACATTAAAAGGCAAAAAAAATTATTTCCTTTTTAGTGCAAGACAAGGTCTAACGGAGTACAAAATCAAACATCACATCCCTCAGGGAGTTGACATGAAAGCCTCGAAAACTGGATTTAAGGTTATCTTGATCATATTTTTTCACCCACAGAGACGTTTACTATTTAACTGCTGCCAGGAAGTGGCAGACTGGACCTGCGAACAGAGACCCCCAGCTGATTGCCCGATTAAAGCCAAGAGTGATCGGCCAACCACCAGAGAGCATTTCGCCAAAATATCAAACTGACACCCGAATACATCTGGCTCTAAACACGCTGCATTCAGCCAACAGAGAAAATGAAGACAGGATAGGGGAAATCAAGGAAGAAAGAGGAACAACAGAGGAGAATAGGGAGGAGAAATCCCTTCAAATTGATCCCATAGAGACCCTCAAGGTTTCATTTAAGAACCTGGATTAAGCCCTCCAACAAATCACGGGATGTGAGGTTAGAGAGAGAAAGAAAAGGGGGGATGTGAACGAGAGATAATATGTCCTCTGGCTCACATGGAAAACCCCAGTGCTGATGGAACACCATCCCGGTGATAGAAACTAGGTTACAACTTCATCAATGTTGAAAATAATCCAACGCTTTGAAAAGTTTTCAAGATAATATAATGGCTTAAAGTGTTATGCAGAAACTCCTCGGCAAAGTCCAGAAAATTAATATTTAAAAGAGTCTATCTTTTTCCAAATGCATCTGATTAAAATAAGAGCCATGCGTACGTGAACCAGAACCCACTGCCATAAAAATATAGAGCAGAGTACTGTATTTCTAGAGGGATTGTGTCATAGAACGTGGTATAAAGACTAGGGCTGTGTATCACCAGCAAAGTCACGATACGATACGTATCACGATACAGAGGCCACGATACGATACGTATCATGATACGGGACTGCACTGAATTTCACCTCAGAAGAATTTAGTAAAACAGCTGTTTATTAAACACTACATACTATAGGGCCATTGCTAACTATTGGCAGAGCAGGCAGTTGACCTCTGCATTATGAAGGGCCTCCATAACTGTACCACAGTACAATATAGCTAATGGCATATGTTTCATGTTTACATTGGGCACTCCCCACCAGGTACAATATTCTGATTTCTTGCATCTTGTTTTTAAGCCCATAAATAATAATGTACTCGTTCTAATAAATTTATATTGTAATGTACTCATATTAATATATAAAAAAATCATCTTAACATTGCTGGTAGGTTATCATTGCACAAATTAACGCACTCTCTGTTTATCCAAAAGCGCGTTTATCCACAGTGGAGAGAGAGCGCGTGCACATGGTTGCCAGGTTGACATAGATAAGTAACACGCTTAGCAGATATTTCCGTATTGCGCAAGTGGGAAGCTCTGTTTCAGGGATTACGTTTCTTTGTATCAGGCAACCCAGTTGTGTTCCTCTGCGGTCAGATTAAACCTTGTTGTAGCCCATATATTATGCTCTATTCATTATTTTTTAGAAACCTCACACTTTTCTACTCCATTTTAAACAGTGTTCGTGTATTCAAATTAAGCGTGGTCACTGCTGCACACGTGCCACAATATCGATACAGGGCCAGCTGTATCGATACTCGTATCGTCAAATCTCTGTGACGATACATTGTCGTATCGATGTATCGAACACAGCACTGAGGAAAAACTAGGGTAGTTGTTCCACAGAAGTTCTCAATGCAGCACCATGAGAACTTAACACGTCTTTGTTTCCAGATGGGGCTCCAGTAAAGTGTAGAAGTCAGCCAAATAGATTGGACCTGGAGATTTTGTGTCAAATATGCATCACACAATCAGTGAACGGTTTGTCTGATGTTTCAAGAACATTTTAATGGCCAAACTGCAGATACTCGCCTGCTAAGAACACAAAATGTTAGCAAAAACACATGCACCAGAAGAATGAGAAAAATGGAGTTTTAGTGTGTGAAAAACATGAGCGAGAGGAGGATGAAAAATAAGTGCTGCTGTCCCTTGTGTGCTTTAACTCTCTGCTGGAGTTCCTGTTGATGGAGCTCTGCTATGCAGGATCCTCATGATGCTGGGGGATTTTCAGTATAAATTTGTTTGTTTGTCAACCTACAGTTGGGCAAACCCCCTAATATGACTGCAACTATGAAACTATGTCATGTTCTGCCTGTCTAGTTACTGAGCAGCGGTGGTTTCCACAGCATGACGTGCTTCTCAGTGCTCCTCTGGCAGTTAAACGGTGCAGGTTGACTTCCTTCAGCACCGCCATGATGGATGACCGACACTCAACATGAATAACTAAACAGCCTCATAAATTAGCCAATCACTACTAATATCATTACACCCACCCCCACCCTTTGCCAACAACACACCCACTTATCCGGCTGCCCAAGCATTTCTGCTGATGCCTGCCTTGTGCTAAAAAGGAAAATCTGTAATTTTACCTTAATACAGTTTATTTATTTTGTATTCTAAGCATTTAATTCAAAATATATCCTTAAGGATTACCCTTTGTAAACTCAAATGCATAGAAAACAGCAGGTGAAACGATGTTAAGGGAATTCGTCATTAGTAAAAGCCACAGGTGACCTCACTGTAAAGACGAGACACATCACATGCTAAGCGTAGTAAATTGATTGTCCCCACAGCAGCCACATCATTACAGATAATTCTCGGTGCAGATAAAAAGCTGCAGAATGTAAAAATAAAACTCCCAGGCACAATTGAAATCTTTTTGGATAGACATTAAAAGATAAAGCCTAATTTTGGACAATGACCCAAAGTATGCAAAAGCAACATGAAGGGAAAGAAATTTTATGTCATATATACAGCATTTCACTTGCTGAAGACAAAACTGAAGGGAAAATGCCCCAAGAACAAGCAGGAATGAAGACGGTTGCAGTAGAGGCCTGGCAGAGCATCACCAGGATGAAACCCAGCGTCTGGTGATGTCTATGCGTTATCAGGCTGTAATTGATGCAAAGGATGCAACCAAGTATTAAAAAGTGAAAGTTTGATATATATATATATACATATATATATATATATATATATATAAAGCTGACAGTCTGCAGTTACAGCACATCTTGTTCGTTTCATTTGAAATTCATAGTGGTGGTGTATAGACAAAAATGTTAGAATTGTGTCGACAATATTTATGGATACACACACATATAACATTTATTTTCTCTCATGTTAGCAGAGATATTTTAAAATGTAAAAATATTTCATAATATTACTGTTTACTGTATTTTGATCAAATAAATTCAGCCTTCGTGAGCAGAAGAGACTTTTCAAAAAAAAACTTTTTTTTTTATAATCTTATAAACTTTATTGTATAATGCAGTGAACAAAATATTTACTCAGTTGTAAAGCTAATATTATAAAACCGACAGTTCTGATTTTAAATTCTGACTGAATGAGCAATATTCAAATCTTGTTAAAGGGATAGTTCACCCAAAAATGAAAATGATGTCATTAATTATGTCCTAAATTACTTTGTTCATCTTCAGAACACAAATTAAGATATTTTTGATGAAATCTGAGATATTTCTGATTTTGCATAGACAGCAACACAACTACTATGTTCAAGGCCCAGAAAGGTAGTAAGGACATCATTAAAATAGTCCATCTGTTCAACCTTGAATGGAAGCAGAGACTGACATGGAAGAGAATAAATTGTTGAATAAAGTCAGTATTTTTTTAAATATTCTTGTAGCTTCATAAAATTACAGTTGAATGACTGAGGTCACATGGGCTATTTTATCGATGTCCTTAGTTTCTGGGCCTTGAATGTGGTAGTTGCGTTGCTGTCTCTGCAGAGTCAGAAAGCTCTCAGATTTCATCAAAAATAGCTTAATTTGTGTTCCGAACATGAACGAAGGTCTTGCGGGTTTGGAACGACATGAGGGTGAGTAATTAATGACAGATTTTTCATTTTTGGGTAAAATATCCCTTTAAATAGTCTATACACACACAAACACACACCTGTGACCACATATCAACTCAATTCTATATTAATGTGACTCAGGCACAGTAAACAACTACGTAGGCCTAAACAACAAAAGTTTCAACCAAAGGTCCTCATCTTCATATGTCTCTATAGGCCTATATTGTTATTAGCTAGCTCGTAGCCTATTGACCAATGAGCAGATCAACAAAAAACAGCATTTGTCCCCATGTGAATGAGAAACCGAAAGCTCCATGTAATGATAATCACATCCTCTGTAAAAAAAACTGGTGGGACACAGCAGTCTAAGGACTAATGCTGACTCATGTCTTCCGCTTTCGTACATGCTTCCTTGTTTTTTCATGGTGATTTACTGCAACTTCCTGAATGTGTTGAAAGCAGCAAGAGTGGGTATGAAAGAGTCAGTGAGTGTGAAGCCAATTTGACTTAATTATTATTTGTTGTAGTAGACTTTGCTTTTCCTAAACTATGCATCATAATTTAGTTTTAATTTGGCTGTATTTTTTAAAGCCTTGAGTAGTTTAGGAAAACAATTCTGGGTAAAGCTAAATATAGTCAAGCTTTGTGAGGTGAATTAAGAGACCCTGTAAGCTCAGCCTGCTATCTGGAGAGGTAAAATTCACAGATGTTCTCAAGATAGACCTCATTCTTGTCCTTTTAAGAACATAATGTCTAAATTTAAATGAGCATTAGGAAAGAAACTGTCTCATGACTTAATCTTGTGGCTGCTTTTCTGTTTATCATAAAACCAGCATTGACTCTAAAGAGGGCATATGCTCTTACTCAGTACTACGTAAAAGGACAGGAAGTTTCCAACTACAATGCAGAATGTAAGCATGAATGAAAGAGGAAGAGACGCGGTCTTTGTGTCGTGCTCAGATCGAGCAGCAGTGTCATAATCACACATGCTGAAGCAGCAGAGGGCGAACATCTCTCGCTATCAGCTGCTCTGCGCTATGGCTTTATTTAGCCGTGGGAGTTAGGAGGATATCCGGTGGGTGGCGGCCACTTCCTATGTGAGACCGCAGGTTAAGCTTTGGTCACAGGTTTGTGTAGCTCTGCTCAGAAGCAGGTAGCATGCATAGTATCTCATGTTACTAGGCAGGAGTGCTTTCTACTGATTGCACAAAGAGCAAGACAGCCACGGCACTTTACCACTGGCAGTCTGGGAAATCTTTTTACAATGTGCTACTGTTTTACCCAACAATCTATAAGGTTGGGAAACCAAGAACTCATCAGAGTAAAAAATAAAAATAAAGTAAAGAAATAAATAAATATATACACTAGGGTGAAGGGTAAACACTACATTTTTTTTATTGGAAATGTTAACCTCTCACCCCCTCGTTTGTTTCTCCACTAGAAATATGTAATGTATGCAAAATACCATCCAGATAATTTGGCATTTAGGGTATGCTCAAACTAAGAATGTATCTTTTTATCTTTTATGCAGAGCAGAAGTATGCAGAACTGAGTATGGGTTACCATACTTGGCAACATGTCACAACAATGGCAGAACACTCACAACTTTTTCATTATTCTTCCTAAATGAAGATCCTGGTACCTGGGCAAACAATGCAAGAAAGAGGTGTATCCAAGAGTACAACTGACTCCTCTAAAAGACAGAAGAACAAGCGCAGTTCATTATGCAGATTGTCAGAAAGCACTAAAATCTGTTTCCAGTTTCTGCGGCTAAAGCACGTCGAATTGTTATCGTGATCTAGATCAGATCACAATTTTTCAAAAATCGGTTATCATCTGCAGCGTTGTAATTAAACTTTTTTTTTTTTTTAAGATTTTATTTTTGGTGTTTTATGCCTTTATTTCGATAGGAAGTGGATAGGAAGCAAAGTGGGAGAGAGAGAGGGGGGCGAGATCGGGAAAGAGACTGGGATTCGAACTTGGGACACCTGAAGCGCAACGGCGCTAGATGTTAACGTGCTGCTATCGGCTATCGGCACCAACATAATTAAACATATGTGACCCTGGACCACAAAACCAGTCTTAAGTAGCAGGGGTATATTTGTAGCAATAGCCAAAAATACATTGTATGGGTCAAAATTATCGATTTTTCTTTTATGCCAAAAATCATTAGGAAATGAAGTAAAGATCATGTTCCATGAAGATATTTTGTAAATTTCCTACCGTAAATATATCAAAACTTAATTTTCGATTAGTAATATGCGCTGCTAAGAACTTAATTTGGACAACTTTAAAGGTGATTTTCTCAGTATTTAGATTTTTTTTGCACACTCAGATTCCAGATTTTCAAATAGTTGTATCTCGGCCAAATATTGTCCTATCCTAACAAACCATACATCAATGGAAAGCGTATTTATTCAGCTTTCAGATGATGTATAAATCTCAATTTTTAAAAAATGGACCCTTATGACTGTTTTTTTGGTCCAGGGTCACATTTTAAGACTAACATCACTGTTCTGTGTTCTCGTTTTTAACCTAATTCACAGTGTACTAATGGATTGTATAATTACTAATTACATGCTGTTATGGTCATTAAGACAGAATTTCAACTTTGTTGAGCACACACCAAACATAGTCCAATCTCAGCGAAATTTGCTTTGTTTCCATTTCTGGGTGGGTGAGAGCAGATTTAAAAAGTGCCACCCTAACACACTTTACTATATATAAACTTTACTATTATTATACTAAACAAAGGATACCATTAGATATCCTCCCCAAAAATGGGTTAGTATTTGTTTGTTTATAATGTATAATTATAAACAATAATATAATTGTATTATAGTATATTATGAACTCTACTAAAAAGCTACTAGACTTTTACCAAAAAAAGTGGTTCTTCCTAAAAAGCATTCAAAGAAACATTAATGGTGGTGTTAACACAGTCTTTAACGAATCGGAACCAATAAAGTTATGTTTCCCATCACTAATAATCTTAGGGAGAGACTAAACGGTCCAAAAAGTATTGCCTTGGCCAAAATGCTCTTTAAAATGTTATTGCTCTGTTTTATTTATTACATGAGGGTATTCGCTAAAGTTCAAATGCAATGCAACATTAGAAAAATACACAATACTGATCATATCCTGTTGAGATGAACTCCACCTGTACAGGCAGGCACCTGAAAACATAGAGAAGCTTCCGGTTTAATCTCTGTACGGATCTGCTCGCTCAGTTCTGCTCGTTCTGGTATTTGGCTCCGGCACAGCAGGGGGGCAGCAGTGACTTGACTCTCTTTGCAGTTTAAGAGGTTTCAGAGGCTGGGAATGATTACTGCTCACGGGGCAATTAGTCAGTACACCACAGGACTATATTTAGACAGTCTCAGCAGGTCCATCACTGGGTCAGGCCCAAATAACATTGCTGTTTGTTCCGTTCGGCCCCATGTTTCCATTTACAAAGACTGGCGTTTTTTGGTCAAAGTGGGGGTGACCGCACATCCAAAGCTCTCTCCCTCTCTCTCCCCCATCCATCTGTCAGGTGCTCAGAGAGAAAAAGAGTTGGAAGAGAATCCGTGGGAAAAGATAGTGAATGGGACAAAGAGGGGAGATGAACATCAGGATTATAAAACACGAACCATAATATGTGTCTTTTATTGGAAATGTGCAGTTAAAACATGCTGATAAGATTATTTTCTGATCCTACAAGGATTTTACTGTTGGGAAAGAGCGAGTAATATAAGAAATAAATATAAACTAGCAGATATGTCATTTATTTTTTCTCCTCTAAACGTTCAAAGTGAATCTACAACAGGATGTATCAAGTGTCATGTGACTATGTTGCACTAAACCATCTTTATCGCTAAGATTGATCACAGGCCACCTCGGCTGTATCAGAGCCTTTCATCTCTTGTTATGTAACATGAGTGACAGCTCCAAAATCCAATGACAAGCCTTTAAAATTCTTCTTCCTCCCTCTGAGGTAGACGAAATGCAGAACTGCCTCATGATAGTCTGGTTGTAAATTATTGCTTGAAGTACGTGAGAAGACAACATTGTTCACTAAAACTTGAGTTCCACCAATCAACTTGGCCTTACTCTGAGCCAAATGACTGGTATAGATTTCTCAAATAACTGTTTTCCCATGCCTGCGATCAAGGAAAGTTGAAAAAGAAACCACGTTTCACCACTACCGTTGTCAGGAGGCAAAACGCAGAGATTTTTATCCTTAAAAACAGGAGGTTCGCCCACATTCTCACCTGGGATCTCTCTTGGCCAGTGTAAGGAAGCCAGGAGGTTATGGGAGCCTGGGAATGTTTAGTATGAAGAAAGTGATCCGAAAGGAGCTGGAGCTGGGGGAATTGGACAGGAAACATGGAAAGTAACCCTTTCCTGTCTTAAGAGTGTGAGAGAGAAGGGAAAAAAATGCTAGAAAAACAAGGCATTAAGGATTTGACTTATTTCCACACTAATGCAAGGTTGGAGAC
Source organism: Schizothorax lantsangensis (assembly GCA_027422415.1). NCBI lineage: Eukaryota > Metazoa > Chordata > Actinopteri > Cypriniformes > Cyprinidae > Schizothorax > Schizothorax lantsangensis. The sequence continues at coordinate 20,892,370 of CM049860.1, read as the reverse complement.
CTGTCAGCATAGGTACGGGCCACAGCCGGGAAAGAATAAATGCTGAAATTTTTAAAAACATGGAAACAGGCTGAGTCAAAAGACTCCATTGTGACCATTTCATTTTCCACACGGAGCAAGACACCAAAACAGTTTATATTTACTTAATTTAAAAGCATAGTGATTCATTACAATCCAAGAAAAAGACCTTGACAAAAAAAAAAAATTCTATGCTGATTTTGGGTGAAAATCTGGATTTAAACATGGAAAAATGTGTTACAAGGAGTTAAATGTACTTTTATTGGTAGCTGAATGCATAATGAAATTAGCCAAAACATAACGACGTAACCTTTTGAATGACACATGTTCAAATTCTGCAGGTTTCTGAGGGCAGCGATGCCGTGTGGGCCTGTCCATCAATAATCAAACCACATTATTAGTAACTTGCACTTGAATGATATAATGACCAATGAGGTGCAGTGCTGTTTCTGAGAGTTATTGAGAGGCAGAGAACTAGTGGAAGAGAATGGTCACAGGGGAGATAAGAAGACCAGTTAAGCGCTGCAGTGTGTTCTTATCGATTTTTATAAATATTTCGAATCAATTCATGTCTTCACTGCCCAGAGCATTTCTTTTCTTTAACTCTGGCCAGAGGACATTTCTGCATGATATTGAACGTGACAAACATTACCTACGACAACTCAGGAAACAGCTCGGCTTCATAAAGCAGTCAGGCAATGAGCACAATCCTGCACACATGATCACTTCCTATAAGGGGAAGAGGGTCTATGGTAATAAGGGCAAAACATCAAGGTCCAATGGTTTTTAGGATGTTACAGAAAGAACAAGAGCTTACAGAATGCAACAGTGCAGGCAAAAATTACAAGGAATAGTCTAGGTATTAGTTCTACGCAGGCAGCTAAATATTCTAAAGGCACTCAAAAAGGAGGAGTCATAATTATTAGTAGATGATGATGAAAGAAATAATTCACACAGAATCACAGATCATTTCCATACAACAACGGTTCACAGGGAGGGACCACAGTTGTTAAGCTCAAAAATGAAAAAAAGAAGCAGCAGCAAACATGCATAAAAGTGGTCCGTAACAAGTCTTTTAACAAAAAGACAATGGAAGTCAATGGCTACCAAAACAATTTGGTTACCAACATTCTTCAAAATATCTTCTTCCACAGAAGAAAGTCATACAGGTTTGGAATGACAGGGTTGTTATCAATACTGTTATTGAATCATTAAGTGTAAGTAAGTTTGTTAAATCAAATTGTTAAATCAGTATATCTGACAGCGGGATAACTGAAAAGAACCAACTCAGAATAATGATTCACGCACTCATCTGATTCTTCTGAAGTAGTTCTTGAGTCAACAGCTCACTAGGGCAAGATTATACTTACATTTTGTTCTGTTTCTCTAAAGACCGTTTAATAATTTTGTGTTGCATAAAAATAGGTTTGGAACAACACGAGGATGAGTAAATAATGCCAAAATGCTCATTTTTGACTGAACTATCTCTTTAAATGTAGTCCAACTCATAAAAATTCAGAAACCTATCCAGAATTACACAGCTTTATGACTTAATCACAAAGATAACATTCTTCCTCAAAATAACATTGAGAACCCAAAATTGGCATGTAGCAGAGAATAATTTTCCCAGGAGAAATCCCCATGAAATATCCAAAGAGGAAACAACGTGTGTAGGAGGACAGCGAGGGAGATTAAGTGAGTGGAGGAATGAGAGAAGGAAAGAAAAGAGGTTACTTTGGCAATCGGACCAGGTGATAAAACAGCAGACATGCTCGATGGACAGCATATAAAAAATGTTTGTTATTTATCAGTCAGCTCGAGCGAAATGAAAGAACAGTCTGCCCTGCTTTACGCTGCTCTGTGTATGGGAAACCGATTCAAGCACATCCTTGGGGTGACATAATTTATTGAAATAAAATTCAGATGACTTTAAATATGTATAACAAACACATCATGAGCAGGGCTTACCGAGAGTACATTGGGGATTATATGTAGCGTGACGTTGGCGCTCTTTTCAGCAGATGTCCCGAATGACTAAGAAATAAAGCGGCTGCGATAAGAGAGATGATTCGTGCCGTTTTATGTCACTCAATGTACCCAGTTTAAACATGAGTATAATATTCTGCAATCCCTAGGCAGCTTGAACAAAATAACTGAGATGACTGAGAGGCTTGCTATCGCCGCCTCTGCTGTCGAAGAGGATTGTGGTTCCTTTAACTTGTGCATTTCAATGGCCCATGGAAACTCTGACATGCACTCTTTTCTCGGTCCAAAAAAAGAGGGAGATATTCAGAAGATTTATGTTTTATCATTTTCCAATGATATGAGTCAAGCTGCGGCTACAATATATTTTTTAGCCAGTGCTCATAACAACAATGTATTCTGCTGACCCAGTCAGGCCAATAATTTTTCCTTGCCCTAGCGACATTTTCACTGACCCCAAAGCAAAAATGAAAAAAAAAAGAAAAAAAATCTAATTTTTTTTTTAGCCAACCAATTTTTCTGGTAGAAGCTAAACATTAAATCTTATTTTTAAATTTGCAAAGATAATTAAGATAATTGTATAATATACAGCTTAGGGGTGACCCCGAATATTCGATGCTTCGATAGGAGGAGCCTGATTCGACTCCCAATCTCACAGTCGAATATTCGCGGGGTGTTATGATCATGCCATTTTGGCTATATGGTGGTGCTCAAATGTCTGATTTCACAGAGAACTACCGGTTTTCTCCTAATAAGTTAATACAGCCTATTATGATAATGCTGTAAATAAGAATCTGAAAAGAAAGAAGCTATAAATAAATATTTTAACATGCATGAATAAATCCAACCACCCCTAAAGTTTTTAAGTTTCACTTTTCATAATCCGTGACCGACAGAGGATCTTGGCGGCAGGGATTTAAATCTTTAAAAAGACTCAAACTGACACAGGCAGAGTGAAAGACAGGATTTTTTTTCGATCAGGTAGGGTGCAAGTTATTTCAAAACATTTTGGCCGCTTTATATATCGTGTATATAGGCCTACTATTATTTATCTCGTATGAGATGCATTTGGTTGAGTTGCGCTGCAGTAAAAGTGCTTCATTGTAGAGGTCTTCACGGAGGACCCGAGACCCGAGGACCCGGGACCGACGGGTTCGGGTCTATATTTTAAATGGTCAGCCGGGTCCGGGTCGGGTCCCAATCTATTACTTCGGGTCCCGGGTCTGTTTAACATTGTGTGTAATACCCGAGTCTATCGGAGAACACCGCACCCGCGAGTGATCAGTGTCAGTCAGCATGTGTGTGTTTTGTAACTTGCAGTTTGTAAAATTAGGATGAGAAAAGTGTGAGCGGGAAATAAGGTGAAAAAAAAAAACCACGCGTTACCTCAGCCGCCAGAAACAGAGCGCGGGCGGAGTTAATGTTAGTACTGCAAACGGACGGTGATCATGGATTCGTTCATGAGTGATGTGAAAAAAAAGCTGAAACAAAACTGAAGAGACGCACCTGTTATTGAACACGCACGCAGTAAAGTGTAACGAACTTCTAATTCTGTGCGTTGTTTGCTAAAAAAAATTATTGCTCCGAGTCTTTATTACAACCAACAAAAAGTATCGTTATTGCAGTTCAAAAGGGTAAATGTAACAGTCGAAGTTGACTCGAGATGAAAAAAAAAACTGCGAAGTTGCATTAGTCATCCGTCTCCGTGACAGCAAGTACTTTTGAAGCTGGAATAATGAGTGGATTAAGAAGGCTGTTTCAGACGACAAGAGAGAGGAACAGCCTAACATGGATGGAAATGTATTGGCAAGGAGGATTGTATGCATCGCAGTCAGGGAGAGGGCTACTAACAGTAGTTAAGGCAAAAAGGGTTTTTTTTTCGCAACGTTTATTGACTTCATAGCATTTGCTGTGCAATATGTGCCGATCGGGACGGGTACAGTCGTGTCTTCCCAGCCGGGTTCGGGTCCAACTTTCGAATAATGGTCGGGTCCGCGTCGGGTCCGGGTAGTACATTTAAGGCATTTCTCGGGTCTACACGTGTTCGGGTCCCACTTTCAAATAAAATACGGGTCCGGGTCGGTTCCGCGCAGCACATTTACGGGTCTCTTCGGGTTCGGGTACGAATTTTTGGACCCGTGAAGACCTCTACTTCATTGTAGTACCACGGTGATTATCTCTTCAGCACGCATCGCGAGCAGGACAAACAACAATAATATTAATGACTATAACTCGGACTGTCATATACATAACATTATAATGAGAACACTATTATAATAAAACGCTGTTAATTTTGAGTTTAGCTGCCGTGTTTCTGCACGTTGCTGCATGAAGAACGCATCCACAAAAGGAGTTCATTCAGAGCCGCGCAGACACATTCACCTGTGCACTCGGGTCTCGGGGCATTTTGTGCAGATAGCCTGTAAAGTCGTAACATAAATAACGAAGCGTATTCTGTATGAGAGAAATGAGTTAAATCCCATTCATTAAAAAAAGAGCTATAATATGCTTAATTTTACTGGTCATCTTCAGCGCGCGCAGCTCAAAACAGAAATGCAGAAAATTAATAACTATATAGCCTACATAACCTTATAATAAGAGCACTATCTAATTTTTTTTTTGTGAATTCTTAGGGCTTCGCTGACGTGTAATGTTAACTATCTTTTAATCAAAACATAAAACATTATTTACCCCGTTTGTATCTGCGAGGCGTCCGTTACACATTTTTTAATTACTGTCGAATGTCTAACTTGACTCTTCATAATGTATTTTGCCCCGCCCCCAAACATATGATTCGACTATCAGTCGAATATCGGCAAGATTCAAAAATTCCGATTCGACTATGAAAATCCTTAGCCGAGGACACCCCTAATACAGCTATAGTGCAACTATCAAATAGGCATAAATTCATAAACAAATGACATGTATGTATATATATATATTACACACACACGTATGTTTGTATGTGTGTACAGCGAATCAGTGTTACCAGGGTAGCGGCTGTGGCACAAGTGGGTTATTTTGAAAATACTGTCGTGGGAAAAATTACAGAGCCGTGGGTTGCGGTTTTTTGGGCTACTTTTATAATGTACCACGGCCGCCCAAAGTGTGCATAGACAAGTAAAAATTTAAATAGATCCTTTTACTAATGTGTATTATGCTTGGAATGTATACCTGGCAACTTCAGAACGGAGAGGCGGCTGTAACATCACAAACAACGTGAGTTTCAGCCACAGCATACATGTGAAGGCATTCACACAGCAGAAATAAACATGACAACAGCCACTATAGATTATATAAGATAATAAACACACAATTACGATAGGATATGGTTTGTATGTGATTTTCTTGAGATGAATGTGTACATCTGAAATGCTAATTTGTGCAGCGATATAAAAGGCTATAAATAGCATATTTTAACAACAGTAAACGACCAAATTCCACATGTGATCGCAAAAGGAAGTTATTACAAACACTCGATGGTGGTTTGAAGTGAGTTCTGAGTAAAAGTGTACTATTAATCTCATAAATTGTCTTATGAAGCATGATGCTAATATTAGCTCCAATGCACCAGCAGAACAGGTCCAATTCTTCTTCATAATGCATTTTGTCATAATACTTCACGTAAGGTCGCAAGAAAATGTTTTGTTGTATTTATTTAGAAATACTTTTGATAATAGTTGGGTAAATGTATACTGGGATTGAAGCGATGTGGCTTGGTAAACGTTTTATTGCCAGTATAAAGGCTGATAATGGCTGAATAAAAACAAATGAATAATGATAAAAGAATAATAAGGATTATGTCTCATACCTGGCGGAAGTGTGAAAGGTTATGTTTCCTTAAACTAGTTTGTCATGCATTTGTTTATTTCAACACATTTACAGGTAAATCCTAGTATTTTAAATTTGCGATTAATCATGATTAATCACAGTCCATGACTGTGATTACATTTTTTAATCGATTGACAGCACTAATATATATATATATATTTTTGTGTTTGAATATTAAATTAAATAATATCAATCATGCATAATATGTCTGATTGTTGCAGTATAATGCTTTTTTTTAATTATCAATGTCAAAAGTAAAACAGAAAAATCTGCTCTCAGAACACTTCTGTATCATCTTCTGTAAAATCTGTATCATATCTGTCCTAAAAACACAATATGAAAACAATGACAGATATCAAACATCTCTAGACAGAACTGATGGAATAAATTAAGCTCTAGTCCAACTGTGGAACTGAGACCAATTTATTATTTGCTCAGATACTCATATCTTGTCCTGTCTACAGTTAACCGATTGTGCTTTAGTTTCTCTTGCTGTGTGCTGTGTAACATGGACTACAGCTGGTCAATGCTAAACTTCCATTCTGGGTCATGTGACCTAGTTTGGAACCGGGATGGAATTTGTTACTGACCCCTCCTTAAACCAATCCTCCCCCTAACATACACACACTTTGACACGTGCATGTGTGTACGCACAAACACAAACCCACACAGACACGCAAATGAAGCTAGGTGGAGAACATGCACGCTGAGGCACCATGGGTGTGTGTCCACCTCTGCCATTCCAGAGACAGTCTTATAAACAATACAAACAGACTGGGAGAGAGGAGGAGAGGAAGATACAAAGATAAATAGCAAGAGAACAAGACAGCGGAGGAGAGGAAAGGTAGCGTCCAGCTCAGGCAGCTGTGTGCTATTACTGCTCTCCCCACCCCTCCTCCCATGGCAGGAAATGAGCAATCATTTAGTAGTGACAGGTACACGCCGAACCACGGCATCTCTCCCCTAAAACCCTGAGAATACTGCACCACAGCCGGCCAGCATTAACCCTACAGACCACCACACGTCAGCATCTGTCTGAGTCAGATATGTGTGTTTGTTTATTTCTTGTGTTTAACAGAGAAAGACTGGAGGGAACTTGTTGAAAATGCACTAGCTCAGCGGTTCCCAAACTTTGAAACCCAAGTACAATCTTCAGTCAGATCAGAACAAGTACCAAGTACCATCCAGTCACAACAACGTTTGCACTTTTGGGCCAAAAATGTTAACCCGGGCCTTTCTAAACCATATTACAAACCTGTGTAGTCAGGTTCTGGGTAGCCCACGGACCTTTGGGTAAACGTCTGATGCATATGGCACACTTATCTGGAAACACTTCAGGAGTTTCGAAGTCATCATCGGATTGGTTGAATTATACAGGATTTCCGGGAGACGTGTGTGTCGCGTTCTTTAACGTTCTGCCTGGAAACAAAAATGCCGTGGCACCAAACCCCCTCACGAAAGAAGAAAGCCGTCGTGTTTACAACTGACGACAAGCGCTTGTCAGGATCAACTAAACGCTGACTTTTCAAAAGTATGTGAAAATTTTAAAGTTCGAGGCATAGAATCTTTAAAATATGTCTGAGAGTTTTACTCACCGGTCTGTTATTGTGGTGACATTTCCACGCCCCTAAACATGACGTGGAACAAAACGAAACGTGATTGGTTGCTTTACCTGTCAGTCATATGGCCTCTTGGGTGGGCCTTGGCCATTCAAAGCGGCCAAAGATCCCAGACCTTCAGCCGACAGCCTGAAGGTCTGGCTACGCGAGACTAGGTTCTGGGATGTAACACTGTACATTTGTAAACCCTAGGTTAATTGTATTATTTGCATATTTATGAGGTCAATAACATTGATTGGACAAACACAGCTTGTGTCGGACATGTGACCTGTTCTAAGAACTGCTTGTCCATCTCTGAAAATGTCACCATGTTGTAAGAAAAACATGTACTTAATACATCTGATGTCAAATTAGAGCAGTATCACATTTCTATCAGGTCCTGAAAATAAAAAGTTTTTTAAAACTTTTCTAAAAAGTGTGAAAGTTTCTGCAACTGTACAAAGTGCATTAATATTTAATGAGGTAAGCACTATTCAGTTTCTAATTGGCTACATTTTTTCAATGGTTATGCTCACCAAGGCTGCATTTGTGTGAAATATTACTGCGATTTAAAATAGCTTATATTTAATTAGTGCTATCAAACGATTAATCACGATTAATCACATCCAAAATAAAAGTTTTTGTTTGCATAATATATGTGTGTTCTGTGTGTATTTATTATGTATATATAAATACACACACATACAGTATATATTTTGAAAATATTTACATGTATTTGCATGTCTATATTTATATTCATATTATTTATATTATAAATAAATATTTAATATATAAAAATATTTTTTTCTGAAATATATACACATGCATGTGTGTATTTATATATACATAATAATTATACACAGTACACATACATAGATTATGTAAACAAAAACTTTTATTTTGGATGTGATTAATCGCAATTAATCGCTTTTAATTGAAATAGAAATTCACTTGAAATATAATTTACTGTAACTTTTGATTATTTTAATGCATCCCTGCTGAATAACAGTATTAAAGGAATAGTTCACCCAAAAATGAAAATTCTGTCATTAATGACTCTCGTGTGGTATGCATGCGTGGTATTCTCTCATAAAAGCGCATCAAAGACTGACACGGAAGAGAAGAAATTGCTGAATAAAGTAATTATTTTTGTTTTCTTTGCGCACAAAATCTATCCTTTCTGGGCCTTGAACGTGTTAGTTACATTTCTTTCTATGCAAGTACAGAAAGCACTAGGATTTCCTCAAAAATATCTCAATTTGTATTCTGAAGATGAACAAAGGTCTTACGGGTTTGGAACGACATAACAGTGAGTATGACAGAATTTTCATTTTTGGGTGAACTATACCTTTAATTTCTACCAGCTGGAGATTCACTGTGTTCCACAGTTTGAGACTCACAGCACTAGCTGAAAGTTCGTTGTTCTGTGTTTTTGAGGGATGGCGACTACGTCCAAGTCCCCAGTTGACTGCGCCAGGTCTGGAATGAATGACTTTACACACAACTGGCAAGCGAGCTGAGCTTTACTGAAAACAGCTTAACAGCTTACAACCATACTGCGTTTCCAATAGTGCAATGACATGATGAACAATCACTCTGAGATTGTCACTTCCAGGTGAACATCGAAAAAGAGAACAGGCCGTAACAAAAAGTTAAATAAGACCCACACAAATGCATTTTAATAATGTAGCTGGCAGAGAGCATTCAGACAGAAAGGCAGCCTGCCGCTTATTCATGCATGCGCCTGATGCAGAGCGACATAAATGTCCTCATTACAACAGCCATGTTGCCTCTAAACAGCCTGTGCAGACTGAACTTCATAAGAAATAGGGAAAGATGAGTTTGCTGCTGGAGGAATTGTACATTCATTCATCCGATTTTTCCACAGAATGCCTTTAGGTCTCATGGATGATCAATTTTAGATCAGTTCTCATGCTGCCTAAACCCTTATAAACAAGATCTAGTTGTAGTCAAGTCTGGTTTTAACTGCATTACTTAGCTTTATATCACATGCACCATTAGAAATGGACATTATGACCAAAAATTGGTTCACCGTCATCAATACATCTACATAGAAGTGCTTTATCTATCTTAATTTAAATGCTCTTAGTATAACCTGAATAGTAAAATATTTAAAATATAAGAAAAAGGCCAAAGTACAAACGAAATGCAATTAAATAAGTGCTCTTAATCAATACTGAATGGGCTAATGTGCTAGACCACCAGCTTGGCAAATCACTCCGATTACAAAGTAGTTCTAGTCAGCACTTCAGGTACCGCATACTGCAACAATTCCTCAGACATGCTGAATTCAGCACTGTAAACCGTATTTCACTGGAGAACATGAGACAGGTCTATCTGCAAACAGAACTAAAATAAACAAAATCAGCTTCCATATTGTTTGGTCTGTAACAGACTACTCCCTCAGGCTCGGAAAACTCATCTTAAGGGACAATTAGGCCATCGAGCACAGTACAACTATCTTATTAGAGCTGTATATGCTTGCATTTATTCTCCTGGACCAGTCACAACATAACCTTACACCTAAATTGTCTTTGGCATGAAAGTCTCTATGTTTAGATCATTTAAAACATTTCTGGACCAATGCGACAGTTTGTTACTTCACCAATTTTTTAAGTGTGTGTAGTTGCATGGGTTGAATAAAGGAAAGTGTCTATAAACTATCAAGACAAATAATTCCCAGCCTAAGGAATAGATTATGTCCTTAGCATTGCTGGATAGGGCTGATGATGAATTGATTCAAATCAATCAACCAACCAAATTAGCAAAAAATAACTAAATAAATAAAAATGTCAAAATAGAATTAATCACATAAAAAAAATAAATTAAATAAAATGTAATTACATTTAAATAAAAACAAGTAAATATAAGCTAATAAAATGTATGATATTTAAAAACAAATAAATAAAAAATAAATAAATTATCTTGGGGGAAATAATCTGCAGAATTCTACATAATAATGTCTCAAACTAAGCTCAGATTACAATATTTTACTAGGGATGGGATGATACACCTACCTCCCGATTCGATACTATCACGATACTTGGGTGCCGATACGATATGCATTGCGATTTTTTAAGAATTTCGATTCTACAAGTATTGCGATTCGATATTGCTGTGTGTTGCGATTTTTGTTTTTAACTCTAGACCATGGGAAAAAGTTGAATGATACACTTAATATACAGAATGTCACAATTAAAAAAAAACTACACATCTTAGCAGTTACTATTGCAATTCGATATTACTATTTATTGTGATTTTTGTTTGCTTATTAAAGACTAGACAATGGAAAATAGTTGATTATACCCTTAAAAGAGACTGTATATGGGTATATGATGAGTCATATTAACAAAAACAATGCATCACATCTTTCTAAACTTTTATTTCAGAAGCATACACATACAGTGTATATTTAAAGTACCTTGAACCATGAAACTTTAAAGTACCAAAGCCCTGAACTTGCACATGAATATAATAGTCAAATGTTCAACAAAATGCGCAGAAAAAATATTTCTGAAATAAAATAAAGTGCTATGTTACTTTGCATACCGTTTTAGTCATGTTTTCCCGTCAGTTGGGATTCAAAACGTGAAGGTGCAGAAAGAATTCTGGAAGAGGTTTGATCCTCTGCCTCCGTCATGGTTTTGTTTTCTCGCGATGGCTTTAAATGTATATGACGTCATGTAATGCAGCGCCACTGCGAACGCAGGACGATCGTTGTATGACATCAAAGCACCGCGAGACCAGAGAGCAGACAGCTCCCACTGATCTATATATATATATATATATATATATAACGACGGCTCTGCGTGCTTTCGAATCGCTCTCGCGGTACTTTGATGTCATACACTGATCGTCTGCGCGCTGCTGCTTCAAGTCGAACACACCGATACATTTCGCCATCTGCTGGAATTACAAAGCGCTAACTTCTCCCCACCACCTCTTAGGAAAAATAAAATTAAATAAAAATCGATTCTGAGGTAAACCAATCGATTTTTAAATCGTTTTAAAAAGAATCGCGATAGTTCGGTGAATAGATTTTTTTCTCCCACCCCTATATTTTACAGGTAGCTAAATGCATTATAAAACATGTTATATTTACTAAACAAATGCATCAGGTGTGTGGAATAAACAAACCTTTCTGTAGACTATTGTATACATATATATTCTGTATGGGCCTCTATATGATGGATTCAGATGCACATATTCATCACATGCTCTTCATTCACAATGAAACTCTATAGCCCATATTGTCTTTCTCTCTGTCATACATGCACACACATAACCCTACTGGGTTCTTCTGAGGCTTTAACATGTGTTTATGTAATGATAAGCGTCATTTTGAAAAAGCATCTTGTTGCATCATACACCATCTCTTCAGGCCATACCCGTGCCCTATAGGTCATCGCAAAAATCTCCCCCACGACGGTAACTTGCAATCAATTTAATGTGGAGAAGTTGGACCTCAAGTTAAAGATATCCGTCATTGGGGAGAAGAACAGCATTTCACAACCATTAAATGACGTTACATATCTTTGACTGACCACAGAAACAGCTCTTCCTTACAGTGCACTGATAGGTGGCTGAGGGAACAGAAGTAGGATCAAACTATGGTATTTCCTCTCTTTTTTTAGATCTCTTCAGCTTCTTCCACCCTTGCAGATACAGGTTTCATAACCCCATGTCACGTGTGCATGAGTATGCGTAGGTTTGCGGCAGAAACGATTTACGTGTGGTTTGGGCTCAAGTCTTCTGAAGTTAAGGAAGGCTTGAGACGGTACTCACTCCACCACAAAACCACAGTAGGAACAAGTGAGTCACACTACAGTCACCTCCTCAGGTGGACCAGGGGAAGGAATGAGTGAGATGGAGAGACGGGGACAGACGATGACTACAAAAGAAAAACATCATGTTGAATGGTACAAACATGAGAAATGGGAGAAACAGAGAGTTGTTTGTGTCCAAGCAATTTTAGAGTGTTTGAAAAACAAGGGTATGCCACATCAAATTAATTAGAGATTTGAATCATATAAAACAGATCCTGACACGGACAAAGAGTACCAGTGGGAACCGTCATTATGGTGTTTCACTGTTTCCTTTCATTCACTTGAGTAACACTGAAAGCACCTATAAACTAAACAGCACTTCCTTTCTGGCATCCGATTGTCATCCCAAACGGGTGAGACTGATTTTCACTTGAAGGAGGTCAAAATGTCGGAACAATATTGTTATATAAAACAAATAGTTGTGTCTTTTATTTAGTATTGGAGCAATGCAGCCAATTTCCTATAAGAGTTGAGCAACAAGGATTCTCAAATGAGCCGTATAAAGACATTTTGACTTTCCCCCAACACAGTTCTGGCTGTTTAGCTGCATGTTAAAGTACAATCATCTCTGGCAAGCATCAATATTGTGCAAGATACTTATACATTAGCTGGGAAGGTGGGCCCAGATGTGTGTAATCAACAAAAGGGATTGATTTATCTGATCAAGTTCCATATGCAACTAATCATTCACTTTTGAAAGAGAGAAAGAGAGCGAAAGAGAGAAAGAGAGCGAAGGAGAGAAAGACAGACACATGGCTTGTGGCTGACTGAAAAGTGCACTTTTGTGGAGATGCTGCTTTTTCTTTAACATTAATACCTGAATGTCAGTGTTCACCATACAGCAAAATAATTACATTTTAAAATATATTAAAACAAGGAACAGTTCTTTTAAATAATATTTCATAATATTACTGTTTTATTGCATTTTTGATTAAGGGTGTATTCACACCTGTCTTGTTTGGTTTGATTGAATCGAACTCAAGTTCATTTCCCCTCTTGGTGTGGATCTTTTGGGCAGGTGTGAATACAGCAATCGCACTCGGGTGCGGACCAAACAACTGTACCGAGACCCAGCTGAAGAGGTGGTCTCGGTCCGCTTCCAAACGAACTCTGGTACGGTTGAATGGATGAACCAATGAATGGATGACCTTAAGCACACGTGTGGTTTTGTTTACAGTGTCTGGTTCACTTGCAAAAATGGTGGTGTGAAAGCGAATCACACCAATCCAAAAAAAATCACCATTATATTTGTTCTGAATCAAAGCAAGTGAACTAGCTGCCTTTCCTGGTTTGAATACACCCCAAATATCCTTGGTGAGAGAGAAGAAACAAACAAACAAAAAATTTCGTACTGACCCCAAATGTTTTAACAGTACTAATGTATAGGTATTTTTATCTCATACATCTAAAAACATAAAAATAACAATACACATTGTGCCAATGTCAACATTGTTGAGCCCTAGAATCAAAATGACACTTTCTAATTTGTTTCGTCTCACTGGTCCAAATCTGAGTTTGACTCTACTTCCTCCCCCCTGTGGGTCTGAACCACAGTACATTATATTTGAGCACCACCATGAGTACTAGCACCATATGTTTACTACAGCAGTAGGTAACTAGAATGAGAAGACACAAATTTCACTGTAATAGGCATTCACTTAAGTATTTGTCCCTTTGTGGATTTGCCATAATAATATCACACACACACACAATGACATTTGCCAGCCACAAATGCATTGCAAGATATGCTTCAAGATAGGCATTACTTCCTTGAAGACAGCAGCTATGAGAAATGCAATAAACTACAATATATACAGTATGTCTGACAAGGAGTATGCAAATGAAAGTGAATTGGAAAGACACCATCCCCACTGTGAAGCATGGTGATGGCAGCATCATGCTGTGGGGATGCGTCTCTACATCAGGCCCTGGAGGGCTCGTGAGGTGGATGGGTGAAATAAATGTACCAAAACGCAGGGAAATCCTGGAGAAAAAACCTGACGGAGTCTGCAAAACACCTGCGACTTGGAAGAAGATTTGTTATCCAGCAAGACAACGACCCAAAGCATAAAGCCAGTGCTACACAGGGATGGCTTAAAAACAACAATGTTAATATCCTGGAGTGGCCAAATCCACAGTCCAGATCTCAAGCCAACTGAGAATTTATGAGCGTGCTTGAAAAAGCCTGTCCACTCATGATCTCCATGCAACCAGACAAATCCAGAATAGTTTTACAAAGAAGAACTGGGGAAAAATTACAATGGCCAGATGTGGAAACAGATAGAGAGGCGCAGTATACATACAAACTCAAGGCTCAAGCGGACTCAGATGTGGTTCACGTCAAACAAACTAAATTCTGACAGCAAAAATGGACTGAGATCTGCCCCAGACCTCCTTAAAATTAATGACTTCATTAGCACCCTGACAACAAAAGAATTTCTTAAAGTTTCCTACATGCCGCGGTGAGATGCAATACAGCAGCAAATGAAACATTCACTAGTCCATTACCACAGCCACTCTGCCCTCAGTCCAATGCCACCACATTCATAATTCACACTTTTATGCACTTTTCTTGTTCAAGGTGTTGGCTTTTTTGAATACTAAGGTGAGTTTCTGCTGCACAGACATTCTAGTATAAGCGGTGGTCTTGTCATTTCAGTTTAATCAATGTGCTCTTAAAGGGATAGTTCACCCAAAAATGAAAATTCTGTTATCATTTACTCACCCTCAAGTGTATGAATTTCTTTGTTCTGCTGAACACAAAGGAAAATATTCTGAAGAATGTGGGAAACAGAGCAGTTCTGGGGCACCATTGACTTCCATAGTACTTTTTTTCCTACTATGGAAGTCAATGGTGCCCCAAAACAGCCTTGTTGCAAACTTTCTTCAAAATATCTTCCTTTGTGTTCAGCAGAACAAAGAAATTCATACAGGTTTGGAACCACTTGAGGGTGAGTAAATGATAACAGAATTTTCATTTTTGGGTGAACTATCCCTTTAACTATCTCAACTACTGGCCATGATTAGTGAGGTGCTTCCCTTTACTGATAATAAGGATGAAGATGATGAGAGAGAAAACTATTTAATGTAAATGGTAAATGAGCCACTATACTTTGAGTAAGTACAGACATGATTGATTCAAAAGGGTTTGCTTTTAAATACTGTTCTTATGTATAAATACCTTTCTTTAGCACAAAAAACATAAGTATATAATGATGTGATGTCAAAATGATGCAAATATCACAATTTGTAAATTCACTAAATTCCAAATGTCTTCACAGGTGCAAAAGGGCTTAATTTAGCCAAAAATTATTTCATTAATTACTCATCCTCATGTGGTCCCAAACATGCCTTTCTGTCTTTCTGGAAATTATGATTGAAGTTTAAAAAAGTAAATGAGGAAACAAATAAATCATAAATTTGGTCAGTAGTTTGCTTTAAAAACTTTATTCCTAGACTTTATTGCTCACCAAGGCTGCATAGTATTAGTTTATAAAAAAATATATAGTAACACAGTAAACAGTTTTATATTTTAGTGTCACATGATCCTTCAGAAATCATAATATGCTGATCTGGTGCTCAAGAAACATTTCTTATCCATATTAAATCAGTTGTGATTAGTATGTTTGTGGAAACCGTAATACATTTTCTTAGGATTTGATGAATAGAAAGTTCAAAAACAACATAAACTTGAAATATTTTGTAATAATGTACAAGTATTTGTTGCTTGTGCTTAATGCAATGCATCCTTGCTGACTAAAAGTATTCATTTCTTACCATAATAAATTCTTAAAAGTATTGAAATCTGACCCCAATCTTTTGAAACGCAGTGTACATGTGATTAAATTTTTCTTTTAGCTATCTATCCATAAAAGCATAAAGAGTGTATTTGGCTTGTTCAGGTGTAGAAAAACAGGTCAGGTTTGTGTCTAAAACAAAACCAAAAAAAGTGTATTGTGAGAGAATTGCACTTGAATGCACTCCATAGCCTGTAAAATAAACAGGAAACCATGAGGTTTCGCCACACATTGCTGTATGACCTCTTTGAATTCTGCATATGTCAGATAATGGTGGAAATTCTGAACCTTGTGATCGCAGCAAACCTGGTCCCCTTGCACAAAGAAATGAATTACTCATAAAATATGCACGGCTCCATGTTCATATGTTTACTTTGGCCACACGTCGCACCTTGCCGTGAAGCTCTGCGCTGTTACAACAAAGACATTTGTTCTGCATCTGCTCAGAACAATCCCAGTAATTACAGTGCAGTTTCCTCCGCAGTTTTGATCCTTAATTGTGGAAAGCCTTATTTCTGACCACACACGAGAACCGTGCAGATAGGTGAACGCTCTCCTGCGAGTAATCACTACAAAGTCACTGACCAAGAAGTTGAAGGAGAGTTTAAGATAGCTATCGTTTTCTGGCTAGGTTTGTGTGTATGGGATAAATGTTGTATGTGTGTGTGTGTGCACATGCAGTGATGTTGACATGGTTCTGATTGACCGGAAATGTTAAATAAGCATCTCTGCTATGAAAAGGGTCTCCCTCCCCCTCTCTCTCACCACATGTGAAACCACACAACGTCATGACAACTGCCAAAATAAACCTCAGCATCCTCCAAAAGGAGAGCGTGTGTGTGCGCTTCCCTGCCGTGCAACACGTCCGTACAGCGGTGTATTTAATAACCTTTTGCAAAATCCCTGAAAGAATGTGTTCAGTGACACCACAGAAATGAATTTCAACTGCCAACAGCTACACCATAACCATCATAAGATTCTCAGCGATCCCCTAAATTTCTCTCAAGAAGTTTTAAGTTTAAAGTCAAATATTTTGATGAGGAAAAAACGTTACTTGAGCAGAAAAGGCTTTTCTCAACTCCTGTATTAAGGTTAACCCTATCTAAAGGTTTGAAAGCACTATGCCAATATTTTCCAGTAGCATATTGTGTCATGTTACACTGTTATTAAGCATTTCTGGTCATATCTTTAACGCTGCAGCTATTAAAGTATAACTCAAAAGTTCTAAAAGGAACAGTTCATCCAAAAATGAAACTTGTGTCCAAATCTTTGTGATTTTCTTTCTATCGTGGAACCAGACTGGCCAGACTTTTCAATATAATGAAAACGAATAAGGACTGGGGCTTTCAAGCTTTAAAAAGGATGCAAAACACCATAAAAGTAGTCCATACAGCTAAAACACTATATTTCCAAATCTTCTTGAGCCATACAGCAACTTTTTGTGATGAACAGATTGAAATTTATTTGCCGTCAAATGCATTATGTCTTTCAAAAACATGCCTTTCCATATTGTAGTAACAAATTCATCCTTTGTACAATTACATTTTACTATTCTTTCCTCTGACTTAGTTACTCAGCAAATAAAAATAGATAAGCCTCTATTAAAACATGTAAGTCAATTGTTTTACACTCATGTAAGGTTAGGTTTAGCTAAGCAACATAATCATCACTTAAAAAAAGCTTGCTTACAATCCTACACATTATAAACCTGGCTTCCGCTGTGATTTTTAAAACATCTCCAGTCTGACAGAACCATACTGTACAGCTTTTGCCAGTTCAGTTCATGATGAGTGCCAATTCTCATAACCAAAAAGGTATGTGCATGCATTTATGAATTTAACAAATTGTTTGAGACAATTTTCCTGACACTGCTACTCATTCAGCAAACCTTGCCATTATAAATATAAGGATGTTCCACTGGAATACCTGGGCAAATTTCCAATCTAACGTCCAGAATGATTTGTAGCTTAACTGAGAAAATATTACTCTAACATTTGGAATCCAACAAGGTTGATTTACTAGTTTGAAATGTCACTGGTCATGCATGTATATAATGTAAACAAACAACCACAGATTGGTAAATTTACTTATTATAGTCCAACTTTGATTTGTTGTTAGGTGAGCTCTATTTCACACTGTATGAGAAAGCATCACGTATTTCAGCAACAATATTAATAGGTTACATTACAATATTCCCAAGCAATGGCACTGCATATCAGACGTGTATGTGTGAGTTGTGTTTCAGCTCTGAACCTATTTTTAAATTGTGAACCATACTAAACTTAGTGGAAAATACTTCGAAAAAATACTACAATATTACTTTTTAGCACAGTCCATTGAAATATAAGCTTACAAATTCACAGTATATAGTAACATAATGCACGGAAGCAAACTGCTCACATATTGTTTGAAAAAGCATCTGTCTGGGTCAATGCAAGTTACATACAGTGACAGACACAAACAACACTTTCTTGCAGATATAGTGCTGGTGTGAAAGCTGTTGCAGTTACTGTTGAAACAGTGTGAAACTCTGAAACAGGCCTGACTTTCAAATTCATTTCAGTGCAAGCAATGTAAATCACCATTATATGAGTAAAGAGGACTTATAGCTCCTCATTAGCTCCTTATAGCCTCAAGGCTGGCTTATGATATTTACAAACTGATAGCTAAGATAATACACTTACGCACAATATTACATTATGATAAAAGGAGTTTTCCAAAGTCTAATAATGCATTAGATAAGTAATATACACACCCAAAGGAAAGCAAACATCATGACCTTCTACCTTCAAAACTACGCAAAAGGTGGGTGTAACACATACAAAAAAATCACAATACCATGCAGTCACTGCATCATTACACAAATATTATCATTATATTTCCACAAGCAAGTTTATAGGAAAGTAAGCCATTGTATCTAACATTGACCAATCCTTACTATTACTATTTATACTCCTTCCATGCCATTATTACTAGCTTAAAGGGGAAATGTTACTATAACAATACAGGTAAATGTCAACACTGATAGCACCTGTTGACAGCCATGAATGTGAACTATCTTCTCAGAAACTGACATTCAGGGAAATTTTCGTCCATCGTACACACTTAAAACAAAGATAGTACAATAATTTTCACAATTTTATGTCATGAGATAACTAATTAAAGGAAGAAAACATCTCGCAGTGCAGTTAAAGAGATAAACAATGTCTCTGCAATCACAAGACATGCAGTTATGCAAATACACTGAATGTCTATATGAATGTATCGGTGCTATTACTATTCTGTTAATACAATATGTCACTTTTAAACCGTTATTGCATGAGAACTGTGTTTACTATGCAGAGATATGAATCCCCACATTGTGAATATGAACTTTGCAATGGTTTTTAAGAACGTGTCGTTGCGGTTTCTGTGCTAAAGCTCTGTTTTGATGAAGTTTGATGCTCAGTGTTGTTTTATTCTGCATAAACACATCCTTGAAGGCCCTGGCCTGTGATCGCCCTGGTATTCCTATTGGCTGAAAATAAAGTCGTAACACGACTGCACGGAGAGCCCATTGGGTTCCTCTTTTCTGCACGAAATAACGGAAATAACGGAACATATTGTGCCTCACCTTCCAGAAATGTCCTCCGGCTCGCTCAGAGGACTCTTGGTTAATTTGGAGCATGCGACACATTAATTAGGTGAGTAGATCGACACATCTTCATAACTGTTTCTCCACAGCCATTTTTGGACGAGACCTCAAATCCCAAACGGTGGCTCTTACAAAGTGGAAGTGAGGGGTATTTATCTTAAGCGCAATATAGAGAATCCGAAATCATACATTTTAAAACAAAATCATAACCTTTTGTTGTAAAGCGTAATATTTAAGCAAAACACCGTCTATATTTGCTTATAATCAAATAACAAAGTTCCACATCCACCCATTTTAAGAAAAATGGTACGGCTCAGGCAACACCGGTTTACTTCTGTGAATACAGCCAATCAGAGACGAATAAAATGTCACTCTCCAATCAGAGCAGCGCCTACTTTATGACGAGCGTACAGTCGGCGTTTTTTTTATCAGATTCAAGGAACTGCGGGAAATCTGAGGCAGATGACGTCGTCAGTTTATCAGGGATTATGCTGTAATCTTCTTCATGCATGTAAAGTCAACAATACCAATGCAATAAGACTAGCACTATAGGTCTCAGCGGTTATAGACAACGTTGTATATCTAGCCTACATAGTTAACTAACGTTACATTAGGCTATAATTAAACTAGAAACTAGATAAGATAAGGTTGGAACTGCTGAGAGAGTGAAAGTGAAGGCATGCACAATAAAAGACTACAGGTAAACAAACGACGAGTGGCGGATTTATCAGTCTCACTCATCAGCTCTGCTCTCATTCTGGTGTGTGGTAAACTGTTTGTATAGCTCAGTTTGTTCTGTGAATGCAGAGTGCACTGTAGACTAAGTGGCATATTACTAAAAAATGAAAATACTGTTGCTGTTCCACTTATTGTGGCATAAAATGGTTGCTTAGCAGAACGTCCAAGCTTCATTTTTCTATACACCAGTGCAGTGGGGTCCAAAATCTATTTTTGTTTATAGATTGATTATAGATAGTGAATATTTTTGTTTATTTATCTTTTAGTTTGTCATAGTCATGCATTCATTTTGCTGGCAGTATGTGAGAATGTGCATGGACACTCTCAGAAATAGAAAAATGCAAAATTGTACCTTTAGGGGTACAACAGCTTATCATACCTTAAGGGGTACATATTACTACTCTAACATACTAATATGCATCCTTTAGGGGCAAAGAAGGTTGAAAGGTGTCCATTTGAGGGTCCTTCCCCAGTGACAATCTGTTATACAATTAGGTACAAAAGGTACAATTTTGCACTTTTTTTTCTGATAGCATATGCATAATGTTTAGATAGAACTTTCCACTTGTTTCAAAATGTGAAGATATATATTTGGCCTTTTGTCTTTATTGGGACAGCAAGTGTAGAAAGGAAGCATTAGGAGAGGTAAAAGGGGAGCAGGGTTTGGGCAAACCTTGAGTTGGAGACTTAAACTTGTTACCCCAAAGCACTGCTAAATATCAAAGCACTTCCCACAAAGCTATGACTCTGACTCGGGGTGAAACATAAACACTTATGTGCTTTAGATGAAAAAAAGGAATATATTTGAATAAATTACAAATTGGTTTTTAGACTCCAAAGTAACCTTGAAAGTAAAAATTTAATTTGTCAAGAACCATTTAGAAAATTGTATTTATATAGGAGTGGCTCATGGTCACAGCCTTTTCCCTGTTTAAACACAGTAGGAGGTTAGTTCACTTTTGTGAACAACATGTGGCCTTGCAAAAAACATTCAGAGAAAGACTTCTCCAGCATCTTCAAATTAGTGTTAACCCAATGTTTTTATTGTGTGCCTTCATATGTCTAGCAAACAGACAAATAGCCCAAAATATTTTTCATAAGCAATGGGAAATTTTGCCTTGTGCATTTTAAGGTGTACTGTACTGACTAAACTTCATACAACCTTGAAGTACTTGAACCTTAATGTAATTTCAGCAGTCTCCTTCATCTTTCTTAACATCAGGCTGAGAGAATGTGAGTTCCATAGTTCAAGGCTTAGGCTGGACTATAAACATAGAGAGAATCAATGACGCTCCTTCTGTTGTAAACAATGAAATGGACTCACCCGCCCTCATTCTATGTCTCCTTAATAAATAGCAAAATGAACCACTTGTCCATTCAAGCCGAAGGGCATCCAGATGGCAATAACTTGTTTACAAAAAGAAAAAGCATCAGTAAGAAGTCAGATAAAAGTAAAAGGTTCTCTTAAGCTAGTTTGTTTACAGTCTCTCTCTCTCTTTCCCTCCTCCCTCTCTTGTCTCAGGCATATTTGTAATGGTTTATGGATGTCTGTTCTGTAACAGGAGCCATTTGAATGTTTTTGTCTGTGAAATCTGTCATGGCCATTAGAAAGGCAGAGAAAAGGTGAGTAAGTGAATTCATCCACTGGGGCCAGCAAGTGTGATGACCTGGCTGTACATCAGCCGTCGAGCATAAAACCGAAAGCTTACGGGATTCTTTTTCACTCGGGTTGATTTCAAGGAAACTTGCGTTTTGGCTTCTTCTGAAAAGCTCTAAATGCCACATTGAAAGTGGTAGTGGAGAGCTTCCTCAAATAGTTATTTTGCAGCTTCCAACTTTGCCCTCTGCCATAGCAGAAGTACACCTGACATAGCTTTTCAGTTATGTAAAATCAACCAGGGTTTTTCTTTTTCGGTTATGACTTTTGGCGTTTGTCCTTAGCACCCACAAAGTTGACACTAGGTCCATGACATGGGCTAGTCAAATGCATGTAGTGAAAAAAGTAGTGAGTGTCTTTTCATTTATTTGGCATGCTTTCCTTCATTTATTTTCTCTCTCTGTACACATTGTAAGTTATTATGGGTTGAGAGGCTGAATCTGTAGCTAGTTGCAGCTTTCATGTCTGCTAGACCCACATGTCTTGCCATTTTAGAGAGCAGATGTGTGTGTAAATGCATGTATTGCTTGAACAGAGGCTCTCTGCTTCTTCTAACTGCTGTAAAAATATTTTTCTCAGAAGACCTTTTCTTCATGTAATTCTACCTGTTCATTCCTACCTCTGTTTCATATCATCCCCTAATATTAACCTTTGGTCAAGACTGTGTAATGAGTAGCCCATGTGCCTTGTTTACCGTACATCTCTGTATATTCTGAATAATATATAATAATTCACCTACCAACAGTGGACATAGTACTTTTTTGGTTGGTGTAAAAGAAGTGAGGTAAATGTGAGAGCTTTTTCTTCTTCCTCAAAGGTGCACGTGGTAATTTTTGTGGTTTCTAATGATGATGGATATAGCAGTCACTTTAGATTAATACTGACACCTGTCGGTGTGGATGTTGCATAAATAAAATATAAACATTATTACCATCGTACGTACATCTGCACTTTGTAGTTTATTATGAGAGAATTCGCGATAGAGCAGAATTCAGCGAACACGTGCACTGAACAACAAAACTCTGGTGTTTCAGCGATGACTCATCTGAACGCCTCTGATTGGCCATTGCATTCATAAAGTCAACGGAGTTGTGTGTGATTTGTTATAACGAGCAACACTGTAAAAACGCGAAAAAAGAAATATGATGGAACAAATAAGCCCTAATATTAATTACATGACATTACTCAGCCACAGGCGATATCTCTATCATCTAGCCCATGTGCCTTGGGCACAACCCTAATTTGCAGTCAGCCATAATTAATTTATTGATATTTATGATTATGTTTACTAAGATAATGTGAGTAGTATTCAACAGGTCATCAACATGGTGGCCATCATGAGGCGACCCACTCCATGTAAAAAAATGTTTAAACAAAAATTGCAAGTGCCTGCTAATGTGACTGGAGTCTTCCATTTAATTTTTGATGTGTAAGTTTTTAATGAGGAAAAATACATAGAGTGCACCTTTAAAAAAACTGATACTGAAAAGAAATAAGCATCATGCTAATTCGCCAAATCTTTCCACAAAATAGCAGTAATTCTGAATGACTAAATACCTGCATACTAAACATGGAAATCTCTAACCGCTAATGCGAAGGGGAGAGACACCAGCGGAAAACAAAACTTAGGAATGTAATAAGGAGGATGTACAAATGCCTTCTGTGGAAAAAGTTCCTTCACAGAAAGCACCTGGATAATGATCGTTTCTCTCTTTCTTTCTGTTGGTTTCTCTTTTTATTTCTCCTTTTCTCTCAAGTGTGTTCACATCTGCACCTAAATGTGAAGGATTCTTGGATATGCAGAGCCTGAAGTGTGTGTATGTGTGAGTGTGGGAAGCACATGATTCTTCCTCTCAGACATGCCAGCAAAATGAGCAGAAGAAAGATCTTGGTGTTCCAACATACACAAAATAAATTTTAGCTGTGGTTGTGAGGTGAATTTTTGACGGACCATTTGGAATGGATCTCCAGTAATTGCGTGACAGACTTAGCTCACCCGTACAACCTGGATGATCCAGAAAAAATCCTGTCTCATACACACACATGCACATTAGCGCGCTTCAGCTATGGTACTATTATACGCATCCATTATTCCCATAAAAGACTCCTAGACATTTAGATGTTAGATTTTGAGTCACACATGTTTTACAATGAACAACATATTTAAAAGTGCATGAAACAATATCAGTGTTTACACATCTTTGTCATTTTTAGATAAGCTGCGAAAGTTTTATGCAAGATTTGAAATACTGCCTTTAAATACAATAATAAGCTTTCGGAAAGAAAATTAGTTTGTGATTGTCATGGCACACCTGTAATCGTGAATTCTGCATTTAAATTGCAACAATTTTCAATGCATAAAATACTTTTTGATTAGATTTCTGTTGTATGTGTCTGTAGATCACACATTCTGCATTAGGTTACAAGCAGAATTTGATTACAGTTTGTGTTCTAAGAATCTGCTGGTTCACTGGATGTTTTGTTTTGGGTGTGGCCAAATTCTCCTGGGTGTTATAGCTGCAACCCTGTCCAGGGACACTCCAGAGAAGAGGAAGTGAGATCATAATGACCTTGTTCTTGGGAAGGGGTTGCGTATTGTGATTGACATCTCAATCTTGCCTTTAAAACATTCCATTGTTGGGCCCTTGAGTTTTCCTGGGCTCTTGAATAGTTTTGTCGTCATGGCATTTGTGTTTGTGTTTTCCACGAGCAGCAGTAACTTCAGCACAGTGCTAGAGCTTGTGAAACAAGTAAACACAGATTTGGTGGCTTTGGATTTTTCTGGATCACGTCACAAACAATCAACTCATTTTCTGGCCATGTAACTGTAAGACTTATAAATCACTTCTGACTCTCAAAAATTTTTACACAGATGTTTCCGTACTTGGATCAGGAAGGACAGCTTTCATTTCAGTATACATGTGTGCACTTTATGTCCAAAGTTCTTAGTCCCCCCAAAAATGTGGCTGTTAATCCTTGTCAATGAGCTTTGGGGTTATCTGTACACTACAGAGTGCACTTCAAAAAGTGGACAAAACTGCTTCTTCTGGTATACATATAAAAGATATTGATGACATATCTTGCACTCAAAAGTTTATCCAAGTTTTTGCATATAACACAATGTTCTGTAGAACGAGAATGTTCCTCACCCTAAACGTATGGTCACATAAGTTCATTTTCAGCAAAACTTAAAAGGCTCATTGCCTGTTGTCAATAGTGTAGCAATATGAAGCACAGCTCACACAAAATTCACTTTTAAACCAAGCAGTTTTTTTGTTGGTTAACAAAGTAAATCTGACTAACTTGAACCTGTTGCAAAATCTGCATGGAGAAAGCTTTTGCCCTCACATGAAATTCCTAATTACATAGATTCCAATTGTAATGACTGGATTTTGCTCATGAAAATTTGCCAAACAATCATAAATGTGACCACACCACCACCTGCTACTGACTAGCATTAGCACACAGCTAATTATGCTTCTGTGAAATATTAAAACAAAATTGATTGGTTATATTATAAAAGGCCCTTCACTACATCCCACCCAAACTTCCTGTTTCATGTCAACACAAAACAATGCTCGTCAAGCCATTTCATGGGGTCTTCAAATCAGTTTAGTTTCTGGAAAATGCCTGTTTGAGTTACCTTGATCCTTGATGGTCTGTCCCTAGTTTAAGATTATTACATTTCTGTTTACTGTCATACTGGAATGGAAGATGGCTAATGCCTCATGCTGAACGCGTTCCCGAGGGTTGCTTGAGTCTCTAGTTTTTATCTCCATCCATTATGATCACAACTCTTTCTTTCTTTCTTAGTCTTTAATACATACCTGTCAGTTTCTACCATAATCCTCCATTTGTTTTTTAATCTTTCTCTGTTTCTCCAGTTGTACTTGCCACCTGTGTTTCTCTTTCATTCTTCTCGCTTTCTGTTCCTCTCCTCTCTCGCCACTTTAAATCACCCGTTTCTTCAACGTGTCTGTGTGTCAAATGAGCCTTACACAAATAACTTTAAGCTGATTTTGCCTGCCTCTTTCTTTTTATGTATGTTTTCCTGTTACTTTAGCAGTCCTTTGCATTTCCATCTCTCTTCCTTCCTTTTTCTCTCTCTATCAATCCCCCCCCCCCCCCCAACACACATATACACACCATCTTCTCCCTTCCCCCACACAGCTGGCGCCCTGAGCTGTTAGTCCAGATGGTTAGGAGGGGAGCAGGGGCTTGTTCTCCACGTAGCCCCACAGCAGGCTCTCTGTCCTGGGCAGCTCTGAGTCGGCTCCCCCCTGGACCAACTGGAACCCCCCCCCCAAATAGCACTGCCAGCATTAATCTCCTAAATGATCCCGCCAGGAGGAGGATCAATACTCATTTACAGAGACGCGGCCTGATCCCTTAATGTAGAGCAGTGAGGATAGCTTTCTACCCCCCTACTCATGTTGCTGTCTCTCCTTCTATCTTGTCTCTTCCTTTCACACTCTTTCTTCCTGTCTTCGTGGCCCATTCCTTCTCTTCCTCTTTAGCCCAGTGAAAGGAAAAGGTAAATGGGATTGGAATAGGTAACAGGTGAGGAAATGGATGTACAGTGGGAAAATGACTGGATAAATTGCTTGTAGTATGAGGTCAGTCGCTTTAATGAAAAATAAAACCTCCGTTGATGAAGTCACCACACCGCTCCTGTTAAACTGCCACCCTCAGTATGCCCAGTGGATTGAAACCAGCAGCTCTTGGATTGCAGATATTGTTGGGTTTTAATTTTGTCCTGCTGGGTGGTCCCGTCACCAGTAACCAGGCATAGAGGCTACTGGCTTTCAGACTGCTATTTTAATAGCATAGTGACTGAGCGCTATTATACCGTTTTAATATTTGCAGTAGCATTATTTTTACTCTTTGTTTTCCATCGTTGCAAGAAAATATGACTTCATGTCGAAATGGCGGCATCCAAGGAAAATGGGAATAGACCGGACTTTCCACAGAATAATGGCCCGTCTTTTTCCAGTCGGTTAGCACCAGCAGAGAGAGAGCGCGTGTGTGGTTTTCAAAACGCCTCATCATTGATCTCTGATGAAGCCTGCCCTTCACTGAAATGCTTTTCTTCTTTTTCTTTTTCCCTTAGCCAGGGAACGTCTGTTTTTCACCTTCACTCTGTCTCTGAGCTTGCCCGTCGGCCCGCCTGCTGGACCATAGTGGCACCTGGAGCCAACTCAGATGGACAGCTGCTCTGGTCGCTGGCACACTGGGAAAATATAACTGGTGCCTGGTCAAAGACAAGCTAAACCATGAAATAATATTTTACCGTTCCGCTATTCCAAGTCCTCACGAAGTCAGCACAATTTCAGAGATTTCTTTCAGGACAGGACCACGTACCAGCGAAATTCCCAGTGTTCCAAGGTTCAGAAGGATGATGTTCGTTTAATCCCACCAGAAGCCGCTTACCTCACTTCTTCCAAAAATTTTCTTTCTGCAACTCTACCTCAGCTCCCAGTTATTGCAATGGTTATGGTCAGTAGGGGAACATAGCTCAAACCCCTTCATTATGGACAGCCAAACCTGTCCACCCTTTTCCACATCGCTCTTTTCCATTATATGCAGCATGTGAATAAATATATATATAGGAAGGCAGAGAGCCGAATGCTAACTCTCTTAACAAGATTCTAAGGACATTAATGCTATTATTATCTGTTACTCTGTAAAGCCTCTGCACAGCCACAGAGCACTTTTTCCTGTTGAATAATTCACTGTCAGCAGCCATAGGCAGAGCAAACTGGCTTAATGATGAAGGGACAGGCACCTTACTCAGCTCTGTCTGTTGTCTGTTTGATGAAGTGAAAGAGGCCATGGGTTGGAGAGGGTTAGACAGATGACAGGGAGGGTATTTGAGGCTACTACCAGGGGCATTTCTAAACTAATGTTGGGTTTTTCTCTGTAAAGATTCCGCTATGTACTTAGAGGATATTGCTTTCAACACAGAGCTTGTCTTCTCTCTAAACATTCAAAATGAAATTGCCCTGTCATTTGTCTCCTAACCATTGTTTCATTTCCCTTTCCACTTCCTGTTCTCATGACCATAGCTCACCTGTAGAGCGTTTGCAGATTTGATTAAACATAGACGGCTTTGGAATGTTTAAGAAGGTCATAGTTCTTTTCAGACCTCATTATCTGGGTTCGTTTTATGGAAACAGTTTTCATACTGCAGTTGAAGTGCAAGATGAGAACACACAGGATGTTAAAAGGATTAGTCTCAAAAATGACAATTCTGTCATTATACCCAACCTCATGTTGTTTCAAACCTGTTGGACTTTATTTCTACTGAGGAACACAGAAAGTTAAGAGTTCATGAGAAAAATAGTGAATTGTTGAATAAATTGTGCATTTGAGCACAATTTGCATTGAGTGAATTGTTGAATAAATTGTGCATGTTTCAATTTATTAATCTGATTAACTGGAGCAGTTGGGAGTTCGGTTGGATCAAGGATGCAACATGCTTTGATTTGCAACATATCATTGTGAGATTATATAGTGTTTTCACTCAATCAGTGCGGACTGTACACTGCAGACCCATGCTAAGTACACCACACCCAGCTGAGG
Source organism: Schizothorax lantsangensis (assembly GCA_027422415.1). Taxonomy (NCBI): domain Eukaryota; kingdom Metazoa; phylum Chordata; class Actinopteri; order Cypriniformes; family Cyprinidae; genus Schizothorax; species Schizothorax lantsangensis. The sequence goes on along the minus strand of CM049860.1, from coordinate 20,863,685 downwards.
TCTGACAGAAACCTGATAGTCATCAGGTACAAGAATAGCGCTACCCTCCACTGCTGCAGCACTCGCTTTTGTGACCTGTAACAGAGAACGGCAGACCTTCAGATGTACCATGTTGGTGCTTCAGCCCAATGTGTCCTTGTGTTCAAAGTCCTATAAATCCGCTAGCTCATGTTTTGGCTGCTGCATTCATATGTATGTACTTGACCAGACATTTCTCTACATCTAACTTTTCTCTGGCCTTCAGTTCCTTTTTAGTTGGTGTCAGTCGGTCTCTCTCTGTCTTTCTCTCTGCCTCTCACGCATTCTCTCCCTAGTCAGAGTCAGAGGAGTAAACATCCCTGGGGAACAGCGAGCTCTTTCTTTGGGTGGAGGACTGAATCATTGCAGTGAGGGTCCCATGATCCTCCCTGTGCCTTGGGACACACACTGCATTCCTCCTTCCTACTCAGTCGCACACACGTACACTCGAACACATATTTCCTTCATACTTTAAATGAATATGAATATACAGACCCTCCTACTACAACACATATATAGATACGTTTGTGCCAGTAAACATTAGGCAAATAGCGTTAGACCTAATGTCACAGTTATTTAGTAAACTGACAAATCTTTTGCCAACCTTAAGAACTGTGAAGTCCATTAGATATGCTCATTTCACTAAAGTGTTTATTCCGTTATGATTAGATGTGCATTCTTTAGTGATAGACAATTTTATTTTCAAATAAAACAAAAACTCAGCTACATCAGCCACTGATAACATCAGTCATGTGACATGATGATTAATAATTAAAAAATGAATGGCACTGCTTTGAAGTTCCAAACATGTTCCTTTGAATTGAATATGGACTAAATAAAAACAGTTATATATAATTCAAAACTTATGGGGAAAACTGACTTCCATATAAAAGATTTAAATGATCTTGTCAGATACAGCCTTTTTGGAATTTTTGGGAAATTCTATCTGAAGTTAGCTATAAGTATAGCCTATAACAAATAAGAGATTGGGGAACAGGAAAATTGTCACAAGGACTGTAAATCAGTACTGAAGTTCTGAATCAAAAGTTAAGTTGCAAAACCCAGTTCAATATCAACTTAAATAATATTTAATTTTATCTCCTCAAACTAATATTCCAAAATCAACATATTTTTGCAATAGCTCTTTGTAAAAATGACACAGAAGTACAATAAAGTAAGGTTTAATAATTTAGGCTTTATGGTTAGTATGAAAGACAATGCCCCCCCCCCCCCCCCCCCCCCCCCATATGTCAGGTTGAGGCTCTTTAACGGCAGGTTTCAACTGTGACAACTTACCCCTTATAGGCTACCCAGTACTGCTACATATTGTCACAAAATGAGAAAACAATGGTAATGTTAAACACTTTTATGATTAAAACACCCAATTGTATTTATTTATTAAGTAATTAAATAAGATCCTCTCTTTCCTGTGGCTGTTCCTCTTAGGGGTCAAATAATTAAATAATATTAAATAGGGTTACACTTTATTTTAAGGTGTCCTTATTACAGTGTAATTATACATGTAAGTACTGAGTAATATTACTTAACTACATGTACTTACTATAGGGCTAGGATTAGGGTTTGGTTTATACTTGCATGTAATTATGCATAATTAATTGTTATTATAATAGCAAGTACATGTAACTTGTGTAACAAGGACACCTTAAAATAAAGTGTTACCTTAAATAGTATTTATTTATTTGATTCTTTAAGATGAGAGTACCTTTCAGTTTATGGCCGTACATTTATTTATTTATTTATTTAAATAAAACTACCCCATATAAATGTTCATTAAGGTGACAACTAGTCAGTTCCCTCTCTATAAAAAGTTACTGTCTACATCTGGCTGCGACTATAGTTTTATGACAAGCAGATTTCTGCCTCGTCATGAATGAGAAAAAGTCGCAGAAAAGATTGCGTGATTGTGTATGCTTGTGCGTGCGCCATAAACAGGTGCACGCGTCAAACTTTCCCCGCCCCCATCCTAACTGTAAAAAAACACATCACTCTCGATTCAGGTTAAATGTTTACCGTTGCGCTTTTCCGTGTGATGGGCGTGGAAATGTTTGTTTTGTCCAGACACTCGTGTTTCTTTGGAACTGTCAATCAAAATAGCTTTTCCTCTCCCTGTACATGGGCAGGTTGATCAGCGAGCGTTTCGGAGCGCCGCAGGGAGCGCGTGGTGCGAGGGGCGGGAGTTGGCCAGAGACGGGGGTCTGAGCGCCAGAGAGAGGTATAGGAGCCAGAAGGTAATGTCGTAAAGCCGAGTGTCGTAAACCAGGTGCAGGGAGGGGAGGTGGAGTAGAAAGGAGGGAGGGGAGGTGTGGGGGCGAGAGGAGGTGACTCTCCAGCAGCATTTAGACACAGCGAAAGGATCATGGCGGATGGCCCCAGGTGTAAGCGCAGAAAGCAGGCGAACCCGAGGAGGACAAACGGTGAGTAAAAACCCTTCGCTTTGCTTGGCGACGGCTGTTTTCATTCAACTCTGGACTCCGGGCCGCTGGCAGAACTTCTCGAGCCCCACAAAGTGCTGGAAAGTAGCGCCGTGTTATAGCCCCTATCTAGTGTACCGTTATACCTGCCGCGCTCGCGACTCTCTCACCGCCTAGCGGTGCACAGCGCGAGCGCGGACCGTTATTCGCAGCCAGTCCCATACAAGTGACTCTCGCTTTTGTTTCCCTTTTATTCCCCTTCGCCCTGAGTTCACTTTATAAAGCTTTTGGGTTTGGAGAAATCCATTCCATTCGAATCTGTTACTCCTGCTGGTCGTCATTGTTAGATTTTCCTCTTTAGATTCGAACGAATTGAAACTTATTTTCTCGCTCTAAATGTACCTGTTTGGTCCGATGCGGGTGATTTGGTTTCACATGAATCAGTTTGAGCGATTGAAGTGGTGGAAATGCTTTCATAAATACGTGTTTGGGAATAGAGCGGTGGCTTGAGAGGATTTTGTTTTATTTTCGTTAACAACAAACTTTGATATATCTGCAATGGGCTGTTCCGCTGTCTGCATGGTAGCAGGTAGCTAGCGAGCTAGCAGAATCCTAAGAATAACCTCTAATAGTAGTATGTATGTAAACATTTTAGAGTAATATTTATGAATACGTGGCTTTAAATCGCTGATGTGACAGTTTGGCTTGTTTTACTATCTTCAAGTCGCACTTTTGTCATGTAGCTCATAAGAAACTGCCTGATAACAGCAGCATGCTGCTCTCTGTGTGTTGCTGCTGCATTGGAAAACAGGGGCATATATGATGTTTGACAGGGAAGTTTCTTCTTGAACTCCGATTGAAGTTTACAAAGCAAAAAATAAGGGTGTGTTTATGTAACAGTCCTGCCAGTCTAGGCGTCCCTGCGGGATCGGGGCTCAGAGAGCTCTGGAGCACGATGCCAGTTAAAGCAACCTGTTTGTGCAGCAGACATTTCTAGTTGGGTGGTAACGCTGAAGAGAAAAGGAAAGGAATCTGAAGGGCTGTCTGCTGCTAGAACAACTGCTGCAGCCTATATAAGGAATGCGTATACATCCCGAGCCGCGCAGAGAATCCTGATAAATCGCGCTGCTGCAGCTGGACTTAACGTTACTGCACTGACAGTTGATTTGTTTTGGGCACTTTATGCATCCGCTTTGTAATGCACGTCCGTAACTGTGTAGGTTTCGGGTTTATGTGTGGTAAATCGTACTTGCGATTTGTTCGTTTGAATTATAACGATTTATCCGGCAAGCCGTGTCCAGAGGTATAGATGTGAGCCTGAGTCATTTTAAGAAGGAAATCGATAGCGAGAAACGCGAGGCGTGCTTTACTTCTCGCTTGCGCGCGTGAGATAGGGAATATAAACTTCAAAACACTTTTAAAACATTTTTATTCGTCCAAACTCGGTCTTTTTAGATCAAGGGTCCACCGTTTTTCATTTCGTCGGCTCATCTGTTGTATTAAGTGTCTTTTTTGTGAAGAGATGAGTGAAGAAAGACACTTTTTCTCAGGCTGACGCCATGCGCGCGCCATGTAGCGGATCTCTCAGCGCGCGCGCGTGTGAGCGACCTGTAAATATGTGCTTACCTGATCGGAGGGGAGGATAAAAATGTCACTTAGGTTTTTCGTAAATGCCATTTGACCATCTCGCTATTGTTTTTTGCTACCTGAACTTGCTGACAAGGAAGGAGTCTTTCTTTTTCTCTCTCTGAGATACATTGTCTCATTTTGAAAGCAGACGGGAGGCGTTTCTCGTGCGTTGCAGCAAATGTCAACTTGTGCAGGTATAAAAAAGATGTATGTGTAGTGTTTTTCGCATGCCTTCTCACTCTCAGCTGCTGTTGTCGTTTGTTTTTAACTGCAGAAGGGATGGGTGCCTGTTGTCATTCGGCTTTCTATAGCGCTTACTCTTAAAAGCATCGCCAAAGAGCATCCTCGGTACTTATAGGTGCTGGAGCATCGCTCATGATATTTTTTTTTCAAGCGGTAAAAGCATAGGCGTGTTCTGAAATTGTTTCGAAACCTACAATGATTTCACACCGTGAGGCTTGCGGGTCATTTTGCAGCGCTTTTCTGCGGTGTTGGGTTGATATAAGTGCTTTGTCATATAGGGCGTTTGGCACTGCTCACCGCACTGCAGGTATCTGAACGCGAGACGCACCTGAGCCGTGCAACAGCACCTGCTTGTGCTTATTTAATCACATGAACACCTCCAGATTTAGCTTTTGATGACATGTTAATGTCACTTAATTTTTAAACTCAGCCCTTCTGTGTTAAATAAAGCTTGTTTTATCATTTTAATCATATAAACCCACATTAATTTAAATTTTTCTTCTATGAACTCTCGCAGGCGCTTTATGCGTCCTGACCGTTCATTATTTGAAGTCACGGACTGACCTCGGAGCGCTCCTGCTGCGTGATGAACGCTCCCTGCGTCATTAACATACGCCCCTCCCCCTCCGCGCCGCCGTGAGGAGTGTTGATCAGACCGTGTATAATTGGAATGTGGCCGCCTGAGTGCTGCACCGTTTGGTGTAAAGGCCAACAGTAAATGTTCACTGGAGGCAAACTGTCTTCTAGATGGATTCACCTTGTGTTTACCAGACGTACCTTCACTTTAATTACCATAATCAAGATGAATGCAATGTTTTTCATTTTAACTCACTTACTTTAGAACTATTTTGAATCAGCCACAGAAGGCTTAAGCACTATAAAGTATCTTGTAAAGTTATGTGATATGAACGGTACTAAACTGTTTGTTCATAACATCTTCAGCTCTAATTATAATTCACACAACCTTCACCGACTTAACAATCACACATAATTAAAATCTCCCCCTTAGATCTTCTGTGATTGTGGCTCTTATCAGAAGGCCTAATTGTTGGCAACTTTGCTGTACACACATGGAGACAGTTTGCAGCAATGAGACGGTTACACATAAATATATACTTTAAAATGCAAAAGCAAACAAAAGTAGCTGTGTTTAGAAACAATAATAATTACAAAACACTTAGTTTTCTTAGTTATTTCACTTAGATATTTTTCTCTGTCATGTTGGAAGGTCATCCCAACATAACTCGTGTGAAAGATTATAATAGCTCATTAAGGCATCATTATTTGCTTGAGAACTGTATTTTTTATATTTAAATGATGCTCTTAATTGGTCACATGACTTTCATTAGTGTGAGCCGAAGCAGTAAATATGGCAATACCTGTACCATTCTACTAATCTTTCTTTTTTTTGGCTATCAGTAAAATGTTCTTGACTCTCATTTATGAGTCATATTGCAGTAATATAGCCTACCTTCATTTGGAGCATTTTTAAAGGTTACAGTGGTTTCTACACAGGGGCTGAGGTGGAAGGTAACTTTTTTTTCCTGGTGCTGAAGCTTTTACCAGACACTTTGAGCATGTGACAGCAGCACTTCACCATCAGGTGAAAAATCTGTGACTTGCCTGTTGCTTCGACTAAAGGCAGGGTGTTAACTTCGAGATGAGCTGTTGTGCAGGTGAAGAATGTTTTACAAGCTAGAGAATTCATTCGGCCTCTCTGACTTTCTACCTCTGTAGACCTGACTGTATGGCCTACCCTGAAAACAAAATATGCTCAATTCTATAGAGATACAGAAAAATATAAATTTTTCATCAAGGGTAAGTCTGTAGTTAGGCAAACTGAGTAAACTTGAGGCCCAGGAAACAACCCACAGATTTGGACTCTCCGTCTTGGATTGGAATGCTAAATAGTCAACAGTTTTTCAGAGTATTTAAAGCTGTCTCAGGTGAAGTTATCTGCAGAATGCGAGGAAGGTGAACCATGTCTAAACATCTTGAAAACTGTGTTGCTGTGCAGTAAAGCCTTAATCAATCTTATTTAAAAACACACCTTGCTTATATCACCAACAGCTCCAAAGGCCGACAGAGAGTATCTCGAGTATATCACTTCTGAACATATTCTCAAAACACTTCTATTGATAGAGCTAAGAAGATGCTTTAACTGTGTGCCAGTGTGTTTCTTTTTCACCTTTTCGCATGGGACTGGTTCTAACGATGTTCCCAGCCACTTGGGCTTCTCGTGGCTCGTAACATGAAGGCGATCAGGGGCTTGAGCTGTAAACGTGAAGGTGCTAATAGTCCGCAAGACGACAGGTGTTGTTCACAGGGCAGCTCTCCTTCTGTCCCTTCCTCCTTTGGCTCTCTCCGAGAGTACTGGAGGGCAATTTGAAACCTCCCAGTTTGGGAATAGAGGAATGTGGCTGACCGGTATTAGCATGGCTAAGAAAATAAACATGGCAGCGGCTGTTGGGCATGCTGTGCTTTGTAGTGGCTTTCTAAAATGGAGGTTACGTTTCAAAAGAACCCGACTGTATTTTTATTCCGAGACGTTTTAGGGGAAGGATTTACACCTCTGAAATGAGCAGAACCCACAAAGTTTTACCCAACTGCGTTTATACAAATACACCCAGTGAATGATGAGAAATATTTAGCTTGTTTACTGTCATTACCTTCGGAGAGCTATGGCCAACGTCAGGCTACTGACAGCTCTGTGATAAAATGGGTGTAGTGGAATTTATTTGGCTGATAAAACTTTAATTACTGTGCAGGGCTATTTCCACACCCCGTACCAGACTTTCTAGGGGTTTAAAGCAATAAACACACATGCTTGTTTTTCTCTTACTCATGCACATTAAGTTGATGCTTTATAGTTAGGAAATTGTGCAGTATTTTTTGAATGTGTTTGTTTTTCTGTAGGTATATGTGAGTAAGGAGGACCGCTTTTTGCGGGACATGCTGCTAGGGCATTTTAAAAGCCATCTGCTAACATTTAGGGTCTCTCCCTGGTGCACGAGGTTCAGCCGAGGAGGAAATTTTCATTTATTCATCATGCTTTCGTTGACTTCCTCCAAAAGTCCATCTGAAATGCTCTCTCCTCTCTTCTCTGTCCCTCTCCTCTCCTCTTTTGACCCTTTCTCTAAGACACAGTAGCAGGGTGATGTTTAGTGACCTCTGCCATGGGCGCCCATGCATTGCCTCAAGTATGACTTCACTCCCCCCCCCCCGTGCCATTGTGAGGCGTCCAGCGTAACAAATTGGCTGTGTGTTAAAGCCCCCAACACACACACACACACACACACACACACACACACACACACACACACACAAATACACACTCTGTGAATAGATCTCTAGGTAACAAAGCTCAGAAGCAGCCCTTGTTTTTTCGTCTTACCCCCATTCCCTTTCAGTTTGCCCCCTGTGTGGAGGTCACATGGGGGAGGGATTTGTTGAAGATGGGGGTCAGTGTTTTGGAGGCCTGCTGAGGTGACAGTGAAGGACTGTTGTAAACTGGCAAGATAGCTCCTCTTCTCTCCCTTCCTGTGCTTTGCATAACAAACATGGCTTCCTTCTTGTCAAGGGCCGGTGTGTGAATGTGTTTAAGCACGTGAAAAACACTGTATGTGACTGAGAACTTGTAGACAGAGTGTGGTGGTGCATTTCTATTTGATTGAGGTCCAGTTTGTGTTTTCTCTTTCATTGAACACATTTGTTCGCTTCTCTTTAGAAGGGTTAGAGAAGGAAATTGGCCCTTTTGTTTTGTTGATTAGGTGAATGAAAAGGAAAGAAAGGGAAATGGGACTCAATTATAGGCAATAGTGATATCCACTCAAGACAATACACACAACATAAGACAGCATGCACAACTTCACATGTAATGTGACTTACACTACCCTTCAAAAGTTTGGCGTTGGTGAGATTTTTAGAAAGAAATGCTCTCCAAAGCTGCATTCATTTGAACAAAAACAGTAATATTGTAAAGTATTATTACAAAATTAAAAGTATCTGTTTCTATTTTAATATATTTTAAAATACAATTTATTCCTGTGATGGCAATGCTGAATTTTCCGCAGCCATTACGCCAGTCTTCAGTGTCACATGATACTTCAGAAATCATTCTGGTATGCTGATTTTGTGCTGCAGAAGCAGTTGTGTTGCTTTATATTTTAATTATACTTTTTTTTATGATTCACTGATAAATTGAACATTTTAAAAGAACAGCATTTATTCAAAATAGAAACCTTTTGTAAAATTATAAATGTTTATAAAACTTTACTGTCTTTTTTATTATCCTTACTGAATAAAACTATTTATTTAAATAATAAACAAACAAACAAATAAATAAAAGTGAACAGTGCTGTATTCCTGAGTAAAACAGAATTTTCAATAGGAAATAATGTGGGGTGGGACTTTTTAATTTTAAACTTTAAATTTACAAATCAAGATTTGGTTAGACTGTATAATTGGAATGACATTGTTGAATGATAATTTTTCCCCTGCCCATACAGCCTTGGTTACGCAAGCAAAAATTTTGTTTCAGAGGTTTAGAAGGTTTTTGAAAAATAACAAAAAAAAAATGTTTTTTCTTTATTATAACGGGCACTGTTGAATTATTTTCCAAATCACTATATTTGTAATATTTAATATCTAATATCTAAAATATTTAATCACTAATGTTTTGGGATATGTATAGTAAATAGTGTCAATTTTAGTTTAATTTTGTCTTTATGAAGGATTCTTAATGGAATCATCCTCCATCCCGTAAAGAACTGAAATCCGTACACGGTTCATTTCAGGTGCTGCTTAATTCCTGCAGCCCTGTCCAAATTTGGCTCTCAGCAAACAGCCCTCCAAACATCTCTTTGCTTTTACAAACGGGGATTAATGATCAGGCCGGTCACTGGTCCCACGGAAGGAGAGGAAGCATTACTCCTAAAGAAAAACCTTCTCTTTATTTCTGTCTCCTTCATCTCTCCCTTGTTTTCATTCTCCTCAGAAGAGTCCAGGTTTCACCCCCTTTTTATCCATGCACAGTTGTACTTTATTGGTTGGTTTGTGTGTGTGTGTGTGTGCATGCTTAAGTGAGCTATTGTGTTTTAAAACTTCAGCGAGGGGGAGAAAAGGGGTTTTGCTACCTATGCAGCAGGCCACTATCGGGCACAGAGGGGCTTAGCGGCAGAAGAAAAGGACTATTGAAGGAGTGCAGAGAGGGAGGGTGCAGAGAGGGAGGGAACACTCTTTCTCCCGCTGCCTGTGGGAAACTACTGCCCATGCGGAGACACTCATTTGCATATGACCCATTCTCCTCCGAGAGGAAGATGAGATGTGGAGGAATCCTTGTCTCTCTGCGTGTCAGTGTGTAGGTGGAGCGTTTGTCGCTTGTGATGGAGAGGTGTGATGGAGGAACAAGTGTTAGAGCCAGTGGGTGTCAACAGGACTAAAATATCCTAAAGGTGTCTGGATGGTGAGGAGAGACACGTACACACTAGTCAAAAACACATCTCAGTAACACTTAAAGACTGAGTTCCGCTTTGATACCCAAATGATAAGTTCATATCTTATACCACTTTATATATGCCCCTCCCTCACCCTCCACCTAAAAGGAAGCTTTTTGTAGAATATGAAAAATTGAGTAATACACAATATGCACTACGTTGTTTTTATTTAAATATCGGATGACATAGGATATTTAATTGTGCATGCTCATTTACTCTATTTTACATTTAGTTATTTAACATGAACTTAACACTAATAATTGAATAACACTGTTGAATGTAAACTTAAGCAAATATAAATATAAATATATTTTTCATTATGGAAATTATCTGTTGTTCATGTGTAGCATTTAAAATGACTGATTTCAGTTTTTAGCGTTTTATTTTAAATTTAATTTTAAATAAATACATGTTTAATTTTTTTCTATAATATTTTTTACATTTAATAAATATTATTGTTTTTATTTTGATTTAATTGATTGATTTAATTGAATAACATATTTAGACCATTTGTACATTTTATTTTCTATATTTTTATATATTAATTTTAATTTAATAAAAATGTAATTCGCTTTTAATTTGTAATTTATCTGCCGTAACATGAATGTAATATCAGTATCAGACATAATTTTAATATCTGTGCATTCTTGAAACAAGCCACATATTTATTTACATAATCAAACAGGATTTTCTCAAAGGGAAATTTTGTTCATCAGACCATTCTGCAGACAATTTTGTCTTCACAGTATAGTAAAGTAAACCCACACACTAGCACACTTACAGCTCAGCCCTGGAATAGCAACAGCCAGTTAGGATCATTCACAAGTATTGTGCTGTCCGGACACAGCAGCGCACATTCCACAATGTGTGTGTGTGTGTGTGTGTGTGAATGTTTCCTATCAGTCTTATTTTTCTGTTGTATACCACCGTGTTGTGTTGACCTCATCTAATAGAGTGTGTATGAAATAGATTCTCTGGAGATAAACACTTCTCCGCAGATCTCTTGTCAGCGTGAGTCATATGAACAGGTGTGTGAGGTGTATGACCTCATCTAATACAATCATCTATCCCAACGTGTGTGTGTGTGCAGGCATGGTGAGAATGTCGCTGCCACATAACACAGGAAATTAAGACTTCACCCCCTCCTTTTCCACTCCTTTACTCTTTGGGGATATTATGTTTGTGTGTACACCTGTCCAAAAGACTCCGATCGGAGCCTGACAACTTAAGTGGCTTACTCTTCAGGGATAAATCTACGAGTTTGTGTCTATGAGCGTGTGCACCTGTTAGGGTTTCTTCATTGCACCTGAGAATATGAGTGCTCGTAATTGGCTTGTGTGGGGGGTAATTTTGTGTGTCTGTTGTCCTGATACATTTATTGTTTTTAATAATATGACTTGGGACATCTCTTAAGGGCTAGGATAGTCATTGGCATCTCTCTCCGTCTCTCCTTCTCTCTCTCTTTCATGCATCTCCTGGCCTTAATCCTAAAGTTTGTGTTTAACTGTTTACACAATATAGGCCTGCTGGACTTTTCCTGGACTCTGTTTTCAGTAGATTGTGGTGTAATCTAGTAGTTAAAGATCTTGGCTGGTAACCAAAAGGTTGCAAGCTCAAATCCCTGAGGAACGCTCCATGAACGAACACTATTGTGCTCTGGAGCGAGCCACTTAACCTTAGGTTTCTCCAGGAGGATTTTTCCTGTGACTGAAGGTGCAATTACAGCGGTTTTCAAAGTTTCCGATGCCAAGGAGGAGCCCTAAATATGATGATCCCCTTGTGAGGGATCACCTCACTAAAACATAAATGCAACTATATATTTTCACGAATAGGCTCTTTTCACATTTCTGAGGTTCTTAGAAGCAGAAGTTGTCATACTTGGGAAAACTTCTACAACAAATATAATTTTGCTGTCCAATTTGCCCCAATTGCAAAAGAAAAAAGAACAATTGATTACAGAAGAGAGTAAGATGTAAAGTTTGTTGTCACTCCCTCTGCCGTTGTATTAGAAACACCAGTTCTGTGTAAAAATGCCAAAGAAAACACAAAGTATAGGCCTAGTGTTAAATGTACATTACATTAAAAATATTAAAAACGTTACTAGATTTAATATTTAATAACTGAACACGTCATCATAGTCTATGAAAAGGGTCCATAAAGACCCACTTACTTTTTTATACGTTACATGTGCTTACAATAGTAATAGCAATAAATTATACATAATAACATGCAACTAACCCTAAAGCAAATCCTCATCCTAACCCTAACCATATAAGTACATGTAGTTAACTGATATTACTCAGTACTTAAATGTATAATTACGCTGTAACAAGGACACCATAAAATAAAGTATATCCAAAAAAAACATGTTATAAGACAACAAAATTAAATAACTGTTTCCAAAATTAAGCTGGCCTTAACATTGTACACTGTACTAAAGCAAATGGTTAAAAAAAAAAAGTTTACCTGGAAATATTTGTTATTTTATGTGTAACTGAGATGAACACTTTTGGTGAAAAACTTGTTTACAGTCTTTAGACTGTCACAGAGACAGGTATGATATCTGTCAGGTTATAGGAATTAAAAAAAAAAACTGAAGCTTTAACATGGTGTAATTCTATTTTGTTCTGTTCAGTGCATAATATGGACATAGCAAAGAATGAGCAATGGAAGTCTTATCACCGCCCAGAGTGTTTTTCTTATCTTCACCCCCTGTGTGTATAAAGAACCTCTGCTAAAAACGAAAAGCTGTATTTTTCATTTCTTTAATCTTACCAGCTTCACGCTCACATCCAATCCCATCATCCCCATATTGCATCCATAATAGGCAACAACCTGCAATATCTTCTGATTGATCCACGAGGCACGGTAGTCTCTTCGGCACAGAAACAGCTCCTAAAGAGCATCAACACACCTTCAGCCGTCACCGTTCCTTTTTCAACATTTGCAGCCCTGTTGCATCAGAAAGCGAAATTACAGCTAGAAGTAATGCATCCTCATTTAATGCTTTCAACCCTTATCGCATCAAAACAATGCTAAGAAGATAATGATGAATATGCCGTATACTTTTATCAGCTCGTAGGCTCGTGCGGCCTTATGAATACGGCTCTTGTGCCGGCGAGCGTCTGCACTGATAAGGTGATCTATCAAAGTGATGTATGAAATGTCAGGGATGCTGGGAGGCAGCGTGAGATCTCTGTTCTCTGAGGTTCTGAGGAGCTCTGCAAGAGTTTGATGCGTTGTGATTTGAGGGGGTACTCGTCGTAATGCGTCTCTATCCAAGGCCCCCTGGAGATGTGTGTGTGTGTGTGTGTGTGTGTGTGTGTCCTTGTCCATCTGAACTCCCTAGAGAAGTGATTGTATAAGTAGGATGTTAGGTCATACTATGAGTGTGTATTAGTCACGTTGTGAAAGGCTTTCCGCCAGAGCGACCGTCAAGACTGGTAAACATCTAGAAAGATGCGATGGGGAAAAAGTGTAGCCTTTGCAAAAAATAGCTAAAAAATGCTGAATTGGATATGGGCCATTCTACAGAACTGGTGCAAATTGCTGTCCCACAACCAAAAAAAACCTAATTTTTTAGTATTCAAATCTTAGATGTTTATTACTATCCTTCTATTATCTATTGAAACCCACAATAATATTTAAAATATTAGTCAGCTTAATATATACAGTATAATCATCATTTATTGGGTACTTTCAATTGGGAGGAAGCTGTCCGAATCCTAATCCTAACCCCTAAATTTCAACTCATGAAAATTATATTGAAATAAGTTTTGTATTTTTTTCCATTGTTGTTTTTAAAAGTATCTTTTTGATTCTCTTAAAAAGTAAAAAAATATATATATTATTTTATATTTTCTTTGTAAATTATGAAACTTTACTGAATTAAGATATGATTCAATGTATGATTCAAGATATGGTTCAATGTATATTCAAACTAACGAATCTTTAGCTTTGAAATCAGTATAATCAACTTTGCCTTTTACAAAGAAAAATTCATTAAAAATTAAAATTACAACAAATCTCATAAATTACACTTAAAATATTGTTAAAATGTAATTGTTATGGATTTAATTGTTTAGTAAAATAGCAAAAAAAAAATATTTACAATCTAGATGTAAGCAAAATTTTAATAGGTCAATATAAACCTTCTAATTAAATTATTATTACTGTGTTTCGGTAGTGACAAATTTGGGGAGAGAATTGAGAATTATGAGAATATGAGAATTAACTGCACAGTTACTAGAAATGTGTACCTTGGATATTATACAATTTGCATACATACAAATCTTTGGGAAAAAAGTCACATTTTTTTTCGAAGGCGCTTCCAACTCTGACTTTGCACCAATTCTGCAGAATGGCCCATATATATATATATACACAGAAAGAAATGTATAAGTGTTCTGTATTTTATTAATGTGATGTTATTACAGCCTCTCGTATTTGAGATGCTGTCACCCCAATTAAAATGTCTCTTAGGGGTCTATCCGATCTGTTAGCAAGCATTAAACATGCCTGTGTGTGTGTGTTGCCAGAAAGGCTTGTCATGTGATGATAAATATGTTTAAGCGGTGTTTAGTAAACTGTTTGTTTCTGCTCTCCAGCTCCATATGTTTGCCTCAGGTCCCCACAGGTTTCCCCTGATGTCATCTGTCCATGTGCTAAATGGCATCCCGGGAATTTCTCACCTCCGCTATAGTAATAATTATCCTGGGGTCCCGTGTGAGGGGATGTCATTGCAACATAAAACCAGCCTAATGTGAACCAGATTTGGCTCCACGCTCTCTCTGTACGTGATCCGGACATCTTTAAAGCGGTGATCGTTCACCTCTGCTGGTGCTGTCAGACTCCCCCACCCCTCCTCTGTCTGTCTGCACCTGGCACCTGATGGTATCAGAGCCTCCCACTACATGTTACAGCCAATCACAGCGCAAGGAGTGGTATCCCTCCTGTATTTGCAGTACACAGTATTTGGCCTTGCCAAGTTTACCTGATAGTTACCTGATACTGAACTGGGGTTAGACATCAAGAGCAAATAAATGACTTGTGTAATAATCTTGCTCCGTACTTTGATCTGATTGGTGGTTCATTTCTTGGCTTTCTACAAGTTAAACTGAAATGATATTTGCAATCTATTTTACATTTATAATATGATGTATTTCTTATCCATCAGGAATTGATTGGATTGAGGCAGAGCAGTTTATTGCATTTTGATTGAAGATTACAAGCATTTTGTATTTGGAATAGCATAACAATCGTGTGTACAAGACATAAAGTGTGCATTCAGACAGTAAATAAGGTCATTTATAAGGTTGATTTTGTGTTGACTTTAAGGATGTGTTTTTGGTCTATTTTAGTGGAATTGAATTCATCCAGCAGATGCTACAGCATTCAGGTGTTAATGTGTTTTTTTGTTCACTGTGTGTGTTAGCTGTGCTAGCACGATGCTCTCTGTCCAAACTGGCAGATTAAAGTCCACCTGTCCCGA
Source organism: Schizothorax lantsangensis (assembly GCA_027422415.1). Classification (NCBI taxonomy): domain Eukaryota; kingdom Metazoa; phylum Chordata; class Actinopteri; order Cypriniformes; family Cyprinidae; genus Schizothorax; species Schizothorax lantsangensis. Next base: position 20,848,377 of record CM049860.1, on the reverse strand, counting down.
TTCAGGTGTTTACAGTTAAAACAAACGCTGACCTTGCCATGTTCACCTGTGTGCTGTGTTTACCTGGTTACAACACTGACAAGAAGTGATGACTGAACTTGGGTCCAGATATCAGCAACAAATAGGAAAGTTACTCATCAGTGTATTTCTTTCTGTATTTGCACTTCACATGAGGCACATGTTTATCTCTGTTTTCATTTTAGCATTGATTTAAATGTATTATTATTAGTAGTGGTTTCAGTAACACTTTACAATATGTGACCCTGGACCACAAATCCTGTCATAAGTAGCACAGGTATATTTGTAGCAATAGCCAACAATATATTGTATGGGTCAAAATTATTGTTCCATGAAGATATTTTGTAAATTTCCTACTGTAAATATATCAAAACTTATTTTTTGATTAGCAATATGCATTGCTAAGAACTTAATTTAGACAACTTTAAAGACGATTTTCTCAGTATTTAGATTTTTTGCACTCTCAGATTCCAGATTTTCAAATAGTTGTCTCGACCAAATATTGTCCTATCCTAACAAACCATACATCAGTGGAAAGCTTATTTATTCAGGTTTCTGTTGATATATAAATGATGATATATATATATACCTTATGACTGGATTTGTGGTCCAGGGTCACATATGGTTCAATTCGATAATCCATTAGGTATCGTGAACTAATGAATAGAATCTTTACAGCATTTATTAATTTGGTTAATTTCTAGTTGTATAAATTAACATCACTGATTGATTTATGAATTAATAATCAACAAGAGATTAAAAAAAGATGAAGAAATGTAGTAAACAATGTTATTCATTGTTAGTTCAAAATATCTATTGCATTAATTAATTGTAATAAATTTAAGCTTATTGTAAAATGTTTCTTAGTTTCATTGTTTTGCAATATTCTTGAGCTCAGCTACATGTTTTATACTTAAAAACTCCCTGGGTCCACTTAACATTTTCAGCACACTTTCATAATGTGTTTGAAAACGTTGTTAGACCTTTTTGTTCTCACAAAGCTTTCACAGTTCTTCTGCAAGTCCCAGCTTCCCTGAACAAATCCACTACACTTTTTCAATGTCCTTTAATGTTCCCGGCCTCCCTTAACACTTAAATAACATAATCACAGTGCTTTCACAACATTTTCCCTGCTCTTACAGAGTACTGCAGCTGCCGCTCGACTCCCCGTCCAACTTCAGCAGGTGCTGCAGGCTCACAGGAATTCCGCTACACGTCTCATAAATAACACCTGACAAAAGAGAGAGAGACAGAGCGAGAGAGGAGACATGGTACCTTTGATGATTTGGAGTGAAAGACTTCAGCAGACATGGATTCTGAATTACTTTGCTTTAAAATACAGGGAAAATAAACAGGTCAGTGAGGCAGAGGAAAGGAACGAGACTCTTAAAACTGCGCAAATGGAATGATGCATGAGGGTGTGTCTGCATAGAGAGAGAAAAAAAGATAATGCATGACATTGGCTGTGGCCAAATCCGTAGGCAGCTGTCCAGTTAGCCAATGACTACACAGCAGTGTTTTTGTATGAAGGCACCTCCTAAGGAAACTGCTTTCAAAAAAGCTTCCTAGTCATTGTGTCATGTCAAATGATAAAGATAGCTAAGCACATATTTAATGATTAAAATACGTATTTCTCAGAAGAAATTCAAAAGTTGACAAAAATTGATATTTATGAATTATATTGCATCTTTTAAGACGGACAAACCACTCGCATATGATTGTGGGATATCATAGGCAGGCATATACAGTACTTTTCAGGTTTCGAGACTGAGAAAGGCAACGAAAAAGGTAAAAAGAAAACTGAGATTGAGGATTTCACGTGGATCACGTGGTCTAGTATACTTTCAGGGGATGTCTTGTGTTTAGTCATATGCAGAAACGTCAAAACTCACCTATATGTGGAAGAAATATCTTAGTTTCAATTTATCAGTTGCCTTTATGTGTCTTTATGAGCTCACCAGCTCAGAGAGAAACAGAAAGACAGTATGGACTCACCTTCAGACTGCATACAACCATTAAAAAAAAACATTGTTTTCATAATCTGCCAATTTTGTATTTCATCATGTGTCAATTTTTTCTCGCTCCCTTAAATCAAGCTTTTAAGCTTGGTATTAACTGAAAGCATGGAGGTCACAAAAAGGATTTTATTTATTTATTTAAATAAAAGACAAATGGATGTGTTTGGTTAATGGATGCAGACGAGAACATGAAAGAGTGCTTGTGAATTCAAATCAAATAGCGGGGAGGGCATTGTTCTCTTCTCTAGGAGTTTATAATTCCATAAAAGAAAACCGGGCGACTGTGTTAATTGCGCTGTTAAAAGCTGCTAACGTCGTCAGGAATGACATTGAATGAGTGTCTCAAAAAGTGTCGGGATAATAATTAAGAAGTGCACATTAATCAGGTTAGATTGGGCATGTGTAAAGTGATTAATTGAATCATTACTGTGGTCCTCTACCCCTGTTTTGCTTTTCTCAGAGGTTATTTACAAAAGGCTGAAGTTACTGATGCTTGGACGTGGCATATTTTTAGCTAAATGAATCATTTCATCAAGCTGTCTGTAAACTCATCCTTCGCTGATGGTACCAGCTGGAATCGTACTCTGATGGGAATCTTAATTTCTGTTTGAACATGAAAGCTAGTGATAGTGATTGTATTTCTCATAGAAATGAGGAATCAGCCATGCATGTCGATGCACATTTTGTGAAATATTATTACAATTAAAATAACGGTTTTCTATTTAGATATATTTTAAAATATAATTTATTCTTGTCATGGCAAAGCTGAATTTTCATCTGCCATTACTCCAATCACGTGATCCTTCGGAAATCATTCTAATATGCGAATTTAGTGTTCAAGATGGCGAATGTAACAAAAGAACAGCATTTATTTGAAATAGAGATTTTTTTAACAATACAAAAGTCTTTGCTGTAATTTTTGACTATTTTATTTTATTTTATAGAAAGTACAATGCCACATGATACTTGTGATGACGTTTCTGAGTGGTGATGCAAACAAATCATCAAACTGACTGATTCAGATGGACTCAACTCAACTCTTGGCATTTTAGTAAGATTTAAATCTAGGACACTATTCAAATCTCATTGTTTCAGCGCTCTCAAGTTCACAGGTTGTTGACTAAAACAGTTTTTTATATATACTGTAAATGTATGGTCCAGCCCTAGGACCCAAACATACCCTAGGTGACAAGTCTGTTCCTACTTTGAGTGACCCCCATCCAGGCCAATGCAAACAAAACCAGGAAGAGACAAAGACAGATTACTTACCCAGGATGCACAGCCCCAAGGTCCTGCCCCCTCACAACAAAACAAAGTAACAAAAAAAACAACACAAAACAAACAAGGAAGTGCATGTAACTTTAGGATAAGTGTGTGATTGCTGCAGACGTGACAGTGGATTTAGACTTTTAACACTGCAGAAGTTCAATTATGATTTCAGTATTAATCAGACTGTCTCTCTCACAAACATGGTGTTGAAACGCTCCCGTCACACACTGGATCTCTGTTTCATCCAATTCCTCTCACTAATACCAAAGTCTTGCAACACTGCTTTTGAGGCAACACTGTGTGCATGCCAACGAGCCTCTGTCTCCTTTTGTGCTGTTTTCACTGACTGGCCTTATTCACGCGCTGGGATAAATAAGCCTCATTCATGACTGCTGAAAGCCTGAGTCTGCCCTCGCTGGCACAGACGGCTCCTCTGCATGTTCCTGCCTGGCATCCGCTCGCCTAAGTGGGCACTGCCAGCCCAGCTCACTGTCCTGCCGTCCTGATTGTGCTAAGACAATCAGTAAATGAGAAATCAAGCTTTGGTAAGACTTAAAGGGATAGTTCACCTAAAAATGAAAATTCTGTCATGAATTACTCACCCTCATGTTGTTGCAACCTGTAAGACCTTAATTCATCTTCGTTCATCAAATTAAAATATTTTTGATGAATTCTGAGAGCTTTCTGACCCTGCATAGACAGGAACACAACTGACACGTTCAAGGCCCAGAAAGGTAGTAAGAACATCATTAAAATAGTCCATCAGTGGTTCAACCTTAATATTATGAAGCTATAAGAATACTTTTTGTGTGCAAAGAAAACAAAAATAATGACTTTATGCATAGGGGTTCTCTTGTGACAGAAGAGAAGTGTCGTTATTTTTGTTTTCTTTGTGCACTAAAAGTATTCTCATAGCTTGGACAAAAAAATATATATTGTAAAAATGTTTTTTTGCGTTCCACAGAAGAAAGAAATTCAGGTTTGGAACAACATTGCATTGAGGAAATTATAGAATTGTATAATTTCTGTGAACTATCCCTTTAAGAATCACTGTCTACACTCTCATTGGCAGTCGTTGTGTTGCATCACTGTGTATTTGCATAAAGTTGAGTTCTGCTCAACCTTTGTCTCATAACTAATAGTTGCTCGTGTTTGTTGAATTACTGAAAATGAATGACTTCAGCTCTCTTTGTCACTGCAGATTGCTGTTTTGTTGATTTAGAAGTCCCGTTTACTGTATATCTTCCATTTGACAAGGAAGTCAGTGTCTTCCAGAGTTTAATGTGTGTGTTATCTGAAAAGGGGAAGAGAGAACTACTATTAAGCAATGGTTGGACAGGCAGAGGACATTAAGAAAGAGGCCAGAAGAAAAAGAGGAATGAAAGGAAGAGGGCAACAGAAAGGGTGGAGAATGGGAATGCACCCATGAGATAAGCGTGTGAGACTCACATGGTTGGCCTGTGTGTGTGTGTGTCTGTGTGTGGGTGGATGATTTGGTTTGTGCATGCATTCCTAACCTCCACCTGAATGCTGACCTTACTCTGAACTGGACATGCATCTTTTTTTCTCATCAAAAAACCTTGTTTACCCTGCACAACCAACCCACTAATGCACATTTCTTCATAGGTATTAACATTTCTCCATATTTCTGGCTTTGATGCACTCGGAAAGGGCGATAAGATAAAAAATCTGGCTTTGCTAGGACAGCAGGAACAACAGGAAAAGCGCACGATGGAGGACAGGCTGGTTTGAGACCGGAAGCTGAAGAGAATTTACTGTTGTCTCTTTACCTCCACTTGTCATTTTTGTGGCATCGTGTCTCCTGAGGATCACATTTGCTGACCTTTTTCCACCCACATTTTTGGTCTCGCCATGACTCCGTTTACCACCAAAGAGCACCGTCAGAAAGCACAACGCAAGCTGAAAATTGAACCGCTGACAATTAAGTTTCACCAAGCTAAAAACCTGATATGTCTGGGATAATGAGAGTGATTAGGGATGCCGTTAGCTGAATTGAAATCTCTGAAGAGTGGTAGAGGGGTCTGGGCTTGTGGTAAGCAGCCGAGGCAGACTGTACTTACCCTTTAATTTAGCCTCTGTGCAGCCAGTGTGCCCTCAGCCTGAGCTGTCATTTAGAGCTGAGCCCTCTCTCTGTCCTAATCGAATCAAAGCCTAATAAATCTATTAAATCAAGGAGAATCTCTTTAGCCCTACAGACGCTGGGAATGTCTAGACATTTATGGCCAGTATGCCATGCTGGACCTTTGGAATTCACAGCCATTCGTTCTCGTCTCCTGCTTGATGTGAGCAGATATTGGGGTGTTTCAAGAGATGCAATTGGCGGATAATTTAGCTTGATTGCTGATTAACAGAAGTGGTCAATCTGTCTAGTGTCACTTTTTTCTTTCTTTCTTTCTTTCTTTCTTTCTTTCTTTCTTTCTTTCTTTCTTTCTTTCTTTCTTTTAGCTTGATTGCAGATTAACAGAAATGGGATCGATTTTATAAATTTAATATTAATTTGCATATATATATGCATATAGGCAAAGTAATTAAGCAATTTATATAACCTTTGGCAATTTTGTTAAAAGGTTGATTTGTCAATTATTGATTTGCTGCTGAGTTAACTAGTGTGTGTGTGTGTGTGTGTGTGTGTGTTTTGTGACCCTTTCTCTGCATCTCAGTCATGCACCAGGTTGTCCCATGGAGTCATGTAGCACTGAAGCATCCCATTTAGAGAGATTAATTTACAACAACACCATGTGTAATGATGATCTTGTGGCCTGGCTGGTTATTAATACGTAAATACGGTGGATTAGTCTGCTCGCAGACTCGCGCATGGAGGCCAGGATTACGGAAAAGCGCAGGAGTTTTGCTGCATGCCGCTTGCCTCATACACACGCACATGTGCACGCAAATACACAGACCACCTGAAGCACCCAGAAAGAGGATGATTAGTTCATGGTTAATCTTCTCTATTGAGGTTGATCTCTGCATGTCTGACGCCACCCCTCCCCCAATTACACTCAAGTACGGCTCGCCAGATAACGTCCAGGTCAGACGCGCACACCCACAAACACTCTCGCAGGCTAAGCCTTTACATTAGATGCTGCCCACAGGACTGTTTTAGACCCTGCATTACACATGGACTCACATACACTGAACATTTAAACACCAAATGGATTGAAGGACACTGGAGGGAATCTGCATCGTTTTCCTGCTTTGATAGCTGTATGCTTGTTCGAATCAGCCATAGGCTTCCAAACTGGCTCACATCAAAAGCCACGTCTCTCCCGTCACATGGTCTGCACAGGAAACATGATAATAGCTCCAATCATGCTGATTCAATCAGGGCTTCTCCTCGAGCATTCTGGAGCTAAATAGTTCCTTGTTGACTACATACACTCACAACTCTGCAAAAACCACAGAAAACTAGAATCTGAAGCTCTAGGCTAATGTACGAGAAACATTAGGGAACAGCAATGGGAGTCAGTAAAACCACTCTGTATTTTCTTAGGTGTTTCAATATTTCAATATTGAATATTCAATAATCAATATTTTTTATGTTGTCAATAATGTCAGATTGTGCACGAATTATATTGTGAAATAGTATTGCATTTGTAAATAACTTGTTATTTTTAATGATATTTTTATATATTTTATATGTCATTTATTCCTCTGATGACAGAGCTGAGTTTTCAGCAGCTGAATGTAATTGTCTTAATTTACTAGAAAATATTCAAAATTTTGGGTCTGGCTTTAACTTTGTTGGCTGTCTGTTTAAAATATTTGATAGTAAAACTAGAATTTTTTTTATAGAATTTATTATAGAATTGACTTTTGTCTTGATTTTATAGAAAATAATCAAAATGCTGGGTTTGGCTTTAACTTTTTTGGCTGTCTGTAAATATTTCAAATTAAAACTATAAATAGCTAATATATTTTTCTATATTATCTCAATCCAAGTGATCCAGTCAAATCACGATTCATAAAATCCATTCATGCCATCTGTACTCCTTATTTCTTGTTGAATATTCTGTTTCACTTAGTAGTAGGGAACATTATGTACGTTAAGCGTGCTGCAAATGGCTTTACTTTTAAAGGTATTGGTAGAGTAAGTAAGTGATAATGTACAGTTGGTCATTATCTCAAAATACCCAATGTGTAATCAGGGACCCAATGCAAAAGCAGATTCGTTAATATGAGCTGAAATTATTTCATTATGTAAAAAGCAAGATCACATAATAGAGACATAAAACTTGCTCAGCGATGAAGGAAATCGGTGCTCAGGGACAATGCTCAATTATTCAGTTTAGCCGCCATTATGCAAAAACATTTGACTGCAATTGACCAATCAGAATCAAGCTGTGTAATAATGAACCAAAATCTATTTTATGTGCCTAATTGTCAACTGAAAAAGAAGAGAATTTAGTGAACGCTCTGTGCAGATCATATTTCAATCTCTTCTCATGGTAACAGATTCACCGGGGCCTTGTTTAACCCGTGGCCGTGACTCTGCTGCTGTGGGTCGGCCGTGCGATTAGTGCAGCTCAATCCATCTACGTTATGGCTGAAATAGCTCCACATGAAGTAGTAAGCACAACCTCCTGACCCAAAAATGAGGGGCTTAAGAGACCAGCTGTGTGTGTGTGTGTGTGTGTGAGTGTTCGCCCGGGAGAAAGAGAGTGCATGATTCAAATGTTAAACCTTTATATGTGTGTGTGGGAGAGATTTGTAAGAGAGGAGAAGAACAGGTAAAAGTGTAGCGATAAACCCTATTTATAAATCCCTCTTCCTTTAGCGTCTATCTCTCCTAATCTCTCTCTCCTGTGTCTTTCCGTTCCCTTCCTTCCTCTCGCTGTGCTTCCTCTCCCTCATTCACCAGCGCACCTCTGCAAACGTGCATTAACTGCATTTGTGTACCTGAGTGGGGTTTTATCACCTTTTTGTCGCCATCTCGGATTTGTTATCGCGCACGATTAATGAGGTCGTTGTATGAAATAACGCAGACTAACTGCTAACACATTTATCCACCCTATCCCATCATCACAGGGTGTGTCGTCCTGGAAGAGGACACAGGAAACAAGAGCGCAATAATGCACCAATTAAACAAGCACTCTTCATACTGTGTGTGTGTGTGTGTGTTTCCATCTACTCAAAATGTACTCATCTCCTCTTTTTTTCATTCACACTCTCACTCACACTCCCACACACTCAGGGCGGCATCATAGACAATCATCGTGTCTGAGGACATGGCACAGGAAATCAGGGTTGTCTTGGAAACGGGGCCTTATTGATTAAGTGGTCATCATCGCTCAGCACATGCGGCTCAGAGGTGGACAGGGTTGTCCAACAGTCTCTCCTCTTTTGTTCTGTCTTTCGTTCTCCATCCATGTTTCTTTTCCATTTTTCCTCATCCAAATCCCAACCAGGTGTCTGTCTCTCCCACTTGGGTAATTTTGATATTTAATTGTCATGGCTGTTATATATATATATATATATATTAGGGTTGGGCCGATAGACGATGCCATCGTCCATCGCCGATGGCTGACAGACATCATGATGTTGAGCCGACATCGTGATTCCTTCCCCCCCACCCCCTCTTCCGCAATCCGCCACATCCCAATACCCTACTCCCCTACCAATACTTTCTCTCGCAATTAAATCGTTGGGTAATTATACTGTACATAAATTGCGGGTATCAGGGAGCTGCTACTAATATGCAGGGCATTGAAACCACTTTCGAATGCGCGCTCTCATTTCACTTTCACTTTTGAGATTCGCGATCACACGGACTCTATACTACGGAGCGGCAGTACTTACCACACATTTTACAAGATTAGATATTTGTCAGTTGTGCTCAGTATCTGGAAATCATTCGCTATTGTCCTATCTGTCATCTCTCCTTACTCTGTGTATGTGGTAAGTGTGGTAAGTAACTTTCATGTGCTGTAATGTAACGGGCAACTGCTAGCTAGCGGCTAATGTCCCTTTAGTGGTTCCGTAGAACGCGTTATTTGTTTTCCGTGCCTTTCTGCATACGGATTCACGCTTCGGGCACACCCCTAACCCCGCCCCCCGATGTCATCGTCTATCACGATGTTTCACTGTAGACATCGTCCGATGCCAATTTGGTTAACATCGCCCAACTCTATATATATATATATATATATATATATATATATATATATATATATATATACACACACACACAGATACATACATACATTACATTTTCATGCCTCAAAACTTATAAAAAGAATCACCACAAATTTTTTTAAAATAATTATATAGAATGAAAATGATTAAATAAAAACTAAATGAAAAACAAGTTCCTTCTATAGTTTCAGTTTAGTTTTTATTTTACTTTTAATTTCCAGTTTAGTTTTTCATAGCATTCATCCAATAATTATGTTTCAGTTTATTTTACTTTTTTTAAAATGTGTAATCATAGACTGAAAACTATCCATAGTACTACTGTATGTAAGAAACTAGAATTTCCATTGTTTCATTATTTTTTTGTTATAAAACTCTAAATCTAAATATACTGACAAACTTGAAACTGAAACAAATTCTATTGACAACTATAATGAAACAAAAACTATTAAAAACTAATTTTCTGTACTTTCAGTTTAGTTTTTCATCGTGTAGGTTTTTTTATACGTTAAATTTAGTTTTCTGATTATATTTCATTTTACTCATAAAATTATCAAAAAAGAACCTAAATTGGACACTTGTTAAATTAAGAATTCAAACCTTGAAAATTACTCTGACAAAAACAGTTGCGTGTTTTTGTTTAACCCCCCCCCCCCCCCCCCCCCACTCTCTCTCTGAAGACATGATTCTACAGTTCCTTATTTGATATTTATCTCTCTTTTTCACTTGTCATGTGCTCATGTTCACTCCGTCTGGTTCTTCCTGCTCTAGAGTTTGACTGTCAGATGTCAGATGTTTTGATCTCTGTCTTGGAGCAGTGAAAAGACTTTAATGCATTGGGAATTTACAGTAGGAAATCAGGACAGAACCACTGTCGTTATTGCCGTTGGCTGGCAGTGTAATATTTTGAGTTTAGACAGATTAAGTCAGGGTCCACAAGTCCAAGATCCATTTAGATCCTGAAAGAGCTTTTACAGTTTATATGACTCTAGCTTCAGGCCACAGATGTGTGTGTAGCTTAGGTTTTGGCCTACAGACCAGCCAGGCTTAATAAACACATAATGTCTTAATAAAAATCTGAAAATGCAGAAAGGTTTATGTTAAGGTTAGGGGATAGAAAATATTAACTCTGTGTAAAAGAAAATATATTTTAATAGAAATAGAACTGTCTAAAACAATAGAAGTCAATGGAAGCTTCTAGTGTGTTTGAGAAATTTAAAGGGATAGTTCACCCAATAATCAAAATTCTGTCATCTCTTTAGGTGTGTAGCAACAACCTTTAAAGGGATAGTTCACCCAAAAATGAAAATTCTGTCATCATTTACTCATCCTCAAGTAGTTCCAAACCTGTATGAATCTTTGTCTTTGTTCTGCTGAACACAAAGGAAGATATTCTGAAGAATGTGGGAAACAGAGCAGTTCTGGGGCACCATTGACTTTGACTATTTTTTTTCCTACTATGGAAGTCAATGGTGCCCCAAAACAGCCTGGTTACAAACTTTCTTCAAAATATCTTCCTTTGTGTTCGGCAGAGCAAAGAAATTCATACAGGTTTGGAACTACTTGAGGGTGAGTAAATGATGACAGAATTTTCATTTTTGGGTGAACTATCCCTTTAAGTCTGATTGTCACATGCATTTATGTAACCTCACTGAGCATGTGTGTGTTGTAATAGTGCATCATCTATCTCCTCTTCTGATGTTCCAGAGGACTGAGACGCTGTGGAATGTAAACACATGAGTAAAATAAACTGCTATTATCGAAAGTAGCTGGTGTGTTTGTGTGTAAAGAGACACTGGATGTTGCCAAGTTGGCAATAGTAGATAGTTTCATTTTAAATGTATCTAAATGTATCAGCTGGGAGATTGCAAGCTTCGTTGTCTGAACTCCCACCATATTTGCATAAAGTTAAACTCTGCTCAACTTTGTCGCATCCTCCCTGTCACTCATGTCACCTCAAACCTCCAACTCTCATTAAAAATGAATGACTTTCAGCTGTACAAGTGTGAACTGCCCTTAAGAGAGTTTGTGTTATGTGGAGGGTAACATTTTTGCAGCACTTGCACAGATCAACCTTGAATAACTCAATCCTGAATGACTAAATTATTGCAAAATAATCTGATGGAACCTTTGAAATACTCAAATTAGGGCTAAAGTTTCTTAAAATGCTTAGCTATCAGATTTAGTGAGAGCGTGGACCGTTTCCAGATTAATTTTGCTTAAAATTTAAGATGCTGTTTAGTAGTAAAGCGTGAGAACGTTTGGGGAATGAAAGTGCGCCACTCTTTTGAACAGCTGGGGAACGTCACATCATGGAAAACTCAAAAGAAAAAGCATATCGGTTCGTAGCGAGTTCAACAGGAAGTTGAGGTTGTTCCTGCCAAGGTCATGACCCAGGAAGTACATTACCTCAGATAAGGGCTGGTGGGAATTCAGCCATTGTGGCAGTGTCACGAGAAGAGAGGATGTGGATAGTATGAACTGTGTGAGAGGGATGGTGTGAAGGAAAGCTAGGCTAAATAAAGTCAGACATTGGATTCTCTGTTCTCTTATATCTTGGACTCAGAATAGTGATGTGTGTTCATTGCTTGAAACAACATTTCATACAAGTTTCAAACCAAAGAATTTGCCTCAAGTAAAACAGATAATGTGATTTTACACATTGAAATAGCACCTTTCTCTCAAAAATATGAGACACTTAAACTGCTGTTGAAAAGTCGGTAAGAAGTCTCTTATGCTTTTCAAGGCTGCATTTATTTTATCATAAATATGATAAAAACATTATTGTTGTGAAACATTACAATAAAAAGTTTCTATAATAAATAATCAATCAATCAATCCATGGTTCTTCACAAATTACTCTAATAAAATTATTTAATGCTCAAGAAACTTTTATTATCAAGGTTAAAAACCGTTGTGATGCGGAATGTTTTTTTTTTTTTTTTTTTTTTGTGATATATTTTTTCATGGTTCCAGAAAAGGCAGGGTTCAAAAGAAAAGCCTTTACCTTTAATAATACTAAAAAGTATAACATATTATAAATGTCTTTAACTTTTGACCAGTGTTACATATACTGAAAAAAGTATTAATTTATAAAAAAATATATATATATAGGCTGCTGCTAATATCTCTGTTGTTCTAGGTGTGATTTTACACCATGTTTAGCAATGAATCTGAAAAGGTAATATAACACTCTTCATCGGTTTGCATGATTTAATGGCATTAATGAGTGTGTTAACATGAACAACAAAAGATAATGATCAAAAATCATCTTAGAATGCAAGAAATCTGTGTTTACATGAGATTTGAATGTTTAGCTGATTAAAGGTGTACTGATACCACTTATTTTGTTTTCGATACAATACCGATACTGTTAAAAGACAGTATTGTCGATATTGATACCGATATACAATACTTCTAAACTGAACTTTAAAATTATAATGTATTAAATTAGGGCTGCACGATATTGGAAAAAAAATTGCGAATTTTGTTTTTCTCAATATATATCTTAGATTTTAAATGAAAAAAAAATCAAGATTGGGGTGAATCGAGTAAATGTGAAAATAAACAAATTACATGATCTGCGTGGCTCTTACCTTGTTACACCTGACACGCGAGACGCCACAAAAATGAACCCATTCAGTATGCTGTCTGTCTACACTGATGCATGCGCGGCGCGACAAAAATCCCGGTCTAAATCCCCGCTCTAACTATGCCTCGCTCTATTTATGATGATACCACTTATTTTGTTCCAGTTAGACAGACGATATGTCGTGGCATCCATGGAAAACACCACCGCTTTCTCCTTCTTTCCAAAGCGCTCTAGCTTGCGCTTTCGTGGCTGTAAGCAACCGTAAGCGCTCTCCTCGAAGCCAGTCAGCAAAGGATTGATTTCGATATTGATACCGCTATTTAAAAATATATCTCTGTAAGCTGTCGCGTCTGGTGTACAGTGTTCTGAGCAAAGAAAAAACTGAAAAATAACTTTCGCACATCCTGCGAAATTGCGCACATGAAATGAAACGATTATGAAATTATTAATTTACTAAGAGTAAAATGGGTAATGATACCACTTAACTTTATATTTGAAATGCATTTTAACATTCAATATGCCTTAATTGCAACTTATTAGGTTATAGTTTTGTTTACACGTGGTTAAAATATGTTTACTGTAGTGGTAACCATGAAAATCTACAAATATAGCTGAACTACGCTCACTTTACTAAAACCATGGTTCATTTTCATAAGGGTCTGCCAGTGACAGGCTGTTGCATGCATAAAATGCAGCCCTTGTTTGAATACACTGTCAGAAGTGAGTGAACACTTTCTGTGATTGATTGATTCTGTCTTGAAACATTTGCATGTGTTCAGATGAGCAGGAAAATAGTCTTATCCTACACAGTTATTCGCTAACAGGTTATTCAGCCATTTCAATGTATATTGTATGCATACATTTTTTGTTAATTAAAATCTTTGGTAAATAAAACACCTTAGTATCGCTATTTGTTTATTTGAGTATCGATACTTTCGATACTCGCATCAGTATCGATATATCGATACTTCAGGTATCGGTACGCCAATTTACATGATCTAAATGATTTGAATGAACCCCTAAGTTGAATGAACGATAGTAATAGATTTTTATTTTTTCCTGTCTGTGCTCCCATTTTTATTTTTATTTTTATTGAAGATGTTTTTTTATTATTATTATGCAAGTAAAGAATGTGACAATGTTTACATGTGCCAAATACAGAATCCCATGGACCAAACATATAACATATAAGTAAACAAAATAGGCTAGGTAAAGAAGGTGACAATATTCACATGTGCCAAATATAGAATCACTTGGACAAACAAACATATATACTGATAGCCAACATTACAAGTCCGTTCTGATTAGCTCCTGTATTTGCATTCATATGTCTGTGAGCATGCATGCATGTGTGTGTGTGTGTGTGTGTGTGTGTGTGTGTCATTGTGTCTAGGGGTGGGGGAGGAAGCATACAACTGAAATAGCCTAGTATCTTAACAGATTAATAACAGATATAAGTAGTATAACTTATGAAAAAAAAGGAGACAATAAATGTTATTAGCAACAATAATAACCATAATAATAATAATAATGATTTCATTAAGACTGGGAAAGGGTGGAGGACAATGAAGAGGGCAAGTAATAATATTAATAATAATAGTATTAAATTATAGATTAATACGAACGATAGTAATATTGATGCTTAGCAAACACCACTAGTAATCTCACAATGCTAAAAGCCTAATCACTCTCAGATATCTTCTTCCAGGAGATGCTCAACCGCTAATATTGTAGCCTGACCTCTCTTTCTCTCGCTCTCTCTCTCTCTCTCTCTTTGAAACTGAGACGTTGATGACTTTGGTGTGTTTTCTTTCCATGTCTCTCTGGTCTTTTTCTTGCTCCTTTCTTTCTCTCTCTTTCAGTTCTTTGTTCCACCCTTTTTTAATTTCTCCTGCTACATCAAAGCTCAGGCTGGTGTGTAGGCGGTTAAATATGGGCCCAATGTCAACAAGCTCTCTACTTTTTTCACTTCTCCTTCTCTTTTTCTTCTTCTTCCGAGACCTGGAGGACATGCCCTCCAGCACAAACACTATGTACTTTTCTATTTTCCCAGTAAAACATCCCTTTCGATCTTTTCGTTTAGAAAGAAATGTCACTTTCTTGTCACCATGTCATGGGAAATTATCTCAGAAGGACTAACCGTCTTCATTACCACCAGTTGAACTCGAATTCAAACCTACAGTTACAGAGTCATATCACAGAAACTTCTTATGATGCCACAGAATGACTCTGAAAACAAACTCATGCTGTCCAGATAGGCAGCGCAGCAGGTTTTGAGACAAAGTCATAATTAGAAGTCTGGGGATTTTACAGTACTGACTCATTATAAATCATCTATTAGCACCAGATATTCCTGCAAGCTTAGAGACGTCACAGTTTTTCTTTATCATGGATTCTAGGCTGACTTAATAAAGCTGTCTGGGGATATAAGAGGAGGATGAGACCCAGACGCAGGGAGGATTGAGGAGAGGTCTGGAGCACACCTGGTTTACACACACACAGCGCTCTAGTGTGGGTTCTGATAACTTCCATTTGTTCAGTTTCCGTTTGATTTCTTTTTAAATAAGGAAAAGATGTTGTTAAAGATAGAAAAAGGAAGGGGGGAGGACTGTGAAACGGCACAGGAAAACACGTCAAAGCAACAGTTCTAGTGTGACGTGGCCCTGGCTGGTGGAGACTCATTGGGGAACAAATTCAACTGAATGAATAAATAACACACATATGAGAACACGCACCTGTCGAGTTGATGCTGTCCAGAGCATTTTCAGTATGTCTAAACTTCTGTTTTTGTATTGGATACATGGATACATGTTTGAGTCTGTACAGTGGCAACAAAATATTTTTAGGCCAAAAAACTGACTTTTCATTTCATTACAATAAAACTGGTTTGTGTGTGTGTGTAGGGCACAGGCGCGGACTGGCCATTGGATTCGGCTGGGAAGCATGCAATCTATGATCGTGTACAGTTGCTGACGCTCGCTAAAGCATGCAATAGCTTTCTTATGTGCGCTGTTTTATCGTTTTCACTTTCGCTTTCGAAATCGATCATGTTCAGCAAGGAGGGGAGAGGATGAAAAGTGGGGGGCACCATAACTCGTTTGGGCGGGCACGGCCCGCGAATGCCCCCCATTGGCGCCGGCCCTGTGTTCAGGGCTCCAGGTGCAGGTCAGTTTCCTCTGTAATACGCTATAGTTTTGTATTTATTAACCTAGTTGAGTATTAAACTGCTAGCACCTGTTAGGCTGTCAGTAGCACCCCATTATCATCAGTCAGAATACTGTGCTAAAGGACATCATTACTGATTGGAAAGTTACATTAATAAATTTAGCAGGCAGATATTCACATGGATTTATTGTATAGAAATGGAGGGAGCTAGAGCAAACAGCAACACAAAAATATCAGTCAGCCCAAAAATACAATAGTGTTCAGTATTAGGATTTTCAATGTAATAATTTTGGCACTTAGGCACTTTAGAAAATTAGTTTTAATATATTTGTATGAATTATAGGTTTGTTAAATCTTGGGTATTTAAGTCATTTTAAGAGAAATAACAACATTATGTGCAAAAAAATTGCAATGAGTGTGGTTATGTTTTGCAACAAGGTGAACACAGTTCTGTTAATAACAGACCTGCTGTATAGTAGTATATACAAGAAAAATAGTGACAGAGATATGGAGAAAATTAAGAAAAGGAAAAGGGAAGTGAAGGTGCAGTTAAAAAGAGAACCTTTAATTATTTTCCATGGCCCCGACTAAAGACTTAGACCTTTTTTTGATGGTCATACAGATGGGCTAATATAGGGTTGTCCATGTTTCAGAATTTGTTGTGGGTGTATGGGATGGCCAGGATGAGTAAGCCTGACAGTCAATATATATATATAACATTGTTATTTTTTTTTACTACCCACAGTAATTGACAGTCAATGGAACATTATGTCCATTTCCCCGCCCATCAAATATTTATAGCAAATATTTTAACCTCAATATAACAAATTATACATCATTTGACATCATTATAACAACTATTTTAACATCAAATATTTTCTAATTGGTTGTAATTATCACATCGAGTAGCAGTTTCAGTTAGTGTGGACCAAATGTTTTATCGCTCCTGTGTAGATGTTTTTAGGGCCACTGTGTATGTATGTTTGAGAACAATCACAGCGAAATACTGTGTTAAATGAATGCCTGGGTTGATTATGCACACTTTGTGTCTACAAAGAGAATTAGGGGTTAAAAGTGGGTGCCAGGAGGGGCAGCTTTCCCCCAAGCCTTGTGCAGTAGAGCATTTAAGCCTTGTTGTAAAGCTCTCTCTCTCTCACACACACACACACACACACATCATGAGCACATGCTTATAATGCCGGCCTATAGTCCAGAGATCATGTCTTAGAGTAATAATCATTACACTCACAGTCTGTGTCTGATTGTTGCTGCAAACCCACAGGTGAGTGAGTTTGTGTGTGTGTAGAGAGACGGCAATCAGATGATTGTAATCTCTAATCTCTGTTGTTTATCTGACGTGCTATTTGTTTCTCTCAGATTAAGAGGATGTTTAGAGCTCCGGTGTTTTTGGTATTATTATTCCTCACTAATTGTGTGTGTGTTTTAGAGAGTAAAAGCATTAACAAATGTGATAATTTGAGAGCGCGATTAGCCTATTTGACCACTGTTGTTGTGTATGTGGTGTGTGGGTGTGTGTGAGGAGGCGTGTGTTGAAGATCAGCAGATGATCTGTGTATTTTTGTAAGCTGTGGTCTCTTTGCTACACCGATGATGACGAAGGCCTTCATGCAGATCAAGAATGTCTGAATGAACAAAGACCAGTCGGTATTTCTTCTCGCTTTTGTGCTCATCTGCATGTGTTAATGTGTGTATGTGAGCGTTTTGTATTTGGTTATTTGGTCTGGCAGGTAAATGTCACGCATGGGAGTGTTGCCTAGCTACAAAAATCAAATGCCATTAGCCCAATGAGAGTGAGAGTGTGTTTCACATTCCTGACAAATAACATGTCCACAACACCGCGCCACTCATCTGCATATACACACACTTCCTGTTTCCTTTTCATTTCATCAAATAATTAAAAAGCAAATGGTGCGTCCCTTTGAACTCTTTATTGATGATGTTCTGAGTGCTTATGGAGGACTCGTGCTTTGTTACTCGTGTTTCTGACTCTGGTTTTAGACAATGGATTTTTGCTGCGTTCACCTCTAGTTGGAATTACTGTAATTACGAGATGATAACTCTCAGATTTTACTCTGAGCTGCTCACAAGTAATTTTTGCGGCAGTTTTCATAACACCAGAATGGATCCATTGTGGCTTTGTTCGTAATGTCTTAATCACAGTATTAAATCACCTCTGTATTTTATTTCAGAATATTGAAGAGCAAAGGGTCCGTTCACACAGATTGCATTTCGTTTTTGCATTCCATTGTGATGCTTTTCCATTGTTTTTCTTTGTAAACATGCACTAGATGGAAGTGTTTGACCGCATCTTGCATCTTTTTTAGCAGCTCCTTTATGACACAATAATCAAAATGTGATGCTCAAGTTTTAAGAAATTCAAATTTGAAAAAAATTGTCTCTAGACCTTGCATTTTTTCATTCCACTACCATACGTCTCACAGAAAAATGCATTCTGTGACATCATGATATCTGTGATGTGTAGAGGTAGCTGATGATGTCACAAAGGTTAAGTGAGGTCTTGTAAAATTCCATGTTTAGAACTTTTAATTAAAGGGATAGGGAATTTCGACAAAGATGTTCATGAGATTCACAACTTGGAAACTCCACCAAAATTTATCTGAATTTTTACATGGTGCATTGAGTTGCTGTTTTCTTTGTGTAAAGGCAGTGATTGTCTCATCATTTCTAGCTATTTATTTAGATGTTTCTTTAACATCATAATAATCCAACAATCAAACATTGATTATAAAGTAGCTAAAGTAGCTTATGCCAAATTTACTCTGCAAAGGTGGCCCAGAAGCCATGTCATGTCATGTACTGCATTTACACAGCAGCATACTTTGATAATAGTGGCTGAGGTGGGTCTGGGCAGGCATAATTTAATATGGCTTTAATGTGGCATTGCATTTTTACACTGAATTCTCTATCACTTTTAAATTCTTGTAAGCATTTTTACTCTGCCAATCAAATAGTTCAGAATGAAGCTGAAACAAAATTAACAGATTCGTGTCACTGACAAATGCTGCAAACAAGGAAAGTCAGAGTGGTGTTAAACTAAATATCATCACTTTTGGAACACCGCTCAGCCAATCAGATTACAGGACCGGAACTAACTGTTGTATAATAGAAAACTAGGCAAAAAAGGGTTTACAGATGTTTCTGTTTGTTTTATTCCTAAAGTGTGCCAACACAACCAAAACTGCCTTTGGGTCTGCTTCAAAGCTTTCAATCCTCTCCTTTCCTCTCTTTTCTTTTGCTTTTTCCCATTTGCACTTAAGGGGGAATCAGGGACAAACCGTCTATCAGTCACTAAAACACACACACACACACACACACACTTCTCCGCACAGCATTGCGTCACACCCTCCCATTGTGTTTATTAAAAGCTGCATATGTGAGTTTCCTGAAGTGTCAAAGGATCCGCAAAGTTTAAAGGACAAACGCGCACAAATGTTCACCTTGTCTATCTTTTAAAACTGTCTTGTGTGCATGTGTTTGTGTGTGTTGAGAACTATCACAGGAAGGGTTGTGTTCAGGGTCACATTGACTAATAAAATTAGGTCAGTGTGGGTAGTTCAATACCAATGCTCCTCTCGAATGCTCTTATGATGCTAGGACAACATTTAAGCTCAATATAATATTGTCGTATTATGCAAGAAAATAATGAATTTGTTGTGTGTGCACTTGTCTAGGTCAGAGATCCCATTAGTAAAGGTGAGAGGAAATTAGAGCTGTGTTGTTTTACATTGAGCGATTTGTCAGTGTGCACATTGATTTCTGTCTGCGTACATCTTTCTCTTTCTCTCTGACACACACGCATACACAAGTCACAGACAAAGAGAAGCTTCACTATGTCAATATGTCTGTCCCTGGTGACATCATCTATCTGCCGGGTCAGTCGTTTTATCTATTTTACCGTAAAAGACCCCCTTTATACACATTCCTGAACTTATTATGCACAATTATATAGAGCAAAATGTTTGTATTTGTAATCTTTTATGCATATTGCTCCTTTTCCAAACCACCTGACTTCATTCTGGCATGTAACGCCCACTTTTTGCAATCCAAGCAATAGCTGATGGATAAAAGCCAGACCTGCATTACATTTTTTCTTGTTGAATATTATATTTCACTTGGAAATACAGTACAGTATGTAACATTAGTTCAAATAAAACGGGTTGAGGATGTTGTTTCATGTTGACTGTAAATAGTGCTGTGTGTGTGTCTGTAGGAAGGCCGTTAAAATCTTGTGATTGGTGATCAAAGTAAAAACAGGACAACTGATCCTTGTCACTTCTTGTAATTAGTGACCACACCAACATCCAATCCCTTTTTTTCTCTTCTCCCTGTGCCTCTCAGCGCACACACATTTACACTCTCTCATGGCTGGTTAGGTTAGATATATCCCGGCTGCCTGTGATTGTGTAAGTGATTGCTGTCCTGCCTGTTTAGTAGTGTGTAATGGAGCAGCAATGGATGGATCAGTGAGCTCCATGAGACGGGGGGCTCAACCCCACCTCACTGCCCAGGAACAAGATACCCTTCTGGGGCTCAGGCAGACAATAGTTTGAAGAATCTTGGAGATTGCATTTGTAATGGAGGTTTTTGTTTGTTAGGGATTGAAAATGCTCTACATTACCATATTTTTTTTTGGTGTTGGTAAGGTAAAAAAAAGTAGTTTTGAAAAGTCTCTTATTGCTCATGTGCGCTGTATTTATTTGATTAAAAATACAGTAAAAACTGTAATATTGTGAAATATTATTATGATTTAGAATAACTGTTTTCTGTTTTAATGTATTTTTAACATGTAATTTCTTCCTGTATAGCAAAGCTGAATTTTCAGCAGTCATTACTCCTGTCTTAAGAGTCACATGATCCTTCAGATATCATTCTGATATGCTGATTTGGTGCTTAAGGAACATTATTATCAATGTTGAAACAGCTGTGCTGCTCTGTATTTACATTTTAAATGTATACATTTTGCTGAGATATCACGATGCAATTTTATTTTGTTATTATTTTATGTGCTAACATGTCACAATACTGTTGTAATGTATTGCTACATACTCATATTCTATATATTTTTTGTACTTTGTAAATATGCAAATTGAGATTCATCCTTTAAGATCTGATTTGGGCTGTTAATGATAAAGACAGCAAAGCTCAACACAAAGTAACTGATCGTTTATTTGAACATTTTCAAATTATTAGCATTCCCTAGTAAAAGATTGATATATTTAAAATACAGTTATTTCAAATTTATGAACATATTTACTGACATAACGCTCGAGACTTACTATTTGGAGTACTATTTGTGCACAATGCACATGTCTTTAAATGCAAGATATTTAAAGTGCACCTGAAGTATACTTCCAATAGTTCCACTTTAGCACAATCAAATATACTTCAGTATATCTTTAGTTGGATTTCAGCACTACATCTCCACAAGTAAAGTGTACAAAATTTTGTACAAAATTAGTTGTTTCAATTTAGCAGACTTTAAGTATACCAGTTTAGTATACCAAAAGTACAATTGCAGGGTATTTGAATTAAGTACATAAATATGTAAATGTATTTGTAGTATACTTAGCATGAAATTAACATTTTAGTATATTTATTTTTCACTAGGGTCGGCCAATAATTGTGTCCACAAATGGGCCTTGACAACCGATAACTTCTGTGTGCATTTTTTTTTTTTTTTTGACTAAATATGCTGATTTCAATTCAAAGATTTTCTGTAAGTCTCATTTGCGCTCATTAAACATATTATGTTTATTTTAGTTTGATATGAAAAACCTGTATCTGTCGACCACTGGTGTAAATTATTTCTGTGTTATTACAGTCACCAGAGAGCGAGTTGCAAGGGGCTGTGAAGCAAACAGAGAGTGAAATTTGCAGATCTGTGCTGTTTCTGCGTGTGACGTGGGAGAGTTTCTGGGGTTGTTTTGTTGACTCATCCCTCTGCCTCCAGTGCGAGTCTTCGAATGTGTGTGTGCGAGTGTGTGTACGCCTGTGGCATCTCTTCACCTCTGTAAGTGTCAGGCTGTCTGAATGATCAGCTTTATGAGACCTGACCTTTAAATACAAGAGTCTGAGCAGCCCCCTCTCTCTCAGTCTTCCTCTCTGACCATGTGTGACAGGATCTGCCTCGGGCGAACACTCCGTCCAGATGAATATGGACTTTGACAGCGATTCTTTGTCTTTTCAAGTCATTAACAGTTTTTTTTATACCACTGTATATACTCACAGCCCAATCTCTCACAGATCAAATGCTGTTATTTTGACTATTTTAGGTCGGAAAGAGAGGGGCGGCTTATCTGTTTCTCCTCCCCCATCTCCACTGCCCCGTTAACAAGAATAGTCATCCTTGCTGCACACTTCACCTGTTCCCACAATCCAACAGCTGAGACTGTGAGTGGGCCCCATGTCGGTCTGGACCACAGACCGGTTGAATCCAGTTTAAGGTGTTTTCAGTCTGGATGTGCTGCATTAGAGAGAGAAAAGCACCATCCACTAGCCAATTAATTATATAATAGTATATAATTAATACTAAAATAATATTGCATCATGGCTGGAATGCTATGACCAATCAGAATCTCTTTTATAAGATTATTTTAACATGATGTTCTTAATCATAACAAAATATTCTGTCCTCTTTGTCTGACTCACTTGAGCTGTTTGGGAAATGCCCTGCATACACACACACACACACACACACACTCTGACAAATATACTCAGATGCTCTTAAAATGACTAATCATATCTGAGTCACTGTTGGTTTGGATGTGTGCATAAGAAAGTGTATCAGTGTGTGCTGTTCAGTGGTTTGGTTGAGTTGGTCAGTCAGACAGACTGTTCAATGTCTCGTCTAGACACCACTGGCTCATTCACTCGTTCTTTTATTGATCATTTCATAGATTAAAACTTTTGGACAGTGTTTGTGTCCAAGAGAGTGAGCAGACACTATTACATGTCTGGAAAAACCACCAAACAGGGAAGTTTCTACCAGAGGAATATTTTATAGCTCAGAGGTTGCTCTTTTATGGCTCAGGAGAATTAATAGTGTTTGCAGTTATGCTTCATTGAAGTATCAACTTAATCTCAGAGGATTTATAAACTTCAAGATAAATAAAAGTATTAAACATGTTTAAAAATCATGTGACTCAGATCATTTAATTTTGGAAGTACTGGATGAGAATTGTTTGAGTTTATATTGAAATCTATTGCATTTGGTTGAAGTTGTTTGGTATCTTGGCAAATCCAAGCACAAGAGACAAGAGATGTCCATCTCCTTAACTGAGGCCGATATGTTATGCATCATGATGCATAGCCAACGATACGATACATTAAAGATGCATATGAAGCAGCTACCGATGCGATGTGATGCAATAGGATTCACCCCTATCACGATGCAGTGTGATCTGATTTCAATTTGATTCAACATAATGCAATACAATGCAATACAATGCAATGGAAAACATATGATGCTATGCAATTCAATATTGTACAGATAGTTCGCTTTTATTTCTTTGGTTGAGACAGCAAATCATAAATTAACTTAAGTGGCTTCTGACCCCTAACGCCTCTGTCTCTGTAGTGTTGTGGTATGTTATATTCACGTAACAGCAGTGGTAGAGAGAGAATTCGCTTGAGAAACAGTTTAGAGAGGAGAAATCAATCTACATATAAAATATTGGTCACAAATTATTGGTCACTTTCTAAATATTAAAAGTATAGTGCATCTAATCATATATGAATAAACTGTTTTTTACCGATGCACACTTTTTTAAATCGCATTGTTAACTTTTATGCCGATGCACCAATCCATATCGGTGAATCTTACCATCCCTAGTCAATATTTAAAACTATAGAGATGACAAATTAAAGATTTTAGTTTAGTTTAGTTTATAGTTTTTAGAATCGGTGGCTGCTGATCTCCACAGAAATTTCCACAGAATTTGAACACCTGTCGTTCACAACATTATACATATTATCTGCCTCTTGCATGCTCCTTGATTTTGATTAATTTGATTATATTTTCTGCTACCAATAGAATTTAGTAGTCTGTAACATATTCAATCCATTTTCCCATTAAAATCTCATTTTACCATTTAAATCCATTCCACAGAATCACACACACTTTCCCTCAAAATAGCACAGTAAATGCAGAAAAACTGATGACCGAAAGAATATATATATTTAATGTATATGTCATATATTTCAACTCTTGCAGTCTGAGTGGGAGAGAGAGAAATCCTCATATCCTGTTGACACAGGTGTGTGGTCACGTCTGTGTGTTCTCATACAACAGTTTGGTGCTTTCTTCATTGTCAGTGTTAATTTTGGTAAAGTTACCTTGACGACGGGACTTTCCCACCCTAAACAAAGTGTGTTATGTTAGCATCTAAATCCAGAGTGCTGACCATGGGCGGCACTGAACCTCTGTCTGATCTGCTTATGAAGACGAGTGTGAAGACAGAGTGAGGCAGAGCTGCTGGAGGGACGAGTGGGAGGAGAGAGAAAGAGAAGGTAGTGAAACTGTATGTATTCAGGTTAGTGAACCATATCTGCAGGTACAGGACTGACTGACTACCCAGCAGGCACGGCAGATGTTTCCTCTTTATATCTACAGAACGGTGAAGCACAAACACACATGAACAGACACAAAGTCTAGCACTGCGCAGATACAGAACAGGCTCTGATAATGAACGAGTGCCTCAGCATACCGCCCATATTTCCACTAACAGGTAATGCACTGCTATGAAAAACAAACTTGCTGGTTTAACTTACTCTCAGACGCTAAAATTAGTCTTTAGCCAATCGGCATGTAAATGAAAGAGCATTATTTCTGTGAATGGGGTCAGTCTCACCTCAAACCAAAACACACTAAAGTAAGCACTGACAAACTGAGGAAGCTTGCTTTGTTATCATAGCGCAGGTATGACCGAACTCTCTGACCTTATTTAGAAGAACCCAGTTGCGCTGAGCGAGATTAGCTCAAAATACACTCACATAGTCTCATGTGAAGGCCAGACACACATCCTGCATGGTCAGATGTAAGTTCTCAAAGTCACCTTTGCTCAAACACACACACCTCGCTATGCATTCCTTCTCTTAGCACATCACTTTTATTATCACCCATAAGAACCTGCAGTCGAGCTAAGTGTACATTCGCAATGTGTTTGTGGTTGACATGTGCTCTTCTTCAATGAATAGAGGAGACAGCCTGCTGTGACTAATTAGCTTCTTAGCATTGGCTGGATAATGAAGCACTAGTGAAGTGACGCTCTTAGCAGGGCAAGTGGCACCGCCGCCATCTATGACACTAAGCTTGTGTGCTGACTCCCAGAGGACAGGAAGAGGAAAGGAAAGCCTGGGAGAGCAAGGCGAATGAGCTGTAGGGAGCATGGATATTATGTACTTTTAGTAAAGCTGTAATTCAGTATGTCAGGGCTGTGGCTTTTAGCTGCGCACATGTTCCAGATATATTGAGCTTTTACTGCAGCAACTGACTTTATCTTCTTAGGTTTTCCATAGGGATACACCGTATTGGTTATTATTTGTAACAGTCAGTACTGCACATTTAATTTTAGACTCCTGTTTCAGTCTGTTTTGTATTTTGATTACTTTTCCTGTCTTTTGCTTTTGTACTTTTCCAGAAATGTTAAAAGCTTGAGGGTTTAAATGTTTGAAAGTGAAGAATTTAAGACATAAATATTAGTATTGTAACTTGTGTAAAATAAAACTTATATTTATTATATTATAATTATTTTCAAACATTTGTTCTTTATTTTACAATACAGTTATTTACAATAGTAATATTTGTCTTCATTTTTATAATTACTGTTAAAAAACAACAACAACAAAAATAATAATAATAATTATTATTATTATTATATAAAATAATACATAAACTAAAATAATAGCACAATATATAATAATAATAAAAGCAAAATAAATAAATTAGCAAATAATAACACTAATATATAACAAAATATCACAACACAAAATTATTATTATTATTATTATTATTATTATTAGAGGGTTTTGTCAATTTTAAAGTCCAGTTACAATGTTTTATCTTTTTATGTGAACATGAAAATGTGTCACTAAATTATTGAAATAATAACTTAAAATCTCATGGGGTACTTCAAAAACATTTGAAATCTAAGGTGTTTAAAAGGCAAAAAAAAAAAAAAAGATATATAACTCCTTGAGTTCTTCTTTTCAGTTGTATTTCCAACATCCCAGATGACTTTTGTCATTCAGATTTCCCATCTCTTTGTATCTCTGACATCAGGAACGTCACATGAATACTAAATGCTTTGCAAACTGGGCCACGCTGTGCTCCATCTGCCTCTGTTGCCTCGCTGACGTCTCCTTGGGAACAGGTTGCCCCCTACAGCCCAGAGCAGAGGGTGCAGCTCGGAGCCCAGCCTCTGGAAACAGAAACATAATGATACCGGCCGCATGTGGAACCCGAGTCTTTCTCAGGAGTGGGTTCACAAACTCCCCAGACACCCAGAGACGTGTGCGGTGACAGGCTTTTGTTTGATGTAATGGCTCTGTCTTGTTGTGGTTAGTGTGTGTTTGAGAGAAAAGAATGCTGGGTGGGGATGTGGTTTGAAGCACTGTGTGTGTTTGCCAGTGAAAAAAGAAGTTTGTGCGTAATAAAGGATTGCCATTCAGTTAGAACATGTATGGTCCAGAAGGCTTTACTTAATTTTTCCAGTTCTGCGTTGTTATTTTTCAGTTTTCGAACATCTCTAGCTCAAGATAAGAGCAGAAGTGTGTGCTTGTGTGTATTGAAGCTTTGGTTTATATATAGCTCAGTTCTAGCGCAGGGTGTGTCTTCTTCATTCCTCCAACGCTGCTTCGGTGTGTTATACTTCAAACTATCACAAATCCAGCTATGAGTTTTATCATTATTAGATATAGTTACAAACTTTACTGTTATTGACAGGCACATCCATCAGGTTCAATTCTCTCCACAGGCTTGATTGCCCATCATCCTCTCCATTGGCGCTTGTATTACAAAATGGCTTATACGTGGGCTAACTAGATTTTCTCTATGTGGTTTTTAAGGAGTTCTGAGTGGATGCAAAGGTGCTGCTATGCTGTTGCTTAAGTTTTAAGGGTAGTTTTAGTGAGTTGCAGTGAGGTTTCTAAGTGGCTGCCAAGCCATTGCTATAAATTCTCTAGACAAAAATTGTATGTTAAATCTAGGGGTGTGCGATATTTAGCGTCTTCAATAATATTGTAATTGTTGTTTTAACGATGTGCGAGCTGACATTATCATATATGTCACTGACTGTGCAAAAAAAATCATTCACTGTGTGATGAAGTCTATTATAATGCCCTTTTAATTCAAGTTATAAAAGCAAAAATTATCCCTTTAATATTTAGAAGATATGATATAGTTATGTAATATCACACAAGCAAGAGTGCAATTTTCCCAAATTTTAGCATATGCGCATGATCGCGAATGTGATATTGATTTTATACAACAGTTCAACAAACAAGAAGTTGATATTGAGTGAGTTACATTTTAGACACATATTGGTTTATTTTTCTGATTTGCCAACAAAAATATTTCCAAACTAAGCTGAAGAAGAACATTTGTGCATCTCAGAGCTACACTGCAGTATTTTCTTTCGTGAATTAATCTGTTTTTGAACTATTCATTTGTCAGAGATTCAATAATCCATTCATAAAGACACTTGCTTCATTTCTAAATGAATCAGGCTTTTTGAATGAATAATTAAATTAATCACTCACTCATTAAAGGGATAGTTCACCCAAAAATGAAAATTCTGTAATTTAATTCTGAACAACATGAGGGTGAGTAATTAAGGACAGAATTTTCATTTTTGGGTGCACTACCCCTTTAAGGCACTTGCCACCATCACTGGTGGTTGTAGTGTCATATTTATTAATCCATGACAGGCCTAAACCAGCCAAGATATCAGCACAAAAACACACTCAGCAAAATATAAATGATCATTATCAAAAATATCGAGATATCTTTTTTTTTGTCAATATCACACCCAAATCACTTGTAGAAGTAACAGCACACGTTTCCTCATAAAGATGTATGATCTGAGGAATCATTCAAGTCCATATTACAAATAGTGAGCGATGAGTTATGCATAATTTTTCTTTATTTATGTATACATTTGTGTATTTTTATTCTCATCTTATTTTTTATTATCTGTGTGTTATTGTCTGTGTACTGGAAGCTTGTGACACTAAAACAAATTCCTTGAATGTGCAAACATACTTGACAATAAAGCTCTTTCTGACTTCTGAGACTTTAATACTTATCTTAGAGGTTTGTTCAAATAACAGTAGTATGAGCAACAGTAACAGCAATGATTTCCTTAGCAAGCACCACTAATTAGTCTTTGCAGCTGAAAAGCAACAGTGCAGTATGTGCCTGTTGTAATGAAGGTAAGAAAAAAGCCAACACAGCGATCTGTCGTTATGGTCGAGCCACTCAGGGAGAGTGTTATGATTGGACATTCCACGCATAGCTTCTCTCACCAGGGTTGGAGGAGCGAACTAGAAGCACTCGAACAAACGAATGAAAAACCCAACTATCCATTCTTACTGTAACCTCCATCTAAAACAAACACCAGTCCTCTCGCCGCAAAGATATCTTTGGAAAAGAAACGCGTACCTAAGCCCTAAAAACAACTGTGTTTGCAATGGAAACCCAATTACAAGCCATTAAAGTTTTTTTGTGGAGATCACCCACCTCGTGTTGTCATATGTTGATTCAGGCAGACTTACAGGTATACAACCAGTTACTTTTCATACAAAGGTGAAAAAAAAGACCAGCAACGCAGAGCTCAGGACTCTGGGAGGTAAACGTGGCTGTCGCTGAAGAGGAAAGCATGCTGTAATTTACTGCTCTTGTGCACCCCTCAAGATCCCTTCATTGGTGATAAATCCCTTGAACAGAATCCTGAGCGAGGTATCAGTGTGCCCCAGCGATTATTTTCTTACACCACAGGCCACAATGATTAATATGTTCTGCAGAGAGTGTTCCAGAAGAGACACTCCTGAAAGATTCAACACACTGTTTGTTCTCCTAGCACATTTGATTCTTACTAGCTAATTCTGTGTATCTTCTTAAAATTGCAAACTATGCAAAGGTCAGAAGATTTATGGTTTTAATACATTCATGTTCAATACATTAGTAGAGATGCACAATTTATCAGTGCCATGTGTATTGGTTATTATAGGATATTTGGTGTTGGTAAGATTTTTTATTGTTTTTGAAAGAAGTCTCTTATGCTCATCAAGGTCACATTTATTTGATCAAAAATCCAGTAAAAACTCTAGTATAAAATATAAAATAATTGTTTATGACTTTTATGTATTTTAAATAGTGCTGTCAAATGATTAATCGCGATTAATCACATTCAAAATAAAGTTTTTATTTACATAATATATGTGTGTACTGTGTATATTTATTATGTATTTATATAAATATACACAAATTTGTACTCATCGTATGATTCCTTAAATTCAATCTTTAAGAATACTTATAAGTTATTAACACTGTAAAATGTAATCCTTTTCAAATTTCGAAATGAATATCCATTTTCATATACTGTACATTATAATGTTATGACATCTAAATTCACTTGAAGCATTTAAAATGTTTTTTGTTGATTTTGATCCAGTAACGTCCTACTTCTCTAAATCACATTGTGCTTGTGCTTGAATGCGCTCTACATAGATATTGAGAGGGCAAGTAGCAGATGAAAAGGTTCTTAGTGGCAAAGACTCATGGGAAACCTACAGCTCACCTTCCTAAATGACAAATCAATAACTCTTGTCTGCCTCAGAGTCTCATGTGTCTTTTATCTGAGCTGGAGTTTAGATGGGTGAAGGCTCAATTTATTATTTAAAGGCTCCATATTTGATGTACTGTACCGCTAACAAGCAGTTGAGCTCTGCCCAGGTGAGTCACAATGTATATCTGAACTTGTTTAGGGATTGCTTTTAGAGGCATTTATCGGTGTGCCTTGACAGATGTCACTGTAATGCCCTAGGGGGCATTAAGGGGTCTCGATTGTGTTTGCTTTAAATAGAACCTTCGGAGAATCACCTGGAGTTCTGTGAATTCAGGCTCTATCATACAGGTACAGAGCAGCAGATCGGAGGCCAGTTTTTGCCCAGTCAACATATCACTTCACTGGGTTTATTGTAAAATCCATAGATGAGGCATAGCTGGAAAACTGATTGACCAGTAGGAATGTAGACTCATTAGGCTAATGGTTTCATAGGCTGACTTGACATATTCATAGTGCTGTGCATGCTGACAACACACGCAAAGATCATTGAAGGTTTCGGTGGAATGTCAGTGTATGTTTTTGGACAAGTGTTTGTGATATTTTAGGAGATAGGAAATACATTTAGCAAGCATTTATATAACGGAGTAATAGTAGAGCGTTGGCCTTGTGGTTAGCGCACATGCTAAAAATACAATGAGCTGCAGTTCAGTATCCCTTTTCCTCATCATTTCCTGTTCTTTCTCTATACCAGGGGTTTAAAAAAGTACTCTTTAGTGTCACATGATCCTTCAGAAATCATTCTAATATTTTTATTTATTTATTTACTTTTGTTTTTTAGACTGACCTCTGACTTTTCTATTTTGAGGCACAGATGTTAAATGTTTCATGCTGTCTTTTATGTGTTTGTATGTTGTACAGTTTGTTCTTCCCGTGCCTTTACACAGTTTTAGCTTACAGCTTCAGCATAATGTGAGCTATTCCTTTCTCGGTAAAGCGTTTATTTAGTCACTTTTCCTGTGTGTACCTCCTGAAGGCTGTAATGAAATCTCTCATGTGGAACGGCGGAACAAGGCTCGTGGCTGTTTGTCATGGATCATTCACAGTGAGCTCGCACACTCTCCGCTGTCCCTTTACCTCTGTCTTCTGCTGACTAGTCACACCGTTTGCTTCCCTTGACTGAACAGCCTGATAGGATTGGTAGCATCTCCTTCACAGTACACCAAATTGACTGTTGTGGTGATCCGTGCATCACTCGGAAAGGTTTGACAGAACTTGTGGCTAGTGAGCGATGGGTCTAGCTTTATGATTGTGTGATTTTATTTTTCCATTTTGTTATAGGCAGCATTTTTCAACCACCGCCACATTGAGACTCTACTTTCAGGTACATATATAGACACACCACAGGTCTTTGATCCATGACCTGAAAACCAAAGATGGAAAGTGAGATAGAGAGAAAGAAAGAGGTTAAGAGGTTTGTACATGCACAGAACAGGTGGAGAATGAAAGTACAGGCCAGAGAAATAAAAGAAGATTGAGAGTGTGAGAGCGAGAGAGAGAGAGAGAGAGAGGGTTGGTTAAAGTGTGCAACAAAAAGCACAAAATCAGCTGAATGTAAATGTGCCAGATAAGCCCAGCAGAAGAGATATGGTGTGTGTGTGTGTGTGTGTGTGTGTGTGTGTGTGTGTGTGTGTGTGTGTGTGTGTGTGTGTGTGTGTGTGTGTGTGTGTGTGTGTGAATCTATGGCCAGCCCCTCTGCTGACTTTGCTCCTCTCAAAGGAAAATTGATTTGGCCGGAGAGAGAGGTACTTAGATGAGTGGAAAAGAAGAATGACGGAGAGCGAGAACGGTGAGAGAAATGGAGAGAGAGGAGGAGGATAGAGAGGAAGGCTTTTTGGCACACCTATTCCTTTCCCTGCAAAAAAATCAGTCAACAAGGATTCACACATATTACGATGATAATCACTACCAGTCTCTTGCGTCACATTCATTGTGTGAATATCTGTATTAGAAAAAAGTTGTGAGAATATATGTATAGAATTTTTTTTTTAACCCAATTAAAGGGATAGTTCACCCTCTTGGATCATTTACTCACCTTCATGTTGCTCCAAACTTGTTCTGTGGAATAAAAAAGAAGATATTTTGAAGAATGTTTCTGCTGTTGTTGTCAATGGGGTCCAAAACAACATTGAACTCCATTGACTCCATTGAAATCACAGGATATTTTTCAAAAATATGTTGAGCAGAATTAAGAACAACACAGGGTGAGTAAATGATGACAGAATTCTTATTTTTGGGTGAACTATACCTTTAAAATAATACTGATTCCTCAGGTGGCCACAAACTCTTCAGTCTGAGATGTATAGAAGTGCTGGATGTTTCCTGTCTCTCTTTTAACTGAATTTATAAATCTAAACATTCAACCTCTGCTTGATTTATGCCTGCTCCATTAGAGGCCTTGTCCTGCCAGCACTTACCTTTAACGAATGAGAACGTGTTAGGTGAGCTTACCACTCCGTCATCCACTGTTTTAATAGAATGTCAAATCACACTTAGCCTAGCATGCAAACACACACATTACTAATTAAGGCCGTCTGGCCTGTTACAGAAAATCAATGGTGTTTTAGCTCGATCTCTCTCTCTCTCTCCTTCCTGTGCTGCTGAAATGGAGGCCAGCCTGTCTCTCCTCTTTGTCAAAAAAAGTAAAGAGTCATTTAATCATTACAAAAGGCCGATCGCACACCTATAAGAAGATATGTTTCCAATATTGTACGGTATGTGATCTCATGATTACAGCTGCTTGATCGTCATTTCATGATCTGATTACACCGTCTGACTGTGTCCACACTGGACCGTTTGGCCACAAATGGTTTTAACACGAGCCGTTCTGATTTATTGATTCAATCTCGAGTGATTCTTTGTCTTGTTTCATTGGCTCACTGAAAGACGCAGGAACTGCTCCACTACTATTTGGCATTTAATTGAATTATTCCCTTAAGTACACTTCATCTCTCCACATCTCTTCAGTCATCGCTCCCGCTTCAACAATTGGTTTCATCTGAGCTGCTGTGTCTCTCTTTAATCTTGTCTGGCTCTATCTTGTAGTCATTTTCACCAGCAGCGTCTTTCCAAATTTCAAGGGTTTCATCAAGCCTTCTGCGGTTTGCAAGCACTTCCAGGCTCCATATGTTAGCATTCTCTTTAAGTGTTGTGTTTTGTCTGTGTCTCTGCAGTGAGTAACTACAGTCATGTGCTGGAGGGCCAGTCAGACTCAGATGATGAAGATAAGCTTCACATTGTGGAGGAGGAAGGGAGTCTCCAGGACGGGGCTGACTGTGACAGTGTGGCCCCTGATGATGACCCTAACGGGACTGTCGACCCCGACGGCAGATGGGACGATGGTAAGCCCGCCCCTTTGTGACATATCGTTATCAAGGAAGCTCTGTATATTGAGTCTCATTTCAGGGTCACCTAAGCTTTTCAGGGAGTGTTTACATAAGACGTTCTTGTGTTCAAAAACAGCTAGATAGAAGAGAATGAAGGTGTCTCTATATGCATGTTTTAAAAGTTAGACTATTTTTAAATTGACACGCTGTCTTAAAAATGCAAAGCTTGTGGTAGGATGCTCCAAAAACAGAGCTAGACATGATGTAACAGCCACAGACCTCCGTCTGAACGTGTGTGACTGTGATGCTTTAAAAGTGATGAATTTAAATATGCAACTTCTCTGTCATCACACAACACAATTTTTTTTAAAGAAAAAACTAATGCTTTTATTCTGCAGAGACTTGTTAAATTGATCAAACGTGACAGTAAAGGCATTTATGTTACAAAAGATTTCTAATTAAATGCTATTCTTTTGAACTTTCTGTTCATTAAGAATCTTGAAAAATGTATCACTGTCTCCACAAAAATATGAAACAACCATATTTAACATTGATATAAATCAGAAATGTTTTTTAAGCACCGAATCAGCATATTATAATGATTTCTGAAGAATCATGACACTGAAATTCAGCTTTGCCATCACGAGAGTAAATTATAAAAATATTAAAACTGAAAAGAGTTCAATTGTAATCATATTTCACAATATTGCTGTTTTTATTATATTTTGATCAAATAGATGCAGAACTAGTGAGCATAAGAGACTTCTTTTGAAACATTTGAACAGTATTGCAAAACAAATTATAAAAAAATCTAAATACAGTGTTCTCAAACTTGTGGAAAACCTGTATTATAAATATTAAGTCTAATTTATATAGTAGATCTGGAAAGTCATGAATTTATAAGAAATTCAAGAAAAAAAAATTATATTTGAAAAGTTCTGACTAGTCAAACATTAGTATTCAGAAAACGCACCCTGTTGAAAAACTAGTTGACGTTTCAAATCGACTAGTCACTAGTTAGATGACTAGTCAACCATCATTCAAATTATAACACAGGTTTTATGTTGTTATTGTTTTTTCCAGAGGAACATGAAGCATAATCTCTCTAATGGCGCTTTTCCACTGCATGGTACGGTTCAGTACGGCTCACTTTTGGGGGGTTTTCCACTAGGTACAGTACCTGGTACTTTTTTTAGCACCACCTCGGCCGAGGTTCCAAGCGAACCGTACCATTACCAAAACGTGACGTGTAAACTCTGCTGATCACTGATTGGCCGGAGAAAATCGTCACTGCCTGCGTCATTGAACTTGCGGCACGAGACACAATAGACCCGCTAGATTTAAATCAGCACAATCAGCGAAGGATCGACTCGAACGCAACTGTTTTGAATGAGCACACCTTTCTTTCGTTTCGTTGTCTGAGGAAGTACAGACTGCCCTCTCGTTGATAGCCGAGGAGCGGATCCAGCGAGAGCTTGATGGAGCATCGCGGAATGAAAAAGTTTTTCAGGAGTCACGGCAGTAGAGGCGGCGCAACTATAACGACACGTGAATAATCCCGCCCACTCTAAAGCGGTACTAAACTGCAGTGGAAACACAAACCGAGCCGAACTGAGCCGTGCCGTGCCGTTCTGAACCGTGCCGAGCCGAGTCGTACCACGCAGTGGAAAAGCGCCATATGAAACACTAATTGAGACAATTCAACACCATTCCTTTGCTGCCTTTCAAGCACAGGCATTTCCTTCAGAAAATGCAGACCTAGTTTTTATTGTGATGGTAAAATCTTGGCTCCATCTAGATAATAAGACTTGATAAAGGCCGAATGGGATACAATAGAGCTCTTTTGCTTTCGACAAAAGGCATTTCTCCTGTTCCTGGGCTAATATGTATTGCCTGCAGTGTGGGGATTGTTTATGCTGGAAGAGGTGAACACAAAGTCTGTTGTGTGTGAGCTACCAGGGTGCTATTGTGCATTAAGCTTAGTGTTGCGGGACGCAGGCATCATGGCAGGTAATATACCGCCACTATAACCACAGCAACTGCTTGCACAGCAGCCCCTTGTTCAGTTTTTTCATTCGGTACATTTTCTACTCTCTCCACTCTGTATTTCAAGGTTCGTCCCCGAAATTCATGAAAGTCCTCTGTCATTTTAATTTCTGCCAGTATTCATTCATTCATTCATTCCTTTCTCCCGGCTTCTCTGTCAGTTCTCTGCAGGATGGAGCTTCAGTGAAGAAGAAAGTCATTGTTTTTGGCAGAGCTCTCCAAACATTAAACACTTTACAGAAACCCGAGTTAAGAGAGAGGGACTACACACACACACACACACTCTCTCTCGTACGTTTCTTTTATTACCTCCATACCACCTTCATCTCTTTGTAGTCTTTCTTTGTCCGCCTGTAGATTCTTTGTTGTAGCTCTGAATGAATTGTTGTTGGGAGTCTCTCGTGTTTTCCCAGAATTCTTCCTTTTAACATGTTACAGCACCTGTTGCAGCACCTTTTCCTCTTCATTTCGTAGCTTTTCTCTCTCCATTGCCAAAGGCTCGGTTGCAGCAAGAGGCCCAGATATACGAGCATTACGAGGTGTGTCACATAGAGAAATGGTCTGCTGAGATGTAATGTGCATTGTTCTCTGTTCTCAGATGTCGTGTTTGAGTTATATACACTTCTCTGCCTAAGCTTCCCATCATTCATAGAGCTCAGGGCTGTAAAGCAGCCACTAGCCATAATGGTTCAGCGCTATCAGTCCAACTCTCACTCTCCATTTCGGGCTACCCACACCTTTATTTTCTTTTCTCTTTCTTTTTATCTTGGCAGCGATCTTTGTATTAGAGTACCAGCTCCCTTAGAAACCTTACGGCTGGCTCTCTGTGGTCTCTGGCTACAATTCTTGTACCTCAACCTCCGCTTTTACTTTCCCTCCGTCCAAGCTATTTTTCTGTGCTTCGTTCTTCATGATCGGATGACTGGCCGCTCATTCACTGTCAGCTCTCATGTTCTCTGAGATGAAAACGCTCCTCTTGCAGTCATTTATGGGGTAAATACTCCATAAACCAATACATGATTACTGTGGTATGGATAGTGACGCTGGGTATCCAATTCGATATTTCATAACGCTCTGTTTCCCTGTAATTTAACCAAACGTTTCTTGAACAGGCATTAGGAATCAGCCATTTACGTAATGCGGTGAGCAGAGGCACCTAGCATAATGGAACAAGAAACATGGCGGATGGGTTTACCTCATTTTTTACTGTTAGCGAGGATTACTTTCTATATTTGACTCTTAGGTTTTAAAGTGCATGAGCATATGGTGATGGAGTAATTGGTCACTGGGGAAAGTGCTGTAAGTGCCTGACTCATAATGGAAATCTCACCAGAACTTTAATCAGGAAAAGTGAAGCTGGTGGATTCTGGGAAATGCAGTGCTGGCTGATGTCTATGCCAGGGGTTATTTGGGGGGCGCGAGCATCAATTAATTCAGAGACATTCCCTTGAGAATTTATGAATACGAGCTAGCAAATCTTTAGCCATCCACTAGGGGCAATCTGACTCCCGCTGTTAGTCGACAGTTAGAGTTGGCTCGAGTATCAGTCACGCTTTTTGAAAGTGCAAGATGATTTACGGTTAGTCGTGTCAGAAATCCAACCACAGATTTGCATGTTGTTATCTCAGACACAGGCTCAGACATCACATTGAATCAGGTAAACTGGTTATATTTTTATGTTTATTTTACTGGTTATATTTTTAGGTGGGTTTCAGCCCCCCCAAAACTGTCTTAACGATCAGGCCAGTGCTGCTTCGTCAAGAAAGTTTTTCATTCTCACGTGTTTTAAGTCTTGTCAGTTTAAACATAAAAGTAATTTTAAGCCCAAGACATCTCAATGCGGTACTCACGCGCTGTGATAGAGCGTTTCTATGCTCGCTGCGCGCACACCTGAAGCGCCCGAGCAGATAGCCTTCTCAGACAGCAGGTGCACCAATGGCTTGAGGAGTATCCTCGTAAGCACAGTCGGTTGTTGTAAGTGAACGTAAACAGTAAAATAAATATCAAATATACATCAGTATAATGGATCCATGCATTTCTTATGTAAATTATGTTAATCAAAAAGAGCAAAAGAAAAATAATTCGCTATAGCTTTAATGGATATTTGTGTTTATGTTAATAAAGTAATTCGGTGTAAATGTGTGAATACAATAATAGAGGGCAGGGCGGGGCGGGGCGGGCGGGGCAGGGCGGGGGGGCGAGTTAAATTAGACAAACTTGGGGGGGCGCATGTCCTAAAAGGTTGAAAACCCCTGGTCTATGCTGTGAATCAGAATCATATGAATCTCACAGTTCACATTCTATCCTCAAAATTTGCGGTTGGTAAGATTTAGTTGTTTTTTCTTCAAAAAAAAAATGCTGTAAAAACAGTAATATTGTAAAATATATAATAATAACTTAAAACAACTTTTCAGTTATTACTCCAGTCTGCAGTGTTACTAAAATAAATCATTCTATTATGTTGATTTGGTGCTCAATAAAGATTTCTTATTATCAATGTTGAAAACAGTTGTGCTGCTTAAGATTTTTGTGGAAACTGTTATAAACTTTCTTTCAGGATTTTTTGGTGAATAGAAAATTTAAGAGAATAGCATTTATTTTAAATGGAAATATTTGTGACATCATAATTGTACTTACTCAATACACAATAAAATTCTATATACATGCCTCATTCATTCATTCTGTCATTTTAATGCATCATTGCTGAATAAAATGAAAAAAAAAAAACTTACACCAAACTTTTGACTATCTGTACATATACATATATATACATATACATATATATATATAGATGAAAATATATATATATATGGAAGCAACTTTTTATCTCACAATTCTGACTTTTTTTCTCACGATTGCGAGTTTACATCTCACAATTCTGACTTTTTTTCCTCAAAATTGTGAGATATAAACTTGCAATTGCGAGTTATAAAGTCAGAATTGTATAAAAAATTCATATCATGCAATTCTGAGGTAAAAGTCTGTTTATCTCTCAGATTTTCGAGATGTAAACTTGCATTTGTGAGAAAAAAGTCAGAATTGTGAGATAAAAACTCGCAATTACATTTTTTTTATTTTTTTTTATTCAGTGGTGGAAATGGGCTTCCATAGATATATAACCTTCATGATAATTAAACTTAATTATCATTACTGTAATACTAAAAATAGTCTCACATTCAACAATGCCTCTACCTATTTACTTCTAATGGACATGCTAGGGGGTTTACAAGCAAAAATCAGTTTAGGAGTGTTGTCTGTTCAAACCAGTATCTGATACAGGCTATATTTGAAGGGTCATGTGAGCAACCTCACAGAAAAATCAGATTTGAGCAGAAAATCAGATTTGGGCCACATTCAGCCTCGGTGAGAATGCCATAGTCAACCGTAACTGTTTTGTTAGTGGGTTTAATGGATAGTGGAACCACGCTTACAGTACCTCACAAGATTTTATGTACATATGTCTTCGTTTTCTCTACTTAATCATCCGAGTTAAAGTAAATCTGTGAACTGGCTGAGCTTTTAGACTCATATGACCCAGCTCTTGCACGCTAATAGTGCGTCATTGTCAAATCAAACCAAGCCCGTCACAGAACACTCATGCACTTTATCTGACCTTCAACCTTAATGTGTTTAACAAGGTCAGGATGTCATATATAATCATGTACGTGTGTTAGCTACTTCCTTGAGATTAGACTACAACAGTATCTTATTTGTTGCTCTTCAAAGAAAATTGAAGTTTGTTGTATAATCACAAGACAATCTCTGTCTGCCTCTGTCAACTTGTTTTATTGTAAGGCCTGAGGGGCCTTATTGTTCCTCACAAGATGTCACAGGACTTTAATAATGTAGCATAATAAAGTGTTGGGCCTAGTTTGTGAACGATTCTTGGAACCACTGTAGTGTAGATCTGAGTGTAGAATGAGGAATGAGACACTCTCGTCCAGCCCCACTAACATTCATGTCTCTATCTCTGGCCCACTTATAATGTGAGATTGTCACGGCTACAGATGTGTTGTGATGTCATGACAACAGCGTGCTGTGATGGCTGTGTAGTGCAGGACAAAGCTTGGAGCGAGAGCTCTGGTAATCATCTGTTCCTTCACTAGCGGAACATCTCACACCCAGATTTCAACACGATTTAAACCTCTCAGGAACGTTTGGGAGGGACCTACTGAAACATTTGCCATTGAAATCACTGGAGATCATGATATCCGGTCATTTCAGTGGAGTTTATCTTTTCAATGTGTTCATGTTCATGCTTTTCGGCATAGTTTAAATGAATATGTAAATTAATCTATAAAATTACCATAGTCTTCTGCTACTCTTTCTTTCTTACCTGCAGTGTTATTCCGGTCAGCAAAATGACTGACAAAATAACTTTAACACTGCAAGAGAGTAATATTACATTAAAATATTTTTTGATTTATTTGTATTTTGTTAATCTTGATTAATCCTAAATGTTGGATGCATGTAATGAATTAATAAAAGTTTCTGTTTATGGATATAAACTAAAGTCATGCCACTTTAATCAGAGTAAAATGGACAAAAAAATAATAATAAAAAAATATGA
The DNA here is from genome assembly GCA_027422415.1 of Schizothorax lantsangensis. Lineage (NCBI taxonomy): Eukaryota > Metazoa > Chordata > Actinopteri > Cypriniformes > Cyprinidae > Schizothorax > Schizothorax lantsangensis. The sequence goes on along the minus strand of CM049860.1, from coordinate 20,808,337 downwards.
AAAATATAATTAATTAATATGTTTATTAATAAATTAAAAATAATGAAAATAATAAAATTAATATATTAATTATTAATAAATAATGAATTAAATGTTTGTTGACTGGGTGCTTGATTTAATCAACATTTAATAATTTTATCATAATTAAAAAAATACAGTGAGACAACTATAACACTGCAAGATATTAACAATGCATTAAAATGTTTTTAGATTTATTTGTATTTTGCTAATCTTGATTAATTCTAAATGTTGGATGCATGTAATGAATTAAAAGTTAAGTAAATGGACAAAAAAAAAAAAATTACATTTGTAATGAATTAATATATGTTTATTAATACATTTAAAATAATGAAAATAATCAAATTAACATGTTAATTATTAATAAATAATGAATTAATTAATATTAAATAATAGCTAATAACAACAATAATAATAATACCTATTGACAATTAAATATACATTTTAAAGACAAACGTGACAAAAAAAAAATTACTAAAAAAAAAAATAATGATAATTATAATAAGTAAATAAAATAACACTGATGCCAGGATATGTGTCATCTTTGGACCAAGGATGTCCGTCTATACTGTGGTGAGAAAACCCTACATGTCAGACAAATAAACAGTGTCGGTGTGAGTCAGTGTCCCTTATGGAGACATCGCTGCTGACAAGGGTAGAGTGCACTACAAAAAGAGCTGCTGAGAAAGAGAGCGAGAATGAGCAAAAGAACACTGACATAAACAAAACAAAAAACAAAAACCTCTCTTCATTTTCTTTTTGTCCCTCACATATTGCAGGATCTCTTAAATCGTTCCGACACACAAATGCACAAATGTCCTCAGGTGTTTCCGAATGTTGTTTTGACTCGCTAGCAAATGCCATTAGTTGTAATTGCTGACATTGCGGACTCATTTTCAGCATACGCATGAGAGAGCGCATTGCTAAGGCACAGAACAGCGTGCCGCCCGAGGGCTCAGTTTCTCCCGAAGCCTTCGCTTGTTCATTTGCAATCGTTAGTTGAGCCAATCTTTCGTTTGTGAGCAAAAGAGAATGAGAGTACATTTCTCAAATTAAAGAAGCTCGTTTAATGGGGACGTTGAGCTCAGATTGTGCATTAAGCCGGAAATTGAATTAGCTGCACCAGAGTCATTTCTTTTTCATTTGCTTTTAATAGGTAAATGTGCAATCGAGGACTAATATGTGTTTTTGTGGGTGTACATACCCACGGACGTGAAGCAATGTATCTAAAGCTCATACCCACTCAAACTCCTCTAAGTATTTAGCTAATGTACTGTTTAATAGTGAGTCACCACTAAGTATTTTGGCTGTTATTTGGTCTCATTCAAATTACTCATCCTTCATATTTTTATCGTGCATTGGGCTGTATCGTATGACTGATATTCTGTCCACAGACACAGCGGTGAGCATCAGTGTAAGTGTGTGTTTGTGTGTGTTGCAGTGAAAGAGGAGAGCGTGTCGGACGAGGATGAGAGGAGCAGAGATGCTTTGGTTGAGGAGATGCTCCAGCAAGGAGACACGGCCGTCATCTTCCCGGAGGCTCCAGAAGATGAACCGCGACAGGGCACACCAGAAACCAGCGGACATGATGAAAATGGTACACACACACACGCACCACCCACATGGTAAAACACTTCATCGGGTAACATCACGCAAGATGAATATAAATACAGTTGCTAGAGTAAGTATGAACCCTTGGATTTTGTCTTACTCATTGTTAATCAGTCTATTTTGTTTATCTGTTGTTGAGTAATACAGCAGAAGGCACGAGGGTTCACATACTTTTTCCTGCAACTGTGTACTTGACATTCGAATCTCACACATGGAGTAGCCACACTTCTCCTTGACCACTAATGGCTCTGAAAAGTTTCTAGGTGCGTTTCCATAACAGAATTGCACAAAACTATTGCGATATTTTATAAATGTCGATAAAAAACTATTGCAAAATGGCCGCGTTTCCATTAACCGATGTTATGCGACTAAAACGTAAAACGTTTTTTCCTCTCGCGATAAGTCATGGCGATGGATGTTGGTAGGTTTACGTATATCGACGCCACCACACTAGCAGTTATATATATATATATATATGTAGACGTATGCGTGTATCTTTAGTAAAGCAGTTCGGAGAGCCACTTCTGGGACGCTTCTGAAACGTGCTGCGGCGCGGCTGGTATAAACACAAGCATTGACTAGAGTGATCAGCTCTGGTGACCACGTCGGAGCCGTAATGAGCCGCAGACATGTGCAGTTAATGCAATTAATGGCAAGGAAATACCCTTATACTTGAGAGCGGCCACGTATGAGGTGTTTCTTGGAGGTTATAGTACATTAAAGAATGATCATGAGATTTTTACGTACGCCAGGTGTCCTGTAAATGTGAAAAAAAAAAATCCATTGCAGTTTTGCGATATATTCCTCTTTCAAATTGCCTGAAAAACCATGTCATGCGAGCGTAAAAACATTTTGGCGATATATGGGAGTTTTTGCAAAATTGACGTGTTTCCATTAGACGTATTTTCAATTCGCAATGTCAATTTGCGCAATTTGAAGGGTAATGGAAATGCAGCTTCTGTTAGACCAACACCTGTGCAAATCTCCCATACCTGAGCTACTTTCTCATGTCCCTGTTGCTGTGTTTGTGAGAGAGAGAACGTTTCACCTGACCGGAGAGAGAAGGTTAATAGGTTACCTGTTAACAGGTAATATGTTACCTGTGTGAGAGCTGGACAGAAACCTGTCCAGGTGTTTCCTGCTTATTTTCCATTTGAAAATTAATATTAATTTATATTTAATTTATTATATATATTTAATTTATTTATTTATTATATTAATTAATTTATAATAGTATTATACAAGTTAGATAAGTGTTTCCTTAAATTTAGACATTTGGTTTGAGAAATAAGACAGTGCCATATCTTTATTTTATGCACTATAATGACATTTCAATTAAAGTTGTTAATTTCTTAATGTATGACAGCGTATGATGTGTCATCCGTGGCTTTATTATTCGGTTAGCATGTACTGTCAAATCTTCTCTGGCTTGTTATTCATGTTGCTTTTATAACAGGCTTTACCAGCATGTTGTTTCTTTTTTTTTAATGAAATCCATTGTTCATCCATGTAATTATTTGCCTTGTTGCCGTGTTATTCTTTAATTACCCAGCTGCCAATCCTTGTTCTTTTTATTTTGGCTGCTGTTCTTCAGCTCTTCATGCTGGAGATATTTCAGGATGGGAAGTGTCACACATTAAAGATCTTCCCTAACTCTCATATTCTCATTGGCCAGTGCATTGATCCATGTCTACATGCGCACACACACACTTCACAGATAAATCATCTATGCCAGAAATGCATACAACTGGATTCCCTTGTATTACAGTACACTAGACTTCTTGCACACCTCTTCAGATATATTTGAACAACATAGCAAATAATTGTATGCAAATTTGCATACATTTGCAACTACTGATAGATAACAGATTTTTATTCGTTTCAAATATATGCTTTTGAGGAAATAAGGCTAGAGAGATAAAAGAGGGAGTCACAGAAAATGAAAATGAATACACACATACACCTCTGCTCATTTGTAATACTCTCTTCTCTCTCACTCTCAGGCACACCAGACTCATTTTCTCAGCTCCTCACCTGTCCCTACTGCTCTCGTGGCTACAAGCGTTACACCTCACTGAAAGAACACATTAAATACAGACACGAGAAGAGCGAGGACAACTTCAGCTGCTCTCTCTGCAGCTACACCTTTGCCTACCGAACACAGCTTGACAGACACATGACCGCACACAAAGCAGGCCGAGAACAGGTATTCTGTCCTTATTTTGTAATGTTTGTGAGAGGTGTGATTTAATGACATTTTAAAGCTAACATGTTCAAAATGGTTTCTAAGGGATAACTCTGGGAATAAGGTTGCAATTTTAGATTATTGAGTGTTGTAGTGAAATCCAAAGATTTAAAACCAGACTCAAAATGGTTGGATTCAACACATAAGTAATAATATATCACTCATGCAATACCTAAAGAAACAAATTAAAAGCTGTAAAATGTACTGTAACTATAAATGTTGTCATTAAGCAATTAAAGTACATAGCTATATTTGATACAATGGGCATATGGTTAAAAATTAAACACTTTTTATGAGATATTGCACTTACATATAAATGATGACAGCAGTATTGTTTATCTGATTATAACACATTCTCTCTTGCATTTTTAGCGGCATGTTACTCAATCAGGTGGAGGAGGGAATCGAAAGTTTAAATGCACTGAATGTGGCAAAGCCTTCAAGTACAAACACCACCTGAAAGAACACCTGCGCATCCACAGTGGTGAGGACTGCTTGAAATATGCTATGCTGCTGTATCTCTGTGTGTGTGTGTGTGTATGCGTGTGTTTGCAGCAGCATATGCATATGCGTGTGCATTTGTTCACTTCTTTATACAAATTTGTAGGGCAATTCAGCATTCAAGTACTTCAAAGTACTTACAGTACTTACGGTCAAAGGCTTTCTAAGAGAGTTTGTCCTTTAAACACTGCACACTGTTTTTATAGGATTTTTTATTATAAAAATACTTTTCTATGTTGTATTTTCTAAATACTTTTCTATGTTTCTATGTAGTTTCTTTTGAGGACCACCTATGAAGTGTCTGTTTAATTTACTCAAAGAGATTTACCCTCCATTCATCACAAATCTGAACCACACAATGTGTCCTCAACAGTAAAAGCAATAGAGTTGAAAACCTTTTTACATATATGTGAATTGTTGGTTTTCTCATTTCTTTATCGTGTGTTGTGTAGGAGAAAAGCCTTATGAGTGCTCCAACTGCAAGAAGCGTTTCTCTCATTCCGGTTCTTATAGTTCCCACATCAGCAGTAAGAAGTGCATCGGCCTCATCTCAGTAAATGGGCGGCCACGACCTTCTCCCGCCACCGGGGCTGCCAAGACCCCGCAGTGCTCTTCCCCATCCCTGCCAACCTCTTCCCCCACGGCACGTGTCCAAGTCAGAGACAAACTGGACAATAGCAAACCCCTTCAGGAACAGCTTCCCTTGACACAGATCAAGTCTGAGCCACTGGACTATGAGTACAAGCCTGTGGTGGTGGCTCCATCTGCTAGAGGAGTAAATGGCATATTCCAAGGTGGGGCCATACAGGCTGTTGTGCTCCCAACAGTGGGTCTGGTATCCCCAATCAGCATCAACCTCGGGGACTTACAGAACGTGCTGAAGGTGGCAGTGGACGGGAATGTCATTAGGCAAGTGCTGGAAAGCACGCAAGCTAAGGGGCAGCAAGCAGGGATGGGAATCGTTGAAGCAGGAGGGGTGGGAATTGCCCAAGCACACCAGCAAGTCATACAGGCCATTAGTCTTCCCATCTTGGACCAGGATGGCAGTACTAAGATCTTCATTAATTACAGTCTAGACCCTTCACAGGCCCAAGCGGTCCTTCAAAGTCCAAAGAAGGAACCTTTGGGGTTGAACACAGAAGCCTGCAAGGCTCAGAAGCTGCCAGAGGACTTGACAGTCAAGACGAATAGGGACAAAACCACCATCACTGTGGACGAGAAAAGTATTTTACACAATGACACAACACTTAAGCACTGTGGTAAAGATGGACATAGGGTAAACGGGAAAAACCTTGAGGGGAAGATAGACTTGGAGGAAGGACTGTGTCCTGGTCAGCCTCCCCTGAAGAACCTTCTCTCCTTGCTCAAGGCTTACTTTGCCTTAAACAACGAGCCCACCAAGGAGGAGCTGGCAAAGATATCCGAGTCTGTCAGTCTTCCGGCAGATGTGGTGAAGAAGTGGTTTGAGAAGATGCAGTTGGGACAGATCTCTGTAGATCCCTCCTCGCCCCGGGCTGAGGAGGAGCAGACCACTCCTGGAGATTTGGATGGGACTAGAGGTGCATCACCCCGACCAGAGCCAGATAATCAAATGAATTCAGAGGAGCAAGGAGAGAGGGAATGCTGTAGCCCAGCTGAGGGCGTAGCAGCTAGGGAGAATGGGATAGAGAGTGTCCCTACATCCCCTTCACCACTAAACCTATCTGCCGATGGTCCTGTCCCAGCCAGGACTCTTGAGGAAGGCGAGGGACCTCTCGATCTGTCCCTACCAAAATCTGCTGTGGCTAGCGGTCACATAAACACTGTTTACTCGGCTCAAGAGGAGCCATTGAATTTGACTTGCACAAAGAAGGAACTGCTCAGCAATGCAAGCACCAATGCTGCCATATATGCCAGCCAACCAAGTGCCAATCCCATAAACATCTTGACCACTCAACTGCCCACCCTAGTGGCTATCACTGACCAGGGACAAGCGCAATGTCTTCGTGCACTTACCACCACTAAACAGACCATCCTGATCCCGCAGCTGACTTACAGTTACACCACTACATCCTCCAGCCCAGCAGGGAATGACGCGCCACAGAAGAACGTTATACACGTCAATGGCATCAAGGTGAGGGCCGTGCATAAATGTACCTTGTACCAAGAGTCGGGTATGTGCATACAAATGTACCTTGGTTATATCAAATCTCAATGATCTGCTTTTTTTCACAATGTAGGAGGAGAAACAGGAGATGGGGTCAGAGGTCACCTCAACATTGGAAGAACAGACAGACTCCGACTCAGGGCCGACGAGAAAGAAGATGAAAAGGACAGAGAGTGGGCTGTACGCCTGTGACTTGTGTGACAAAATCTTCCAGAAGAGCAGCTCATTGCTCCGCCATAAATACGAACACACAGGTGGGATTCTCACACACAAGGGGAAAATAGTAGGCGCAAGGAGTTTAGCCAGTTTTTAGATGTTCCTTCATATGTAAATGGCTGGGCATTCATAGAAATATGATTTGAAGTGATATTGAAGGGGAAATTATGACAGAATACATTGTGTTGCAGTAATTTTACCTATTACACAGGGAGCAGAACTGAATTTCAAGTTCCAACCGCTGTTAAATTACACGTGCTGGAGGGTGCGGTGACTTATTTTCCCTTATCCACTGGCCAAATACATTACCTTCTCACACCGAACCCAGGCTGTTGCATCAGTTCTCTGTTAGTAATTTACACTCCTCCTCCCTCTTTTGCTTTAAAAACATGAGAAGTTAGTGAAGCCAAGAGCCGGTCACCTCTCACTATTAAGATACCTGGCCAAAAAGTGAGCAGCACTCATCCAAATGACATCACAGCGCCTTGAACCACAAATTGTGCTGTTTTTTCTCTCTCTCTTATTTTTTGTCTGAAGCCACAGTTTATAAACTTCCAGGCCTTGGTGGAACTGGCCTGTCTTGTGCACCACAGCTTGTTTTGATTCATTGTTTGGTTTTATTGTCCATGGCTACATAACAACATGTAATGCAATTCTTAATGCCTTAAAGATCCAGGGTTGAACACTGGGTGTGGGGGATTTGTAGAGATTACAAGAATGAGTAACATGAATTTTTTGTGGTTGGGACCCTTTATTAGTTGAGCTGTGTGACAGCGTTTTAAAACATGCATATAATTGATGAAAATGAGTCCATTTAATATATCATACTGTAGCGTAATTGTGTCGATCAACTGACAAATTTTATCGTAAACTTCCAGTGAATGTGACATGATTTTTAACACGTTAAAGGGATAGTTCATCCAAAAATTTAAATTCTATCATTGATTATTCACCTTCATGTCATTCCAAACCCTAAAGACCTCAGTTCATCTTTGGAAAACAAGATATTTTTGATGAAATCCAACAAGGCACAGCGCATGCGTGTTCTACGCCAGAACACCTGCTGCTGCGTCACATACATGGTAGTTTCATGAACGCATGTCGAATTTTGACATGGAAGAGAAGAAATTGTTTGATAAAATCACTAGTTATGGTTTCTTTGCATACAAAAGTATTCTCGTACCTTCATAAAATTACAGTTGAACCAATGATGTCCTTACTACCTATTTTAACAATGTCCTTACTACCTTTTTGGGCCTTGAACGTGGTATTTCTGTTGCTGTCTATGCAGGGTCAGAAAGCTCTCAGATTTCACTAGCGCAATTAGCACCGCTCAAACAGAAGTCACTTTGGAACCAAGCAGTGTTGTGTTGGTCAACATGACCATCTTCTACATGGGGAACTATTTCTCCGTTACCTGAAACTCCCAATTGCACAGAAAAAAAAGCTCAGAATTGATTGTATTTCTCTGTATATTCTAGTAATGAGATAGGTACTCCAAGATAAATATTAATAGAGTGCAACTTCTTCATCTCTCGCAGGAAAGAGGCCTCATGAATGTGGAATCTGCAGCAAGGCCTTCAAACACAAGCACCACCTAATAGAGCACCTGCGCCTGCACTCCGGAGAAAAGCCGTACCAGTGCGACAAGTGTGGCAAACGCTTCTCCCACTCTGGCTCCTACTCGCAACACATGAACCATCGATACTCCTACTGTAAGAAAGAGGCTCAAGGCCAAGGGCTAGGCCAGGGAGTCGAGGAAGAGGATAATCCTGGTGAGGAGCAGCCTCAGACGGGCAGCACAGCGACCTCGCCCCCCTCCCACCTGGACTCGGATGAGCGGGGGAGTAGTACCAGAGAGGATGAGAGCGAGGAGGATGAGGAGATGGGTTCGGGGAGCTTAGTGGATGAGGATGAGATTCAGGTGGTCAAGATAGGAGAGGAGGGAGATGAAGATGACCAGGGAGAAGATGAAGACCGTGAAGGGGAGGGAGAGAGGATGGAAGGGGCCGAACAAGAAGAAGATGGTGACGAGGAAGGTGAGAGTGAGGAAAATGATGGACAAACGCTGAAAGTCATAGTGATGCAGGATGAATGTGAAGACGGAAACGAAGAGGACGAGCGAACGGCAGAGGAGCCCATGGACACAGGAACTCTTGAACACATGAAGGACATAACAGAAAAAGAGAACCCGGCGGACGATAAGAAAAAGATTGAAAATGAAGAAAACACAGCCGATAATGAATGGAGACGTGAAGTGAAGCCACAACTGTTTTATGGCCCTTATTCCTTGCAACGTTGTTTTACAAAGTTACTAATTTGAAGGAAAAAAAAAGACGTTTTCTCTCCGCAGATGTTTCTCTCTCTTCCGGAGAAAGTGACTGTGTTAAGACGAGAATGAAGTGAGGAAGAGAGCGTGACTGCTCTTACGCTGCATTTAAACCCACTACTGTGTATAAACCCCCAGGTGTGCCTGATAAATACGAAATAGTTACTTTTTCCACATAAAGACGATTTTCAGTGTTTGAGTATGGTTTGTATAAATGCAAAGTTTAACGAAAAAACAAAAACAAAAAAGAAAATGACGCATATACGGACTGAAAGCTATACATGTTTTGGCTAATAATGTTTTATTACTAAAACGCCTTGGGTCAATTTCTTTTATCAGTATTACTAATTTTTGGTCACTCTCGGTTTACCCTCAAAAGCTGTACAGTTGGGAGAGAGAGATTTCTATACGTTTTTATTGCCAATGAACAAAACTCAGTATTTTCTTGCATTTGAAGGAAAAAAAGTATCCTGTGCACTACCATATTCCCAGTTTACCTATGGAACACCTATGTGGGCCTTGTGTTGTTTAATGTCTACCTTCCAGTATTAGCGCCCCTAAGCCACGCTAGTGCTCGCTAGCACAACATTTGTCTGTCGCCTCATTTCAAGAAGGACTGTGAGCCTTAAATGTCAAAAGACTGATGTGGTTGCGGTGGGAGGGCTTTAATGAATCCCAAAAAGCCAAGGCATCAAAACTTTAGTAATCCCGGACAGCTGGTTTTAGACGTAGTCTTCATCATGTTTCAGGTGACCCTTCCCCACCCATCATCCACCCTTATGCAAAAACATGCATGTTGGAAGTGCCATTGAACAGTGCTGTGCCGTTGCTGAGCAGCACACTCGCGTGGGGCTCATGCTGTCTTTGATTTTGGTAGCAAAATTTTGGACCCCTGCACCTAAACCACTAGTCCTGACTAAAGGACAAGACTGCCTCTTTTTTTTTTTTGTTCAATCCAGTAAGGACTACACTGCATCAAGAATTCAGGAAAGACGATCAATGAGCAAAAAGGAGAAAAAAGAAGCTCTTTTTTCAGCCTTGGAAGTATTTTTCCCCTGTTTGGTGCACTTGTTTCTTTTGTTATCTTTAACTGCACGACACTTTTTCTTCAGGTAACAAATGTAGGCAGATATGATCAATGAAGAATTCACTTTTAGTGTTTTTTGTTTCTTTTAGGTCAGCCTTTTTACCTGTCAGTATTAATATTTGTCTTGTTTGTAATGACGTTTTTTTTGTTGTTTGTTTCAGTGAATTTTTTTGTTTTGTTTTGTTTTTCAGTAAAGGCAGTATTACCCCTCCCATCCCTCACCATGTATAACTTTACATTTTTAGTTTTAGAGACCTTTTATATTTATGTGTCTTATTTTTGTATTTTCTTTATGGTTATTTATTACACAATGTAGTGTACAATACTGTAGTTTGTATTAATACAATAATATATTTTAGTATGAAGAATAATTTCGAAGATAAATGAAATCAAAGCTGGGGAAGGAACTCTAGCATTTCAAAGTGTTTTAAAACAGAAAAAGTATTATTTTCAAATTTTCAAAATGCATTGTTTGAAAAAAGAAAAAAAAACACCCCTAAAGTATATGAGAACTGTTAGCTTTTACACGTCACTTTCATGTTATTGTCTCTTACCCCACTATACTTTGAAGCTACTGAAAACTAATTGTATGCTATACACGCATGAGTCCTTGCTGTTGTATCGAAAGATTGTCCTTCACCATGAAACTGTGCTGCCCTTTTAATGAAGCCAAAACATCATCAGTGTTGTTTTTTATTATTATTTTTGGTTGTGCCAATTTGTAACTCTCTTTGTCTACATCAAGGCAACAAAGTCTTTTATATGTCCCTGTTTTAACCTTTTTAGTGATAGCTTTTTGTTTGATCGTTTGTTTTATTTAGTTTTTTTTAATGACCCCCCATCTCACAATAAAATACTTCAAGAATTCAACACTTACAGCTTTTCTAGAATATTTCCATTACATGATATGTAGATCTTTAATTACAAGACCTAAGCATAAATGTCAAAAGATGATTTTTTTTTTATGAATTTAGTCTCTGTTGCCTACAGAGACATGCACAGTGAACACAATCCCTCAGCTCCAACAAAAACCATTGATTAGGATCAGGTTGCCATGCGGGTTTTTGGATGGAGAGCATGAATTATTAATGCAACAAAACATAAATCTATGATCTGACTGAAGTCTGAAAATGATGTGATGCATGCTCAGCCCTCTGCTGTATGCAGAATAGACTTCACTGTGTTTGTGTGCGTGTCAAACTGCCATAAATAATTTTGTTAAAGCCGAAGCCAGAATATTCTTAAACTCTGTGGCAGCTGGATGTTTAATGCAGTTATAGAAGGACACTCTTCCCTTCTGCAAAGCTTAATGTATGGTCTTCTGAACTAAGAGTAGCTTTCTCATGACCCTTCTGCCAGCTTAGTATTGAACAATCTGGAAATCACACACAAGGCTGGAAATGTGTGCACACAGAATGAAACGAGAGCCCTGTTTCCAGCAGTAGCTGAAAGCTGATGGACAACAGCACAGAAACAAGCCAAGAGTGGAAGCAGAGAACAGAACACCCCCTGGGAAATTTAGTGGATAGCACAATGAAATACAAATAGCCTACATCTGTGCTCAAAACATTACCCTTTACTTAAAAATCATGTTCATTTAGCCAAGCGCTGGATTTCACCGCATAGGCACGAGGATTAATGCTGAATTCACAAAGTCGCTGAGATTTTCCCCATCCATATTTTACTTGAATTGTTTCAGCACACTTGATTTTAATAAACAGTTTTATAGGTGGAATAAGCACAGCAGAAGTTCACATTAAGGGCATTTGTCATTAGATTAATTCTGGTGGTTATTACATATCATGCAGAACAAAATTAAATAGCTTGCTTTTCTTTGCATTTCCTCTGTAAGCAGAATGGATAAACAGTGTGCTGAATATGCAAGTTATTTTATGATGATCTTTAGGACCAATATGAGGTTAAATTTGCCAAAAGGAATTGCAACCCTACTTGTGTGTTTGCATTTGTACTGTGGATACTGAAAGCTGACAAATACATATTATTTAAAAGCAAGTTAAAACACACACACACACACACACACACACACACACATATATATATATATATATATAGGCTATATACACACATACTGTATGTTGATATATGTAAAAGATGAAATGCTGTCAGAGTTTTCCATTCAGCTTTTCCCATCTTAACATCACATGTAGTTTCATGAGGTTACACAGTGACTTCAGTGCAGTTTGGTTGGACCACCAAAGCTGGATAAATATCCAGCTGATTTCTTTTCTCTCTCTTTTGGACAGTGGAGTGACAAACAATGAATTGTTTGAAAGTCATTTTAAAATGCTGCTCAAACATCAGCAAGTTTCTTCTGAGGGCCTCTTTTGATCTCAGCGTGATTTAGCCACACTCCTCAGCTGCTAAGACCAAACCTCACCACAAGTTTCTGATGTTTATAAGGCAGTGCCCCTCCATTTACTCTCTAATGAGCTCCTAATCATTTGCACCTGTGCAACAGTGCACCTGATTTTCATTTTAGCCATTTGCTGCATGTGGAAATTGCATTTCTGTTTATTTACATAGTACAAACTGCAAAACCTTACTCAACCTTATATGACCTAACCTGATTCTTCTATTTGATTCTGATCCTACAGCAGTGAGACTGGAGCTGGATATTAACACTGCCCCACATGTGCTAACAAACAGAAATACACAAACACACATATTATTATAGACTGATACAAGTAACAAATATCCATTACAGTAACATGCTGTTATAGATGTTGCTGATATATACTGTATTTGTAATACCATCATCCTTTGGAGACTGTAAGAAGAGACAAACAACATCCCTGCTGTAACATGAGCTCACTAACCGTGTCTGAAGAAACTGAGCATAAAAATGTTAGCATAAAAATATAGCCTATGATCTCCATATCAGCTTTTTGCCTTAATTTGCAAATTTGATCATCCGCTCTGCTGCAAAAATAAATGAAATAAATACATAATTACATAAATTAATAATATTATTATTAATAATAATAATAAAATAATTTTCTTAATTAGTATTTGTCTTGTTTTAAATTTATTTCACATTTCTTATATATACAGTATATATATATATATATATATATATTATTATTAATTTGTATTATTTATAAAAATTCAAATGTGTAATTGCTTGAAAAAAAGTTAATTTTGTCCACCCAAGTAAAAATGTATTTATTTGTTTGTTTGATAGTTTGAATAATTATTTAGGAACATTTTGTACAGGTCAAATTTATGGCTCCAAATCCATGATATATATTTTTGTACTTTATGATAAAAAAAAACACTATTTATTCAAAGTACGAGTAATATTTTTGTGGAAATCTATGAATACAAGCCACTTTCATTTTAAATTAGATTTATGCTTTTTATCATCTCAGACATCTTTATTTGTCACTGACGAATAGATTTTAAAATGAAAAACAGCATGAGACACCTTGGTTATTGTGTTCGGTGAACATATTCTCAGGTGAAATGAAGACACTGATGATGTCGTCTGTCCTCGGTATAACACAGATGATTTTTGTTGATGATGTCAAAGACATGCTCTAGCACATAATGATTTAATTAGAATCCCCACAGAAAGAGTAGCATGCAGTCAGTGCTTTTAAATAACAAATGTGAGCCCAAAACCAGATTCAAGAAGTGATCTGTTGTCTTCCACACACACACAATGAAACACACTTACTCTAAGCCAGATGGCTCAGGGTACAAAAATCAATTAGATCTCCACCTCAGGAGCCGAGGGAATTCATCCCGGCCGACCCCAGCAGCCCCTCCTCAGGTCTGCGTACAGGAGGACTGAGGCTCCCCTTCTGCCTCATCACCTCAGCTCTAATCTACTTCTCTCCGCTGCATACACACTAACTTCATTAGACGGGGGGGTAGAAATAGGGCACGGTGAATATCTTGAACTGCATGAATCACCAGAGCTCCTCTAAACATAACTGAATTGCGAGAGCATACTTGAGAGAGGGAGAGAGAAGAAGAGAGAGCTGTAAGGAACATCACAATGGATTTATTTTGCATTGGCAACTCTTGCCAGCTCTGCTTTGGAGGAGAGGAGCAGAAAAGGAGGGAAGAGAACGTGTAGGTGGATTCTGGGAGAAGGATAATGTGCAATCAAAAGAAATAAGCTGACAGCAAGAATTAAGACTGTGGAAGAGCCAAAACATGATCTTCATTACACCCTAGTGTTCACGTTACAACATTACAACGGGATGAATTCATGGCCGCAGTGTATGTCTGACAAGAACTTATGAAGCTTAATGAACAATCAGGCTAATCGTGTACAAAGTATTAGCATGAGCTAACCCAGCGGTTTAATTAGTCTGTAAGGCGTTAAAGGGATTGTTCACCCTTTACATCATTTACTCGCTCTGATTTAGTTCCATATGACAATTCTTGCATGTTCTTAGCCAAGAAATTATACTGAATAGTACATAAATTCACCATGAATGTGGTCCGTGCGAAGTCTTCTAAAGTCATGCGATAGCGTGACGATCAGACCTAAATTTATTATCTTCTCCTCAAGAAAGCTATAAAAAGCTGCAAGTCATCAAGTTAAACAACTCAAGTCCAATTTGTAAAATTAACTCCTCTTTTGTAAACCGGTTAAACAGATGCATTGAAAAGAACCGACTCAAAATAACAATTATTTCAGGAATCGGACATGGCTTCTGTCGTAAAGACGTGAAGATCGTCAGTTCCTCCATCTTCAGAGCACTTGAAGGCTACACTTTATGATACTTTTAAAGTCATTTCAGAAATTGTTACAACAGTCAGTCCCCATTTGCTGTCGATTTCAAAATGATATTCTTCACAAATTTTGTATTTGTTTCGCGCAAGTATTTTTCCTCACATTCAAACTTCAAAAGAACATTGCAGGCTAAAAAAAATAAATCTTGAGGCTAACATTTGTGAAAATATAGGCTATGTCCTTACAGACAGTTATTAATAATAGGCTACACATTTACTAACCTACAACAGAGAACCAACAACAAAAAATGATAGAAAAAAGTATAAACAAATAAAAAAATGTATATTTTTTAACCATTGTGGTTTTGTTTAAA
The DNA here is from genome assembly GCA_027422415.1 of Schizothorax lantsangensis. Lineage (NCBI taxonomy): Eukaryota > Metazoa > Chordata > Actinopteri > Cypriniformes > Cyprinidae > Schizothorax > Schizothorax lantsangensis. The sequence goes on along the minus strand of CM049860.1, from coordinate 20,793,103 downwards.
GGCTTAGTTCAATTCTGGCATCATTTACTCACCCTCAATTTGTTTGTTTCTGTTGAACATAACATTAGATATTGTAACCAAACAGTTGCTGGTATAGCCACTGACCTCCAGTATAGATAAAAAATAAATAAATAAAAATCAAATTAAAAGTATTTATTTATTTTATGAAAGTCCATGGCAACCAGCAACTGTTTAGTTCCCCATTCTTCAAAATATCTTATTTATAATATCTTATCTTATTTGTGTTCAGCAGAAGAAAAAGTTTGGAACAACATGATGGTGAGTAAACAATGACAATTTTAATTTTTGGGTGATATCCTTTTTGTCCAACAACATGAATGTGATTAACTGCATGCATTTGAGACAGGACTGTCTGAATAAAAACTGTCACGTCCCCTTCAATGTCAAGGATGGTTGTTTAAGCATAAAAATTCCAAAGGGAAATGCTGCATGTATGAGTAGCAACAACCTAATTGATGTTTAACATTACATGCCTGTTTCTCTGGATGTTCTGCTGTGTTATCTTCTCAGCAAAACTGCACTGTAAAGAGGCTGCTGCACCTCAGATCATAAATCATCAAGAGCAAGGTGTGAAGAGTGTGTGTGTGTTCTTGTTAGGGTAAGTGTGTGAGGTAAACTCACGGGAGCAGCAGTCATAACACCAGCGCGAACACCCCTCATTTATCACGAGCACACACACGCTTGCACATCAAGCCTATGATTTCATAGACCTTAATTAAAAAGCACACAGCACTATTTATAAGTGTGATCGTCACTTAGTAGCACTAATAAGGACGTTAGTTGAAGAAACACATTATTAAGCCTTAGGAGTAGCGGGGGCTCTGCTAGTAGGCACACATGCTAATAAGCTGCTGACGGGGTCTAACACCACTCCACGGGCCTGAACAGGATTAATCAGCCTGTAAAAGAGACCCACCACACAGCTTCCTGCAAGGACACCGAGGCTAAATCAGCAGTTGGAGACAAACTAATTAACGGGTAGAGAGAGACCGAATCACTAGAGACTAGTGAAGAGGGGCATTGCTTTTAAATCACTGTCAGTCGTATTCACAAGATGCCTGGCTTTAGGTTTCACGGTCTTTACTCAGGGTGTGCTTGAGCTGATGTATGTGAAATTTTAAAGCTGTAGTGCTCTTTGCTTCTCATTAAACTTTCGAATTCAACTCCTGTACACTTGTCTTCTTTTAAGACATATCTGTCCTATTAAAAATGTTGTGAATATAGAAATGTGACTCATTTGTATCCTTCATATAGGCCTACATATTTCCTGTCAGAAAACTGGTACAAAACTGTCACTTGGGCAGTACCCTTTCAAAAGGTACAAATATGTACTTTGAAATGTTAATATGTGTGTTTGAAGTACTAATGTGTACCATTTAGGGGTAAATAAGGCACAAATATGTAACTGGGGCAGTACCATTGAAATGGTACACCTTTGTACCTTATTTACCCCTAAAGAGTGTATATTAGTGCCTTAAAAGTACATAATTTGTACATTTTAGTATCTTTTGAAAAGGTACTGCACCAGTGACAACTTCTATACCTTTTTTCTGAGAGTGTACCACCACAGTGGCAGCTTTGTACCTTTTTATTTGAGTGTACATGTGTAAAAAATAACTTCAACTAAAATTTGATGCCAGCTTTACTTGTGCTGCTGTAGAAATGTTTCTAAATGTATCAGAAAACTTTCTATTTTATATTTATTTGATAAATATTTATAGATAGATATTTATTTTATATTTACTATTTATTTTATAAGTAAATAATTTAGTTAAATAAATAATGACAAATACATTTAAATAATATTTTTTAAAAAGTATTGTCTTTTTTAATGCCTTTTAGCAAATATGCACATTTTTATGTGAACAAAAGTATAGAAATAAAAGCTAGCATTTTGTTGTTTTCTTATTACTTTTTTATTTTATTTGACATTTATTAAAATACTTTTTAATAGTTGTGCATTAACCCTTTTATGATCTTTCCAATGTTAAAGTGATAAACTAAAATCCCTTTTTATGATTTTGTTTAATAAACAGTTGATAATTGATATTTGCAGGAACATCGGTGTTAAATTTTCTAAGCAGCACTGTGTTATTTTCAAGCCTTTTAATGTCAAATTTAATAGTTTTGTAACTTTAAGGCATAATTTGCCAAAGCAATCATTTATCACGGATGGCACAGTGCATATGTGAACACTTAAATATTATGTGTCGGACAGAATTTTTTAAATCTTGCAAAAAAGGAACTTCTTGTCTGGCACTCTGGAAGAGGCGGCAGTTTTGTATAATGCCCCTTATTTGCATATTGGCACAAATACTCTATAAAACTCCAGGCAGGGTTCTTCAGGTGTTCTCTGCTGCAGAATTTACAAGCTCTTAATGCTGGGTCAGATGATGGAGTACGGATAAACCAATCAGGCTTCACCCAGGATGAGTAAATGGACAAGCAGAGGGGTCCATTATCTGTCAGGCTCGTATGATACAGCAGCTCCATATTTACGGCCTACTTAATGGGGTTGATTGTATTAGTGCACGAGAAGAGGGAACGGCCCTATCGCAGACATAGTATTTCCAGCTTTGTGCAATTACCTTATGTAAATCCCACAAGCAGGCGTCTATTTAAAATGCATTGAATTTCCCAATGCAAAACCATCAAGTCCAACCATGCGAACTTCATTAATACCAAAGCATGGGCAGATAACATTTGAAGTACTCCTATGATTACTTTAGCCAATGCCCGTGTGCATTTGGGGTTTATTTTAAAGGATACTTGAGATGGTATTTGCAAAGACTCAGTAAATGGAGCATTTAAGCACAGGAGCCTCAGGAGTGTCTCAAGTGAAGAATAAGCACAACTTTACATGAAAGTACCATCAATATTTACACAATTGCCTTATAAAAGGCAATTAGGAAGAGGAAATGGATTTCAACATTATGTTTGCCCTGTATCTGGCGTGGTTTACATATCCATCTGCAATATTTGCATTAATGGTCAATTATTTCGCACAAAAGGTATCTTGAACCCTGATAATATCACGTTCCACTACATTTAAAGCTTCAAGTAACAGCAGACAGATGCTTATCAGCTGCTAGGACATTCCTATAAATGTCATTCAGGCTGCATGCATACAGATTTACAGCCCACAAAAACAGTTTACATTTATATGTAGTCTATAAAAGTAGTTACCCTGTCAAATAAAATGATTTAACCTGACCTCCCCATACATGCAAATTATTCCAAGTTGTGTTGCTGTCAAAGATGCAGGATTTGGTTTACTTCTTCTTTTCCTCTTGATCTAGACTCGTTCAGCAGTTTCACTTACAGCACTTTTTTTTATTCGGAGTGGTTGCACAGAGCAGCAAATGCACAAAATATTTTTTTTTTAATGAACACGATTACTCAGTTTAGTTGGGGCTCCAAAACGCAGATATGAAAATGGATCCCTGAAGAAGCAAACTCAATTATCGTTTATGAAAGTCTTCAGTCATATGCGTTTTAGGCACACAAACATGTTCTTGGTCAGAGTCTGTCACTCATACCGAGCAAGATGCAACACAGAAAATGATAGACATGAAAAAAAAGAAGAGTCAAAGTCATGAATGTTTTATGGGTCATAATGGCTTGCTCAAATTTCCTCACCACACTTTGGCCTCCACGGACACACAAGACCAGGAGCTTTCCTGGCACCTCTGCCCCACAGACACGCAGCAGCATATGGTGTGCAATTCAGACACCTCTGGGGCCCCGGCTGCAGCAGAGTGTGGTCAGAGCTATGAATTATGGATATGAGCTAATTGTTTTCTCATTTGGAAAGTCTTGCTCTTTTTAGCTTGTACAGCTCATGGTTTCAAGCAGGTGTTTGATTTGATCTCCACCCAGTCACTATTCTGTCATTTTCCATGTCACTTTTTCATAGATTCCTGTCTAGAAAAACAGAGCGAGTTATATAAAGCTAACCTAACACCATAAATTTAAGCTTTAAGGAAATTAATATTTTGGTAAAGGGTGTTTTGAATTACACTAATTACTACAGTGTTTTAATGAAGCTCTTGAATAAATGTTTAAAAATACAGAATGCTCTGCTCAAATAAATAGGATTTTTAGTTTATTTTTTATCATCGTAATAAAAGGAAATGGTTGATAGTTCCCTGCGTCATTCCATATTACCACTTCCTGCAATATCGAAATAAATGGCGACCCATGAACAATTAAAATAAACACTAGACTAATAACTCAAGCATTATCATTTTAATATTATCCATGAGTTTTTGTCTTTTTAATTAGGATTAGACATCAATTTCAGAAACAGCAGTTAGTCTGAAAATTACATTCAAAATGTGCAGTTCACAATGCCTCCCCCGTCCCATCTAATACTCATTTCTTTCATCCGAACATCAACAAAATTAGATATTTTCATTTGTTACTGACACACAACTTCAAGCCATCACACTTCATTATTGGCATTTTTTTGTACAACAGGTTCAAGTTCTTGTTGAAGTAATCTGTACATATGTTTTCAGAATTCTGTTAAAAACGAGACTGAGAAGGCGTTCACCATGCGTACCTTCAGTTAACACTAACTGCAGTACTATTTCCAGTACCATCCTGTCAATTTGTTATCAAGCTCCTTTCCATCCAGGGGCAGAGCAGGAAACAGGAGATGAATATTCTGTATTGATCTGAAACCGTGTAAGGCCTAAATGCCGATCTAAGCAGCTCACCTTTCTTTTTCCAGTAAGCCTAGAGAGATACAAGGGCGAGAGACGAGATCTCTGACTGTTTTTGAGAGCTCTTGCTTTTAAACACAACACACTGGGTTCACATCTGGTTCTCTGCATACTGTTACACAATTCAGCACAACACAGCCCATTTATTCCAAGGAAGCAACACAGTTTTGACCTCAAACACGTGAAAGTCCTGATATTTCATTGAAGGGAGGGTCTTTAGTTTCTCTATTAGATGACACAACTGTGCGACGAGCAGGTCTGTTATCCAGTAGCATGAAGTTCCAAAAGCAAAAGGCGCACAACTTTTCCAGTAAACTTTAGGGAGGTGTGGATGGAGAGCAAACATGGGTGGATATGGAAAAAACAAGAGTCTTTCCAATTTGAAACAGGATTTCTGTCCTAATACTGATTATTAATCATTGTCCAATTAAATTGACTCCATTATCCGTAGGTCAGTAGTCATTGTCAAATAATACTGGCTCCTAATACAGTGCACTTTCAGCTTATTCCACAGGAAAAAATGAAGAAAACAAAAATTCTGAGCCCGCGAGAGCCCAGATACAAGTCAGTTAGGTGTCTGAATAAATCAAACCCAAAATCAGTATTTCTTTTAAACATTTCACTGCAAAGAACTCAATCTGGTGAGACTCGAAAGTGTCCGCTCAGTCAGTTTTCATTCTAGTCGTCAATACTGGCTAAGATAAAGTCCATTCCAGTGTCCAACTTAGGAAAATATTCCCATTTCTCAAAAAAAAAGACAAAAAAAAAGAAAGTGCATAATGGAGACTAATGACCATCCATAATTGTCCAAATGTCCATCCAGCTTATTCTAAGCCAAGGAATGACAATCCAAATGGAAAAAAAAAGAAAGAAAAACATGTATATCCTCAAAACTTCAAAAAATATTAAGTGCATAAAGAATCTTCCTGTATTCATTTTCTTTGCTTATATCCAGTCATGTCACAGTAAATCCACTTATGGTTGTTATATACTCTATTAAGCTTGGTCCACAGCAGTGGTGCGTTTTTGTGCGATGGATATGAGATGTTAAACTTCTGGCATTGTGTTCTCTGGATTGATTCTCACTTAGAGATGTTCTATCTGCCAAAAATGTTGTCATACTCTAGAAGGATGAGTTCAACAATCTGGTTCTGATAGACCATATGAACAGCCATATTGCCCGTCTCGATCTCCGGCCGCAGCAGGGTTGGGCCGAACACGATAGCCACGCTCTGGGTCGTCATCCTGTTCACCTCGCCATGATCTATCACTCTGAAAAAGAAAGAGAATAAGTGTCTTGTCTTTTTTTTTCCTGTAAATTGGTTAAAAATATAACCATCATCAACAGCACAGCTCATTTTTTGTGACTAGAGCTTCCGTTTGTCTGACAAAGAAATCTTGAAAGGTGAATTTGTGGCACGTAAATGCATTTCTTTTCTTAACCACATGAAAACCAATCTACTCCACATTAAAATGCCAAATCTTCACAACGCTGGCGATTTTGCATTAGGAAAAATGTTTGGGTATTGTGCTTAAATTACACAACTATAGATGCCTTTTCCCTGCAACAGCAAAATGTCAGACCATCATTTTTCTGGAATGCTATGCCTCCGTCCTCCATTTTGAGTTACAGTGGCCCAAGAGCCATTTAAATGCAAATTGAAGCAAAGGCAAATGTCATTGTGCGTGTTTGATATAGCAATTACGATTGAGACGCAATACCGGTCTCGAATTACATTCAGAATTACACAGCAAGGCACAGTCTCGTACAACAACATGGGAAAATGATTCACTTTATATGTAGAGTGAAAATAGAGTTTTCTTTGTTTATTTCCCACTTCATTTTAACTTGGAGTTGGTTTAAAGAAACCAGAAGTAAGAATGCTGAAGGTGATGTCCCTAAAAACACATTTGAATTTGTCTTAAATGATGTGCATGCACAGACATGTCAAAATATAGTGTAATTTCAGATTTACAAAAGATTATAGCAAATCCGAGGAAGCAATGGACACTTTGACCACTGTCCTTCATGAGGCCGAGAGCAGAATTAAGGTGAAATACTGTAGAAATGATCAGACCTCACTAGTCTGAACAAGACAACTCTCTAAAGAAAGCCCAGAGTGATTAAAGATTCATGTGACTCTCACCTGCCACTGAGGAAGCAGCTTTATAGCTCATGATTATTTTAAGGGTTGGAATGGATGTGATAACAGAGGTACAGTTAACAATTTATGGTTATAAAAAGTTGCTTCATAAACCTAAATCTACAAGAGAAAACAATAGTAGTTTTAGTAGGGACTCTTCTATCTGCTTTCAGGTAAATCACACAGTAGTCGTTTTACCAGTCATTGCCTCTTGAATCAAAAAAAGACCCTAGTAAAAGATGTAAGCATATATACACATATTTTGAAAGAAATGAATGCTCTTATTCAAGAAGGACACATTAGATTGATAAATAGTGACAGTAAATACAGTTAAATATAGATTTCTATTTCAATCTACTTTTTATTTTATTTTAAACTTTCTATTCAAACAAACCAAAAAAATGTTTCTTGACCACTAAATCTGCATATTAAAATGATTTATGAAAGTTCATGTGACACTGAAAACTGCTAAAACTTCAGCTTTGCACTACAAGAATAAATTACATTTTAAAATATATTAAATTATATATATAGAAAACAGTTATTTTAATTTGTAATAATATTTCACAATATTACAGTTTTTACTGTATTTCTGATCAAACAAAAGCATCCTTGGTAAACATAAGAGGCTTCTTAAAAAAAAAAAACCTCCAAACTTTAAAAGACTCTTTAAAAGACTTTTGAACAGTAATGTAATTACGTACACAAGGTTTATTTTTTCCAGTTATTTTTTGTAGACATAAATAATAATTGATCAGATATTATAAAACAACTGATTGACAGATATACCAGCCAGTATTGGATATTTAATTATGCATCCTCATATCCTCCATTTTAAAATTTACATTATATTTGCCATCATCTAAAACTCACTTAGAGTTTTACTCTTAAAAAAACATTAATAATTGAATAAAACTGTTTAATGTAATCTTAACAAATCTCAAAATGCTTATCCATTTTTCATAATGTACATTATAACATTGTGATGCCTAAATTCACTTTAAAATAACTGACTGTACTTTTTACTGTTTTATTTATGTATTTATAAATAAAAATAAAAGAAATAGCATAAAAATGTCAATGCAATTTAAGTGGTCCTTTTAAATGTCAGTTTGGGTCTTTGCCAGAAAGAGGTCATCACTTCACACTGATAGTCAACACTAAACAACATCTACTACAAGAGCCTGGAGCATCAGCAACATAACAGTTGTGTTGTCCACATCTGCCGTTTCCTGTGAAGCTCCCAAGGTTGATGTCACAGTCAAGAACTGTTTACACAGGCTGTTAACTAATTGAATTATATTCCTACTGCATCACAATCACAGGCGGCCGTGCCTGGATTAACTATGGCACCTCACGCTCACACTTTCCTCCATACAGCCCTTCATGTTCTATCTCCGTCACTGTCTTCTGCTCTCAATATTTCTCAAGACTCTCTTTCTCTCTCTGTGGCTCGTGCATCACACCCAGTGCCAATGGCAATGCATCAGTAGGATGTGGTGTACACCCTCCCTCCAGACTCTCTCTCTCTCATAATGATGTAGCTGGCTAGTCTCCAGGTCTGTCCCAGTAATGGATACAGTGAGATAACTCGATAGAGGCTTGCTGTGCAGAGCACTGACCACACCCTCCTCACCTCTAACAATCACACACACCAGCATGGCCCTAAATCAATAATGAATGATGATGGTTTGGAAAGGAAGGCCTAGTAACTCAAAATCACAAATCCATCCTTGCAGGAAAGGGCCCTGTGAATAATATATTAAAGCTCTATTTAAAACAACGACAGGAGCAATTCCTTACCTTTTCAGGTGTTTGAATAACACTGTCATTGTTTCCTGATTGGGTTTTGGCAACTGTTTGATCAAGTCTTTTATGGATTGGACTCGCTGTTTGTAATCTGAGTGTTCTGGAAAATAAGCAAAATGAAAAAAGCAGGATTAGGGTACGGTTAAGATGCTACTGATGATCCAAGTCTGGGAACAGGAAGAAAAACTATTCCCAAGTCAAAGTGCTCCCTCTTGTGGTTGATGCTTTATTAGTATTCTGGGTGTGTAATAATAAAATCAATGTCCACTCTTTAGACATCCCCTTATTAAAAAGGCTATTCAAAGAGCATTTTATACACTGCAAAAAGTTTGGGGTCAATAAGATTATTTGGTAGGGAACACTTATTCACTATTAACTATGACTTTTCCCTCAATAAATTCCTAATTTGCTGCTTATTAATAGTTAGTAAGGTAGTTGTTAAGTTTAGGTATTGGGTAGGATTAGGGATGTAGAATAAGGTCATGTAGAATAAGGCATTAATATGTGCTTAATTACTACTAATAAATGGCTAATATTCTAGTAATATGCATGCTAATAAGCAACTAGTTAAGAGACCCTAAAATAAAGTGTTACCGATAATTTTTTTAATTAATTAACACTTTTATAAAGCGATCCAGTGATCAAATGTTATAATACATTTCTGTTTCAAATAAATGCTGTTCTTTTGAACTTTTAATCAAAATCCTGTTTCTTGATCACCAAATTAGTATATTAGAATGATTTCTGTGATTTGTCATGTGACTGGAGTAATGGCTGCTGAAAATGTAGTTTTGCCATCACAGGAATAAAACATATTAAAATAAAAAACAGTGCTTTTAAATTGTAATAATACTTCAGAATATTATAGTTTACTTTCAAAAACCTTCCTGACCACAAACTTTAGAACAGCAGAACATCTGATCGTTTGTACAAAGGACTTCACATAATAAGCATCACAAACTCATTTTTGATTAGTGACCAAGAAATAGTGAGGAACTTTCATAGTTCATCTTTATTTTACATCATAACATTTCTTAGTTTAAAAATGTTAAAAAAGTAAAAACAGCATTTAAAACAGGGAAAGGAGACAGTTACGTTTGTTTGTGTAACAATCAAACAGAGAAATAAAGAACTCACTGATGGCTTCGACAAAGTCATTAAAGGATGCGTAAGTGAACAGAGGCTCTGGAAACTCCCGGAAAAACATCTTCAGAGCACCTGTAGTCACGTGGATATCCTCCCATTTATTATCTTCCAGATTCACCTTTTCATCTGCAGACATATAAACACACCCTTCATACAGATTCAAACCAAATCTGATGACACACAATATCAGACTGATAAACAATCATTTTCTACACCCAATCTGATTGTTGAACTTTGTTGTTACCTTTCAGGGTCGGAGATATGCGTGACAGTGTTATTTCAGTATCATTTACAGTATATACTATCATAAAATGTATTAATATTTTGAATTAGCTTTTGTTTTATATTTTCATTTTCATTTTAGTATATGTTTAAATAATTGTATGTGCTTTTGTCATTTTTAGATATATACTTCTATATAGTTTTAAATTATTTTATTTCAGTTTTTGTTTTAGTAATTTTAGCACTTCAAGCTTAAAGTTTAAGTTGTTTCATCTAATATTTAATTTTATTTCAGCTTTATTTTAACAATAACAAGACCGGTGCATGAGAACTGTTTGCGAGATTGTGTCATTTTAAAAAACCACATTCAGAACAAAACAGTTCTTCCCTACCGTGATTGACCGCAAAGCGCAGTTTCTGTATGACAGCCAGGTTTCCACTGACTCTATACAAGCCATCAACATTCAAGCCTGAGAAACAGATACAGAGAAATGACACAGGAAGTGAATGTAGTCCTAGAATGACAACTCAAAAATGTATTAGTAATCCAACTGATGAAACAAACAGATACATACTTGTATTCTCCACATGCTCAATGCACATCTTGACAAAATTAGGCACGGAAGTGCCTTCTCTCTGACACAGGGCAGTCAAACTGCAGCCAAACACCTGATCTGAGAACAGACAGAAGGGTTACCAGAGGTGTCTTCTCTTTCCTCTGTATGTAGATCATTCATAAAAGCCCAAAAATCTAATTAAGCTGTATGTGCTTATATCAGTGTATTTTACCTTTTATGTAGCCCTTGTCCCGGACAGCCTGTAATGTTGGTCTCCTTGTGAGGAACTTCTTCAGTTTGACTCTGGTCTTCTTCTGCTCAGACGAATCCAAACTGGAGTTCTTTACTACTGTATAAACACACGTGTGTGTCACGACTCATCAAACCATATATAGTTATGATTATTTTACAAATGTATGTCTTCTGTACCTCTGTTTTTCTTTGAGTCTCGTGGGTCTTTCTCTTTGTCATGTTTCTCACTTCCCGGAGACTCGGGCATGTCCTCTTCAATGGCCTCATCAGACTCCCAAGCCTACAACACATGCATTTACATCAATGTACCTTTGAACATCTGCGTATGCTGTTCATGTCATAATTTTGTACTGTGTGATGTATTTCACTCACATGTGTGTTGATGGTCTCAGAAAGCGCTCTGAACCAGTCATTGATAACACTGTCAATCTCAGACTGGATCAGCAGCTCTGTGCCCACTCGTGTCTTTAGCTGCAGGGGTCAAAGTTCAGATCAGGTCAGTGGGAGTTAAGAATATTCAGTTACAGTAAGAATATTTGTAGTTAATAATATGGAAAACTTATATTGTGTATATATTGTGATAGTTGCTATGTTGCTTTGAAATAGTATATATACTGCAATTATAGTAATTAATTGTATTACAGAACTTTGTGTAATTTCTAATAACTAATAAACACTAAATAATTACTAATAGAAATTATTAAATAACTAATAAATTAGCTATTTGCTAAACACAGTTGTCTTTTATTGTAATACCATTAAATTGCCATTAAATTAAAAGCATGTTTTATCAAACTAAGAAGCCAGTAATGGCTGTGTAATATAGTAATTTTGCTAGTTAAGAGAGTTCTAGACACTGTGATTCACATTGTGTCTAAAAACTAGTGCTAGTGAAAAAATCACTAACTAACAGTCTCTCGTGGATTATTGCTTTATCGTATTATTGTCATTATTAGCTGTTTCACCCAAAAATTACAATTCTGTCATCATTTACTAACCCTCAAGGTGTTCCAAACCTGAGTTTCTTTCTTCTGTTCAGCACAAAAGAAGATATTTTGAAGAAGGTTGGTAACCAAACAGTTGATGGTAGCCATTGACTTCCATAGTATGGATAAAATACTGTAGAAGTCAATGGCCACCATCAACTGTTTGGTTACCAACATTCTTCAAAATACCTTCTTTTGTGTTCAGCAAAAGAAAGAAACTCATATTTGAGTGTGAATAAATGATGATAGATTTTTTTATTCTTGGGTGAACTATCCCTTTAAGTGTTTCTAACAATGAATATTTTAAGAAATTCAATCAGCTGACTCTCACCTCAATGACATGTTTCTTGCTGGATTTTTCTTTGGATGCCCACTCAACCGAACTACCTCGCAGGTCCACTGCAAATTCGGGTTTGGACTGGTTGCCTCCAAACTTGAAAAACAAGGTGAATGAACTTGTTTTAAATCCTGTCACTCTCTAAGCAAAACATCAAGAGTTATTTAGGATTCTCTTTAGTCCAGTGCTGTTAAACACAAGCTATAGTGATGTTCCTGGGTCAAAAGTGAGTTACACTGCATTTTAAGTGTCAATTAGTTCTGGGTGCCAAAAGTACAATAATAGGTTAGACTCGAATATCAAATGCACAATGCACACACTTGACTGTTTTATAATTTATGGCCTAAGTTTGCAAAGAGCATTCCCACATTTTGCTTTGCGCAATGCTAAGCTCCATTTTGTACACATATGCTTACACATTCAAGTAGCATAAAATAAATTAGTCTGAATATGCAGAAATGCATGCCAACAATCTTAAAGTTCTTAGTGCATCCATTTTCATTTACTAAGTCTGGTTATTTGACATAGTTAAAGTTTTAAATTCACTCTCTCTTGCTGGAGGAACTAACTTCAAGCACATAGCAAGGGGCGATAAGTGTGGCGCACAAGCAGAAAGTAGGACGTGCACAAATAAAATGGGAGACAAGCTGCCCTGCTCAGCTGATCTCAAAACAGATCTGCATCACACAACCTATTATTCATTTATAATTATTTAAATAATGAATTTATATTAAATGCCATTCGTTTTTAAAAATGTAGCCTATTATCAAACTAAAAATCTGTAATCTAGGCAAAACTGTTCCTGGATCAGCATCGAGGGCACATTCATTCTGTTCAGAGAGGCTGACACATACAGAGGTAGCCCGGCTGCGCTGTCTACAGTGCGTATAGGACACTGCAGGACGGGGCTTAATCGAACGCTTCCAGTTACTTAGCAATGAAAGGAGGAGCTCAGGAAAGGAACCATTGCGGCAGTACGACTTTGAAGAGACAGAGAAGAGATGGAAGAAAGGAACAGAACAGAAAAGAGAGTGATGATGCATGAAATCACACTCACAACACATGGGAGATATAAATGAAGGAGAGAGGTACAAATCGGCAAGAGAGCTAATATTAATAGTAATCTGAATGCTACAGTTTTTAGATAAAAGCATGTAGGCCTCTTTTTGTTTACACTTGTTGCCGAGCACTGAATGTGGATGCAGTTTGCATGATACACTCCTGAATAAATGCAGGCAAATTTGAGGTAGACTATGGGGAATCCTATTCAAAGCATGTAAATTGAAATAATGCTGACTAACAGGGTTAAGAGAATAATTCCACATTTGACCCAGATGAACTGACCATTGTAACCAGGCATGAATACATACCCAGCTGGTGCCGCTGCCCTGACCCTTTGCAAAAAGTAAAGAGGATCCCTGCAGGACAGTCCAAGTGGAGGCCCAGTTCTTCCTGAAGGACAATAAAAACAATGGATGCATCTGTCACTTATTCTAAAGCTCAAATGAGAAACTAGAAAAGGGAATCAAAATATTTTTTAATAACCAATGCTTACATTTTTTCACTGCAGCACAATACATTAATTATTTGAAGTATAAACAAAGGCCACAACATTTCTGATAAGAATATAATATTGCAATAATATTACAACCCGAATTACGGAAATGTTGGGACGTTTTTTTTTTTTAATTTGAATAAAATAAAAACTAAAAGACTTTCAAATCACATGAGCCAATATTTTATTCACAATAGAACAGAGAACATAACAAATGTTTAAATAGATACATTTTACACTTTTATCCACTAAATGAGCTCATTTCAATTTTGATGCCTGCTACAGGTCTCAAAAAAGTTGGCACGGGGCAACAAAGGGCTGAAAAAGCAAGAAATTTTGAAAAGCTTCAGCTGGGAGAACATCTAGCAACTAATTAAGTTAATTGACATCAGGTCTGTAACATGATTAGCTATAAAAGGGATGTCTTAGAGAGGCAGAGTCTCTCAGAAGTAAAGATGGGCAGATGCTCTCCAATCTGTGAAAGAGTGCGTAAAAAGATTGAAGTGAAGTGAAGTGAAAGTAACATGTGGCCAAGTATGGTAACACATACTCGGAATTTGTGCTCTGCATTTATCCCATCCAAAGTGCACACACACAGTAGTGAACACACACACACACGGTGAACACACACCCGAAGCAGTGGGCAGCCGTTTATTGTTGCTGCGCCCGGGGAGCAGTTGGGGGTACGGTGCCTTGCTCAAGGGCACCTCAGTCGTGGTATTGAGGGTGCAGAGAGTGCTGGTTATTCACTCCCCCCACATAGAATCCCTGCCGGACCTGAGACTCGAACCCGCGACCTTTGGGTTACGAGTCCGACTCGCTAACCATTAGGACACGACTGCCTCAAAAGATTGTGGAATACTTTAAAAACAACGTTCCTCAATGTCAAATTGCAAAGGCTTTGCAAATCTCATCATCTACAGTGCATAACATCATCAAAAGATTCAGAGAAACTGGAGAAATCTGTTTGATCAAATTTGTTTGATGCCCGTGGTCTTCGGGCCCTCAGACGACTCTGCATCACTCATCGGCATGATTCTGTCATTGTCATCACTAAATGGGCCCAGGAATACTTACAGAAACCACTGTCGGTAAACACAATCCACCGTGCCATCTGCAGATGCCAACTAAAGCTTAATCATGCGAAAAGGAAGCCATATGTGAACATGGTCCAGAAGCGCTGTCGTGTCCTGTGGGCCAAGGCTCATTTAAAATGGACTGTTTCAAAGTGCAAAAGTGTTCTATGGTCAGAGGAGTCCAAATTTGACATTCTTGTTGGAAATCACGGACGCCGTGTCCTCAGAGGAAAGAGGAGGGAGACCTTCCAGCGTGTTATCAGCGTTCAGTTTAAAAGCCAGCATCTCTGATGGTATGGGGTGCATAAGTGCATACGGTATGGGCAGCTTGCATGTTTTGGAAGGCACTATGAATGCTAAAAGGTATATAAAGGTTTTAGAGCAACATATGCTCCCCTCCAGATGACGTCTATTTCAGGGAAGGCCTTGTGTATTTCAGCAGGACAATGCAAAACCACATACTGCAGCTATTACAACAGCATGGCTTAGTAGTAGAAGAGTCCGGGTGCTGAATTTGCCTGCCTGCAGTCCAGATCTTTCACCTATAGAGAACATTTGGCGCATCATTAAATGAAAAATATGTCAAAGACGACCACGAACTCTTCAGCAGCTGGAAACCTATGTCAGGCAAGAATGGGACCAAATTCCAACACCAAAACTCCAGAAACTCATAACCTCAATGCCCAGATGCCTTCAAACTGTTTTGAAATGAAGAGGAGATGCTACACCATGGTAAACATGCCCCCGTCCCAACTATTTTGAGATCTGTAGCAGGCATCAAATTTGAAATGAGCTCATTTTGTGCATAAAATTGTAAAATTTCTCAGTTTAAACATTTGTTATGTTATCTATGTTCTATTGTGAATAAAATGTTGGCTCATGTGATTTAAAATTATTTTAGTTTTCATTTTATTCAAATTTAAAAAAAACGTCTCAACATTTCCGAAATTCAGGTTGTACAATTTTATTAAAATGTGATTAGTTTATCTATTTCACCTCACCCAATGGCAATATTCAGTGATGCAGTTTTTACCTGACTTTCTTGCCATGTTCAGTAATCTTGGTTACATTGAGAACACCACACTTTTCTGAGGGCTACAGAGAGGAGAAAAATGAGCTTAGTAAGTAAACATTAAAAGAAAATATATATTACAAAAAAGGAAAAAGATTAAATAATTAAGTAAATAAAATAATAATATTGTATATTAATATATATATATATATATATATATATATTAATATAATGATTATAATAGTATGTATTATTATTTGCAGTTGCAGTAGTTAAATTTGGAAATTTGTATTGCACATTCTGATGACAACATGCATTTAGAAGATAACTAAATGTTAATACATTGAAAGAGCATGCATAAAAACACAAGGGTTATTGTGTATACTAACAGTGGAGGGGTGTTTGGGTGAAGAGGGGCAGGAGTCTGATTCAGGAGAGTTGTGTTTGGCATTTACAGACTCCTGCAAGTCATAAAGCAGGAAAAGTGCTGTGTTAAACATGCAGAATAGAGGGAGTTAGAGGATGAATACAAAACGATGTTAGACCCATTCTAAAGGCAGTTAAGAATCTCCCAAGAGAAAAAGGCTGATTTATCAGTGTTCGTATGACAGATAATGGTCAAAATCACTGTTATCTTAAGTCTTGCCATGAATGATTTGTAAGAACATGGACAAGGACAAGAACAAAAAAAAAGATGTCAGTTGAGTTAATGAAGAGTTAGTATAAAGCAAGCATACAAATAAGCATCACAACCAGATACATCACATATAAATGATAAAGTACACATCTGAGCAGGTTTTGATCAACGCAAATTTGTTTCCTTGATTCGCTTGAAAACAATTTCAATTTGTGAAGTGAAGAAATCAAGAAGTCTGTAATCACATCTGATTGGTTACAGCATAATGAGGCGACTAACTTCTCTGTACAGTGACAGGCCGAAGCCCCTGGAGAGGCGGTTCACGCTGAACCATCTGCTTTTGAATGGCAGCTGGAATGAAAACCATTGTGCGACACAAGAGCAACATAATGTCAGGCTTGTTTCATCTAGCATCTTTACAGAACCAGCATAAATGACTAACAAAATAAAATACAAACCATATGCACTCTCACACACACGCGCATGGAAAATGCACAAGATTAAGGACTGTTAAAAGCCTTGTGCTCTCCTAGAGGAAATATATTTGGTCTGTGTTAATCTTCACTGGCATCTGAGAGAAGGAAAAATTACTTTGACAGCCTTTTAATTGGCTTTTAGGCTACATGCTGGTTAACTTAGGATAAAAATAAATAACAAATGTTGTATTTTGGTATGTCAGGTTCTCAACTATCCTCTGAGGGTATTTAGATTTACATTTTTGCATTTTGCAGACACTTTTATCTGAAGAAATATACATTGTGCTGAAGGTGTACATTTTTATCAGTTCAAGCATGATCATTTTGCTGGAAATGAAACCCATGAATTTGGCATTGAAAGCATCCTAAACTAAAAATAAAAATAATAATAATCGTTACAATAGTAATAATAGTTACAATACTATTTATAATATTCACATTTTTTTAAAATATGTTATGTTTTTATTGTTAAAGGTTTAATGTTTTTACCTGATTTTTTTTTTAATAGTGTGATTTTTGGTGAACTATTGAATCTAATTAGGGTCACTCAATTTGAATTATAAACATGACATAAAACATAAAAAACAAACAAATACAAGAGATAAAAAAATAAAAAAAAACAGTATTTTAAATTGTAATAATATTCACAATATTACTGTTTTTACTATATTTTGATCAACTAAATCAAGCCTTGGTGAACATGAGAATTCTTTCAAAAACATGTGCCGACCCCAAACTTTTGAATTGTATTGTATGTATTCATATATATTACACAAAAAACTATACTGTGATAGATTATTTAGTGCTCTAGTTGTGCTAAAGAAGATTTGTTTGTGTTTAACAACATAGACGCATACCTTGTCACTGATGTCCAGCACATAGGTGCTGTGTCTCCACTTGGTCAGCACAATGGGCTCCTGCTGTTTCCTTTCCAAACTGTGACTCTTAGGAGCTTCTCCAGAGATTGGAGGAGAGAGATTATACTGGGAACAAACAGGAAGAAAAAGAGAGGGAGAAAGTGACAGATTAGTCCAATTAGTGATACGAGAAACACAAAATATAATGGGCACCAGCAGAGTCACCACAAAAATAACATTCAGAAGATAATTTATATACATAATTCTACAGGAAAATGTTTTAAGATAGAAAATAGATTGGTTTAAAAAATCCAATTAGTTTATATACAAAAGTATTGGCAGTGATAAAGACACAAAAAAGTAAACAAAGGTACCTCTCTCCTCACTGTCCACAGCACCATGTGCGGTCAGATCCCCTCCTCCGAACATAAGCCCACCCAACCCGCTCAGCCCCCAGAGTACAACGTGTTTTATTACAATGTGTAATAAAAGAGAAGCGTGTGGTCAGATAAACAGTGTCCAGTAGCGACTGGGGCACTAGAGACACTGATCTCAGCTAACTAGATTAGGGAATCAGGGTTACTTTTAGATTTTCCCAGGAATCCTCCTACTGCCCTGGTTAACACTAAAGCTAAAGCAGTCAATGATCACACATGATCTAAAGACAGAAGAAATGCTGTCTGGGTATTTCTGAGGAAAAAACTTTAACTTACTTTTGGTAACTCCCATTCTGAGCGGGATCCGTCAGCGCTGTAGTAATACGGCCGCCCTTGTTCGTCCACATGCTTAATCCACTGCCAAACAAAAAAAGATTTGTTACTCTGTCTCATTCAAAACAAAAAGAGATTTCTGTATGTAAGCAGCTCTTTCCAGCACCTTCTCATTGGTGTATTCAGATACATAGAGTGTGTGGCCATGTTCATCCAGTTCCTCAGACCAGCCTCTAGGGGGCGATCCGTACTGACTGTCTGACTGACTGGAGTGTGTGCTGGGACAATTCTCCTCAGAAGACAAATGCTGAAGAAAACAGTAAGACAAGACAATGAGGAAAAAATGGCAGAAAGATAAGAGAAAAACTGCAACTTCAACAGTATGGCATGGCAATAACAACACTAAAGTAAACTGCTTTGGATAAAAAACAAAACAAGAATGTGCATGCAAATGTTATTTATTTAAAAATATTCTATTTAAATGTATTATTATAATTATTATTATTATTATTACTACTATTATTATTATTGGTAAAAAGCGATATATTATTATTTAAAAAATAAACATGAATAAACATTTTATTATTATTTTATTTTTAAATAAACAATGATAATAGTTGTAGTTGTACAACAATGATAAAAGTTGCAATATTTTTTATATAGGAGAAAACTATTGGGAAAAGGACGTTGCAATATTATATTGGCCAACATAACTAGAGAAAGTATTTCTTACACTGATTTCCCCCCATATTGTTTTACTTCAATGATAGGTTGGAATTTTGTGAATTTTTGGAATATTATGCAGATATTAATAATACCAGGGTGCCAATATTATAGGGCACTGTACATATATACAGGGTGTGATTTGTAGGTGGGGATGGGGGGATTTCCCCCCCTCTGGTCTATGCATCCCTGCCTCTCTCGGTGGGGATAAAAAAAAATCCCACGAATTTGCTCCGACACCCAATCTGAATCAATTTGATTGGAGCGCTTCGAAACAGTGAATCATTTTGTGACACAATGGTTTAACTGATTTGGAGTTTCAAAAAGCTCCGTTGATACTGTGTTCTTTGCTCGCTTTCTCTATATAATTTATTCATTGTTTGAATAACCGTGGAAATGAAATCATTACAATTAATAGGCCTAGTGTACAATGTTTTTTAAAACCATGATCACGTTAAATACAGTTTCTGTCGTATTAAAAAAATGTAATGATACAAAAAAGACGGGTAGTTGGGTCAACCTCCGCCTATAGAGTTTTATACGCCTATAAAAAGTTTTCAAAAGCATCCCCCCCTCTGTTTTTTTCACAAATCGCACCCTGCATGTATATGTATATGTATATGTATATGTACATTTTATACTCAAAAATTTTGGTTTTAATTTCCCATTCGCTTTATGTCATATCATAAATAGTAGACACTCAAGTACTATAGAAACATATTAGCGGAGCTCCCACACATTTTTTTAGATAATTATTGGCCATTATTCGAAGCATAAACCTGAAGCATGGACATGGAAAAACTCTTCTTTTTAATTAAATAAAAAATATTGTTTTTATTACCAAATGATCAATACACTCAAATTGAGTTTAATTAACAAAAAAATTACAAAATATTAATAGAGAACAAAAAAAATTAAGTAAAAATATAAAAATAAAGTATTCTACTCTCATTCAAATTGAATGAGCAGTGCATGGGACAAAGCAAAATAACATGCATCCTCTTACACAAAACAAAACAAAATCTAGAAAATGTATCTAAAGAGCCAAGTAATGCTTTTGTTATAAATATAAAAACTTAGCCTAATATAACACACCCTTTCATAGTAATTTTTATGTTAAGTTATCATGGCAAATGAGTTATGTACAGGACACCAAAAGGCACCCTACAGTGATATTGACCCATATATATATATATATATATATATATATATATATATATATATATAAATAAAAAATATTACAATTATTTTATTATTATTATTATTAAAAAACAAATGGAACATTTTAATACTGATTTAGTTCTAAGTTAGAGCATCTGTAACGGATAACATTTTAACTGATAAACAACAAAAAACAGCATGTCCCCCTTTTATTATGCCCAAATTTTTCCACTAGATGGCAGCTATGAACAATGGAAAGAGTGAAACTTAGATTGAAACTTCAGATAAGACTAAATGAGTTTGGAAAACAGGTCAAACATTTCACTCTTATAAATACAGACATACATGTCAGCGCTTACAGTAACCAGAATAACTCAACACATTTTTGGTAAAAAAATGATCTGTAATAATAGTCATTTCCACAGAGAGTGAGTTGCTCCACTCTGCTCTAAATGAAGCTGGGTCAGCCGTCTGTTGAAGCTTAAATATCTGAACAGCATTTTTCAAAGGCTTAAATATAGACTGAAGACCTACTTCAACTCCGGCCTAGTTCAAACTTTCACATGCACAAGCATGTGGGCACAGAGTCACACTCATATTAGCATTATTACATAAATGTAAAGATATATTATTTACATAGCTGACCAACATGGACTTTTCAATGGGCATTTTTCCAGTTGTTTGTTACCTCCATGTCTCCAGTGTTGGACGTGTCCCCACGAGTGACCCCGTTGTCTCGACAGCGGGGTGGTTTCCAGGTCCTCTCCTGAGTCATGCGGTTGTAGTAGAAGTTTCTTCCACTCGTATCTTTGTGTGTTTCCCAGTCACCCAGGATATGCAGAGAGGAGGAAGAGGGGACAGGTGGGAGAGACGACTGAGAGATCTTTAGCTCCTGGAGGTTGGTGTAAACGGGGGACTCGGGTCGACCCTGTCCAGTGGGAGATATGCCCTGTAGACAAAACAGAGGAAGAGAGGCAAGTCAAGAAAATTATGTAATTTTAACCAGCTAATAAAACTTTATTTATTTTGCCAAGCATTGGATAAACTCTGACAAAGAGATCCAAGATTCACATGGAGCCAAAGAAACATCTGCCAATGATTTTATTGAAGCGTTCTCGGTCAACAACTGGCTGGACTCTAACACTGTTCCTTTAAAACACATTTTAAATGAGAAGAAAGCATGACGAGAATTCAATAAAGTTCAAAATTAAGCACAGAAATATTTGCATATGTTTTTCCAAGAAAGAGACGCACAGAACGACAGGAGGAACCAATTAGAAAGAAACTTGAACAGAATGACTATCTGTACTTAACCTGAATGAGTCAATGCTGAGATAGATATATATATATATATATTAAAAAAAAACATATATACATATGTTTGGACAGATTACACCATTCCTGAAATTTCTCAAATGTCTTGCTTTATAAAAAACCTTAACGAAATGAAACAAAAACTAGACGGGTAAAACATATTTATAATGTAAGTCTACAGGAAAAGACATTATAATTTAAAGAAATATTTAGATTTTATGAACAATGCTAGAAACCGCAAGGTCATGAGTATAACATACTATTAACGTTGCAAAAGTGTTTGTTAAATTAATACACTGTAAATACCAGTACAACGGTTCAGTAGTTCAGTAGAAATGTCTTGTTAGTACAAATGAAAGTAAAGTCAGTTAATGAAAAGCTGTTTGAAAGAGTTATTTTAGAAAGTGTCTCTACCTCGTTACTGTTAGACAGACCACGTCCTCGCTGTTGAAGGCGATGTTATTTTGGTGTAACCCATTGTGAGCTTCACCATAATGAAAACAAGCCACACAATACAAGCGAACACACAAACCAGAGGAAAATTGAGCGACTCGTATACAGGAAGAACAGAAATAGAAGCCATTTCTCTCACCTGAGCATAACAGAAAATACTGCTCCCAGAACATCAACAACAGCCACCACTGACTGCTTGACTTGAAACCCACTGTAACTGGTAATGTGGAAGTCTGTGAATACATACGCTACTATTAAGTGACCTTTCCAGGGGGTTCTTAAAACTTGGACGTAACATCTGAGGCCCAATCCAACAAAACAATGACCCATTTCTAACCTTTTAAAAATTTGACACAATTCCTGTTTTTATGGAAAGGCTGTTGGCAAAGATCTCAAATAGTCAGAGTATTTGGAAGAGAGAGAAAGAGGCCTGTTAGGTTATCCATCCTGTCATGCATGGAAACATATGGGACTTCCTGTCATACTGAAATAATAAGGTTAATCGTGATAATAGACTCGAAAATGTTCCAACATTTTCCAATGTCCTGTGAAAGCTGTATGGCATTGAGCAAAACATTTCAAAAGAGAATCCCAACATTTCATTCAGCCAAATACATTTTGAATGGCAGTCAAATAATCATTTATTTGTATAATCACTAAACTACACCGCACCAGTTCTAAGTCGTATCACTACATGCTCTTTCAGCTTACATAATAAAATTATATCAACTCAGATTAATATTTCATGTCTATCTATCTATCTATCTATCTATCTATCTATCTATCTGTCCATCTATAAAAAAGTATTGTTATTTTTTATTTGGTATAGTGGCAGTTTGGTTGTGAACATGACCAACTACTGTACATCATACCTTGTTTAAATTTTTTTTTTTTAAATAAAGTATTGCTAAATTTTAAAGAGGTCAGCTGCAGCAGAATACAGGATTACATTTGCAATGTTGTTATTAAAAAAAAGTTTTATTTTTAAACAAACTCAGAGTGAACAAAATAATAAACGGATCACAAAATTAAAATTAGAAACAAAAAAATTATACTGTATACTAATATACTTTAAAGTAATATAATACAATTTAAAGTAATATAATATAAAGCATTTGAAATCAAACATTACATACAGTGGTAAATTTCACCTTCTGAGTCCTGCTTGTCTCTTGAGTTGTAGGTCTTGTTCTTTTGGTCTAATTGAGATACTGAGACTCTCCAACTCAATATCTGCATACAAACCTCAACCCTTGTTTGCATATCTGTCTCTTGCTCTGTTTCAACCACATGCATATTGTATCTGCAATTGAACAGCACACTGAGACAGACCAGCCTACACTGGATTATTTCATAAGAAAGGTGACCCAAAAATATCTCAATGTCTCAATATCACAGTGATTATAAGATCATTTCACTCAGTGTATGTACAATGTTCCATACACACACAGAAAAGCACAGAGCAATGTATTCAAATCCATGCTCAGCCACATGCCTCCACATGGAAATGTGTAGAGCACACCCAGGAGGAAATGCACAGCATACACATATACAGTAACAGCTGTGACTGTCCATGAACTACAGCCCCTATGGCAAAATATAAGATATAAATAAGGACTCGTTCAAAAAATGCATTTGGTTATGAAGTGTGTTTTTATACATGTATGCAAGGTCAAACTGAATTACCAGCAAGCACACATGAATGCCAATTGGTTTCATGTTATGAGAGGTCTGCTGTTCCAGAGATGTCTTAAGATTAGATGCTCAGATATGGATGCTAATGAATTCCTTTGTGGTAACACACACACACACACACACACACACACACACACACACACACACACACACACCTATATGTACAATTGATGCAACGGCACCAGTCACTGTAACCTAAATTCTGCAAGCTTTCATTGTTCAATGAATCATCCTCCATTTATTCATCTGTCCATCATTCTTTATACAGCCACATATATTAGGGCTGCAAAACGATTAATCACAATTAATCACATTCAAAATAAAAGTTTATGTTTACATACTATATGTGTGTGTACTGTGTATATTTGTTATGTATATATAAATACTCACACACATATGTATATACTTGAAAAATATTTGTATGTATGTATGTATGTATGTATATATATATATATATATATATATATATATACACACTTGCATATAATTTATATTATATATAAATATAAATATTTTATATATAAATCTAATATATTTTTCCTTAATATATATACACGTGTGTTTATATATACACACTAAATATACACAGTACACACAAACAAACTTATCTTGAATGCAAACTATCTATCTATCTATCTATCTGTCTGTCTGTCTGTCTGTCTGTGTGTGTACGTGCATGTGTGTGTATAAAAACATATAAAAGATGATAGTACACACATTTAAAAAAAAATTAAAAAATCAGATTCTCTGCTATTCTCTTCTTGTAATGGCCACTAGAGGTCTACATTAGACCAATAAACCCTGCACCAGAGAAGTCTTATGTGCAAACATGGTAACCTGCATTCTTTTCCCTCCTAAGCACCTCATTACTTATGACCAGTGAGTGTGAGTGTGAGAGTGTCTCTGAGTGTGAGTGTGAGTGTGTATGTGTGAGTGTGAGTGTGAGTGTGAGTGTGTGTGTGTGTGTGTGTGTGTGTGTGTGTGTGTGTGTGTGTGTGTGTGTTTGAACCAAACAGGACAAAAGCGAGGTCCTCCATAAGTATTTCTAGAGGGTTTTGGTCTTGTAAAGTACTTTGATTAATGCTGACTGTACATTATCCTGCTAATTACAAAATTAATCATTTAAATGGGCATTAAATATTGATTTGATTTATCTGTATTAGATTACATGCAGATTAAAGATCAACAAGGTTCAGAAACTTACACACACAGCATGTAGTATGTAGGCACAGTATGTAGGCACTTGGCTCTCTGAGACAATGTCCATTTATAAAGTTCAGCGATCATTATAGAACAAAATTAAACTGCTAAATGCCATTACTGACCAATCAGAAATAAGTGAAACATTCACTTAAATGCCTTTGTGTGCTAAACTGTGACATACTCTAAGACGGCCGGTTACATAATGAATGAATGTGTGTGAGTAAGGTACAGTGCAGAGAGAGAGAGAGAGAGAGAGAGAGAGAGAGAGAGAGAGAGAGAGAGAGAGAGAGAGAGAGAGAGAGAGAGAGAGAGAGAGAGAAGAGAGAGAAGAGAGAAGAGAGAGTGAAAAGACAATTTGAAAACTTGGACAAGGTCACAATATTGTGATGTTTCTTTATGGATGTGCTTGACTGTGTAGAACAGGGTTATTTTCTACACAAAATACAGGGTAAAATCCACATGACAGGAGGCAGAGCCTGTGATTGGCTGATTACCATCAGTGGACTAATGGCCACCTATCATGTTCGATAACAAAAATTACATTAAATTTTAGCAAACTGGGTTGCATTTGTACAATCTTATTCATATGATTTTGTGAGATCGGCCTATAGTTAGGTTTAGTGTTGGGGTTAAGGGCTGATCTTCATACATACTTTTTCCAAAAAATATTATATATATCATACAAATTCACCAATTTGCCGAACTGTAAATTAGTTACAAATTGCCATAACATTCAAAATCACTTAAGTTACATTTTCTCATGAGATCAGGTTAGTTCAGCTCAGTTAAATTAAAGCTTCATCTACTTCACATCAAAAAGAATGTAGGCCTAACTATTAGCAATGATAATAATCTTCAATCTATCATATCGCTCCCTTTGTTTTTAGAGAGCAGACTCTTTTCCTCCTCTTCTTTTGACCATCACAAACTACCCCTTTCATAAAGAAAGGCCTCTCACTCTCTTCCTCCTGGACTAAGTATGGATGACCAGTGTAACCTACATTTCCATCTGACTGCCTTTAGTCAGGATGCATCCATTCAGCCACACATTAGCACATCTGTGACATGTAGAGCCACGCGGGCACAGCCACACAGTCACCTCCCCCAGAGCCCCTGGAGCCACATGGATGTGCGCTCAACCGAACATGAGGTCTATATCTACAGTATGAGACCACAGAATCTACTGCAAGTGTGTCACGAAAGACACGACCACACACACTCAAATCAATAAGTGTGGCTCCAGGAAGGCTGATTTAGTAGACAGCAAACTTTATGGGGAATTTTAGCTCTATTTCACACCTCAGCGAGTTCAGTAACGCTCAAACTCTGACAGAGAAACAACCAATTAACCTTTAGGTCTTCGGCACACAGCCTAATGCTGCGTAATACCACACACACACACAGATCTCTCTGCGCTCAGCGCTAATGCTGACGGTTTCTATAGGACTCGATGAGAATATGAAATCTCAGTCAGAGCAGCAAGATGAACAGCTGCACTCTTTCCTCACTGGAACAGATGCTGAATGGGTTAAAAATGCAACAAGAAAAACAGACTGAAATTCAAGAGGGAAACCGGTGGGGAAAGAATAATGATTAGTGATAGGCCTGGATGGTCATTTAGGGAAGTGCATCTATATTTTTTATTACTTGTTGAACTGTAGTGGATAAGAAACATATCCATTCATCCATCTCATAAGATATTTTGAAGAATGTTTTTGTTTGAATTTTCTGTCCATAAAATAAAAATTTGCAGGGTACAATGTTATTTTGGACTCCGCTGACTTTCAATGTATGTACAAATACATCTGAAACATTCTTTAAAAACTCTTCTTTTGTGTTTCACAAAGGAAATTCAGTCATACAGAACAGTAATAATGACAGAAGTTTAATTTTTTGGTGAACTATCTCTTTAAGACTAACTAGTTGTTCAGACAACCCACCAACTAGCTAATTAATAAAATGTGTGTAGATCTGCATCTGTTATAATCAGTGAATTTGGTAGTGGATACATGAGCGTTTCTGTGAGTGTGTAGAAGTGCAGAAAAACCTGGGGGCGATGTGCTTTGATGGTAGTCCCAAATCCACTACGGCAGACGGTGCGTCCCGCAACCTTGCAAATTCCTGTGTTCTCATTGGTTCCCCTCATCTCCCCAAAAACCCCTATTAATTATTCAGAAATGTTAGAGAGGAGTCCTAGTGAGCAACACTCTGTTCTCTGAGCTCAAACGACTTCGTGTAAATGAGCTCATGTCCCATATCTTCAACCTACAGTGTTTCCAGTCAACTCGCACTGCAAATCTAAAGCTGGTCTATCTAAGAACTTTCTATCTTCATTGTTAGTGGTCCATGTTTTCCAGACTTTAAAGTTTTTGGGAAACACATTGCACATTATTGTCACATATATATGCATTTTTTTATACATGCATTTGGCAGACACTTTATCCAAAGCATTCAAGGTATACATTTTTTCAGTTCATGGAATCGAACCCAAGACACTGACATTGTTAGCACCATGCTCTACTATTTAACCATGCATACTTTCTAATGCATATGCATACTTTCTAATGTCAAACCCTATATGTATTAAACCATATAGCATTAAATATCATTATTATAGTTATAAGATGACTCCTTATAGACAAACACTGGCTACATATTTTTCCTATAAAAGAAAAAATAGACTAGGGGAGTTAAAAATATGGAGACATTGTCACCTAAATTAGCTTAAACTATGAAGTGAGTTGTGTGAGGATGCTCCTAGACCGAAGGGCTGGATGGATGACTCTTCTTTTATCTCTCTCTCCCACCCCTTTATCCCTCTCTCTCTGTCTTTCTCTCTTTGAGCTCCCTCTATGTGCTGACCGATGCAAAGGCTTAAAAAACTGCACTACTGAAAAGCTTAATTGAACTGACACGCTCTGCAAGACAAGTATAACTTTTCCACAGTTTGTATTTTTGTTGACATAACTTTTTCTAAGAGTTACAATATCTACAGAAAAGCAGACTGTAGCAAAGGCATCTTAGGGGAAACTACTAATCCTGACCTGTAAAACCTTTGGGCTGACCTTCAGGGATAAATTCTTCCCTCTCTTGATTCAAGTATAGGGGTTTACATTAACCTCCAGTGCTGGGAAGTAACTAAAATGGCTAACTAACACAAATGTTTGTTTTTGAATAGTATAAATTTTGCATTAACATGCTATTTGTTCCAAAAAGAAGCAAAGAATTGTGACTGTCACATTATATGGTCCATGGAGCATCACAATCAAGCAAACCAAAAATATCAGCCACTTTAAGTATCTTCAAAGTAGTTTTGTAAGCAAATTATAGTAATCTTTTAAAAAAAAAATGGATTATCTTATGTTTACTTCAAATTTCTATAGAGAGACTATATTTACCCAAAATAGAGTCGCGTGAGCAGTATGGAGTGCTACAGTATAAATTCATATAATGTATGTTTGATTCATACTCGTAGCCAGAGGGCACTCTTGCGCAGAAACTCTAAATATGCCTCACAGATGTAATATAACTTAAAACGCTCCAGGAACTCCCTAATACGGATAAATCCCTAATATGGATCCCTATCGCTGAATTAAAGAAGATATAAATGCTTTGACTGATTAAACATGAAGACAATTAAACACATGACTGTGACAGTATATTGTTTATCATGTTGTTCAAGCCATCACTAGTGTTTTCATAAGAAAGTGGTATATTTCCAATGCAATGCTAATTGACATAGCATTTATTACAGTTTCGACTGACATTATAAAGTGAGTTTAGAGTAAAAACATGTTATTAAATGTTCTCTTTGTTGGACAACAGGTTTATAAATGCTTCGTTACCTGCAGTGCGAACACGCCAAAGACTAGGAACTTCCACCATTAGCTCTAGGAACTATGAAAAGGTTCCTCCGGTGCGAAAGCCCCTATTGTGGTTTGGAAGCACACTGGTCATATACTTTTCATATAACAGTACTCGCTAATCAATAACTGAGGCTAAGCTGTATTAGCACCACACAAGCACAATATATCATTCATGCAATACTTGAACACACTCCAGACACCCCTTGGGAAGCTAAGCCTCCTGACTAATGAGAAAATCCCTCGTTAATTCCTGTCGTGGTATTGCCTCTTGCTAATTACATGGACTGTAGGTTACGAGGCTGGACTGTGAAAGTATGGCAGTGGTGTTAGCAGGATGAGGAAGCAGCAACAGAGTCATGCCAGTTAGGATGGTGTCATGTCACACATTTTTAATGATTTATTATTCCTCCAAGGCCAATAAATATTTAGATGTATATAACATATAGCATGATCTTCAAGACAGATTATAGTGATCTTAATACCAAAGCTTATGGACAGATGATGCCCTGACACAACCTATGGGACTTACTATGATCTCTATAAATGAAAATAACAGATTTGCCTCACACACACAGACTTTGAGACAGATAGATTCATAAGAGCAAGATTTTATTCTACTCTAACATACAGTAGCAATTAACTTACTATTATGCTATTATAATTAGGAAACTAAGAGCATTTGAATAATTTTCACTCTACAACAACTAATTATGAAAGAAAATCTGGACAAACATTTATAACCACCACATACAACAACTAGAACACTGGATCTCTGACACACCAAATCACTAATGGACTTGATTTGAGGTCAGTGTTTATTTGACCAAATAAAATATCTAGATCACAACACAACGTCCAATCTAATTGATCTAAAACACATTTTAAAAGGTACTAAAGTAACTAAAGTAATAGTCATATAGTTTTTTAAATCAGACTTGCTGGTAATCGGAAATTCTCTGCTCAGTGTTTTTTTCCTCTCCCTTCTCTACTGACAGTGAAAAACTCACTGAAACCCATTTATTTGTAACACCTAGACTGGAAGACTTACCAAAGAGCTTTATCTAAAAAGTTCAGAATGCAGCTTCATGAGTGCTGAGTCTGACTCTTACTGGACTGAAGAATCACTTAAAACCTTCAGTTTACTGGCTGCCAGAACTGATCGCAAGAGCCTCCGTTTTTAAACGTCTTCACGTTCGCATATATATTTATGACAAAATGTGTAAAAAAAATTGCAGAATGGGCTGAATGAACATGCAAATTCACTCTCTGACAGTAGGTGGTGCTTGAAGAAAAGCAGAAATTCAGTGGTTACTACAGTACACAAAACAGTGCTGCACAACTTTCTATTTCTAACACCGCTTGTCATGAAGAAGAAATGAACTCAAACAAGTTTTAAACAGCCTTTCAGATTTTTGTACTCGCTATGGTGTTCATCATACAACACCAAATACAAGTGTACACAAGTGTTCTGGATTTATCCTCTGCTATTTACTGCTGTGTAAAAACATAGTATGTTTGTGAGCAAGTCTTATGTAAAATCAGCGGTTCTGGGAATGTGACGAAAAAAGCGTGAATCTTATCGGCTGGCCTGTTTTCTTTGCAATGTGATGGAAAAGAGATTAGAAAAAGTTCTGTCACATTAACAGCATACCAGCTAGGGCTGGGCGATAAATCGATTTTATCGATTAACTCGAATGTGTAGTTTACTCGAATGTGTAGTTCTCTCTTTACACAAAATGGGCTCAGCCCTCCCCCCGCGCGTGCCATATTAGAGTTTGGGAAGGGTTTTCTGATCCCCGTTAAAGCGCCTTTCACACAGGATGCGGAAAGCGCTGCGAAACACATTCATTTCAATGTTTTGCGCCACGCGAGGGCGGTGAGTTCAGCTGCGAGCTTGCGCACGCGCCCCGCGGTCAAAGTTCAAAATAGTTCAACTTTTGCCGCTGCGCGCTGTGACGCTGCATTCACACGGGGCGTCGGCGTCAACGCTTGACGGAGGGCGTGTCTGAAGCTTGGTGCTGACGCGCCGTCATAGTGACAACAGCCAATCACATACTTCTTTGGTGTTGCAGGAACGGGATTGGGTATTTGCATAAGGCGATCTGATTGGCTGACGCCTCCGTTGGCGCTTGAAAAGTTGAAAAGTTTTCAACTTCTGCCGCGAGCAGCGCCAGTGAAGCGACGCGACGGACCCACAATTCCGTTCGGCAAAGCTTGACGTCACTCCATTCAAAGTCAACGAGAGGCGTTGACGCCGACGCCCCGTGTGAATGGGGCGTGACGTTTCCCCGCACGGCCAATAGAAATGTCCAAAACAAGCGCCGAATTCAAAATGGATGAACAGCTGATTCTCTGTGTGTCTGAACTCCGCCTACTTCGCTCTGGCCAGCGTAGCGCAAATCGCCTTGTATCTGAAGGGCTGCGCTGAACCCAGCGGCCGGCGCAGGGCATGCCGCGTCCTGTGTGAAAGCTTTCGGCCTGCTTTAAATTAGACACAGAGATGTAGTGCGGTAAGATCGCATTTATTTGAATTAGCGAGAGAGAGAGAGGGATGAAAGTTGCGTGTGTGAACCTGCGTCTGCGCGTCTCTCTTCAAGCAATGAGGCTTAGTTACTTCAAAAACAGCGATTTACCCACTCAATGCAGAGAAATATAACATTACGAGTCAGCCTATCGAAGCTATTTACACACCCGTCAAAAAACAAGTCACTGATATTAAATGCTGTTGAATGTTTTGTTTGCACTTTATCAGAACTACCTCTTATCTACTGAATAGCAAGATGTTAAACTTGTGTTTAAAGAAAACTGATCAAAAAGGTGTCACATAATTGTATGTTTAATGTTATGTTACATTTTCACTGTTTACAATGGCAGGGCTTGCCATCTTATCTTTTTGGCTTGTTGTTTCTGATTGCACTTTAACCCCAAGGGAGAAATCCAGATTAAACCCCAAAAGGGAGAAACAAAACAATTTCTTTGTCATCTGCAGATTGATTTTAAGTAGGGGGGGGAAAAAAATCGATTTAAATCAGAAATCGGATTTTTTATGAAAAAATCAGGGATTTTTTTTTTGGGCCATATCGCCCAGCCCTAATACCAGCATAGATATGTCATAACAACCTAAAAAGATGCATTAACAGATCCTCATTCAAAATATAATGTTTAAATTGCACCACAATTTTGTACCGAATATTTGTCTGGCTGTCAATAGGACATGGCAAAAAAATGGCATATAAATAGGGCCTAACTCTTGACTGTGGAAAAACAAGCCTATGTACATTTAAATACTCTTCTACAAATATAAACTTACAAATAAATGGTTTGCTTAAGTCTATATTTTGAAGTAGTTTGCACTACAGTATTTGTAATATTGTTACATCATTTTATCACCTTGGATATGCATTATTTTAAATAATTCAATAATTCATTCTGTTACCAGTTCTTTCTTACTTATATCTTCAATACAATTTTGCATAGTTAGAAATATTCTACAAAGGTCAATATATCAGCTCATCATGCATAACAGGAAGTTTTAAGCAATAAAATCTTTTGATCTTATCTGTCAGCATAAAGGAAATGCCTTCTAGAAAGATATTTTCGTTTTCCTCTTTCTGTCTTACACACATTTAATCACAGACAGGTAATTTAGAGTAGATTTATCTGAAACAGATAATCTTGTCAAGGTGAATCAAATTAGTGGCAGGTCAAACATCAGCATCAGCCAAACGGCCTGACAACACACACTAAATGCAATGATGCAATCACTTGTTGTTAGTCTTAGCAAAATCCAATAAAATAAATCCCAGCTGTGTGTCCTAGACTCACATTTAGCACACAGCTTGTTAACAAAGGTGCCAAGGCATTGTGGTGCAGCTTGCTGTGCTAGATCACTGTGGCTGATTTACTCAAGTGTTTTTCTCCGTGTTGGTTCGTCACCCCTGTACACACAAGCACAGCAGGGTTAACGAAACGTATTAGACGCTCATCGAACATCTGCCATACAGACTAAAGGAGATGACGGCTCTTGGTACAGAGAGCACAATAGCTATTCAGGGAGGACTGCCCTCAGAACAACTCACAATAACTCAACAAAGAGGAACAGAAAGATGAATAGACAGAGAGGGGCGATTTGGGAGAGACACACAGACAGCCAGAAAGGATTTTCAAGTGTCACGGCATGGATGAGCAAAGACCTACGATTTCAGAAAGACTTCTGAAATGGTCTGAAAATATTAGGATCTGCATTGGAAATAACCAACAACTTTTCTTTATGGCAGAACTGAGGGATTGTGGGAAGGGAATTCCAATTATGCAAAATTATAAGAGAAAGACATTCCCAACACTCAACAGAGCAATCTGAGGCCATATGTTAGTGGCGGTGAACACCCATGCCTGCCCTCGACAAGACCTTTCGCTGCAGAAATAGACGCAGAACAATGCATCTTTCTCATGATGACCACAAAGCCAACGTACTGACAGAACAAAGCTTGAGTGTGAGGACACTTGTGCGAATGACATGGGTTAATCAGCAAAATGACATCAATGGCCACAATGACGCAACCTGTACTTGCCTTGAGCTGCTCTCCGTTCAAAAAACAACTGACTTCATCCTTCTCTCCTACACACTGTTCATTTCTTGTAGGTCAAGTTATGAGTGGGATTTCACCACAAAAGTACAGGGTCTTCCAGTTGTGAAAGACACAGACAGCATGACAGCTATTTTCTTGTTTATTACAGAATACTTCAGCAAAATAAAAAAAATTACCTTAATATTCATACCATATATATATATATATATATATATATATGTATATATATATATATATTCAGTGTCACGTCAGTGCTCTATTATGCTGATTGGGTGCTCAAGAATTTATTATTATTAATTTTGAAAATAGCAGTGCTGCTTTATATTTTTGTGGAAACTGGGATACATTTTTTAGGATTCTTTGATGAATAGAATGTTTAAAAGAACAGCACTCAATTAAAAATAGAAATCATTTGTAAAATTATAAAAATATTTGCTTTCACTTTATTGCATGCTTACTGAGCAAAAGCAATAATTTTAAAAAAAAAAAAAAAAAAAAAACTTTTACTGACCATAAACTTTTCAGAAGTAGTAAATATATTATTAATAATTGTATTATTATTGTTATTATTAAATTCAACAGTAATTATATTTATTATTATTATTATTTAATTAACCTTTTTTTCAGTTCCAAATTATGTCACAAATTGCAATTGTATGAACCAATGATAACATGAAGTCACACCTCTAAGCGAGAACCCCACATACGTTAAACGTCTTCCTGTATATCTCAGTGTTCTCATTTTCCGCATTTGGTGCTCAGGCACTCACCAGGTAGTGTGGAGATCGAAGGTAAGAGAACATGTCTTCTGTGAGTCTGGGGCCAAAACAGGCCCCTGCTGAGAAAGTTAAGTCCTTCTTGCAGCAAGAGGAAAATGGAGCGATACGGAGAGGGTGGAAGAGAGAAATAAGGAATCAGAGACAAGACAATCACGGCTTTCCAACCCAAAGCCACAAAGAGGCAGGGACAAGGTGCTTAAAGAGAGCATCTTAGTGAGTTAAATATAGAAGCAGTGGAGTTCTCTTTAAATAGGCTCACTCATTAGGACACTGGCCTTAACCAACGTGGAGTGGAAATAGAGAGGGAGAGAGTAAAGCAACCGCTAAGAGAAAGCAGGACATGGTGGCCCTGTACGCTGAAGGTCTGCCAGCAGAGTTCAGAGGTCATGGCACTAGAGATCAATGGAGATGCAGTTCACACGCTCCACAGAAGAACGGTGGGATTTCAATTACCATGGTTCCTGTTCATGAGTCTGTCAGGTACTCAGGTTCTAAATTTGAATCTCTTTTCACACTGACAGTGATTAAATTGCTGGAGGTCACCAAGTTACTGAGCTGTTGGATGGATGCGATTGGATTGTCTGTTGGATTGGATTGACCATTTCAACTTGACTGCTGCAACCAACTGTATCAGGTGGCATATCACATGAACTTCATTGACTAAACTCCCATTGGTTGTCACCAATTGTATATTTCTTATAAAATTTAACTCTGCTAAAATTTGGTCAGATGACAATTAATGGCTTCGCTGTCTAAGGCCCTGTAATTAAAGGTAAAATACATAATTATTTATGATTAAATACTTTCTTTGCTCTATTTTGCAAGCTCTACAAGTATACCATTTGTAGGTTGATTTCTTTTGAAAAGTAAAAACTGCTTTCAAAACATTGCTTTATTTAAGCATCTCAACAAATCTGACATAGCAACAGTGGCTCAACCAATAGCGTGAGTTTGAGGCAGGTCTATTGGTTTCTTCAACCAATGGCAGATGAGGGAAATGTTTGGAAAACATGTTTAAAAACAGTCAAAGCTTGAGGTATAGTGTGTGCAGGATGTACCAGCTTTGAGTCAGCATTTCATTGGTCGGGCAGTTGCCCAATGCAGGGCTTTAAACAAAGGAACAATGTTGCGAGCCCCCCGTGTGCCTGTTCAAGCTCTGTGCCGCAAGTCTTCTGCTGATAATTTGCACACGGTCACGTCTCGTCTCGCACCCAATACATCACACCCACTCACAACCCCACACACTGAATAATACATACAGCAGTGTGGCTGAGAGAGACTGTGGTTTACAACTGTCTGAAGTACAACCAAAGACCCCTTAAGGCAATTCTGTTGAATCAATTTTCATCTTTGTAACTTCAATAACATATCTCAAATTATTACTCCTATCAAAAAGATATTGGCTCGGTTCACAGCAAATGCTGCTCCACATGAACTCATCTGTATATTTTCTGAGCTAGGGCCGCTTATGTGCATCTGAAAACACAACATACACCAACCATCTTAACAAATTTGTAATGAAAAGTGCTTATAAACCAGTTGTCAACAAATAAGAAACTCTAAGGTCTCACAAAATAAAAACTTGATGGTTTAATGTTGGAAAAAAATAAAAATAGGACAGCCATAAATATTAATATTGTAATTTTCTATTATTATTTGTCTTCTTAAATATGTTTTTTTTTAATATAGGGAAACATTACAATGGTAATATTTCTCTTTTTGTTTAATATATTAATTATTATTATTATCGTCACATTGACAATTTTTTTTAACAGAAAAAAAAAAATAAAAATAAAATCACAATCTTATTATTTCATTTTATGGACAAATAAAATGAAACAGTTGGAGCATTTTTCAAAATATCACCTTCCGATTTCCACAAAAGAAAGAAAGTCCAACAGGTTTTGAATGACATGAGGGTGAGTAAATGACTACAGAGTTATTATTTTATTTTTTTATTTAGTGGCGGAAACGGGCTTCCATAAAAATATCCTTTTAACAAGTACTTAAAACTCTCTCACACGCTCTCATGCAGAGAGGGTCACTATGGAGATTACAGAAATGAATGAGAGGGTGAATCAGGTTAATTAAAACTTAGACACACTGAATGCTCATGCTTTTATCAAACCACTCTCGTTTTAAACAACAAGATAAGAAAGAGCCAAGGTTAAAGCGTGACCAGCAATCTCCACAAGAATACTGTACTGAAGAATGTGTGCGTGTGCTATCTCTTCTGCAGAAGTGTGTATTACCAAATCTGTCATAATGATAAGAGACCATTAGGTCCACCAACTCAACGCTCAACATTTTAAGAGCTCTCTTCCTCTCTGCTTCCATCTCTCATGCACTTTCTCCTTCCATCAAGGTGACCCACATAGCACTATCCCTGAGCATCAGTGCACAAACATATAGATGTTCTGCTGTGCAGAGCTAATCCAGCATTAAACCCGTCACAGAAACCTCCAATCAGACACGACTTACATGTACAGTCTAGCCTCAGGGAGTTTTGTAGGTTGGATTTCCACAATTTTAAAATGCCAACTCATCAAGCTTTCAGTGCTACTTTCATAAGAGCACTTCAGAGATGTCACTGACATTCTCCAGGTCAATCAGATCAAGTCACGTGATCATTTTAAAGCTCTATCTAGTGAGCAGGAAAAAGGAAGTTGTTCATTAGAAATGTAAAATTACGGTTTGCATCTGTAGACATCAGTAAGAGGACCGGCGGTGTTAAGTATTAGTTAAATGTCTTGAAAATTTGTTTTGTTTGATTCCTGTTATCCAAAAATTAAGTACTGAGAGCAATTTCATTTTACTATTATGTATATACTATTATAGTATTTGTTCATATTTGTAATAGCTTTTTATATTTTCAGTTTTCATTTTAGTTTTAGTACTTTATGTGCTTTTGTCATTTTATAAATTTTTTGATATAGATAGATAGATATATAGATATAGTAGTACTTCAACTTATTATTTTCATTTAGTCAAGTCTAAGTTTATGATCTAGTGTTTTTGTTATTTTTAAGAGAGAGAAAGAGTGAAAGCATCATTACCAGCAAAGACAAGCTGCAAAATGCAGAAACAGTCACTGGCGCAGAAACAGAGGAAATAATACCACTGTGAGGAACAAAAAGGCAGACAAAGACAGGAAATGAAGTCAGACAGAAGTGTTGTCTGGGGTACAGGTGAGAGACGGCTGCTCAAGAAAACAAAATGGATTAAAAAGGCCTAAACAACATATATAAGATGGCTTTTGTCTCAGAATTTACATTTATTCATTTAGCAGATACAACACAACACTGTACAATCTGCTTTTTTCTATTATGTCTATAATATTGTCTGCACTTTTTTAACTTTTCTAACTGTGGCTGGCTGCTTTGCATGTTGGATGTCTCTTCCTGTCTAAGTGGATGATGTTTGTCCAGAAAAAGAAACGAGAGAGAGTTGAGAACACAGACAGAGACAGCTGGAAGTGGCAGTGTGTTCGGTCTGTTCGGTTAACACAGACAGATAATGGAGATCTCCTGCAGAGCACCCAACATCTTTACTGTAGACCTGAAAATTCAGTTAATAGAAGAGGAAAGAGTGTAAGAGAGAGGCACCCACTAAAAACTTTGGCATTAGCTGTCATGTAGCTTATATTCCCCCTACAGACTGATGATATATTGGTCTTGGTCTTACGTATCAGAAGCCAGACAGAGAGTTTAATGACGACACTAATCTCACTATGCACTTCCATGAACCCTTGTAATGGTACATTACTCTGCTCGAGTGTGATGTCCAGATAGTTTCACTTCAAATTCACAAGTTCAAATCCTAAAGGTCAAGTCAA
The DNA here is from genome assembly GCA_027422415.1 of Schizothorax lantsangensis. NCBI lineage: Eukaryota > Metazoa > Chordata > Actinopteri > Cypriniformes > Cyprinidae > Schizothorax > Schizothorax lantsangensis. Next base: position 20,754,961 of record CM049860.1, on the reverse strand, counting down.
GCCTGTTTGTCATCATTCTTACTCTTTCTACATTCTACAGCCAACTACTATACAAGAACAAAAAATAATTCCTCCAGAACCATGAGTTACGTAAACAAGGGAGACCACAACAACAATGTCGCCTGGATTATGGATTTAAAATCTGATTTCCCTTTTTGCTCAGGAGGAGAATGACCTGTTAATATGCCAAACCACCACAATAAATCAAGACATGTTCTTATTTATCTTGAAACATCTGTTTCTGACTCAAGGTTTCACTAGAGGAACAGAATAAAATTAAGATTACAGGTTGCCTGCTTAGACAATTTATAGCCATGAACTTTCAGGTCTGAGCTTCACAGAGCATGGACTGCAGACTATCTTTACAAGAAAATCCTGATTATGTAAATAGGAAATTGTTGTTGGTCATTTTACAATCAGTAAGACAGTCTCTTCCTGTCTTGGAGGATGGCACAATAAGCAGCAAAATATGATTTTTTTTTTTTTTTGAGACCAAGTACCTTCCAACTAGTTATCAACCAATATACCGGCTGATAAATTAGAAGATATCTGGTCATTTAATTAACTAATAACATTTTGGCCTGAACAGAAGTATTAGTTAGCTTTGTGTCCACTTAAAAATCTACAGATATCTGTTTGATAACCAACATTTTTGTCAAATTTAAGAAATTTAGAGAATTAGAATAAATGGTATACTATAAGATTTTTTTCCTTTTCATCAATTGTTGCTCTTTTTCTTATCCTCATTAAGGCTGTGTTCACACTTGGCGTCTTTTTTGACTAGAAAAAGTTGACAAGAGCAAGAGAGTGTGGTCTAATCTCAGTTTAACATCTAAAAATCTGGCTCATCGTCTTATTCACTTCAAAGTCATTCATAGAGCATACATAACTCCTTACAAAAGATTTAAAATTAAACTACAGTCAAATTTGAACTGCCATATATGTAACACTGCATCATCAGGCACTTTTCTTCATATGTTTTGGGAATGTCCTGTCGTCATCAGTCTATGGACACATGTAAACCTGGTTTTGTCATCATTACTGCGAATTGATTGGTCTGTTAACCCAAGTTTGTGTCTTCTTAATGATGATTCTGGTCTCTGTATTAGTAGTTCAATGCAAAAGAGAATGTTGTTTGCTGGTTTTACAGCTGCGAAGAAGACAATAATCCAGAAGTGGTTTACACCACACATGTGTAGAAAAACATATTGGATCCGTAGCCTCCTGCAAATATGACGTGTGAATGTACAACGGCGCGAGTCGGTGGGGCCAAGCCTTCGACCATTGATGCTTGGCAGTGTTTTCTTTTTGATATACGTGATTGTATAAAGGAGTGACTTGTTTTGTGTTTTTATTGTCCTTCCCTCTCTCCCTCCCTTTTGACTGGACTTTGAGATATTGAGTATATGTCTGTTGTTTTGTTTTGTTATATTTTGGATGTTATGTTATGTGTGAAAAAACATTTTAACCAAAAAAAAAAAAAAAGTTGACAAGAGCGCTGGCAGCGCTTGCAAATAGCAGCCGAGGGCGTCTTTTGTTGCTATAACAACAGCTGCAACGGTAGCCTAGTGCTGTGTGCTGCAGAAATGTCGGGTTTTGAAGTTAACGGGGAGGGTATGTCGGTTCACAACGACGTTTGTGGGAGCGTGACATTATGGAAACTGTATGGTGCTTCCAACAATTTAGTCCAGGAGTATGGAGCTCCGGCTGGATGATGCACGGTTTCATACAACTCCTTGTGCTCCGAAACTAGTACGATCTATCTACCGGCTATCTTCTCCTTTTTCTTGTTGTTTTTGTTGTTATGGAAACGACTCGCCACTCGCTTGTCATTGGTCAGCTGTCAAAAAGGAGCTTGACGCAAGGCGTTTTTTTCAGAAAAGTAAAACTTTTTTCAACTTGAAAAGACGCTCTGAGCTGCAGAAAAAGACGCCGGCGGTGGCGTTTTAAAAAGCGCTCAGGACTTTTTTGAAAACACTGTTTACTCCATAGGATTATAATGTAAAACAGACGCCAGCAGCTTCAAAAAAGACGCCAAGTGTGAACATAGCCTAAGGCTGCATTTGTTTGATCAAAATACAATAAAAAGTTAAATGTTTAAATATAATTAATTTTTATTTGAATATATTTATTATATAATAATTTGTTTGAATATATTTTACAATGTAATTTATTCCTGTGATGAAACCTGAATTTTCAGTATTTCCAGTATTCAGTGTCACATTTTGTCTCAAATTTCTTCTGTAGCAATGTAAAAGGTTTTACTGTTACTTTTGATAAACTGAAGGCATCCTTGCTGAATTCAATTATTAATGTCTTAAAAAAAAAATCTGACAAAATCATAAAATACAGGAGATTCAGATGTAAATCAAATCGAACTGCAACATGATCTATCAATTACTGCTATATCCAAAAAATTTCTAATAGGTCCCAACTACAAATAATGAAATTTGTAGTTCCTGTGTATTTGTCTCTTCCAGAACCTCATGTGATGTTTTTCAAACATCCTCTTGCTCTCTTTTGCCCACCCACACAGTCAGCCTCAAACAGCTTTCAAACCAGTACTTTACATCTGTCATCTCAAATTCTTCTGTGACGTTCTCTTTTTCTCGCCCTTTGGCTGACTGACTGGATTGAGAGCATTTCAGCTGAAACCGAATGGTAAAGAGGCATGAAGACTCTTTGCCCCCCTCCGATGTCTGATAATGTGGCTTTTGTCAGTCATTCATCCCTTTGGAGGCCACTGGAGTCTCATTCTCTGTCTATAGTCCAGTGATGACAGCGCTTCCTCTGCAGTGGCCTTAGATTCAGCAAACAGCTCCACTATGTGACGCTAAAAGCAAACATTTAATTCAGGTTAGACTGCGGTGGTTCCAAAGCCAATGATTGAGCTTTCGCCACTCTGTGCATGTGTTTATGAGATTTAATTTTAATACTTGATATTAAATTATATCAATTGATACTTACAATGACAGACCATGAAATTCAAAGCACACACACACAGGCATAACTCCTGGCAGTTCCTCTGAGTTATTGTTTGGAAAGAATAAAGAAAGTATCTAACTTCTCAGACTGACACTATGAGCTCCAGATTCAAATTTCACATTTTTTTAGGTTTTAAATTTACTTCTCTATTGCTCTCTCACAAATAGTTTCAATAACTATGTCCACAAAATATCACTAACATTATTATCAGCCAATATATTTGTCATATGTCACTTGCATGATTTAAAATAATTCATTATAGTTTTTGTTTTATTTTAAATTTATTTAGACCAAATGTTATTGGATTTCATGTTTGGCCATTTATCGATTAATCAAGCACAACTTTGATTTTTAATATTGCTGCATTAATGCTGATAAATGTTTTTGAATCCTGTAAAAGAGACACACCGGAACACAAGCGGCTCTTTGAGTGTTTGCTTTGGCTCTTTAGACTCTCTTTGTGCCAGTATAAAGGGGCATTTTGAGGCACCCAGTGCTTACTGGCACAAACATCCACCCAAGTCTTTCTTTCCAGTGGCACAAGCAGACAGCAATCCATCACACAGTGCACGGACAGAGAAAGAGATATTATTAACCTTCCAAAGAAGGACAGATGATGTGTAAAAGGAAGTAAATAAGACAGCGGATAGAAAAATTGCCCTTTTAAGAGACGATTAACATTATTGTCTAGTATTCAACTGACACCAAACCCACTGTAGCATATATGTAGATCAGATGTATTTTTAAGTCCTGCACAAATGTATGTGCACACAAACATGTAATGCTAAGAGTTTGTGTGTCACATTCCCCTTAATCCAGTTCTTTCCCATCCACCCCCAACCCCCTCTTCTTTATGGAGGTACCATAATAGGCTTTTACATGGGGGTGGGTTGTGTTTGGTGCAAGAAGACAAGGGGAACATGCTTCTATACTAACTAAAATAACACTCCAAATCTTTCTAGGTTGGTTGATTCAGAAGCTGTCACAACTGGCATTTTGAGGGATGCATTTAACTTCAGGTTAAAACTCTGAACTGTTAAGACCGGCTATTTCCCCAAGTGCACTAAAAGAGAAGTTAGAGTGAAATCTGAGAGCAGGAACCACTCAGTGGCCAGCGAGCCAGAGGGTGATGGGGAAGACGGTGAGAGAAGTCTTTGACTGCTCTTCAAAACTTTTAACTAGACAGTGTGTTAAAAAACACAGGATCAGTCAAGCTGATTTTCTGAGGATTATGGGGGGAGCATCCTGTTAGATATCACAAACTGTCACTCTCATTGACAAGCTTCTCACTATGTACCAGACATGAACAAACCTCCTGTGGAACACGTGAAGAGATTTTGAAAAAAAATCTTGTTTTTAGTCCTTTCAGTGAAATTTTAAAATGGTTTTGAAACCACAGAATTTCACTCTACAGACAACAGACTTTCATTGTTCCACACAAAGTATGAAAAAGAAATACATGAGAGTGAGACAACATTTTCATTTTTGGGTGAACTATCCCTTTAAGAACTGACAGTGGACCCTGGCTTAATATTGGTTATTTCAAAAAGCATCTCTTTATGTAATAGTGAGATTAGCACAAGCATAATCTACAGCTCACACAACAAATCTTAGTGATCAAGTAATATTTTGTGCAAGAAGGCCAACGGACAACATCAGCAGTGTTATTTGTGTTTTAAAGGGAGGACATTATAAGGTCAAAGGTCTTCTGATGGATTGGTCTTACACAAAAGCTCTTACACAAACACAAAAATCCAGATTTAGACACAAACTGGCACCCAAATATACACATACAGTAATACTGAAAGTGCAAACAGACAGTGGACAGAGGAAGCTCTACAAACACAGCTTCTTCAGTAGTGACTTCCTGTGTCCTTTAGCCTCAACTGAGTCACAGTCAAAAAAGCTGGCAAAAAGTGAGTGTGTACAGATAACTCCACAAAAAGTACACGCACGAATGTGAAGTACTGAAGACAGTCAAGGTCTTCACCTTCAGGGTTGTCGCTTTGTTTTTAGCATGTTTGTGAAAACTAACAGCTTGGTAAACACTACCATACATACACACCCCATACAAAAAATAACCATGGTTTCATTATAGTAAAAGTGTAGTAACTATGTTTTTTTGGCATATTGAATATCATTTGTCTAACCACAGCTTTACTACAAATACCATGGTTACACTACGGTTAACATAGCAAAACCATGGTTAATTTGTGGTTACCATGGTTAAACCAGTAACAAAGGTTCTTGGTTTTATTTATAGTAAAACCGTGGTTAATTTTTGTAAGAGACACATCCCAAAACAAAAACATGAATACAAGTCATATTTCACACCCATGGTACACGAAAAACTCCCATGACAAATATATACACTACCTATACATTTGGGGTTAATAAGTTAGTAAAGAAATTAAAACTTTTATTAAGCAAAAATGCACATTTAAAATGCTACAAAAGATTTATATTTCAAATAAACAGAAAATGTTTTGAACATTCTATTCATCAAAGAATCCATTAAAAAAATATTAAATCATTATTTACTGAAAAAGTAGCACGACTGTTTTCAACTTTGAAAATAATGTTAATGTTTCTTAATAAAATGTTTCTTTAGCACCAAATCAGTATATTAGAATGATTTCTGAAGGATCATGTGACACTGAAGTCAGGAGAGTAATGATGCTGAAAATTCAGCTTTTCAACATTGTGTTATAATTTACATAAAACATTAAAATCAAAAAGAAATTTGTTTAGACTAACAGTACAGTAATGACAAACATTTTGCAGTGTATTAATAAAAAAATAATAAAAATCCTTAATAAAAAAAATGCTCAATTGTTGTAAAACAGCGCAAACTCGAATACTCCAAGTTTCATTTTCTGTAAGTAAAAAAAAAAAAAATTCTTACATCTTTCTTTTGATTTGGGGTGAAATATGACCTGGACATGTTCTTCACCTGACTATTCCTTTGCAAAGATTTGTCATGAGCATCAACAAACAACAACTTTCAGCTTTGAAGGCATTAACCAGGTGTCAATCATCCATGCTGGAGAGAGACATCAAACATATTATGGCCTTTCAGACGCAGCAGGACACACACAGCACTGAGACATCCATCTCCACAGTGTTATCCACTTTATTAATGAACTCATGAAGAGAAACAGAGAGGAAGAGGGCCTTCAGCCAATCACAGGCGAGGACAGCAGGGGCTTGTGGCCTTGTACTTCCTATCCTCTTTCCACACACAGAGATGTTGACAATTTATATATTTAGACTAGTGTAAACACAAGTAATATTCAGGGTAAGGAAATACCATAGGAAATAAAAATCCATGGGTAGGTTTGCTGACTGCACAGCATGCATGTATTCATAAAACACTATACTTGTGGGTGGGTTAATTGTTTTTGAGTAAGCAGATCACTCTGGATCATTCTACATTATTAGTTCTCTATTGTCACCGATGCACCTCAGTTCAGCAAACTGAGGTGTAGAACGTTCACTGTGACAAAAGCACTCATGCACTTCTGTTATAATGTCCAACAGCATCAAAAGGTCAAAAAAACCCCGTGAGGGACGGGTTACCTCAGTTCAATCAGTGGCACATAGTTGTTTTGTCTCTCTCTTCTATTTGACTTCAGCCTTTCCCACAGCTAAATGTCCCTGGATATACTGCGGCTGCTCTGAATTAGTTTAAACACCAGATGGAAAACCCAAGGCCTGACATGACAGCAGTCTTTTTTATTTAAAATAAAAAAAACGCATTTTGGAAAGTAGTAAAACAGAGTACTACACATTCATTGGATGTGCTCCACCTGACTTTCCACTCCCAGTGTGACAAATAAACTACAAGTAATAATCAACCACAATATTTTATGTCTAATTTTTTGACTTAATTCTAATTGCCAGTCCAATTAAATAAGACATTTTACACAAAGTTGGTTTAAAATGCTAAATAACACATTATTATTATTTCAGAGAACATACCATTTAAGCAGGTTTTTATTCCTCTTTTTTGATAAATTAATACTTTTATTCAGCAAAGATGCATTAAAGTGATTAAAAGCATCAATATTTTATTATGCATCAAAGAATTCAGATTCCAAACAAATACACCGTTTCCACAAAAATATTAAGGAGCACAAAACACTGACAATAATAAGAAATGTTTCTAATGAGTGCCAAATCAGCATATTAGAATGATTTCTGAAGGATCATGTGACACTGAAGACTGGAGTAATGACTGCTGTAATACTCAATATTTCACAATATCACTGTTTTACTGTACTTTTGATCAAATAAATGCAGCCTTGGTGAGCATAAAAGACTTCTTTATAAACAGTAAAAATCTTACAGATTTTGAACGATAGTGACACTCATATGAGTGCATGCCTGTACAAAACTGTCACCAAAAGTGACATAAATCTCACCAAACTTCTCTTTTGGAATATTCTGATTACACCCTCAATCGAAAACTTGATTTAGTTAATAATTATTTTAAAAATTCTTAAAGGTTTAGGGTTAGGAAATTCTAATCATCTTTATATAAAAACAACAGAAATCTAGCAAATATGAGTGTGTGAAGCTAAACTTACCTTACCCTCAGGACACATTCTGCCCCCAAAACATGTCAGCTGTGCTCATCGACAGCAGAGAGACAGAGATGCTCTAACAGCGTGAGGGTACCAAACCCCCCACACACCACCCCAAACACACATCGATTTGATGTCCACTGCCATCTTTCAGCCTCAAGTCCATATTTGGACAAAAATAGAGACAGACAGACAGGAACAACAACAGACAGGAGAGAGAGCGAGAGATCTTTGATACTTGAGTAAATATTAGATTAGAGTGAGCTGTGCTGTTTTCCGCCCATCAGGATCGGTGGGCCTTTATTGGGTTATCCAACTGAACCCAGTGTGTGTGTGTGTGTGTGTGTGTGTGCTGGGACAGGAATGACAGGAATGCTCGGGCCTCCTTTACTGTCAATGCAGAGAAGAGCTACAGGATTCACTGACTGGATTCAGTGACTGAATCAGAACACACACATACTTCGAAGACTCTTTTGGGCTTATCACGCATGAGCTTAACAAAACCGGCAATGATTCAGTATGATATACTGGTGAAAATAACAATATATGTACATACGAACAAAAAAAATAAAAATCTGAAACAAAACACACCGAAACAGGCGGAAACAAGTAAAGCTGAAGTATAATCTCAACTGCAGACAATAACTGTTCACACAAAGGATAACACCCAACTGAGGGGGCTGAATTTAATTTTGTGCAGCTGCCTGTTAGAAAAGCCCCTGCTCTGTTAGAAAAGCCATTCATCATTTTTATTAGAGGGATGACATGCTAGTAATCCCCCGGTCAAGCGTTCATGTGTCTTCTGATGGCTTATTATTTCAAGTTATTTGAACATTTCATAAAAAGGATAATAAAAGAAGAATAAGGAAATACTTCTAACAGACAAAAGTCCAAAATAGTGAGAGTGTGGGGGAGGAGAAAAGAGCGAGGAAAGTGTGTGTATGTGTGTGTGCAAATCTGCTTCAGGGGGTGAAGATAAAGTTAGAGCATAGAAAAGGGCGAGAAATTGGGGTCCTAAATCCATCCTCAGTGGGCCACTCTGGTGGATATGGAGGGAAACAGATTTGGACCTCAATCCTTTAAGAGTGCAGGAGCTGCCATTCATAAGTGGTGAGGGGGATAGACGTCAGGAGGGATGCAGGCAGAGAATATGACTTTGGGCATAAAGTAATTCTGTGAATAATTCCCCAAAATTGAAAATTCATCATTTACTTAGCCTTCCAAGCCTGTATTTTTATTCCAGTGTTGTTAGCGTTAACTAAAACTATAAAAATAAAATTTGAGAGTATTGGAATAAAGAATAATATAAGAATAAAGATGAACAAAATAAAATAAAAATATTAGATGAAAAAAATAAAATGTTGCATTGAGAACTAAATGAAATATAATTAAGTTGAAGTACTAAAATTACTAAAACTGAAATAATAAATTAAAGCTAAAAAGAAAACTTACAAACAAACAAACAAACTGAAAAGCACATATATTCTTTATAGTCAAATGTTAAAATGTTATTTAAACTATTTTCAAAATATTGAAACATTTTGTAATACTTGAAAAATGTAGAAATAAAGTGAGGAAAAAAATGACAAGCACATAAAATTACTAAAACCTGAAAAAATACAAAAGTCTTTTCCCCGTACAATTAAGCCACACAATGCTGTTCAATGCCTAATACATAAAAATCCTTAAAATATTCCAAAGAAACATTATGTTATTTTTTTTTTTCATTTTCTTGATTATTAACAAAGACAAAATTAAGAGGCAGAGGGGACAATAGGTGAAGGGGGCAAATTTCTTGCAATAACAAAATCTATTTTATGGCTTCACAAGGTTTAAAGGGTTTGGAACCACATGAGGCTCAGTAATCAATGACTAAATTTGCCTTTTTGGGTGAAATCCTGCTTTACACCAAACATCACACACCACAGATGTTATGAATGCGATCTGGAGGGCAAACGTTCTTTGTCTATGAGGGATAATTGTTGAACGGCTGATTAAGTAATCACATGGTTTAGTATTATCAGCTGACCCTGATGGACAAAGCCTGACATGGACAAATCCCTCAAAAGACCAGCATACTGTATGTCCTTTTAAGCACATATATGCATGTGCATGGTTAAGCCACTGTCTGGAACCAGTGGACTTTGAGGAGCAACATAATTATTCTCATTAAAAAAGCAACAGTTAGTGTCTAGAAATCTTGATGTTGTTGGCCAAGACCAGTAATTATGTGGCGACTCAGAAGATCAGCTCAATATACATGACAAGCTACAGGTTCATAACTCTCACAGACGAGCATGCTTATTGTCCTTATAGCTCACAATGATGATCTGATGCATATACAAGCCATTGGAGCAACACTTCTCAATGTGCATCTTTCCATCTCTCTCACATATATATAAACACAAAACGGGGGCAACAACATGATCTAGCCAGATATGACCTACTTTCTATTCTCCCACAATCCCCTTTGTTCCCCAGCAGCACCCTCTTTTAGAGAGACATAGAGAGAGAAGTGGGGGAGGAGGATAGTAACAAAGACTAAACACCCAATTCTACACGATGCACCCTGGGACACTCAAAAACTACTTCGTACATACTACTGTGGTTGGCCAAATCTGACATCTAATAAGTAGTGGATTGAACATAATGCATGTATTTCATGTTTCACTTTGCTCAAAAAAACAAAAAAAACCTCTTTAATATGCATATTGCACTAAAATGTAGCTTTAATTTTTAATTAGCTAGAAGAGCGAATCAGAGAGGGCTACTAAAATGTAATTATTATTACAATTTAGATTTAAATATTTATATAGAATTAAACTTATGTAACAATTACTAATAGTTAATATAAAATAATAAATAAATGTACAAATATAAAGTGTTATTTTCATTGCTAAAAATGTAATAAAAAATGCAAATACAATTATAAAAAAAATATATAAAGTTATATAAATAATATATATTATTAAATATAAATATATATTATTAAATATAATATAAATAATATATATTATTAAATATAATACATAATAATATAAATATATATTTAAAAAATGCACAATGCAAATAAATTGTACACTAATGCCAGCAGTTTCTTTTTACATAAAAACTTGTATTTTGTGATTTCAATGAAGTCTCTATTATTGTCTAAATCAAACCTTGTGAGGTGGCCACAATTTTCACCTCCACAGCAGAGAACAGACTACATCTCCTGCTGAACAAGTGTCATACAGCGGAAAGAAAGGGATGCAAGAGGAGAGGAAAACACTGCTGAATCCAATTTAACCTGACAGAAAAGACGACGTGCCACTGTAAATGTCAGAGGCAAAACCGAGGGAGGGATAAAGGGAAAGGTGTGAGGAAGAAATGTTAGATTAGTCTCATAGTAATTGTCGGAACAATGCGTTACAGAAATAGATAATGACAGTCACAGGATGAAAAGGAGATGAGAGCATTTCTGGTAAAGATAAGTGCTGGAAATGCAGAGAATGAAAGTCAAAGATGACATTGAAAGAGATAAAGAGAGAACATGAGTAAGTTTGGGAGTGAGGGAGAATGAGAGAGAACAAATAAGCTTGAGAGCGTGGGAGAGGAACGAGGAGGAGAGTGAACGTCATTCATTCTTACCTGCATGTGTTCAGTAGAGCTGCTGCTGAGCTCATCTCCAGATTCAGAGTCATTTCTCATCTTCTCCAACCCATCTCCTGGTGACGTGCTTCCATCCGTGTCCACCGACAGCCCGCCTGGGAGCTTCCCCAGGCAACCTTGCTTTCGCGGAGGGGATTCCGCTCGTCCTTGTGGAAGTGTGGGGTTGGCATGATGATAGTTATGATGGTTGTTGTTATTAAGCAGAGTGAGCTGGGCAACAACGCTCTTCATCCCCGAGTTCTGATTGGTGTCCCGCAACAATAAAGGCGGGGTCTGTTGACCTGGCAAAGGGGAAGGTGTCGTCGAGGGAGGTGGCCTGCCGAAGCTGGACCGTTCCGTAGGAGCGTGTTGGTTGAGATTTTCGTTTGACGACCGGCACTGGGTGATTTCAAGAACATTAGGGGGCTTTGCGCGAGGTTTAGGTGGCGGCATAAGGGCACGCCGGACCTCTCGGACGTACTGAGCGGGGACGTAAAAGGCCTTGGTGCCCTCCTCCCGACGAACTTGCCACCAGTCCTCATTGGTTTTGCAAACCAACATGTAGCATTCACCCTGCCGTATGGAGATATGTTTATCTTTCACATTGTACTCATAATCGTACTCCACCTCGATATACACCTGCCCTGGGGCAATGGACAAATCACAGCGGCCATCCCGTTCCGTCATGGCTCAATCTGTCCGTGAGTTATTCAGAAGACAGACTGTAAGTGGATCCACATCTCTTGCAGTGTCCGCACGACTGCAAAAAGAGAGAATGAGATTGTTAGCATGTACTTTAAAAAGAGATGATACTATTAAAGGAGTAGTTCACTTCCAGAATAAAAAATTCCTGATAATTTACTCACCCCCATGACATCCAAGATGTTTATGTCTGTTCAGTCGAAAAGAAATTAAGATTTTTGAGAAAAACAGTCTGTGATTTTCCGTTATATAGTAGACTTCAATGGTGGACAATGGGTTGAAGGTCCAAATTGCAGTTTCAATGCAGCTTCAAAGGGCTTAACAAGATCCCAGCTAAGAAAAAAGGGTCTTATCTAGCTAAGCGATCATTAGTTTTCTAAAAAAACAAATACAAATTTATATACTTTTTAACCACAAATGCTCATCTTGCACTAGCTCGACCTCACGTATTACTTAATCACGCACACGTGTGATGTAGGTGGAAGTACCAACCCAATGTTTACAAAGCGAACATGCAAAGAACGTCAAACGCCCTTTACAAAAAAGGTAAAACAATGATTTTGGACAATTCTGAAATTGGAGGAGAAAATAAGATGGATTTTTTTGCCCTACTGTACCTTTTTGAACCGAAGCGCACAGACGATGGACTAACCACGCGTGAACTTTCCAACGTGATTACGTAATGCGAGAAGTCGCACATGCGTATCGCAGAGCTAATGCAAGATGAGCATTTGTGGTAGGGCTGGGTATAGGGTTGTGCCGATAGACGATAGTATCGTGTATCGACGATAGTCAGAGATATGATGATAGCAAATGTCTTTGTCGATAGTCAAGACGATGTTAGGCTCAATCTCCTATTAATGTATAAAACTATTATTATTATTATTATTATTATTATTAGGCGGCCTATTATTATTGGGCTATCAAATTGCCCCGCTATTTCACCTCAGTGCCGCACTTCACACACACGCGCAAATGAGGAATAAAGTATACTTCGGCCGTCCGCGCACCGTCCTTATTACGTCATTTTCGTCATCAAGAGGGCTCGCGGACAGTCGCGTCCGAGTGCAGGCAATTTTTTGAGACCGCGCAAGTCAAGTTGGTGGTACTGTGCATGTGTTAAGCTCGTCCGTCCGCACTCTTCTGCGGCTGAGTATACTTTGAATGCTGCGCGGACGCGGCTGTGCGCGAGACGGAACGGAGCGGAATGCGGAAAGTGAAGAAGCCTTTAGGCTTCTCCTCCTCATTGGAAATGTTTTAAAAACGGACTCTAAAACTAAGCCCACATCAAAATTGAACTGCAGGGTGATAATCTTTATTTACAAATTAGGCTGTCAAGAGTGCAAAAAGAGACATCTTTTAGACATCTTCTTGAACAGCTTCGAGCTATGAATGAACATGACGAAACTGCACCGGCAGCATTTCGTTTTCTTTACAGCACATTATCAGAACACATGGATGCTTATTCTTCATCATTGTTATTATAAAAATATGCAGTTAATAAGTTATCAGTCTAAAACTGGGCTCGTCATGGGGCGCGCGGTCCGGAGCGCTGTATGACTGATGTAGCCTGCCTATCCGTTTAATTTAGCTTTAGCCTACTCCAAAAATATGAACTTACCTGAAAATACTTTTATATTTAACGTGTTCGTTTATGCCCAACATTTAGTGTTAAACTGTTGGTCTTTAAAATAAATCTACTTTTGATTTTTACCTTGACTGATTTTAGACTGATAACTTCCACGGCAAACTTGTCACAGTAGGATGCACGGTCCTAATAGCGATGTATGACTGCTGTATCCGAATATGAACTAGCTGTTTTAAATATTTTTATATTTAACATGTTAGTTTTTCAGTATGCTTGAAAGTACATTATTTCGGTTATTGGTACTTCCAGGCTCTCTCTCTCTCACGCACGCGTGGTTTAAAATCACCAAATAGTTATGAAATAGCTTATGACAAGTACAGAGAGTCTCTCTCTTGCCCACACCCACCCATGCACAATAATATCATGTATCGGCGATCTCACAGGCTGGCGATATGACGATATGAAAAAAGACCATATCGCCCAACACTAGCTGGGTATCGTTCAAAAAATAACGATACCGATACCAATACCTTGAATTCGATACCGGTTCCTGAACGATACTTTTTTCGATACCAATTTTTTTCAATCAATTTTAACAAGATTACATTATCTAAAAAAAAAAGAAAAAAAAAAGATATTTTTTATTTTTCAGCTTGTTGATGTTTACACAGACTCAAAATCTCATCTCCTGAGCCACTGCACAAAGGAACAAAATGTAACCAACACAATAAATCAGTGCAAATAGTTTTAATAAAGCTCAAATAGTCTTCAGTTTACACATCTGATAGGCTACATTTACACTAGTGCGTGTTCCTTTTAAAATGCATAGCTCAGACAGAATCATCATTTCTATTCATTTTCCACTGATTTACTGATGAGCATTAGCAGCTTCCAGTGCTGTCTACCCGTGTTCTCTCTTCCGCGATCGCTGTTCTGACTCAGAGGTAATAACATATTTCAGCAACATTACATGGCCAAAACACACATTAGACGGCAATCGGAAGTTATTACAAACACTCGATGGTGGTTTAAAGTGAGTTTTGAGTAAAGGCGGAATATAAATGTTATTTATGTAGCATGATGCTATAGTGTGCATGAATGGTCATGTAACACGCGCTTTCAGTCGTGTAGTATGAACGGACATCTGCATATGATCGGAACTCCACGCAGCTCCCGCACTACTCTCCATTGGAAATTAATGACTTCCGGTCCGTCGCTTGACGTTTGTCGAGATAGTGGAAAGCCGGCTTGAAACGCAGTGGAAATGCCAGTATGACGAGGACTGTTTTCATTTTAAAACAAAAACGCACCAGTGTAAATGCAGCCTTACATCTAGGGACGCATTCACACTACAGTGTGAGCCACATCTCTGAGTGTAACTGGTGTAAACTAGTAGGTGTGTTCAACTTGACGCGGACCGACTGTGCAGAGTCTGCAGACTGATCGGTGTATTACAGTACCACGAGAGCTAGAGAGCAGACTGCTCCGTACGCTTTCGAATCACTCTCACGGATGTGAAACACTGATCGATCTGTGCCCCACCGCTTCTAGTCAAACACACCTAGTGCTGCAGGCTTATTGGCTCACTGATGTTGATGAGATTAACCCCTTAGGTATCGAAATTTGGTACCGAACGACTAGACATTTTTCGATACTTGATGGTATCGAGGCAATTCGGTCGGTGCCTAAAAAGTATCGACCTCGATACCCAGCCCTATTAAAACGTTTTTTTTTTTTTTTTTTTTAAATGACCGATCATTTCGCTAGATAAGACCTTTATTCCTTGGCTGGGATCGTGTAGATCCCTGTGAAGCCGCAATTTGGATCTTCAACCCATTGACCACCATTGAAGTCCACTACATGGAGAAAAATCTTGGAATGTTTTCCTCAAAAAACTTAATTTCTCTGCGAGTGAAGAAAGAAAGACATGAACATCTTGAATGACATTGGGGTGAGTAAATTATCAGGAAATGTTTATTCTGGAAGTGATCTACTCCTTTAATCAATACCAACCATGACATACTGGATCTGATGGAAATTAAAACAATCACACATACACATTTAAAAAAAATGCTACTGTACTTTTCAACATCGATGGCAGCCGCATGGTAACCTAATCATGCGTGAGGACACCATGGCAACCAACATATCAGTAATCCAATGATCAAATTACAATGACAGGTCTCAAGGAACACAACCACGCTGACTCATACGCACAGATCATTGAATGAACTGAGTGATATTTTCTAGAGTATGGCCTGCAGATCCCTTTCTACTGTCAACATGCATCTGTTTGGCCCCAGATCCCTCTCTCACATGTACACAATCCCCCTCAAGCATTCTAAGGTTAAATATACACTGTCATGTTCACATATGGTGCTTAAAGATGATGGATTGTGACAGCCTTAAGCCGTATATAAAGAGCGGCTGGATTCACTCTTCCTTTTATTTCCCCTTTGTTCTTTCAGCCCTTCGGTTTACAAAAAAGGCCCACTTTGACAGTCTGATACATACTATGCACAAAAATGGCAAGCACTTTAAGATCTGGCCAGCTTTAATCTGATTGGCTGGATTTTCACGTTACTTCTGATAGGTGGGATGCACAGGTCTTTGAAACATACCATTTGAAAGTTTAGTCTATTAAATACACTATTGTTAAAAAGTTTGGGGTGTATGTGTAAGATTTTTTATTTATTTAAACAGATTAAATTGATCAAATGTGACAATGAAGTATTTTACTGAAAAAAATATATTTCGAATGAACGCTGTTCTTTTGCTCTACTCAAAGAATCCTTTAAAAAATGCATCACGGTTTCCGCAGCAATAATAAGAAATGTTTCTTGAGCACCAAATCAGCATATTAGCATAATTCCTGAAGGATCATGTGAAAAAGACTGGAGTAATGGCTGCTGAAAAATCAGCTTTGCCATCACAGGAATAAATTACATTTTACAATATATTAAAATAGAAAACAGTTATTTTAAATTGTAATAATATTTCACAATATTACTGTTATTTAGCATTTTAGATCAAATAAATGCAGCCTAGGTAAGCATAAGACAATTCTTGCAAAAACAAAACATTCTGATGAACCCAAACTATAGTGTATTTCAAAATATTGATTTTAACTTTAGTGTTTTACTTTTTAATTTATTTAAGACAAAATAGCACACAATTTTAAATACTGACCGAACATGACTTTTCCCAATAGTGATGTTCGGTTACAGGAGACTAACATTTTAAACACACCCCAAAAAAGCCGCACACACTCTTAGTTAAGCCATGGCACCCGCATATACTTATAGCTAGTTAATCCACATGGTCTGTCCTTAAACGGTTAGTCTTTGAAGCTGAAGGGTTTACTGAACATTTCGAAATAGCAACAAATATTATACAACCTGCTCAGTGAGTGGGAAGCCATGCGGTGCTGTCAAATTTTAGATGTGGATTTGATGTGACATAAGGCACCTCTCAAAATAGCCATGGAGGAGAGAGACTGATGATAGAGGTTAAGACTGAATGAAACTGAATACTGTAACCAGACACAGACTACACTGATCCCTCCACTGAGAAAACCTTGCACTGTTGAGCAGGGACGGACTGGGAGTAAAAAACGGCCCTGGATTTTCTCTCAAATAGGTCCACCACAACTACAGTACAAACAGTCGCTATATCTCACAATATTACAGCAATCCTGTCGCATTTATGGCAAATAACATCACAAAACCCATGGTGACCCTGCTGACAAAAAAAATAGAAACCATCACAGAAATTCTAATGATTTCCACTACAAATACCATTACAAACATTACAAACTATCAACTTTTAACCATTAAAACAATCAAATAATGGTGTCCTGTAGTGTGTTTTGGGACATATTACATTAGGATTTTTTTTGTTTTTGTTTTTTTAAACGACCAATTACCAGTAGAGACCAACAGGCACCATTACAGTTTCCATTAAAACCAATACAATTATCATTATAAATCCATAAAACCATTACAAATTATGTGCTGGTTTTTATTTTTAAATTTTTTCAGCATGGGATTGAAATAAATATATATTATTGTATGAACTAAAATACTTGAAAACTACATAAAAAGAGCAGAATGCAAAATGTATAATATGACAATAATAAACAAACCTAGAATCTAGAAACCTGAAACAACAGAATTGTTCAATTTGAGTATATGTCTCTTTGTGTGTGTGTCATTTTAATCAGACTAATCACCTTATAGGCGACTTCATTTACTGTATTTTCTAACTCAATATCTCTCAAATGTAACCCGTTGTAGAATCACTTAAGGCAGCGGCTATTTGCACTAAGTGAAAATAACACTTCCTTAGCGATAGATGCTATTTACACAGTGCAAATAGCTATAGATTTACACTGTGTTAAAATAGCAGGATTTTCTTCTATTCATATTACTTATTGCAAATAGTGGCAATTATCTGCACCTCAGTATTGCAATACATTATAAAACAGTATGCAATAATAACTTATTGAGTGAGTGTAAATTTTAATTTTAATTCTAATTATTAAATGGATGCCACCTTATTGGGACAATAAAGCCCTCCATACACCTACCCTAACCCTACCCGATACTTTATTTTCAACTTTTTGATTATTTCCTTCATTTTTATAAAAAAAATAAATGCTTTTCTGATGTGATTTGAAATTTGAAAAGGGAGAAAAAAAAGTTTGCCAAAAGGCAGATTCGAACCCGGGTCGATCGCGTCAAAAGAAGTAGGCTATGACACACGCTTTACCATCTGCACCACTGGAGCTGACGATTAAAGCCGTCCTTTGTAATCTTGACTAGCTCAATCACACGTTGGTGGGCGGAGTTAGTGTAAATCGGTGGTTCTCAACCCGCGGCCCGTCACGAATCCAAATGCGGCCCACCATGCTGAATGTTAGTCTATATGTGCTGAACACAATTAAAAAATAACTTTCAGTTTTACAATTCATTTTAGTTTTTACATTACTTTAAACATGTACTAAACAAATATAAGCTATAATGTTTTTATGTATAATAATTTAGTTTTTCATATATTATTTTCAGACATGAGCAGACCTATGTACTCACGTAATGTTACGCATTTAACGAACACTTACAAGCGCGCACTTTGGCAGAATTCAATTCAAATAGTCATCAGCAGCCATTAGTTCTGTAAAACTGAGCATCAGAATGGACAAATTTGTTAAGGGAGAAAACGAAATGTGGAAAATGCCAGCGAAGGAACGCATTCGAACAAGAATAGTCGCAGCATCAGCAGTGAAGAGAGTGCTGGACTTTCGGTTTGCCCCGCGCCACTCACTTGAAGATGTTCAGGTAAAAAGAAACACTCATAGGCTACTACGCAGCTATCATCCTTAATTACAGAAATGTGGCAAAACATCTCTGGAGAGAACCTCAGATTATTAAATTCGAAAATGCTTTCCATATTTAGATCAACATAGGCAACATTATTAGTGGACGCACACTTTCTGCGATGTCGCACGTCAAGTCACACTTCCGTGCGCGTCTCACAGACTGCTTACAATCACAACTTCATTGTGCTGTTACTCCTTTCGAGCAGAATTTCACAAAATTGGTCAGCTCCCGACAGCATCAGGTGTTTTATTAATGGTGAGTAGAATTATTTATTTATTTCAATAAATGTAATCGTTTAGATATCATAATATTTAGGCTATAAATAATATTATAAATCTGGTTGGTTTGTATTGGTGACGTAATATGTAAATGACATGCGTGCGGCCCGTGAGACCTGCACTTGGACCATAGTGCGGCCCGGTGGAAAAAAAGGTTGAGAACCACTGGTGTAAATAGACACTCCGTGTCACTTAATATGACACTTTTTCTTTGATGATGAACCAGCCAGGCCGACGGCCGCTGGATGGACGGCCGTTCTGGACTTCTCCAGAACGTCCAGATGTCCAGTCCGCCCCTGCTGTTGAGTCAAGCACAGAGCCACATCCAAACAATTCACTAGCAACACAGTTTCTTTCATATTGTTTTGCTCATCTTTTCTAAAATATTACCTACTATCCTCCTGCTCATATGCAGCAGGACACAGCTGGCATTCATCAATAAGCTTGAGCTTCATAAACTTTTTGATTCTCAACAAAACTTTGAATTTATGAATTTGGGTCTCATCTTCGAAGAGGTCAGCTTTTCTCCCTCTGTCTCTCTTTCTATCTATCTATCTGTTGCAAACTCTTTATAAAGCTATCAAACTTATTATGTACATCAACTCTGAGCCAGTCAAAGGAACGAGATGTACTAAAACACCATTAGGGTCCTGAACCTCATGAGGAAGATGCATGAAACTGCTCCTTAAAACAAATATGTTTCCCTCCATTCGAGCTTGTCAGCATTCACACATCTCTTCCACAGACAAGACAGTTGACCCAGCATTGATTTAACCCTCTTTACTCTCCCTCTGTTTTCACATTCTGCACTAAAGATTCGTGCCAGCCTTGGCAGCAACTTCAAACTCTCCCAACTTTTCATTTCATACATACTTAATCAAGCCCTACCACAGGCACTCCAATAAACGGAGTACAAACTACAAGACCTAGAAGAGAATATGATTAAAATAAACACCAAATACCAAACAAAAAGAACAAGAGACTGCTGAAGAGCATGACTGGTAAAGTGGAGTTGGTAAACATGCTGCCGAAAACAGTTTACCGTTAGGAGCCATTCACATAGTTTTTGCATTCCACTACACTTTGTTTTTCCATTGTTTGTCTATGTAAACATGTGCTAGACAGACATGTTTAATTGTTGCACTCGCACATTGCGCATTTTGCAGCACCTTGACAAGTCTCTCTAAAAACACAGCGCTCAAGTTAAAAGAACTTTTACAAAATGCGTCTCTAGACTTTGCAGTTTTTTATTCTACTGCCCTGCATCACAAGTTTTAAGTGCAAAAATCTCCTGTGTGAATGGCCACTTAGTGTGAAATGATACTGTAAGGGACAAAGTAAACTCAGAACATCCAGTACTGAACTACTAAACTTATTCTGTATGAGAGAGAGAGGTTATGTAAAACAGCTATTAATAAACCACAATAGAAACAACTAAAATTGGTTTTCTTAACAAATAAGTCTCTAATGGTACAGTTGAAACGTTTGGGGTTGGTAAGGTGTTTTAATGTTTTTGAAAGAAGTCATGATTTCTGATGGATCATGTGACATTCTAATATGCTGATTTGCCATTCAAGAAACATTTCTTATTATTATCAATACTAAAAAAAGTGCTGCTTGATATGTTTGTGGAAATAGTAACCCACCACCCAAATACCAAAATTTACAATAAGCCTGTCTGTCTGCCCACTAAAATACCCCATCCTCTCTAGACACCACAAACCATACCCTAAGCTAAACATAGTCTACCTTCTCCCTCTGCCAATAACATACACATTTACACACAGGATCCACTGGAGTCATTCATGTTTGAAAGCTTGGGTTGCACTGTTATCACATAAAGGAAGGAAGGAAGGAATAAAGGCCTTCAATGATTTCTGATGAGTAAGGGAAATGATGACATTTGAAAAAGAAACAATATTATTTACACACCACAGAGAGGAGGATCACAGGAGAAAACTGTGTTTTCCACTGACATTAAAACAGCTTGAGGCAACTCTTATCAACACTTTTTAAAGAGTAACGCATATCTTCATTAAAGCGAGCAAACAGACTAATTTAATCGAAAAAGCAGCACACAAGGATTTCAAATCAACCATGTGGCTCCCAGTTGGGAACTTGACTGCGAACCAAAGTGGAGCTTCTATAAACAAGTAGCAGATGGAAGGTCTCCTCTGGGTGTGAGTGCAGTCTCACTGTGGCCAACGTGCAAAAGAAATTACTACCAACTTTTCTGCAAGATAAGTGAGAATGTCACTCCAACAGAAATCCCATATCATTTTGCTGGGGGAACTTGTCATTTCTATTCAGTTTGATTGAATCTCATAGTGAATCAAAATATACTGGGAGAAAGTGTCTATGGAGTTTCACTTCCTGGGGTTCAAAGCAACTTGCAGTGAATCCCAGAGCGACAAAGAGATTTACTAACAAGACCACCAAATTAGCACCCATTACAAATGCAAATATTCATGCTGAAGTAGTGCAAAGACTCATTAAATACAGCATAGCTATTTCAAATGCCAGAACTATCGAAAGCATAGGTAACATTTGATGCCAATTCTCTTTGAATTTAACCATATTACTCATTTTAGGTTTCAATACTAAAGTTGAAAGAAAAAGGAACCAAATATTAGACTGGAATAGACTAGAATCAAATACCATAAACATAATAGAGAAGCAAAATAGAGAAGAAAAATGAAGATGTCAAACACACATCTTGAACCTGATGATAAAATACAGGTCTCTGTTAATTTTAATCTCACTTTCAAGCGAAGCTTGGAGTGTGACATTTACACTCCGGACATGATCAAATACACAGTGGTCTTGAATATTACATAACATTTAGCCGCACTAAAGGCCAACATGACCTACTTTCAAATCAGCAAGTTGTAAATTTACTAGAGAAAGGAAAACATCATGACGAGAGGTTCATGATAGCTGCCCCCCCCCCCCCAACTACCTGTCGGTCTAAATTTGGAACCTGGGAAAATAACCCTGAGATTTTCAACGGTGTTTATATATGGACATTGGTCTAGACAGAAAACATTTTGAATCCCACAATCTGCGCTTGAGGGATCTTGAGATTGGCCAGGATTACACTTACAAACACGGTCTTCTTTCGCAAAATGTGCAAAATGACAAGTGTTCTGGATCAGTTTGCCCAGTTTCCAGGTGATTTATAAGCAACAACAGCAAAATAAATTCTTGAGAAATTTTGCAAACCCTTTCATGCTATTTAAATGAACATGAATGGCTTAGATGTACCATCAGAAAAAAAGAAACATATCTGATCTCAGCCGAAACAATTCATTTAGTCCAGTTACCTGATACAAGAACCTGACACTACTAAATGCCACAGTGTACATCATTAATAGATCAGACATAAGACATGGTCTCTCATTCCATGACATGACTTTCACCCACATTTGAACTAAAATAACTACATCTTTGTTTGAAAATGATTCTATTAATTCTGTGTTGATCACCTGTAGCATATTGTGACACGTTCTTTGATATTTTTAATGCCTGTTTGAAATTAATTTGGCACTTTACTATAGTTTTTTTTTTTAAACAAATCTGACAGGTCTCACACAACAACAACAACACATGAATTTTGAACCGCTGTTTAAAGAGTGTCTTGTAATGGCTTGATGCTCAGAAATGGTTCTTTGTCATTCATCTTGATGACTTAAAACAGACTGGCTCCCTTTCTGATTAAAATGTGTTCTTTCGACAAAACAAACACCAAGGGTGGACAAAGCCAGCCAGCATAAAACGGGTTTGTTTGTCAAATCTACTGAGCCACTTAGCAGCCGTGAACACAAAGTGACCTTGCAGGCGGGATAGGCGTTATCGACATTACTTGTGAAGTGATTTTCAGCCGTCAGGTTCTCACACGTCAAACAGTATTTGTCTTTGTTCCAGAGGTTCATTCAGGACTGATGCAGATGAGCCGACACTATTCCCCCAGTGACCCAGTCCAGAAGTAGAGAGCCCCGTGTCCCTTGGTAACCCGCCTTTGTTTGAGTAGCGGCTGCACTGGTCACTCATCACGGTCGACGGTGCAGTCCCTCCCCGGAGGAAGGCGACAGCGAGGCCGGGAGAAGAAAGGGGGAAGGGTCGGTTCGGCCCATAAACTTTCAAACAAAATACAGAAGTACAAACCAACAGTTCTGCCCAAGAAATGTTTACTGTGCTTAATTACAGCTCGCTGAAACAAACTAATGATGTGTCATCGCAATAATGCGTACAAATTGTTTCCAAAGGGAAAAATAAACAATATGCCAAATGCAGATACTAATTCTCTACCCATAATAACTTTGATGAGCCGTTTTGACTGATGACAGCTTATTACTCACAAGCCAAGTCAACGTTTAATCAAAACAAATCACACATTATAAACACAAGTCTAAGACTTAACCATCTAAATCTCATCATGACTAGATAAAAATTAGCGTTGGTCTCAATGCGAGGGAACTGCGTGTTGAAACACATGACTGTAATTTAAAAACCCGATGGGAGCATTTTGCCGCAGCACGATAGCAGGTTCCCCGACCACGGATACCCAAAGCGGCTTTCGTGGTTGGCCACAAGGTAGCAAACCGCTGTGCAACAATCAGTTCCAACGGTCACAACAATGCAACTCTTTATATCTGCAACAATGCGCCTTTGAAGCATAGGAGCGAACGCAGAATCTGCTCATACTGACCTGGCGTTCAGGGTGATCTGGGAGCGGCCATTCCCGTTAGTTGGAGAGTCTCTGAAATCAACTTTTCCCTTGCAGTCCTCGGCACTTGCGTGAAAAGATACTGCGCGGCAGCAACATAAAACACACGATCTGACCGCCTCGCGCTTCCAAACGCAGTCTGTCTCTGTGAGTGAGTGAGTGCGCACTCCCGCCTGTCCTGCGAAGCTCTTTTGCACTGCTGATGCTCCTGTGTTACTGCATCAGGCCCCCTGGTGGTGCTGCAAGGCTCTCGATCCTCCTTCTGTTCAGAAGAAAGCAGAGGCGTTTGCGTGGTTCTGCACAGCACTCGGTCACACACTTTTTGGACAAACGTCAATTAGTGCTGAATTTGATTTATTGTGCTGCAATTTATATTGCATTTATTGTTTGAAGTATTATTTACATCACTATCCATTTAATATGTTGATTTATTATTATCTATATTATTCTTATTAATTCTTTGTTTCTTTCTTTTCTATCTATATTATTCATATTAATTCTTTGTTTCTTTCTTTTCTATTACTTTTTCTGTGTATAGAATGTTCAGATATATTGTTTTTGTGTGTGTGTGTGTGTGTGTGTGTGTGTATGTGTAGGCTATTTATATATTATATATTCATTTATTAATTTGGCATGATTGTTTTTCATATGCAAAACAATCTTGCCAAATGAATAAATGAAATGTGCCCAGATCACAGGCAATTTCATTTTCCTTTTAGTATTTATTTAGGGGTTCATTAGTCATCTAAAGACAGTATAGGAAAATACAATTAGAAAAAGATAACAATAATAATAATAATAAATAATTACTATTATTATTTTTATTATTAATTAATAATAATAATAATATTTAGGCTATTTCTTCTCTATTCCTGACATTCAATAAGCAATTATGACGACACACATTGTGACATTTAAGCAGTTTATAAGTATTATTGAATGTCTGTAAGTAACCTAAAAGTTGTTCACAGTTTATGAATCACCCCTTCCATGATTAGAAGAACCTACATATTATAACCACTATCCTGTTACCAACTAAATTTTAGAATGTCATTATTACCAGTTCTGTATATTAAAACATTGTCCACTAGAGAGTGACATTTACTACGTTTACTAATTCTGTACTAAGATTCCAGAATCTTAAATAAATGTGCATTTACCAATGTAAATAAAGATATTCTATAAGTTAATTTCTTATAAAAGTTCATTTTACTTTAACATTTAACTTATTTGAATTTTCGAATAAAAATATAGACTAATACAATTCTAATCATTATTAATTTAAACTTTTTCCTATAAGCTTACTTTTTTATATTTCAATATTAACTTAGTTAAATACTACCTGTAAATTACATTTTGATTAGAGAGATTAAAGATGTCAAGATAAAAAAAAAACGCTTTTATTCTAAAATAATATCCCTGCGGAGAACCACGGTTAACAACTTCCGGTCCTGAGCGGACATGCATGCGCTTGTAGTCCTACATCTGCATTGCTGTTGGTTTAAAAATGCACAAAAAACTACACTGGCCGTCGTGCTTCTCAGAATAACTTTACCATGTTGGTGGGCGTGTGCGTGACGTGCGCAAAGGAGGAAAGGATTGTAAACAGAGGTTCTATCTCATGCTTAGCTTCGTTGAGTTGAAAGTACATATTTGAAAATGAACAAGGCTGATTAAGAAATACAAGGAGAACGTCTTCCAGTTACAGTATCAGCAGTTATTAAATGACAAAGTACAAAAGATTAAAGGATAACACATACAGTCTCAGTTGTTAATTCCGTGATTTAAATATGAGGTAACGTTATGTGTTAAAATATCTTTAAGACGCTGCTAGATTTTTTATTGAACAGTACATGATATGGACCAGTCATTGCGCAGTTGCAAAAAGTTTGTGCATTTGGACCTGAAAGGGGCACCTCCTAGAATTGGCTACTTAATTGAGGTACAACAACTTTTACTCTTTTATGACTGTTTAAATCAAACTTTAAGGAATTAACCACGATAATGTCTCTACAGCTGATCCAGTTATTTGCTGATCTTGGTGCCAATGGCTTGCTCATCGAATATGAGGACATGTTTCCCTATGAAGGAGAGCTGAAAGTTCTTCAATCTACAACTCAGCCTCCATACAGGTGAGTATATATTTTCAAAATAAGTTTTTTTTATATATAATTTGACATAAAAATACCTTATATCCAAACAGCCGTGAGGAGATTGTGTCTATCCAGGATGCTGCCAATAGGAGCGGGCTGGAGATCATTCCCCTGGTTCAGACATATGGACATTTGGAAGTAACTATGAAACCTATTTTTGTCATTTACAGAGTGCAAAAAATATTTATCCATTTGAATTATGCATATTCAAACTCTTTACTATTTTAAAATGTTCTCAATCAGTTTGTCCTGAAGCACGAGGTGTTTAGAGATCTGCGGGAGGTGGACTACTGTCTGGGCACCCTGAACCCACACCGTGATGCAGGAGTTAGTCTGGTGCAAGAGATGCTCCAACAAGTCATGAAGCTCCATCCTAAAAGTACCAGTCTGCACATCGGGGCCGATGAGGTACAGCCCATCCCTCCGTCAATAAAATGCCACATGTGTGCCTAGCTACAATATAATAATTCCTACAAGTGAACTGTTACCTGTTCATATCTTGAAAAAAAGATGTTTGGTGCTAGTTTTATATTGGTCTGTTGATCAAATATAATTGTTTTAATAGGTGTACATGCTCGGTCATGGAGATGAGTCCAAACATTGGTTAGATGTTCCAGGTCGGAGCGTTCACGAGCTGTTCCTCAGTCATGTCATTAAGGTGGCAAAGGGTGTTCAGAAGAGTGCGCCCAACCTTAATTTGATCATGTGGGATGATATGCTCAGGTCCATGACTCCTGAGACCATTAAAGGCGAGCAGATAACATATTTATCACCCATTTTGGAAAATTATCATGATTTTGTTGCATATAAGAGGAAAGGATGTATTTAAGAAATAGTTCAATATGTATAAATGCATGTTTAAAGGGATAGTTCACCCAAACATAATAATTCTGTGATTATTTACTCATCCTCGTGTCTTTCCAAAACAGTGAACCCCACTGACAGAACAAAAAAAAAACACACTTTGTTAAAACGTTTTTCATATATATTCTTAGAAATGAATAATCTTCTTTTGAATTATACATTAAAATGAGCTTTTTTATACAGTACAAAGGGGGGGTTGTAGGAGAGTTTGGAACTTAAACAAAACTTAAGAGGTTGTTCACTCAGGATGCACTTTATAAATGGTCGGTCTTTGACTCATGCAACGTGTTTCAATGTTTTTTCTCGTCAGACACCAGACACTTCCCTTCAGTTGCTTTTTACATGCTTATGATACTTTCACCTCCTGCCCCTTAACACATTAAAGGTCAACACCTCTATCTTCACCGGGCAAAAATATCTCACTTAAATGTTCCACATCCTCCACACTGACTCAACGTGAAATTAAATTAATCAAATGGAAAAAATAAATGTAATCTTATGTGATAAATTACCAAATCAAACTAAAGTCTATGCTAAAAGAATTATACTGCATTTTCCAATTCATGGCTTACACTGTTATACTGTATATACACTCTTTTTGCATTATACTAATAACAATTTGTATACAATTTATGGTTTTATTTTAGAGAGTGGTCTTGTTGGATTAGTGCAACCAATGTTGTGGGATTACAGCCCTACTCTAGATGTGGAGAACACTGGTAAATTGGGTCAAAACTCACTTTATTGTTAAATGTTTTGAGTTATTTGGTCATGAAAATGCTTGATCATTTTACATTTACTTTTCCAGTCATGCTAATGGAACGATATAAGTCCGCGGGTATGTCACAGCAGTGGGCCGCCAGCTCTTTTAAAGGCTCGACCACTGTGCACACCTGTGTGACCAGCACTCAGAGACATCTGGACAACCATTTACAATGGCTCAAAGTGGCATCCAGCCTGTCAGCTGGCATTAAGCTACAGGGAATTGCACTAACTGGATGGCAAAGGTTAGATGGCATCTGATTATCACTAGAATCGCAATTGTCTTATTGGCCAAGACAATAACATGTATGTTTCTTTGTTTCCTTTTAAGATATGACCACTTGTCAATTTTGTGTGAGCTGATGCCTGTGGGTTTGCCCTCTCTGGCATCCTGTTTGCAGACTCTTCTGCATGGTCAGTCACTTTTATTTTCACTCCTATATATTTCTTTTTTGATGGTAAATTGATGGCAGTATATAAATATTAAGAATGCTTAACTCACTATAGCTGTTCACTGTGATTCAGGTGGCTTTACTGAAGAGGCTCAAAAGAAGGTGGTTGAGACACTTGGCACTGTGGATGTAGAAGACACAGAGAGGTACCGTATATTCATATCCGTGCCCTAAAAGATAAAAAAGCATGTGTGAGTGTAACACTAAGAAACCTCAAGGGTTACTTTAAAATAGACTCATTTACAGAATATTCTTTGGCCTGTGTGTCCCAGATTGTCTTCCAGGACGTCTTCCTCCTTTGCTGGGGCAAAACTAGCTGAACTCATTGTGAAGCTGACGTCTTTGCTGGAGTCTGCAGAACTGAGACATTTTCAGAACAATATGTGAGTTTAGGGCCTCTTAAGTTTTAAGATGGTTGTGAAGTTAAAGGGATAGTTCACCCAAAAATGAAAATTCTGTCATCATTTACTCTCCCTCAAGTAGTTCCAAACCTGTATGAATGTCTTTGTTCTGCTGAATACAAAGGAAGATATTCTGAAGAATGTGGGTAACAGAGCAGTTCTGGGGCACAATTGACTTCCATAGTATTTTTTTTTTCCTACTATGGAAGTCAATGGTGCCCCAAAACAGCCTGGTTACAAACTTTCTTCAGAATATCTTCCTTTGTGTTCGGCAGAGCAAAGAAATGCATACAGGTTTGGAACTACTTGAGGGTGAGTAAATGATGACAGAATTTTCATTTTTGGGTGAACTATCCCTTTAAGGCTAATTTTCACCAAACATTTGTATTCATTCTTGCATAACAGGTTTGTGAGGGGCTGGTTCACACCCTACCACAGGCAAAAAAAGACAATTAACCCACTTATTGCACAACAGATTGAAACAGAAGCAAAAATGTAAGTTTCTTAATATGTATACTTATATTTACACTACTATGATGTTGAAAACAGTTGTGCTGCTTAATATTTTTGTGGAAACTGAAACACCATGTGTCTTATTCATGTGAATTTTTAACAAGGTCCTTATGATAGGATAGATCCATATTTTTCCTCTCATTTCCTCCAACAGTATTCTTGATGCTGTGGAGAGTCAGGTGCGAGAGGTGAGAGGAGAGATGTGTCTGCTGTACTCAGACTCTACAGTTCAGGAATGGGTGGACCAACATGTCACTCCAGTGCTGGAGCCTCTGCACAACCTACTGAGAGACGTTGAAACTCTTTTAAATGAAATGGGACTTTGTACCGAATCCATATCTTAAAGATGGTCAATAAGTTTCATTTGAAAACTTTCTTCGGTTCCATTCAAGCTAGAATGTACTATGTAAGTACAATGTAAAACTGAATAAAACAACTGAGAAAGCTTGTGTTTGTGAATCACTGGTGTATTATTTCAGTACAAAAATTATATTTTTGTTTGTTTGTGTTATAAAGGTAATGAAATATAACATTATTGTAATATTTATTTTAAAATGATTACCAACCAATATGTACATAAATTAAATTTCTCATTCTGACTTTCTGTTCTTAATACACCATTTTAAATTGAAAGTTTTTTTTTCTTTATTGAATTAATCCATACACAAATTCTAAAGTGTTTTTTAGTATTATTGATACATTATTATAGTATTTATTAATATTTTAAATTAGTTTTTATTTTTGTATTTTAAGTTTCCAATTTATTTATTTTTTGTTAGTAATTATGTGTTTTTGTCGTTTTTTAAATATTTTTTATTTTTATTTATGTAACGTAATATTATTTATTTCAGTTAGTTACCAATGCAACATTTTTCATTCATTCATTTGCAATTAAGTGTTTTTTAAGTCTTAATATTTATATTTAGGTTAATTTCAGCTTTATTTCGGTTACCGGTAATTATGTTATTTTAGTTTAAAATGTCATTTTAGTTTATAATAATAATAATACTCACATTATCCTTGAAATAAAAAAACTAAAAATCCCCAAAATATTATTGTCCAGACTTTTATTTTGTCACATATGGATTTACTTGACCGGGAAGTGATATATTGAGTCTCACCCATAATATTTGTAGCTTAAATGGGTCGTTTGTATAAACAAAACGGATCAGTGTAGCGTTTTTGGAGAATTGTAAGCGATGTCGCCTCGCGTGCGCGTTACTAACACACCGCAACGCTTTTGTCGTCGTTATCAGCGCGTGTAAACTCGGCTCGTTTAGCGTAACAGCGCCGTGCGGAGCGCTAAATAAAGGCATTTAGTGTCCGATCAAGACGGAACTGACTGTTAGTGCTGCGAAAATATGGCAGAGTTGCACGTTGAGACCAACGCGACTGGCATCATCGAGCAGACCGAGTATTGTGAGATCAAAGGCTCAGTGAACGTGAGACTCCCGTCGCCTACTCTGGTGATTCCGCCCCGGAGCGGCTTGTCCAGTCCAGGGGTCTCCGGCTCCAGAGCAGTGTTTGGGTTCCCTATGAAGAGCAACCCCACTTCCCCATCACCAGAAGCCACAGAGAAACCAGGATCTCGGTGGGTTCGGCTCAACGTCGGGGGAACCTACTTTGTTACAACCAAACAGACCCTGTGCAGGGATCCTAAATCGTTTCTATATCGATTATGCCAGGACGATCCAGATCTGGATTCGGATAAGGTAGGGCTCGGTTTACACCAGTAAAGCATGCATCATAAATCAGTCATTTTTAATGCGTAGAAAACTGTATAATGCATACAGGATTGTATGTGTGTATTTGTAATGCACATACGAGGTGCAGTTTAATCCCGTATAAAATAAATACTATCCAGTTTAAAGGAATAGTTTATCCAAAAATGAAATGTATGTCATTATTTACTCGCTCTCATGTCATTCCAAACCTGTGTGACATTCTTTATTATGTGAACACAAAAGGAGATATTCTGAAGAGTGTTGTTAACCAAATAATTTTGGTTGGCATTGCGTTTCATTGTATAGACAAAAACACTGAGACATTTCTCAAAATATCTTCTTTTATGTTCCACAGAAGAAAGTAAGTGGGTGATTAAATGATAACATAATATTCGTTTTTGGGTGAACTAATGTACCAGTAGATGGGTTTCTGTAGCTGGTTTCTAGATGGTCTGTTTGGTCATTATCTACTGCAGGCTGGTTGTTATCTGATTAACCAGTTACCCTTCAATCCAATAACCACCAAGATGACCACCTGGTAGCTGATTTGTTGCTTTTCCAAGATGTTCTACCAGGTTGGACCAGCCAGTGACCATGTCCATTTTAGACCAGCTAGAAACAAGTTAAAATGAACCTCGTTGGCCACCTTTGCTTTTGATAAATTGGTTGCTGTTCCAAGATAGTAATATTAGCTTGCAACAATTGGATCTACAAACTAGATGTTCCAAAACACAGCTACTAATCTAAACTGTATTTCATAGCAGGTCATGCAAGTGTTATTTACAGTTCTGCAGAGGATTTCCTCTCCAAAGTGTTAATTTATGTAAAAATAGCAACCACAGTTTGAAGTTTCAAAATCACCAGAGCATCGCATTTGCAAAAAAAGCTGTTGTTGCTGCACTCATTTACTAAAATCATTCAGTGTACTTCTGAAGAGTGAATGCATTCACTAACTGGGTTCTCTAAATTCTCACTCACTTGATAAACAGGCATTACTTTATCTGTTGCTTGAGTGACGTTAATGGAATCAGTGGTTTGTCAAGGGGATTTCACAAATGGTTGAACAATATAACTGCAGTGACCACAACAGTGATGATGAAGTTAAATTTAAATTGAATTGCAATTGCAACAAGCGGTGTTCACACTATCGGTTGTCTTTTCTCACAGGATGAGACAGGAGCATATTTGATTGACAGGGATCCCACATATTTCGGACCTATCTTAAACTACTTGAGGCATGGGAAGTTGATCATCAACAAGAACCTCGCTGAGGAGGGTGAGATGATCTGGGCGCGCTGCCCTCAAAAACTTCATAATGGAACAGTAATGACCTAGTTTCATTTAGAAACATCATTTTTTTGTGTGTGGAAAGCTCCTCAGTGTACTCGTGTAAGAGATAATTTCCTGCAGGACTGGTGAGATCTTGAAAGGCTTACAGTCTGTGTCCAAAAATTGTTTTGTTTTGTGCGTCAGTGCACCAGATTATGATGATGGAAATTATAGCGTGATGTGTTTTTTTTTGTGCTGTCAAACGATTAATCGCGATTAAACGCATCCAAGATAAAAGTTTTTGTTTACGTAATACATGTAAGTGTACTGTGTATATTTATTATGTATATATAAATACACACACATACAGTATATATTTTGAAAATATTTACATGTCTATATTTATATTCATATAATTTATATTAGAAATCAATATATTTAATATATAAAAATAAGATTTTTCTAAAATATATACATGCATGTGTGTGTATTTATATATACATAATAAATATACAGTACACATACATGTATTACGTAAACAAAAACTTTTTTTTGGATGTGATTAATTGTTTGACAGCACTAGTTTTTTTTATTAATCAGTTTGGTCTTATAGTAGTGTATAATTCCTAATCATCATCTTTTATTGGCATGAGTGTAGCGTTAAAAGGATAGCTCTGACATCTTTTACTCACCTCATGTTCCAAACTTTTTTTTTTTTGTTCTGTTATACACAAAATAAGATATTTTGAAAAACTTCAATGTTTTTCCGTCCATACTGAGGAAGTCAGTGGAATCCAATGTTGTTGGACCCTAGTGATTTTATTCTATTGACAAAAACAATTGAAAAGTTCTTCAAATGATCTTCTTTTGTGTACCACAGCAGAAAAAGGCTATGGATAATATTTACTATAAAGCAGTAACCACATGATAGATTTTCACTGATTCTCTGACCACTGCAGGTGTTCTAGAGGAAGCAGAGTTTTACAACATTGCGTCACTTGTGAGGCTGGTGAAGGAGAGAATACGAGACAATGAAAACAGAACATCTCAGGTATGTGGGAAAACAACAGAATACTTTGTGGGCTTGTTTTTTGGAACACAGCTATGCAATCTGTCAGCAGATTTGTTATAATTATTGGGATTGCTCAAAGGAAGTATTTCGTTGTCTACCTTCAAGCACTCTGTGTCTAAAAGTTAATCAGAATCAAGGAGTTCCTCATTCGAGAACTATTTGGGAACAGCAAACCTTCTTTGAGTCAACATTTATGATGTACAGTTGCCCAACCTTCAGTGTAGACAAGCACAGACTTCTAGACATGATTTGAGCATTTGCTTCAATGAAGAGTTAAAAAAAATCAGTCATTTTCTCACCCTCATGTCCTCATGTATGACTTTTTTTCTTCTGTATAGAGCAAAAGATGTTTTGAAGAATGTGCATGCTGCTCTTTTGCATACAATGGAAATGTATGCTTTCATTGTATAGAAAATAAAGATATTCTGTTGTTCAATATCTATATTGTCATAAAGTCATAAAAATTTGAAAGGACATTAAGGCGAGTAAATAATTTTTTGGGCGAACTATCCCATTAAAGGATGTTTCCAAAACCTGCGCTGCTTCATACAATGACTTATAATTCTGTTTTAGCCCCTAATTCAGAATATGATTGTTTTTACAGGGCCCTGTGAAGCATGTGTATCGTGTATTACAATGTCAAGAAGAGGAGCTCACTCAGATGGTTTCCACCATGTCAGACGGATGGAAGTTTGAACAGGTAGGTTTTGTTTTCTCTTCACTTCCCCAGTATATGTGGTGCTGTTGACCAGTATAGGTGTAGATCCTTTGTCTGGAGTATTTTAGCAGTATTTTATTGTAGAGTATTTTAACCCTGACATAGAGAAGATCTCTGGATAGCCACTTTATTTCTTAACAGGTTGTTTCTTTCATTATACATGATCTTACACAGGCATGTACCTCCATTTTTTTAACTATGTAGATAGTACAGATTGTAGATGTTCTTGAGAAACAGAAAATATGTCTACACCTTTCTTTGGGACTTACGTAAGCCACTGTTTTTGTTGCTTATCTGTTTGCTATGGTACAAACTTGACTCAACTTGTCTATCTCAAGCTCATAAGTATCGGCTCCTCCTATAACTATGGCAACGAGGACCAGGCCGAATTCCTGTGCGTCGTTTCCCGGGAGCTCAACAACTCCACTAACGGAATTGTTATCGAGCCCACCGAGAAGGCTAAGGTACGATGAACACTTCACTGTCATATTACCTTATTTTGTATAATTTCTTTAAAAACTTTGATAACAAAATGCTTACTACTATTACTAATATAATTATCATTATTTTATAGCCATATATGAGTCACAAATTTTGGCCAAAATTTGGATCCCTACAAACAAGCACAGCAAACCTACAGTTTTTAGTTTTTTTTTTAAATCACATTTAAATAGCATTTTTTTTAAAAAATATCAGAAAAATCACAATTGGATTTCCCCTTAATCGTTAATAATAATAACTTATTATTATTATTATTATTTTATAGCCATATTAATATATAATCACAGCATTTGGCCAAATTGAGCAGCCCTACAAATAAGCAAACCAAACATGGTTATTTTTTTAAAATAGCATTTTAAATTACAATTTGTTTTGATAGGTTTTTCCCCCAAAATTGTGCAGCCCTGATGATGATGATGATGATGATGATGATAATAACAATAATAATAATAATAGCATTGGTAATAGAAGTAGTAAATAAAATAAAAATATAATGCTATAAAAAAAATTATAAACTAAAATAACTTATTATTATTAATATTTTCTTACAAAAAATGTTTACATTAAATTATTAAATAAGGTAATATAATAATAATAATAATTATTAATATTATTATTTGTTGTAGTAGTAAAAATAATACTATATATATATATTTATTTATTTATTTTTATGAAAGAGGATATCAATTTTCCTTAACTGCCATAGCAGACTGATGAGAAAATATTGTAAAAATTGCAGAGCTCATCATTATCCTCATGTTTCCTCCACAGATCCTTCAGGAGAGGGGGTCCAGGATGTGAGGAACCTGGTGCCTGAGCCCACACAGATGTCCCATCCCTCACTTCCTTTCTCCAGATCCTCCTCCACCACACAGCTGATTCCAAGTTCATCAGCCCACCACCCCTCACCTCACCCTCCCCTCCTCCCTTGTGCCTTTCCACTGTGGGGGTTTCAGTCCCCCTCCTCCCTGCAGTGCTGCAACATTAACCGATCAGCAACACCAATAACTATCACCGCTATTATCGACTAATCAAAAAAGTGTCCGAGGTTAAACCTCAGACCATCACATTTGATGCAAGACTGCTCAGAGAGAGGATTACAGGGAAGGATTCATCATTCATCCTAATGCTTATTTATGCAGACTTCATCATCATCATCATCCTCCTCATATCCCGGTCATTATCATCATAATCTTTACAGCTGCTGGCTTTAAATGTTTTAAGGGGGGGTTCAGTTGCCCCTGTTGGTTCGGCTGCGTCCACATGACCAGAATCTCCTCAGGACTTCCAAATGGCGTGCAAGATAGACCGTCAATACAGCTTCTCATAACAACCACATTAACTTACACTGTAAATCATTAGCATAATTTCAGCATTCATTTCCCATTGCCGAGAGCACAGCAGATGGCGCAACAGATCAAACGAAGACAGTGGCTTTTGAACATGCAGTATTTTGTCTTCAAAGCGGCATGTTTCTTTTGTTAACTACCCATTTACCCGTCTGGAAAGGACCCGAGGAGAAGGGAGAACTCATACTGCCAATTGTCCGGTCAGATGCCCCAAATCGCGTGTCCATCGCTGTGAAGATGTCTCACATTTCCAATTTGCTCCGGTTGACTTTTGTCATCCTGGATTTTGTATTTTTTTTGCCTTGTCGCTGTGGATATTTCAAAACAGGAAATTAAAAAAATAAAGAAATATGTGGTTTTAGGGCATGTGAGGATTATGTATATTCAAAACATATGTATTATGAAGAGGCCGAATGCAAGTCATGTTATTGTTGATATCTGTACCATAGTGGTCGTTTTTTGTGTTTATCAAGATGAGTTTCTCTATTTGATTGGGGAAGGTTCTGAATCGACCCCTAATGTACTTTTTTTAAAAGCCTGGTCGCCGAGATGTGAATTTGTTTGGTTGTGGTTTTCCTTTAAACACTTTGTCGATGACTGGAAGAAAAAAACCCCCAGCAGACTTCTTGTATAGAGGTATCAGGCCTACATAGTCCAGGTGGATCAGGAGACTGTTGTTGGACAAAGTGCCCACAAGTTTTGAGTCAGGGCAAAACTGCATTAGTGGCTCTTTGTTGCATTTTTTGACACCAGATCTAACTCTCCCCGTAACATTTTGGCTATTTAACTGTTTAACTCATTTTTGTTTAAAGTCTGATCACATCAGTGGAATGTTTTGGAATGT
Organism: Schizothorax lantsangensis; assembly: GCA_027422415.1. Classification (NCBI taxonomy): domain Eukaryota; kingdom Metazoa; phylum Chordata; class Actinopteri; order Cypriniformes; family Cyprinidae; genus Schizothorax; species Schizothorax lantsangensis. Next base: position 20,718,466 of record CM049860.1, on the reverse strand, counting down.
AAAGGGCTCCATATATTATGGAACGTTCTTGCCATTTCTTTTTTAATTTCAAAATATAATATCATTTCAGGTAAATCATTTAATGTTTGCTTCATTTTAACATTGAAGCTCTGTCTTTGAAACTGGTTGCCCTTGTTGTTTAACAGCAGATAAACTTGATTTCCTATATATATATATTTTTTTTAATATTTACATTGTGGTTTCTCTGAATCTACTGTGACTACATCACAAATTGTCAGTATTTGAACGGTATCCAGGCTGTATTTCGGTTATTCGGTTCTTCATATCTATTGATGAAATATTGTTGAATCTAGGGGTCAGTCTAAGATGGCATCATGTACGTGGACTTTAGGTGACGTTTTTATGGTCTGCAGTGTTTTAAAGTGTTCTCTCTAAATACATTTAAGAAATTTTACCTCTTTAAACTCATGTCCTTTGGTTTATCAAATCAAGAAGGCAAAGTACTTGAGTTTGTGAGCTACTTTGTGGTTGTTGGCTTTCCCTTTCTTCGGTTGTGTTAATGTTTTCCCCCTCCTGGAGAGAATTTATTTGTTCAGCCCCAATTATTAGTCATTGAAGCTCCTGTAACAGGACCTCGGCTCTCTCACAGGATCCTATTGTACATTTCCATTGTTCAAATTAGGTCTAATTTCAAAGAAGATTCATGGATTCAAATCTAGGTGGCGCTGTTTAAGTCTCTCTCCGTCCCAGTTGTTTGTCTAGTGTTGTGCCTTTGACCTGTTGTGCCCTACATGTCTTCGCTCCTAGATTACTCTTCTTTAAATACAGAAATGGTGTTTATTTCATGTTTGTTTTGACTAAATCAGTTCTGTTCCTTGACTCAGATACTGACTGTGCCCGTTTCCCCTGAGTTTGTTATTGTTCTTGTTTCAGTGGTTCTTCTGTATTTAGCTTTTCCACTTTTGCCCCTATGCACTTTTCATTTTGCGCCTACCTGCTTTATAATGTTCTCACTGTGTGGATTTTGTTTTTAAATTTTGTTCTATTTTTAGAGTCAAACCCCATGTGAGGCATAAGAAAATGTCATGAGCAGTCTCAAGTTTTATTTAGGAAACTGATATAGATGTCACATTGACTGCTAATGCTTTAAGAACTTGAGATTGTGAGACTTCTGTGTGTCTCTTTTTCCTTATTAATCTACTATTCTTCTTTAGGTCTTGTGCCCCATGTTGTTTAAGATCAAACAAAAAGATATATAGATAAAGATATTTTCTTTGTGAAAAAAGATATATGCTATTCTGAAAAACAGGAGGTTGGTGTTTTGGAACGCCAACTTGGAAGCATGCAATGTGTTGGGCATATAATGTTATATGCAGGGATGCTGTCATATTGTGAAGGTGAATTGGTGCATGGACAGTTGACAGATGGTATTAATGATATTTGATAAGTGGAACTTGAAAGAAAAATATGGCCCTATTTTAACTGTTCTGTATAGAAATCGATAAAATCAAACGCAGTACTACTGGAAAAACTCGCTTGCTGAGGCTAAATATGCTTATGCAACATCCCATGTATCTGATAAAAAATAGAGCTTTCAACCAATGTTTTTGAGCTGGCCAAAAGTGCAGACATCTGTCATAACTTCAGATAAAAGTGAAAAACAAGGTCCATGTTTAACATAAGAGTTGTTTTTTTCTGCCATAATAGTTAGTCTACAACACCTGCATGCTTTAATATACAGCACACACATTTTAACGTGCTAAAAACCTGCTCTTTCATCAGATGTTTTGGGTGTATTGCATTGTCAACAGTATTGATGTAAAGTGTCAAATATGTCACTAGGCTGTGGAGATCGTGGAGCTAAGTGTTCTGGAAATGAGTAGTCTTGATCAGACTGTCCTTGTCATTTTTTTTCTTTTCATTTTTAAAGTTTGTCTTCTGATGCAGTTTCTTGCAATGTACAGATTGCAAAATGATAATGTATGATTTTTATCATAAAATGTGTTTGTGTTTCAGACTTGTGGCGTGCTTATTTTGTTTACAATGTTTTACGTTAGAACTTTGTTTTTATGTATTCTGTTTAAAAAAAAAAGTAAAATCATTAAAAAACATTTTGACATTAAACAAAACTGAGATTGCGCTCACAACGGTAATTTCTGGACTGTATTTTAGAGCCTTATTCAATTAAATTTGTATTATTAACTATTGAAATGTTTAGTTATTTGCCATTTTAGGAAAACTTAATTTTACAATTCCCATATATTTCACGACCGTGGGAACCATGTAAATAATACCATATTTGAACTGAAGGTATACTTCACCCATAAACATAAATTCGACCAAACCCATGACTTTCTTTCTTCCATGAAACACAAAAGAAGTTGGGCAGAATGACAGTCTCAGTCACCATTCTCTTTCTCCCCCCATACAATGAAAATGAATGGTGACTGAGGCATTATGTCCAGCGTCTCCAACTGAAGAATTTCAGTTAAACAGGTTTGGTCAGACTTTTATTTTTGGGGGTGATTTTTTTCTTTAAACATCTTGACTCTAAAGCTACTTTTAAATTAAATTGGTCTAAATTGACGCTGGAAAGGTCACCGCGTGTTTTTTTTCACTTGTAAATGGTTAGCATTGGAAATATAATGCAGTGTGTTTGGGGTAAGAATACAATGTTTGTTGGATTTAGAATCTGCGTCACGGAATCAGTAGTATGCACTAATTTAACTCTAATGTAGTAATGTTGATAGTAAGTTGGGTTTTAATAATCCTAATACTTGCTGTAGTTATGGATTTAAAACGCACTTTAATAAAGCCTGTGGGTTATAGTGCTTAACTACGCCAGCGCACAGGAGCCCGCCCTTCAGCGCGACACTAGGCGGATGAGACTGAGCTGCTCTGGGGTAAAGGCAAGAGGAAATGCCATGCCATCGCCCCGGTGCTCAAATTTCTCTGCGCGTAGACTGCTTTTAAAGGAGCCGTTACCACTTCCATCTAGCTCTCCATTTGGGTTATGTGGTTATAGTGCGATATGTAAGAGAACATTCTGTTACATTAGCTTTTGCTTAATCGTTTGGATCCTGAAACTGCTCCCCGGAGTGTCTCCTCCTACCGCTGATAAGACAGTCTCCGCAGCCTCCACAGCACAGAGACACGGCGCTGGAGTGGATGCCTGAAAAGGTGCGTTTGTTGTTTATTACATTATTATATTTTTTCAAGCTTTGGATTGTGTCGAGACTGGCAATACGTTTGGCTTGAAGAGCAGGATGCTATGTTTATGTTGACACTGGCTGTGAGATCCCAGTGTTGTGGCTGATTTCAGGTACTTTCAATAAAAAGACTGTTTATTTGAACAGCTTACTGAAGGACTATAGCCGTCCAAACATGTCTTAAGTTTTTAAGTATTTTCGTAACACTTGTTGAAAAAAGTCGCCCGTGCGCGTACGGCTTTCCATAGTTTATTTGTTGTTCATTTAGTTGCTTCTTCCTGAACAACAATGTCATTATGTCATCATGTTCAGAACATCCTTAAACAGCTGTAGACACTGAACAAAAACACCAGTGGATCTATTTTTTTTCTGTGTTGAGCAAATCTTTGAGTCCTTGAATCTTTCACTCACTTAGAGTGTGTAAACATCATTATCTTTAGCAGAATCATAGACATGACTTTAATAAAGCTGTAGAAAAGACAGCATAGTTTAAATAAATAAACAGTTTCAACAAAAATAAATACTGTAATTAGTTATATGTACTTTTTTGTATAATTTGCTTTCAGTAACTTCTACATAGCCTTTCAGTTAATGAATCCAATGAAAAGCTACTTCACAGCACTCAGTTGCAGCGATCAAATTTGCTGGCTAGAGTACCTTGTTAGATAGCCTAAATATTAACTTGGTTAGTATTCAGAATTACAGCTAAGGCCAAAAAAAAAAAAAAAACTTGAAAAATGTCTAAGGTGGATGTGAGCAAATACCTCTCATGTCTACCTGAACTTGAAAGGTAAACAAAGAGGAGTTTGACAAGTTCATACAGCAACTTTTTGAAGGTTTTGTGGGTCCACCCAATATTTTGCATTGTATTTTCTGTATTTAAAATTATTATTATTATTTAAATATTGTGTTTGTATTTGTTCAATAAGATTAGCTCTTTTTCCTTTACTTTTTTTTTTGTATAGGGGTATAGCAAGCATACTTTATTTGGAGGATATAGAATATGCAAGAATGTGTTGCCCTGCTCTTCTGCCGCTGACGGCCCAAAGCTCCCCGGATCAAGTGGAAAAACCCAGGAGGCAGTGACTTGGTTACCATCAGACTGGAAAATATGGCACCTCAGCAACCTTCCAGCATGGAGGAGCAGTCAGGGGAGCTATGTGAGCCTGAATCCGAGGAGGGAGAAAAACAAGGACCAGGACCCCCTTCTGATCAAGCTCATCCAGTTACCGATGCTCCAGATGGAGGCTGGGGATGGGTGGTCCTGGTGGCTACCATCCTTGTCTTAGCTCTGACGCTGGCCTTCCCCGCCTGCATTGGTATCTTCTACTTAGATCTCCAGGAAGAATTTCAAGCCAGTAACAGTGAGACGTCTTGGGTGCCGTCGATAATGACGTCAGTTTTGCACGCCGGAGGTGAGGATGTTATAGAGAAGTCTGTTGTTTTTACTCTAGTAGCACAACAAAATGATATTGCAAAAATGACGATAGTTTTAAACAGATTTCCCCAACATACCACCTATTTTCTATTGGTTGTACAAACAAGAAATCCCACCTCCTAACTCATGGCATTACCTGAGCTCAGGGTTTCCCAAACAGGAGTTTGTGAGCTAATAATTAATTATTGAATGTCATATTAAAGCTGAAATAGTGATATATCCTATTAAATTGCAATTGTCAAATCAGGCTATGCTGCTTCTCTCTAACTCCATTTCTGCGCTGAGTTTTATGTCCATTTGGGAACACAGCGTGTGCTACAGTAAGTTCATGTTATTTACATGAACATTTGCATAATTTCCAGTATTCTTTTGAACAGAACGTTACAGCATTTCACCAATACTACGCCAAAATAAAAACTCAAGGATATGTTAACATGTTAAAAGCTTGAGATGGAACATTAAAAGTGAATAATTCAAGACATAAATATTTGTATTGTAATTTGTAGCATTAGTTGGTTGTTGTAAAGTGTGAAAACTCTTAAACGTAATAATTCCATTAGAAGCAGAATCTTTGTTCTTTGTGTCTGGATGACCCAGAAGTAGCAATATGAGACAATTTCACACAGTAGCAATATATGACAAAATAATCAATAAAAAAATCTGGCAAATTCATGCAGCCCTATATTTATAAATGATTTTAAAATAAAAACAATTAAAAAAAACACTTAAACAGACCCGTGAACAATAAAACATTATTAAAGTGTTGAATTATTAACTTAAAATCTCAATATTTACTATACTTCAAGTAAATATTTTACGTCTAAGGGTTTCAGTTAACGAAAAAAAAAAAAAGATTTGGGAACCCCTGAGCCAATGTTGCGTAGTCAAGCTGGTCAGAAATACGGAGCAATATTTTGAAAGCGCCACAGAGTCACAGTGTTTATATATTTTTGGGTAATCAACCTATGAATGGCTTACTTGTACTGTACTTGTGTCTGCATATTAAACTGGGTCAACCTTAATTGACATTTAACTTTAACATTTAACAAAAAATACTTCCAATCCAGAGGCTTGTGTTGCTTTTGCAGCAGTTTTATTAGAAAACACTTATTTGTATTCAATATATTTATCCTCCTTTATTAATAAAGCTTTTATTTTACTATAGGGTAAATTAAAGTAGCTCTATGCACAATTTTGTTTAATCAGATGTCAAGTAGTTGATAACAACTATATTGCATAAGTCCAGCAGAGATGGCAATTAAACGTCAGTGTTTGATTTACAGGTTTACTGTGAATTTGGCTTTTACTGGTAGTCATAGTAGCAGCCATAGTAATAATAAAAAAGAGGAACAGCTTTTATTACTCACACTTCATTATACCTCTTAAACTGCCATCATCAATTACTTGTGAGAGTTGTGTGTTGACATTTCACGTGACATATTTGAACAAGGCAGTTCATTGTTCTAGGGTGGTGTCTTGAGTAGCTGCAGTATAAAATGAGCTGTAGGAATATGACATATCATGCTGTGATTATAGGAGTAAACCATCTCAAATTTAAGCTTTTTTTTACTGTTAAGTGTTTTTCTTGCAGGTCCTCTGTGTAGTGTGCTGGTGGAACGCTTTGGTTGCCGGGCGACAGTGATGTTTGGGGGAGTGCTGAGTGGTTTTGGGATGGCGGTCAGCTCTTTCTCACATTCCATCGTTGAATTATACATCACCACTGGGGTCATCACAGGTCAGTAAGTCACCAGAGGAAGTGATTATGATATTTTGTTTGATCTGTAGATAAAAGAGAAACAGTGATTACATAAACGCCCTTGTGATTATGTAAAGAGTTATCACTAAACACTTGCTGACCTGATATGAAGAAGAATATGAATACATAAGTGGCTGATTTCTTGAGCAGTATCACACAAGTATCCTAGTTAATCAGACCACCCACAAAAAAAGTTTCAGATGTTAAAAATGTATGCACTGTAGCAATAAGCAGAGTTATTTGACCAGTAAAAGTATAAGTTAATGTGAAAAATAAAAGTATTTATTGTTAATGTATCATTAATAAATAGATATTATTATTATTATTATTAATAATAAAATAGTTTAAATTAATTAAACAATAAATAAATGTATTATATATCGCAGATAGGCAGCATGGAAGTATAATACATGATACATGAGCATTTATGATATTATTAATTGAATATTAAAAATATAATATCATAATTATTGTCTGTTATACTTTAATATTTAAACAATAAATATTTGTATCTTTATTATTATATAATATTATTATATTTATAATTAATATTATCAATAAAATATTATTTTTATTATTAATTGATGATAAATTATTATATTATATACTACTAATAATAAATCCATAATTATTTAAACAATATAACTATAACAACAATTATTATTATATTTACAGTTACAGATTTAATGTATTTATTATTAATTCTTAAATTATATACAACTAATAATAATAATAAATGCATTTGTTTTTAATAGATTGGTTATTAAGTTTTAAACCATATATTGTAATAACAATAACTATTATTATTTTTACAGATTTAATTTATGTATTATTAATATTTAAATGATATACAACTAATAATAATAAATGCATTCGTTATTAATTGATTGATTGATTGTTAATTATTAAACCACACAATAATGACAACAATAAATATTTTTTGTATTATTATAAATGCAGTAACAGCTTAGACGTATATACAGTTACAGTTTTAATAGTTTGTATGTAATTAAATAATAGGTGTTCACTGTTAGTTACCAAAGTACGATGAACTTCATCCAGCAGTCAGTTCTATATAATTCATAACTCTGTTTGCTTCACAGGTCTGGGTTTCTGTTTCAGCTTCCAGCCCGCGGTCACTATACTTGGCCACTACTTTGTGCGCCGTCGTCCTTTTGCCAATGCCATGTCCTCCACTGGTACTGCTCTGGGTCTGTCTGCATTACCTTTTTTAGGTGATTATCTGCAGAGTACGCTGGGCTGGAGAGGGAGCTTTCTGGTACTCGGTGCTGTGCTGCTCAACTGCTGTGTTTTTGGAGCCGTTATGAGACCCGTCAGGCCTCGCAAGCCCAGAAAGTCAGAGGTGATGAGCAACGATCCCAGACCCGCAGGCAAAAAGGGATGCGTGCTGGGGAACTTTCAAGGTTTAGCATCATCCCTCAGAAAACACATGGCCTTTGACCTCTTCTGTAGTAACCTGCGATTTCGAGTGTTTTCACTGGGCATCACTTGGATGATGCTGGGGTTTGTGGTTCCGCTTATTTACCTGGTCCCATACGCAACAGCTCACAAAATGGATCCAAGCCGAGCAGCCCTGCTGCTCTCCATCCTGGGCTTTGTCAACATCCTTGTGCGTCCTCCTGCCGGAGTGCTCTTCAGCCTGCCCTGGTTTAAAGGTCGACACATCTACGTTTTCTCAGCTGCACTCTTCATAAATGGACTCAGTAATAGTATCTGCTGCATTTCCGCCAGTTTCCCAGTGCTGTTAATGTATGTGCTGATGTACGGACTGTCCATGAGCGTGGTAGGCTCACTGATGTTCACCGTCCTGATGGACACGGTGGAGATGAGTCGATTCCCGTCTGCGCTCGGCCTGTTGTCTATCATGGAAAGTGTTACGCTGCTAATTGGACCTCCTCTCGCAGGTAACATGAAAACCTTATGTGTTTTGTAACTGTCTGAATGTGTATGACTCACAGAACACAGCCCAGACATGATCTATTGGCATCTAAACTCCAGATACCATCCTTTAAAACAGACAGAGACTGTTGTAAATGTGGTCATGCTGGTATTTTAACATTTGTAACTGCCCTAGACTTGAGACAACAAGCATAGTTTCTTCAGACAGCAGAGGTGTTTCTAGCCTTTCATCACTACTAGGGCCAATCCCTCCATCAAAAAAGTATACTCATTTTTTGATATGGATATGTAGATGTTAATGGCCATTGCCTGCAGTAGACAGTCATTCACAACCTGCACAGGCAATAAAGAGCTGCTTCATTGTCGACAAACATTTTTGAACAATGGGTTGTAGGTACTGTAGGCCCTCATAAACAGTACATTTTGTAATATAAAAGGTGGTTGACATGAACTTTTAGACAGTCAACATGTCTTGAAGTGTGACATGATACTTCATCTAAAACTATTTTAAGCAATTTGTAACTATTTTGCATGCAGCTTTATAGCCTAATATTTATTGAAAAACTTTATAGAACATTTGTACTATAATTGCCACATGACCACTTATATTTGCTGAATATATCTCTTTCTAAATCTTCTTTGCATTTAGTAATGTGTTATTACACTACTTTGGAATACATATATATATATATATATATATATACACACACACACACAAATACTTACCTACATATTACAAATGCATATGTAAAAGAAAATATGTAGGTAAATATTGCTGTTTATTAATATGTATTATATAAAAGATCATATATATATATATATATATATATATATATATATAAGCCTTTTATGCTCACGAAAGCTTCATTAATTTGTAAAAAAAAAAAAAAAAAAAAAGCAGCAAAAACAGTAATATTGTTAAATATTATTACAATCTAAATCTATATATATTTTTTATTTTAAAGTATTTTATTAATTTTATTTAAGTATTTAATAATTTTTTTTTACCTTCATCTAGGTTGAGCATCTGCTTTTTATTTTTATTATTTAAATGAACTAGAGCAAGCAAACATGTAATTAAAATAGTAAACATTTAGTGAACTAATAGTGATCAGTTACGGGACCTACAAAATACAATTTCCATTATAAATCCATATTAATTTTACCCTACAATCTTGTTGTTAATAAAAAAGTTAGTGCACAATGCATTACCTAAAAATGCAACTGCTCTTATCCCTGGTTTATATCTGGCTCAGATCAGGAAATGAACGTTCTTTCCTGTTACGTCTCAAGTGAAGTGAAGTCCCAAAAAAATTATAAAAAAAAATTAATTCACTGACATTCCCATACATGCTTGTCAAAGAAGAAATCACTATGATCCAGAATGAAATAAATGTGCGATTGTGTATCTATCAGTGAGGTGGTTTGTGCCTGTGTTTGAGTTAAAAGAATGGAATGTGTGCTCCATTGTAACAGCACTAATCTGGATTTACGTGTTGGTGGGAGTGAAGGCCGTGATCTCAATCTGGTCAAACTGACCGTTCTTTCTCACACACATACTGTATGTCCTTAGTTGGGTCAAGCACTGCCTAGCACCTTGGAGTGCTACTAAGTACACGTTTTTGGCTTAAGGCTCACCTGTATCCTACCCCCCTCATACATGACTCATATTTTGGTGGTTATTTTCAAAATAATGATGATAGAGCAGATTTGTTATTGTATTTGCACATATGTAGATCTTGTAATAGATCTGTAATATCTCTGCACCTGTGTTCCAGGAATCCTTGTGGACCGGACTGACCAGTACACATATGTGTTTGTGGTCTGCAGCATCTCGGTGGCCTTATCAGCTCTGTTCCTTATGGTTTCCTTTTACTGGCTGGACTCCCGTGATGCAGCCCAGAAGAACAGTTCACCAGCGTCTGGGTCTCCAGCTAAGCCTGCAGTCAATTTGACCATGGACTGCCAGTACAGCAGTGTGCCTACAGATGGGGACAAGACAAAGAACCCATCATCAGAGGCAGAAAAAACCACAGATGTATGACCTGGATCAGTGATCTTTATGTCTTTGTAATCGTGATTCATATCAGGTAAAAAAATATGTGTTTTGCCATTTATTAGTAGCACAAAATGTGCTGTTTATAACCATTTTTATTTCAGCATCAAACCCTGGTTGTTTTGTACAATACGTTGTTATATGACACTGGCTTTTGTAAACATCCTGTCTCGCATCACTGGTTTGCCTTTACAGTATATTAGTGCCATGGCACAACAATGACATCCATTAATGCAGTCCTTTGAATTCAAGTAAATGTAATAAACGCTTCTTCATTCCTGATCTAAATGACAGAATGCTGAAGTTATTTGCCCAGGAAATTAAGCTACTTCAAGTCAGGAAATGTTGAGCATTGTGACTGTTTTTTTTCATCTCATACTTATAATATTCAATTTCCTCATTTTTTGCCAGTTACACTACTCTTCAACAGTTTGAGGCTGATAAGATTTTTGAAAGAAGTCTCTTATGCTCACCAAGTCTGCTTTTATGTTTAAAAATACAGAAAAATCAGTAATATTGTGAAATATTATTAGAATTTTAAATAACACTTTTCTATTTTCATATATTTTAAAATGTAAATTATTACTGTGATGGTAAAGCTGGAATTTTAACAGCCATTGCTCTGGTCTTCAGTGTCACATGATCCTTCAGAAACCATCTGGTGCTCAAGAAGCATTTATTATTATTATAAATGTAAAAAACAGTCAAGCTGCTTACTTCTTTTGATTTTATTTTTGTAAATAGAAAGTTCAAAAGAACAGCATTTATTTGAAATAGACATTTTCAGACTTTTAATTTAATGTATCCTTGCTTAATAAAAGTATTAATTTCTTTAAAAAATCTTACTGACCTCAAATGTTTGAACAGTAGTATATATGACACTGTGTTGTTTTATACACTCTTTGTGTCATAAGACCATGCACTGAAAGACCTGGCCCTTAAAGGGATAGTTCACCCAAAAATGAAAATTCTGTCATCATTTACTCACCCTCAAGTAGTTCCAAACCTGTATGAATTTCTTTGTTCTGCTGAATACAAAGGAAGATATTCTGAAGAATGTGGGAAACAGAGCAGTTCTGGGGCACCATTGACTTCCATAGTACTTTTTTTCCTACTATGGAAGTCAATGGTGCCCCAAAACAGCCTTGTTACAAACTATCTTAAGTCAAAATATCTTCCTTTGTGTTCGGCAGAACAAAGAAATTCATACAGGTTTGGAACCACTTGAGGGTGAGTAAATGATGACAGAATTTCATTTTTGGGTGAACTATCCCTTTAAGGAAGATTGTTGGTCTGTTGCCTCTACACATCCAGTTCCCAAAGGGTAGGAAAGGTACTGTATAATAATAAATCAGTAGAAAATTGTTTTGCTGTTATTGCACATATAGGCTCATAAGGTTTTCTCAGTATAAGTACAGACATTCTTTAACCAAGAATTAAAACTCAGACTCCATGTTTTCTGGTTCTCAGCGAGTGCTTGAGTATGGCAATACTTAAATATGTGCCCTTGGGTTTGTTTGTTTGTTTGTTTCATGGGTTAGTACTGAATAAGATTGTGTTTGAAATAAGGGTGCAAAGGGCCTATTTTTACTGTGTCATGAATTACAAGTGTCACATTTCACTTCATGCTGATTTATATGTAAACTCCTCATGTAAACTGCTGTTGGTTGTCTTAGTTGCTCTGTTGTTTTGTTACTTTGCTAAAGCAAACGACCAGCTTATATAAACAGAAAGGCCTACGAGCCCCCTAAGAGAGTATCATTTATATCACAATGTATAATACAAAGTATTTACTACAATAAAAAAGTTTATTTCTGTACTCAATTTAAATTTAATAATAAAGAAGTAAGCAGATAAATGCTCTGTTGTTTCTTTTGCTATCAGTGAACAAGCGTAATTAGTTTTGGCTTATTTTATTTATTGATTGATTTATTTTTATCTGGGTAACCCATATTCACTTTCCGGTTAATGTTTGCAGAAAAGTCCAACATTTGTGTGATCGTTCCATAGATTTGTTTGATGAAAATTCTATCAGACAAACTGTGTTAGACAAAGTGTTAATAAATTGATTTCTGTTATCGCAAATATGCCTTGAAACATTTCCTCATACAAAAAGTAAAAATAAAAAATGCCTATAATGATAGTAAATGTTAGTGTCAGCTTCATTGTTAAAATCCTTGTTTACACACTTGCTCACGAGAGAAACAAAGGGCTGCCCATTCATGAAATCACCCATATGATTCATGATATTTGTTAAACAGCGCTCTCTGCTGGTCACTTGAAGAACAAACATGCGCCAAACAGCGTCCTCTGCTGGTGAGTCCACAACCGACATAGCGTACAACCTCATGATAAGCACTACATACAGTAGCTAAATACAGCACAGTATACAGTGAGATAAAAACATGTTTAGTGCACACTACCTCGTTTTAAGTAAACTATGCGGTTATTAAATGCATTTTCTAAATCGAGTCTTATTAATGCGTAATGAAACTGAAAAACAGTTTTGACACCACCCACAAGTGAAAGTGAAACCAAAAGTGATCTTGCGACAAAATGCAACGAGAGCAACTAATGGTAAGAAGACTTATATTGTTTATCTGTTTAGCGTTTGTTTCCTATATTTAGACGCACTAGAGAAGATTGATGCTGCTGAAAACATTGTAAACCAGCCTAAGCTGGTTTGCTAGTCTTAGATTGTAGCTTTAAATGGGTTTTCAGTGGGTCACACTAAGAGACCAGCTTGCTTATAAGCTAACACCTTTCTAAAACCAGCCACCAGACTAGTGTGGCCAGGCTTTGAAACCATTCTAGAGTGCTTTATCTTTATCTTTTCAGTTTTAAGATGTCCTCCGAGGCTCACCCCATCTATCGAACTGCAGCAGTGCATTTCTGCCTGTTGTGCTGTGATCTTGTCATCTGGGCTTGTGTGTGGGCTACACTGCTGTGGCTGGATGGAGAAGGCAGTCTGGATCTATGGTGCCTGTGGGCTCTCAGGACCATCAGCTGCATTGTGCTTTATTCATTGAGCACAATTTTTACGGACAGTAGTGCTCAGCCTCTCCTGAAACGTTGGATAGCCCTACTGAGCTTCCTACCTCCGGTGTTTGACAGTATGCAGACAATGCTGCACGGGACCGTGAGAGGCTTCAGTCCTGTTCCTGATCCTGGCATGGTGATCCTGAGCTCTGCTACATCTACTCTCATATATATTGTGTGGGAGATGGCCTTCCCACATGGTGCATCATCTAAGGGTGCCAAAAACCAGAAGAAAGATGAAGAGGCCAAAGCGCTCCTAATGAGGGTCATTCGCTACTCCAGGCCTGACTATCTTCATCTAGGGGCGGCTTTTCTTTTCCTCAGCCTGGCGGCATTGTGTGAGTGTTTCTCCTGGTTGAGGAAACTATAACATTGTCTGAATTAGTACTTGATTTTAAATCCAAACCCTGATTTCAGTGCATTTTTTATCTACATAGAAGAAACTAGGAACTAACGTTTCCATGATACAATGTGAACATGTTTTTTTTTTTATAGTTGAGACATTCATCCCATACTGCATTGGCAAAGTTATTGACATATTGAGTGGAAAGTACCAGCACACCAATTTCTTATGGGCTATTGGACTCATGGCATTGTGCTCACTTGGAAGGTCAGTCTAACATCACTGCAAGGCAACTATCTTAAAAACGAATGTGTTCTTGTACAAACTGTTTTGTTTTTGGAATTAACTGTTCATTTGTTGTGTCTTTAAGCTCTATGTTCAGTGGTATGCGCGGTGGGATGTTCATGTGTAGCCTCAGCAGACTCAACAAAAGAATACGACACATGCTGTTCCAGAACCTCATGAAGCAGGAGATATGCTTCTTTGAAGAAAACAAACCAGGTACCTGTCCCTTCACTTCAGTTGATTTAGCTCACCTTATCTATTTTCTAAATGCATGTTTTAGATGTGAAAAGTTCATTCATGTTTATTTTTTTTAATGTCAAAACTGGATCTTTCAGTGAAAACGATTGACTGCTCTCTGGTGACGTATGCTTTTTCAGCTGAAATCCCACCCCTCTAAGCTCGCATTCATCTGCCCCCACTTTTGAGTGCAATGCTCAAAATCCAATCAACAGTATGCAGTGTCAAGTAAAGCCCAGAGACATTCAACTTAAAAAAAAGGCTTACCACAGTATAATTGAATAGGCTCTTCTGAGGACTTGATTCATCGGAATGGAATAAACTCCAACCTTTGGAATTAACTCTTTATCCCAGCTGCCTCAGAACTCAATCCATTTTTTGTGTTTTCAAATAGCAAGTGCCGCAAGAGTCAATAAGTTTGGTACCATTCCAAAAAAGTAAAACATTAAAAAAATTCAAAGCATAAAATGATTGACGATCCCCAGAAGGCTAAAAACACGTTTTGTGAGACTGTATTCTGCTGCATATTTGGGTGTGATTTTGAAATAGTACTACTAAATAGTACATTTGTGATATATTTTTTTAAATAATTTTCTCTCTTACAGGTAGTCTCACATCACGTTTGATCTCTGATACTGATAAAATGGGACGTTCTGTGGCCATGAATGTGAATGTGTTACTGCGGAGTTTGGTGAAGACATGTGGCATGCTGTTCTTTATGCTGCGCCTATCCTGGCAGTTAACCCTTCTCACCTGCATCGAAATGCCACTTCTTGCTTTCATTCAGAATTCATACAACAACATCTCCCAGGTTAGTAAACCTTCTCATGTTGGTTTCACGCTTTGGCCCCTCCTGAATTTTTTTTTCAACAAACCCAAAAAAAACAGTTAGGAGTAGACCATAATGAATTCAAAATGCCTCACCTTTCTGATCAGAAAACAGCCAAAGACCTGCAGGACTGTAATGCAGAGACTACAGAGTTGGCATCTTCTGTCATTGGGTCGATGAAGACTGTGCGCAGTTTTAAGGCAGAGCGTCAGGAGCAACAGCGATATGAACAGACTCTCAACAGGAAGCTCCAGGTTCTGAGGCGTAAAGGCATCTACAGTGCCATCCATCTCTTAATACGCAGGGTAAATCATATACAGTCCTGAGTTGCATGCACCGGTCTCCAAAATATTGTTTCATTGATTCTACTTTCATTGCATTTTAGTTTATTACAGTAGGCTTGAAGGTGGCAATGCTGTTCCAAGGCCGAAATCTCATCTCCTCTGGCCAGCTTAGCAGCGGCAGCCTCCTTGCGTTTGTGTTCTATCAGAAGGACATGGTGACCAACATGAAGGTATGACTGGCAGGGAGAATTTTAAAGTAATACGAGTCTTTTTTTTGAGAGAGACTAAATTCTGTACATTCTCAGCATCTTGTATACATCTATGGAGACATGCTGAATACCGTGGGATCCGCAGTCAAGGTCTTCCAGCTGCTTGACAGGAAGCCACAGATGAGAGAGGCAGGTGATTTGGCCCCAGAGAAGCTTAAGGGAAGACTAACCTTTGAAAAGGTCACTTTTTCCTACCACTCTCGCCCTAACGAAAAAGCACTTAAGGTATGTTTTTGTCTATACTGCAAAAGCTGATTAGAGAACTCATTGGATTTGCATGTACTCATTGTTGAATTGTTGCAGTCTGTTACACTGGAATTGAGTCCAGGGAAGCTGACGGCATTGGTAGGACCTTCTGGTGGTGGGAAGACCTCTTGCGTCTGCTTGCTGCAGAGGTTCTATGAACCAAAGGAGGGTGAGGTTTTACTGGATGGTGAACCTCTATACCACTACCAACACCAATACTTGCATGAAAAGGCAAGGAATGATACACCAGCATTTATAACCATGTAACTTGAGGAGAGATCTGCAAACAACCAATTCTGTTGGATGGTTCGGTGAAATTAGTAGTTTGCAAATTGATACATCATTCTCTTTCATTTGGCTTAGGTGGCAATGGTATCCCAGGATCCTGTGCTTTTCTCTGGCTCTGTGAGATATAATATTGAATACGGTTTGAAGGACTGCACACTTGAAAGAGTAAAAGAAGCTGCTCGGAAAGCCAACGCTCACAACTTCATATGCAAATTGGAACAAGGATATGACACAGGTAGATAAAACTAGACAGATTGTCTAACAACCGATACTGATATATTGTGCTATTCCATAAATAACATAAAAACTCTCTAAAATGAGTAGGTTAAATCTGGGTGCTTTCTCTATAGATGTTGGCGAGTGTGGTGGCCAGCTGTCTGCAGGGCAGAAGCAGTGCATTGCCATAGCCAGAGCTCTGATAAGGAACCCACAGATTCTCATCTTGGACGAGGCCACCAGCCACATGGACTGCAGCACCCAACAAGCGGTACGGACTCCTCTGAAATGAATACTAAAATCCTAATATCTTAATAACCCGCAGCACAATTTTTTAAATCTGCTGTAACACAATAAATTCTGAAGTTCTCTCATTAACGGTATATATTCATGTTCTTATTTTGCAGGTTCAAGATGTGCTCAATAACATAACGGATCAGACAGTACTGGTGATAGCTCATCGTTTGGAGACTGTAGAGAAAGCAGACCACATTATCTTCATGGAGGGAGGTGAAGTCGTGGAGCAAGGAACACACCAGCAGCTCATGGCTAGAGAAGGAAGATATTATCGGCTAAAAGAAAAGCTTTTCAATCTGGAGACACAACCAGCGAACTAAAGTATCAGATATTTTGATGTATTTTACATTTTACAGAGACTTTAGTACACACTCACAGACTGCCTTATATGTAGATTTAACAATAGATTCTAGAAATGCAGTTTTTTTTTTTCTTTTCTCCATACCTCTGTTTGTATATACAGTGTTTTATTGATTATGGAATAAGTGATGATGAATTGGACACAAAAAGGAAAGCAAGGGATTTGTCCTAAAAGTAAAACAAGTATGGACTAACTATGGAAGCCCGTTTCCGTAATTATGATTTTTTTAATCTCACAATTCTGTGACTTTTTTCTCGCAATTTTACATCGCGCAATTCTGACTTCTTTTCCTAGAATTGTGAGATATAAACTAGCAATTGCGAGTTATAAAGTCCAGTTCTGAGGAGGAAAAAAGACCGATATGTTCTCAGAATTGCAAGTTCATATCACAATTGTGACTTTATTTCTCAGAATTGGGAGTTTATATCTCAAAATTCTGAGAAAAAAAGTCAGAATTGCAAGATAAAAAGTCGCAATTACCTTTTTACATTTTTTATTCAATGGTGGAAATGGGCTTCCATAAATAACAACATCTACTGTATTAAAAAATGTATGTAATAAAGGCTTTTGATGGTGTACTTCAATCAGAGAATGACCAGCGGATTTGCCCTCAGCTGCAGAAAAATGTGGAACAGGACCTCAGAGTTCTTATTCAGCTTCATTGTGCCACCAAGAGCTGCTTGATTCTGAGCATCCTGAAGGTCTTTAAAAAGAGACTGACAATAGAAAAAACTGTTATTGTTTCATGTGATTTAAGCAAAACAGTGATAGATGTGAATAAATACTAATCACAGTGTAAAAGTGTAAAAAATAAATAAATGGAAGGGAATCAGATCTACCTCAACATGCCGTACAGCTTCAAACAAGCTTTGTGCCTTTAACTGTTTTGTATGACCACATTTCACAGCCGAGTCTCTGAGCAAGACCTGTTGAAAATGCCATGATCTAAGTTAGATTCAATTGTAAGTCCATGTTCAAAAAATGGAAATACTTTATTATAAAAATACCTGAAGGCGCTTTAGAATGGCATGATGCAGTCCACACACTGCTGCCACAGATGTACTTTCCACCCGAATCTCCAAGACTTCGAGAGGTCCATCAGAACAGAAATCTCCCAGTGTTACCTTGAGGAAAGACATGGGTAACTCATTCTAAATTAGACTTTATGATCATAAATAAATAATCAGTAGTATAAAGTCAGCACCTCTTTGACCAGAAGCTTGACAGAGCATCCATCTGGGCTGTAGGCACAAATCACTGGACTTTGTACCGACGGTTGTCCTATGGCCTCAGGTGAGACCAGCCAGTTTAGCACAGACACGCATGTTTCTGAACTGCTGGTTGCTGAGAGGTGCAGTTTGGCCTTTAGAAGCTCTGATGATACCCTGACCATCACTGTGATGGGTCCTGACTTGGTAGTAGTATCAGAATCCTTGGTTAACACTCCTCTGGAATGCAGGAATGCTTGGATGCCATCCGTGACAGTATTGTGCCTGATGTTACCATGAGAAAATGTTCCCTCTTGCCTTAAAGCATCAAGCCAGTCCACTGTTAAAGTACTCAAAGGTGCACTGATGGAGCCCATCTCTGTCAGGACCTGAGAAACACCAGGAGAAGATGCTTCAGGACTAAACAAAGCAGATAGGGAGAAGGCGAGAGAACAGTGGACTTTCACTGGCAGAGACAGCCTGCCAGTGCTTTCAAGAGGAATGGTTACATCCAGTTTCTGACCAGAATCCAGTTTCTTGAATGGGAATGAGTATGTCCTAGATGAGCCCTCCATATTTGGACCCTTGGATAATGGGTGGACCTGAATGCACAAAGTCCAGCCATGTTCCAATGTACATCCACTTGAATTTTCAAGCACACATGTTAGAGTCAACGAGTCTCTTTGGAGCAATGAGCTCCATTTAGCTACACCACGACAGCTGATTGGAAGTTTGGTGCCCACATTACACACCTTTTTATTCCCGTGGTTGTCCAACAGTAGGCTGCAAACATTTATGACTTGATTAAGACGTTTGAGAGACTCATTTTTCTCCTGAAGCTTGTGTTTCAAGGATTCTGCCCTGCAGAAGATAGTAAAAAAATAATCAATGTGACAATATTTTTTGACCGTTTTAAATAAATAACAAAACTCCTTTTATGATGAATGTTTCCTTATTTAAAAAAAATATATTTAGATTTTTTAAGAGCAACTATGATTATAATTATCATATTATAAAATTTAAATAAATAAAAAAAACTCAAAAACTAACATTTAGTTTTTGCTGCTGGAAAACCAGTAGTATTTTCAATGATGAAGCATGAAACAGACCTCTCCCAGATGTTTGCGATGGAAGCCAGGAGGTCCTTCACTCTCTGGCCTGACAGAGATGAGGGCAACCTGGGAACATTTCCATTTTCAGATCCTTGAGGAAGGTTCACACAAAGCAGTCTTCCACTCAAAGATATTGCCAAAAGCTTCATAGATCCTTAAAATTAAAAAACAAACACTTTGTGTTAGAGACTTAAAACACTGGAAAATCCTGGTAAACAACAGCGATTTATCAAAATTCATGTACTGTACCTGTGGAGTTAGTATATGGCCCAGCAAGTGCTATAACCCTGCATACACCAAGACTGTCTGAGGTCAGAGCTTGCAGTTGGGACTCAGTTCCTGTTGCTTCTGATGAAGATGATGCTGTGGTGAGCTGAAGAGCATGCAGATCATTGAGAGAGCTGTAGTACAGCCATTTATCATCAACACAGGCACACAGCACTGGTCCTCGTACACTATGTTCATTGAAGCCTGTAAAATGTGAATTTAACAGATTACCAAAACTTTATTATTAAAAAATATATATTCATAATGCAATTTACAAGTACAGTAATTTTTATATTTTTAGGGGTATACAGTCAAAAATGTCAAGAGTGATACAACTGCCCTGATATCAAAATAAAGGGGAAAAAATTCTTCATTAAAAAAAATGTATGTAAATCTTGAAAAGAAACCAAGTAGTTTGGCATGATGTATTACTATTATCTCTTATAAAAATATTTTAATGAAAACTGCTTCACTGCTTAGCAATTTTAATCAAGGCAATGTTAGATCAGGTTGTAAAATGTCATGTGGTTTAACCCACTCCCCAAAACAGTATTTATATTTGTGAAGTCATGATATGGATTAAAATAAATAAATTGAGAAATATATTTTACAAGTTTTTTTAAAGTAATTTTTAATATACTTGTACACTCATATGTGTTCAAGGTATAAGGAAAGACTTTATTACTTCTTATTTGGTCACACCACATGACATCTTTTCTGTCATTAAACTGAAACTTTTCCTGAAAGTGGTATAAAGGTTTTATAAACCATATGAAACCAGTATGAAAACGAAAACAGTACATTTCTGAAAAAAACTGGCTCATGTTTACTAGATTTTGAAAAGATTTGTCCTTATCTTTATTGTGGACACTCTTATATATAACTGACTCTCAAATCAAATTAAGACTAGGGCAATGGCAAGTGTATGTGTAATAAAAGCATTTTAATTCAGTCTTACTATAATCTGCCTTTTTTCCTTCCAAGCTTGCTTGTTTGCTTCTGACCATTAGAAGTTTGCCTCTTTGACCAACTGCAACAAGACACTGAGGTCCATGTTCTCCAGAGATGCAGGTTCCAATAAATACGACTGGCTGCTCTAAGCTCTGAAGGACTCTGAGTGGAGATCTCTGTTCTCCTCTAGGACCAGCAAGGGTGGGGACGAGCAAAGGAAAGCAGCAAATACGTCCATCAGGTAAACCACACAGAATGACTGGAGAACTGACTAAAGAGGCGTCCACTCCAAATAAGAGCCTAAAAAGACGGGGCTCGAGATGAGGATGAAGGTCAGACTGGTGAGTGCTGACTGATGTGGAGCCTTCAGGGTAGATGCATGTCAGTACTGGAGGTGAACTCACACTTTTATCTTTCTCTGTTATGTTTAAACAGGATGTGTTTAGAGTTACAACCTGGAAACATGCAAGTTTATGAAGGGGTCTGGATCCAGGCTCTTCGTAGAGATCAAATCTCCAGATGGATTTGTGAAGGCTGAGAGTCACAAGGATCTTCTCGACTATGGTGAATGCTTGCAGACTGGCATTTTTCAGGACAATGGAATCATCTGGTACAGTATACAGCACACTATCAGGACTTCTGTTCACCAAGACAGAGGAAGAACTAGGAGGGAAAAGACAAAAAAATAATAGATTGGGCAAAAATCTGTGTAGTGCATTAGTGCAATATAAATCAGCAGTATTTTTGGTCTGTTTTCCGGTAAATGTTGTACGTTCATTTGCTGTAAGTAAATTACACACACGTACATGCATATTTAATATTAATTGATGATTTATTTCGTAATCTGTATTTCTACCTGAGCTGTGGTGGTAAAGGAGTGCAGTAAAGCCCACCGTTGGCGCAAAGTGCATAAAGTCGATGTTTATCGTCACTTAATGCCAAATTTATAACTGAAGCATCAAACTGCATCACGGTCTGAAAAACAGCATGTATTAAGTGAGCATGGAGGAAAGTCGTATAGCTGAACACAAAAGTGAGAACAGACATCCACTTGCCGTGACTCTCCTCTCCTGGGTATTGAATATGAGCACATCTCTGTCTCCGCCGGTCAAGAACAGACTCGTGCCGTCCTGAATGAAGCGCACTGAGTGAGACTGACAGTCGCTGAACTCAGATAAACACTCCACACTGCACCGCACCGCGTCCATTATCACACTCCGTCTGTTTTACATTCTCCTCAGAGTGAAATTCGATTCAAAAGACGTTTTCGGTTTGGATAATAATAGTTTTCCGATTTAACCACATAACAGAAATGTTAGTGACTTGTTTCATGTACCCGCCACCTCTACAGTGACCAATGAGGGACAATATTCTTCCTCTTCTGCCTGTTAACCAGTCCGTTTTAGTAGACTGCCATCTACCGGTAACCTACGGAGAAGCATTTACCTCATTCGAACACCTCCAAGTGCAGGTAAGCCGAAAATGTTATGGAGTACTTTCATATAAAAATAAAAGACGTTATTGATAGCAGCCTATCACTTAGAGGTTAAGGTTGTGTCGCCAGTTTTCAAATAATCGTTTGTAGGAATCAAAACTAGCGAGTGAATCATTCTCCTGAGTCGGTTCTTTTCAATTAACTTTCGAAACGGTCTGAAGGCGATCGTGATTCAATCTTAAAAAAGAGTCGAACAGTTCACTGGCGCTCTGAATCGTTTGGAGCAGTTTCTTTCCCCGTAAAACTGAAACGGGGCATTTTAAAACGCAGATAATAAAAAAACAGCGCTGGATAAGTGGGATTTTTGATAAATGGAAACTACACCTGCACCTTAAGCTGGTTTGCCAACCGCCATTAAACACAAAAGAAGAAGAAGGAAACTACACCTGAGAATGAATCCTGTCGTTTGCCAGCGACGAAGAATGTTTTTATTAAAATCAACAAAAGGGGCAGTTTGTAATATAGCTAGCTACTTTCTCTAAACGACAGCTTTGAATTTAGCGTGGCTATATGCAGTGCTTGAAGTGGAAAAAAAGAAGTGCCAGTACTATTATAGCCTACTGCATGCATCCAATCAGTCATCACAACCTTACTAAACAACACAAGACTGGTACTGATGTTGACGTCGCGGCCGCACTTTTAGCCAATCACTAGGGATCAGCAGACAGACGTGATCAGATTCATGAGTGACGGGTTTTTAGCGCAATAACGGATCTGATTTTGAATGTATAACTGTATATGCCTATATATAAGTTCGATGGTAAAGAGTGGAGAGTGTTTTAACTGTCAAAACGTGAATTACACCTGTTGAGGGAGATGACATGAAGGCACTGCAACTCCGAAATCAGAGCACAGTTAAATTATTTAATCAAAATCTATTTATATCTATACAATCCTGTCTTTTATCTTTTAAACGGAAACACTCCACTTTTTTGGAAATGCTCATTTTACACCTCCCCTAGGTATGAGATTTCCGTTTTTGAATCCATTCAGCTGATCTCTGGGTCTGGCGGTACACTTTTAGCTTAGTTTAGCATAGACATTGAATCAGATTAGACCATTAGCATGGCTCAAAAATGACCAAAGGCTCATTTTACACCTCCCCTAGAGTTAAAAAGTTGAGATACCATTAGGTGCCGTTTTCAGTGAATCCTGGGGTATAGCTGATCAGCCGATTTTAGATCAGTGCACAGCATAAATGAGTACACCCCCTCTAAAACTTAACAAATTCAGCAAATACTCTTTACTTAGTGACATGTTAGGGCTTTGGAAATATAGTTCCATCAGTCTGCTGATCAATTACCAAAGAAGAAGCAAAATTATTCAGCAAAATAGATTTTCTTATCAAAGTGATAAAATGTTGTGTTGCAAAAATGATACAGAAAGTTCTAAAAAAAAAAAGTGTATAGGTTTAAGGTTATTTTTGATCAACAGATTAGACCAAAACTTTTAAAGACAAGTATTTCCTGCAATTAAAAGTGTTCATAGCATTGAATCATACTCAAATGCTGGCAATGACCTTGTGAGAAAGCCAGTTGACCTATTTCTTAGATAAAAGAGGACAATTTACAAGAGGAATCTAAATTATTATTTTAAGTGTGAAAATTTAGCATAAGTAGCACCGACATTCAAAAACAATGGACTTGTGAAAGGCTTGAAATAATCAGGTCTTTACTTTAAGTTTTCATTTAGTGATGAGTATTTTTGTAG
This sequence comes from Schizothorax lantsangensis, assembly GCA_027422415.1. Classification (NCBI taxonomy): domain Eukaryota; kingdom Metazoa; phylum Chordata; class Actinopteri; order Cypriniformes; family Cyprinidae; genus Schizothorax; species Schizothorax lantsangensis. Next base: position 20,694,689 of record CM049860.1, on the reverse strand, counting down.
AAAAAGAGCAGGAGAAATAGCATGCAGTGTCTCAGAGCCGGCAAAAGCTATGAAAAGAGTGACACTTTATCTACAGAGTATGAGAGCCTGCAGAAGTGACATGCATGGTTGTTGTCACCACTAGAATTAACTGTAGCCAAAGCACAATAAACTCATTTAACCTCTTCCAAGCCCATATCTACAAAATAGAGACTTCTGGGATCCATACTCTGGTCTCAAGAGACCAAGTCAATCATTTCGGATCCAAAAGATCAAAAATGTTCTGTTGTGCTAGGAGTACAGTGAGAAGTGTTTGGTACCACATGACATTCAGTGGTAGTAAAGCCCTTATAGAGGGATGAATGAGTCTGAAGGTATGAGGGAGTTGTGCTTTTCAACGCTGTCAGAATTCACACACCACTGTGTGTAATACAAAAACTTGAAACAGAAAGCTACCCTCCCCTCATTCCTGATTATTGGGCATTTTTTTGCTGCCGTACCATCTGTGCAGCAGCTGGTGCAGTGATATAAAGACGCAGCGCCTGAAAGTAGTCCCCAGCTGAGTCAGTAGCCTATGATACAGCTGGGGTATATTTTGCTGATACAGAAAATACATATTTTATATTTATTCAGAGGGGTGATTTTAGATGTATGTATATATATGCCTATATATTATTATGAAAATCTTGTCAATTATTACTCCCATTATTACACTTCATTTTTTTTCATTTCATGTTGCCCCAAAAACACATTAATATGCAAATTAGATTTAGTTTATAGATACATTGTAGGCTATATAATGAGAAAACCCGTTTATGGCCATTTTACACACATTTTGCAGAAAGAAAAAAGGTATATCGAATCATTATGTTATAACATAGTTGAGAATCATTTTTATACAAAGTTTGGTAAAAAAAAAAAAAATCTTAAACTTTAAATTGGTGATTTAAAAAATAATTTATATCTTAAATTATTTAAGTTTAAATTATTAAATTATTAATTATTTGTTGCGCTTGTAATAACGTCGTAGGTCACATGATAACGTAAACATGGCGGATGTTTCCCAAATCGTTTTCATACTTAACGCAATCAGGCAGTAGAGTAAGTACCCTACCTAATTAAGTGCCTATTCAGAGAGTATGCGGTTTCGGACGCAGCCCGACAACATCTCGTTTTGACATCTCGCGTGGTTCTGTGTGATTTGGACAACTTCAAGTTACGCCCCCTGCTACAAGTTACGCCCCTCTCTCGCAGTCCGCAGACAGACCCCTCTCCGTTTACGCCTTCGTTCCGTCATTCCTTTCAAACCCACTTCCCCTCCTTAATTCAGACCATGGGAGTTTAGATATCAATCGAGAAAAGCATGAGAACAACAGTAAACGCATCCCACTCGTAGCAAGCATATGATTATAATACAGAACTATACAGTATTGCAAATCACTAAGATTACGTATAACAGTATTCACGAGCCATTTGACTGATTGCCAGCTGTTACAGACAGAACTGGCATTCCAGTCTATCAGGGCATGTGGTAAATATTCGCTTAAGCATCTGTATTAAACATTCCCAATTAAATGTGTGACGTCCAAATGTGTAAATAAATGCTTAACAAATGACTGCATGACTGAACTACATCTTCCTGTGATAACGTTTGTTTTTGCGTCCTCTAGAGTTCAGAATATTTCCCTGCAGCTGCTTGTCTCGTAATTTGAGGTGTTGTTGGCTCAACGATTAACTTTTGGGAACTTTGGGATCGCGGTGGCACGATCTTGGTGTTGCTAGTCGAGCATTCATGATTTACCATCGCAATTGATTAATAAATCAGGGTTGCTTATTTAATGTTATTTTAATGTTGTGTGCATTTATCTTACATGTAAGCGCGCCAGGTCGTGTTTGGGTACGCTATTTTTTTGTTTGTTTGAACTAAACTAAACTAAGATTCTTCATAGCTCACTTTTATTGTAAAGGTGAAAGTGAAAGATGTCTTCTAAGATTCTTCTGACTAATCTACGAACGACCGCAAGCTTCTGCAAAACACTGCATTTTCTGCAGAGACCCTGGAGTCCTTTCATAGCTTCTCAACAGAGTTGGTAAGAAATCATTTAAAAAATGCATGCATCTTTTATGATTTATTAGGCGGAAGTTGTCAAACATTAGTCAAATTGCTTTTTATAGATTTGTTTTTGGAATTGTGTTTCCATATGAAGTTCTTGGAAACTCGAAAATAACTCCGACTTCTGATGGACTGCATATCAGTTGTAGTTATGCAATGTTTTCATTAACCCTTTAACTGACACTACAGAGAAATAGATATGGAAGATATTATTTGTCAAAAAACTTTCTCTAGTGAGTTCAATTAATGATTCTGCCGCTCTTTACCATTAATCCTACTCTTCACACAAAACTTTATGCATCTTTAGATCTTTTCAAGCATTTTTAGATTTTCAAAAAACTTAATTCTGTATGATATGCTGTTTTCGTCATGGGGACTAAACATGTCCCCACAAGATCAAAATTTACTGGTATTTCTATAGGCCACTTGAGGGGACATTTGGAATACACTAAACACACACACACACACACACACACACACACTTGTTTAGGGGACATTTGGGTACAATATGTGCTATTGCCCTACACCAACCCTACACTAAACACACACATTTATAGATTTTCAAAAAAACACATTTAGTATGTTTTTTAACACACACAGTGCACGTCATACCCACGCGCCCACACACACACACACACACACACACACACACACACACACACACACAAATTAAACCAGCACAAAATGGCTTGCTGTTTTAAGACAGTGTTCTAACAAATAATGCTATCAGATTATGCTACCAACACTGTATTTTTAATACTGTAAGGTTAGGTTTAGGGTTGGGGTGGGTGTACACGTTTATGGCGCCTCATACCACATTAATATCATGCTCGAACCAAAATCTGCTAGGCAGCATTTTTCACTGTCGAATAATGCTACCACTGCAGAAGAAATTATCTTCATGTGTGTGCTAATTTCAATTGTGATGCTGTATTACCTTCAAATCACAAATCAACTGTTATGTTGAGCATCAAAAAAGACCATCTTCTTGGGTCTCTAAAGTGAGAAATAGTGCAGCTGATATCCCTTAATTCACCTTTTGTTATCATAAACATCAATGTTGTCATGATGTTTTTTATCTTCTGCTTTCCCTTCAGTGTGAACTTCACAAGACCCACAAAAAAAAAAAACTACTTCCTTTATGAAACTGATGGTTGTTGCAGTTAACAGAACTCACTTCAATACTTACTTACAAAGATGAAAAAATTGTACTTGTCTTTTTCCAAATGTGTCTCGACATCTCTTATGCACACTTTTTGCTCCTCTTTTTTTCAGTGCCATTCATGTGGATAGCCCACCCAGCATCCCAACCCTGACTACCAGTTATGTCCATGGCATCTCTTCCCATTCGCTGCTGTCTAGTACTGTGGACCAGTGTCTTCAACGCACAGTGGAGCGCTACCCTGACCGTGAAGCTTTGGTTTTTATGCAAGATGGAATGCGCAAGACGTTTGCTCAGTTCTACCAAGACGTGAGTGATTTTGCATCTGGTTTTCCTACAGAGGGCAGGTTAGAGAAGTGAATCCTGTAAGACTGAAGATACTAACCACAGTGCTTCCATTTTGTACCCCCTGTGGGAGAAAGAAAAACCACATGCCAAAAGTGCACTGTGAGGAATGAGAGATCTTGGCCAAATCCTAAAATAATTACAAAAAAATCCTTTCCTAAGCAGCCCTTTATTAATCAGACCTAAATAAGCTTTAACCACAGAGTCGATGTGAAATCCAGTACTGGCAGAAACATGGTGTTAAAATAGCAATACATACCCATTTTACTCTATTTGTTTGTGTAGAGGCTGTTCTGATAAATATATGCATGAAGCAGAATAAAAAAAACAATGGATTAATCACTGACATAATTACCATGAAGTGGTCAAATGTTATTTGTGGTTATTCATGACCTTTCTTAAACATTAAATTAGTATTAAGGGAATTATTATTAGCATATGCAAACCTAAACCTGAGTTTTTTTTATTTTATTTGATCTACCTGGCAAAGATAAGTGCTTCACGTGTGGCTGCTCTCTGACGTGATGCAGTAGGTTAAAGTGTATCAGTGTGACAAGAAGTTAAACATTTACAGATGTGCAATAATGTCATAAAAAGCATGAAAGTTTAAAACAAACCAGTGCCATTATCCAATGTGGAATGTCTATTTTTTTTGTAGTGCAGAGTATTTATTTATTTATTTACTTTTTTTGAGTCCACAAGAAAATATTAGCATATTACTTTACAGTACACAACAAAAATGTTTGTTTATTTTAAATCAGAATGACTATTTAAATACTTGGCAACATCAAATTTCCATCCAAATCTTAATGTCTGGTTGTGAAGACATTTTTGTTTATTCATTCACAGATGCTTTTATCCAAATGAGGAACATTACAAGCAATTTGTTATAAGAGCTAATGATACTTGCATTAAACAATGCCAAGGGTCGGATATTATTGATTTTATAAAGTGCAAATCTGCAAGATTGGGTTGACCGCCTGTCACATAACGTTTAACTCGCATCATGCACCTTAGATAACCTATGAACCTGATTCCATGATTCTCTTTTTAAATTTGTGATGTATTAATATTAAATTATGTATATATTCCTCATTTAATGAACATTTGCTGTATTGACTAAAAATCCACCTTACATTTGAATGTCTGGTCCGGTGTAAAAATATGGTTGTATTTCGATTTTAGGTGGAACAGACTGCCGCAGGTCTGCTGGCTGTTGGACTGAAGAGGGGCGATCGCTTAGGGATGTGGGGACCGAACATCTATGAGTGGATACTTATGCAGTTTGCCACAGCTAAGGCAGGGATCATTTTGGTGAGTGTTTTTGACTGTCTTGACATCTGGTTTGTCTGAGTATTTGTGACCCTGGACCACAAAACCAGTCATAACTAATTAGCACAGGTATATTTGTAGCAATAGCCAAAAATACATTGAATGGGTCAAAATTATAAATTTTTCTTTTATGCCAAAAATCATTAGGATATTAAGTAAAGATCATGTTCCATGAACATATATTTTGTAAATTTCCTACCATATATATATATATATATATATATATATATATATATATATATATATATATATATACACGTATATCAAAACTTAATTTTTGATTAGTAATATGCATTGCTAAGAACTTGATTTGGACAGCTTTAAAGGCAATTTTCTCAATACTTAGATTTTTTTTGCACCCTCCGAGTCCAGATTTTCAAATACATACTTGTATCTCGACCAAATATTTTCCTATCCTAACAAACCATACATCAATGGAAAGCTTTCAAATGATGCATAAATCATTTGCAGTTTCAAAAAATAGACCCTTATGACTGGTTTTGTGGTCCAGGGTTACATTTATCAACAGCTGGTCTCTAACCTGTTCCAGTTTATTGTGATTTTACAGGTTTCAGTGAACCCAGCTTATCAATTGCAAGAGGCAGAATTTGCTCTCAGAAAGGTAAGTTAATGTTTATACATGCAGAAAAAAAAAAAAACAGCTAAATGTCCAAAGCTACTACCAAAACCATTTATTTTCACTAAAACAGGGTTTGTTTCCTATGAAAGCCTGTTTACTGTTATGAGAATTACAGTTATGAGACAGTTATGAGAATTACAAATGCAGTTGTGAGAGTAGTCGCAGTTCTGAGAAATAAAGTGTGAGATATAAAGGCATGATTAGCCTACATTTCTTTTTACTCTGAAGCAGAAATAAGCTTTTATAGCTTTTAACCGTGCTAACAACCATTGCCACTCGTGTCACATTGGATTGGATTGGGTTGGATTGGATTGGATGCGACAAAGCACCTGTTGCAAATCATTTGTCCTACGTTTTATGGCTTTAGTTTTTTACTCACCCTCAAGCCATCCTAGGTGTATATGACTTTCTTCTTTCAGATGAATACAATCAGAGTTTACAAACAGAATACAAATGTCCTGGCTCTTCCAAGCTTTATAATGACAGAGAATGGAGTTGAGAGTTTGAAACCCAAATTAGTACATCCATCCATCATAAAAAGTATTTTTACACAGCTCCGGGGGTTTAATAAATTGCCTTATGAAGCGAAGCGATACATTTGTGTAAGAAAAATATCCATACTTAAAACTTCATAAACCATAATCTCGAGCTTCCGCTATCTGTCGCATGCATGTACATGAGAGAGTGGCGTTCCAGTGGATGACGTAGGATGCAGGCATAGCGCAAGATCCTGTGAAAATATGCTATGCATGTTCGACAGTTAGCAAAAGTTAGAGATTAGTTTATAATGGTGTAAATATGGATATTTTTCTTAAACAAAAATATTGATTCACTTTAGAAGGCTTTTATTAACCCCCTGGAGCTGTGTGGAGCACTTTTTATGATGGATGGGTGCACTTTATTTAACTTCAAATTCTTGACCACCATTCACTGACATTATAAAGCTTGGAAGAGCCAGGATATTTTTGAATATAACTCTTGATTGTATTCGTCTTACAGAAGAAAGTCATATACACCTAGGATGACTTGAATGTAAGTAAATCATGGGATAATTTAAATTTTTGGGTGAACTATGCCTTTAATGCTTCTTTTAGGTGCAGTGCAATGCAGTCGTTTGTCCAACGCAATTCAAGACTCAAAAGTACTGTGACATGTTAAGGCAGCTTTGTCCGGAGATGGAGACAGCCTCTCCTGGAGGAATCAAGAGTTCAAGGTACAGGTGATGTAATAAAAGGAAGGTGTAAATAATCAATATTGAGGTCCAGAGGGTGACTGAGTTGTTATTTTATTTTCAGACTACCAGACCTACACACTGTGATCGTAACTGACAGTCAGCAACCAGGAGCTTTTCACTTGAAAGATGTGAAGCAGGCAGGAAGCAGCCAACACCTACAACAACTACAAGACCTCCAGAAGAAACTCAGTTGTGATGATCCCATAAACATACAGTTTACTTCGGTACTCTGCTTATTTTTAACTGTATATTTATATTTATATTAAAGCTGAAGTGTGTGATTTCCGCAGCACTTGCATCATCAGATGGAATAGCAAAAATAAGGACTATTTTCAGCTTAGCTCAAACACTCACTCCTATGGAAGCCTATTATAAAAAAGCTTATCGTAACTTTGTCAGAATTGCGAGATATACAGTAAACTCAGAATTGTGAGATATAGCTTGCAATTCTGAGAAAAAAGGCAGAATTTATTGCATTTTGGAGTTTATATTTTGCAGTTCTGAGAATAAAATTCTCATTACCTTTTTCACTTTCTTACAATTCAGACACCCAGAATTGCAAGTTTATGTCTCCCAACTGCGAGAAAAAAATTATGAATTGTGAGAATAAAAATTTGCAATTACCTTTTACATTTTTCTTACAAGGCAGAAACAAGCTTCTATATACTCCCTATTCTACTGGTCAGTAAAAAATGACAGTCCTGCTCTAAACTCACACCATTGGTTGGCCTGATGTTGCTGTGTTAGTATGTTAGGGACTAATATATCAATGTTGTAAGCCACAGCATTTACAATTTTGAGAAATTAGCCAAGAAATTACCTACTTAGAGTAGTCTTTGCATAAAATGTTTTTTTAGCATAAAAATTACACAATTTAGCTTGAAACACAGCCTAGTGAACTGAATCAGTAAATGCTACACTATAAATAAATCATTTAGTTTTGGTCTTTATGATTTTAAGGGAACAACTGGAAAGCCCAAAGGAGCCACGCTGTCTCATCACAACATTGTGAACAATGCTTATTTCATCGGCTTGCGCGTAGGCTACAACTGGAGGGTGGGTACATGTGATCAAAGGACAATGAAAATTCAGTGAAAGGGCTGTTTGTTGAACACTTATAAAGGAAAAATATAGTTCATTATTTGGCATACTGATTTTGCAGAAAATCTTTTGTTCTCCATAAATCTCCATACATTTTCCTTTACAGCACATGCAGTATGTGTAATATTATTCTCCTTACAGAAGAATGTGCGAATCTGCTTGCCGGTGCCCATGTATCACTGTTTTGGCTCGGTGGGTGGTGGTATTGTCATGGCTGTGCATGGCACCACAGTGGTTTTCCCATCCACCGGGTATGACGGACACGCTAACCTGGTGGCGATAGAGAAAGAGAAGTATGTGGTTATTCATGTAAAGTTTTTTTTAGAATCAGAATCAGAATGAGCTTACACATACGAGGAATTTGTTTTCATGACAGAAGCTACCGCAGCGCAACAGAATGACAGTGACAGAACAAAAAACACAGATAATAAAAATAATTAAAAAGAACAAGTAAATAAGTAATAACAATATACAAATTGACAATTGTATGTACAGGTATATAACAGTAGACAGTTTGTATGTACAGGTATATTATGTGCAATTTAAATGTAGACTAATGTGTTTTAGATAAATAAGTGTATAAGTGTATAAATAGTGTGTGTACCATAATTATTGTCAAGTGTTCATGAGATGGATTGCTTGGGGGAAGAAACTGTTCCTGTGTCTGGTCGTTCTGGTGCTCAGAGCTCTGTAGCCTCGACCAGATGGTAACAGTTCAAAGAGGGAGTGTGCTGGATGTGAGGGGTCCAGAGTAATTTTGCCAGCCCTTTTGCTCACTCTGGATAAGTACAGTTCTTGGAGAGTAGGGAGGGTTGTACCAATGATTCGCTCAGCAGTCCGGACTACCCTCCGTAGTCTTCTGTGGTCAGATTTGGTAGCTGAGCTGAACCAGACAGTTATTGACGTGCAGAGGACGGATTCAATGATGGCAGAGTAGAACTGTTTCAGCAGCTCCTGTGGCAGGTTAAACTTCCTCAGCTGGCGAAGGAAGTACAACCTCTGCTGGGCCTTTTTTACAATGGAGTCTATGTGATTGTCCCACTTCATGTCCTGGGAGATGGTGGTGCCCAGGAACCTGAATGACTCCACTGCAGTCACAGTGCTGTTCATGATGGTGAGTGGGGGGAGAGCAGGGGGGTTTCTCCTGAAGTCCACGATCATCTCCACTGTTTTGAGTGTGTTAAGCTCCAGGCTGTTAAGACTGCACCAGACAGCCAGCTCCTTAACCTCCTGTCTGTAAGCAGACTCGTCACCGTTCTGGATGAGGCCGATCAGTGTGGTGTCGTCTGCAAACTTCAGGAGTTTGACAGAGGGGTCTTTAGATGTGCAGTCGTTGGTGTACAGGGAGAAGAGCAGTGGGGAGAGAACACAGCCCTGAGGAGCTCCGGTGCTGATGGTACGGGTGCTGGATGAGAATTTTCCCATCCTCACTAGCTGCTGCCTGTCTGTCAGGAAGCTGTTGATCCACTGACAGACGGAGGTGGGCACAGAGAGCTGAGTTAGTTTGGGCAGGAAGCGGTTTGGAATGATAGTGTTAAAGGCCGAGCTGAAGTCCACAAATAGGATCCTCACATAAGCCCCTGGTCTGTCTAGATGTTGCAGAACATAATGCAGTCCCATGTTGACTGCATCGTCCACAGACCTGTTTGCTCTGTAGGCAAACTGAAGAGGATCCAGCAAGGGTCCAATGATGTCCTTCAGGTGGGCCAGCACCAGTTTTTCAAATTACTTCATGACCACAGACGTTAGAGCCTCAGGCCTGTAGTCATTTAGTCCTGTAATTTTGGATTTCTTTGGGATGGGGATGATGTTGGAGCGTTTGAAGCATGAAGGGACTTTGCACAGTTCCAGTGATCTGTTGAAGATCTTTGTGAAGATGGGCCCAGCTGGTCAGCACAGGATTTCAGACAGGCTGGTGTGACACCGTCTGGGCCTGGTGCTTTTTTTCTTTTCTGTTTCCGGAAGCCCTGGCACACCTCGTCTTCGCTTATCTGAATTGCAGGTGTGGGGGAGAGGGGGGTTGCTGGAGGTGTTAATGGTTGTGTGGAGAGGTGTTCGGGGCGGGTGGGGGTGTTTTTTTCAAATCTGCAATAGAACTCATTCAGATTGTCTGCCTGTTGTTGATTCTCCACAGTGCTGGGGGATGGTGTCTTGTAGTTGGTTATCTCTTTCAGACCTTTCCACACCGATGCTGAGTCACTGGAAAAGAATTGGATCCTTAGCTTATCGGAATAATTCCTCTTTGCTACTTTGATCTCCCTTTCCAGTGTTTATACAAGACTTTATCCCCCTTCCTGTAAGCATCTTCTTTGGCCTGACGGAGCTGTCTGAGTTTTGCAGTGAACCATGGTTTGTCATTGTTGTAGGTTAAATGAGTCCTGGTAGGAATGCACATGTCCTCACAGAAACTGATATATGAAGTGAGTCTTTTTTTATAATTTTTATACTTTTTTTTAATACATTTTTTTTAAATAATTTTTTTATACATCTTTTTTTTTTTTTCACATCTGTCCTTAGGATAGAAGATAATGCTAAATCCTTCAAAGGTACTTTGGTGCAGCTATAGTGAATTTAAGTTGTTGTAAATAAAAGACACAGGGACATATAAAGAGGACAGTCATGTTGAATTTAGGTAAGGATGAAAGGTCATGTAGTGTACGTCATACCAAACTTGAAAAACATCTGAGCTGTATTTATTTAATGCACTTGGCACAAAATTCACTGTTTACCCAGGTGTACGTTTGTGTACGGCACCCCAACTATGTTGATTGACATGCTTAGTCAGCCTGACCTGGCCAAGATTGATTTGTCATCAGTTGAGGGTGGTAAGTCAGTCAAAACCTTTGTAACATCTATTGCTTAATGGAACTTCTGATAGATTACATTAATATTATCAAGCTTTTCTGAGCAATCAAAGAGTACAGCCTGCACTTTCACCGGTATTCTGCTAAGATCCTTTGTTTTGTGTCTGTCAGGTATTTCTGCCGGGTCTCCTTGTCCACCTGAGGTCATCCGTAAGGTCATCAATGTAATGGGTGTTAAGGAAATGCTGGTAAGTAATTACTCATAATAAAAACAGGGGTGCAAACTTGTCACCTTTCGGCGAAATTCGCCGTTTTCACCTTGAAATAGGTCATTCACATGAATCGTGTAGATCTGTAAAAAAAAAAAATTTAGGTGGGGGGAGGGGGTCGTCGTCGGATCTGCGAGTCATCTGTGTCACGTCACCTGCAGCGTTTTTTCCCCTGTTGGCAATGGACCCTGTTGGCAATGCCAGGAATGGACCCGCCCTACTCTGTCTCTGATTGGCTTACCTTGGTGTCGAAGCCCGCACCGGTGCGGGCTGTCTCGTATTTTCTTTATGACCGCGAAAAGAACAAAAAATACTCTGTCAGTTTTGATTTACAGATAAGAATAAGGTATAATTTGAAACTGCAAAGGGTCTACTTTTATTTCTGTATAGTCATAATAGCAACGAAATAATGTGCTTTTCTAAAATTAATAAAATAAACCGGGTGCGTTCTCTGCCGGCTCTGTCTCTGTCACCTTTCTTCACAGACACCGTAAATAAAACAACCTGAATCTCCGCGAATACTCGCCTCTAATACATGAGAAAAGCTTAAAATGTCTACTTTTAAATGAAGTAAGTCACGTCCAAAACAAATATTCTATGTTAAAGTAATCCGTATGAAACTGACACGATGTCCAGTTTTCCCATCTCAACTCATTATATCTAATATGGTCACGCCCACGCGCCGTTCGCGCCTTTCAGATTCAAACATCCACATGAGCGCGCGAATGTAAATGCCCACATTGCCTCCGCGTAAACAAACAAGTTCATCCCGGCTACTTTGTTTCTGGAAGAAGATCTGCTGAGAGAAATAACCCAGAATTTCAAAATGTGTGGTTTGTTTGTTTGTTTGTTTCCTTCAGAGCACATAAACAATATACACTATGAAAATGCCAGGTTTTGTAATGTTTTTGTAAAGAATTATCTTCTTCATTACTTCAGTCTTACTCCAAGTGTAACAATATACAGGTGCATCTCAATAAATTAGAATGTCGTGAAAAAGTTCATTTTTTCTTGTAACTTATTTCAAAAAGTGAAACTTTCATATATTTTAGATTCATTACATGTAAAGTAAAATATTTTCAAAAAAATGTTTTAATTTTGAGGATTAGAGCTTACAGCTCATGAAAGTCAAAAATCAGTATCTCAAAATATTAGAATATTTACATTTGATTTTCAATTAATGACCATCCCTACAGTATAAATTCCGGGTATCTCTTGTTCTTTGAAACCACAATAATGGGGAAGACTGCTGACTTGGCAATGGTCCAGAAGACGAACATTGACGCCCTCCATAAAGAGGGTAAGTCACAGAGGGCCATTACTGAAAGGTGTGGCTGTTTACAGAGTGCTGTATCAAAGCATATTAAATGCAAAGTTGACTGGAAGGAAGAATTTGGGTAGGAAAAGGTGCACAAGCAACAGGGATGACCGCAAGCTTGAGAATACAGTCAAGCAAAGCCGATTCAAACACTTGGGAGAGCTTCACAAGGAGTGGACTGAAGCTGGAGTCAGTGCATCAAGAGTCACCACGCTCAGACGTCTTCAGGAAAAGGGCTACCAAGCCACTTCTGAACCAGAGACAACGTCAGAAGCATCTTACCTGGGCTGTGGAGAAAAAGAACTGGACTGTTGCTCAGTGGTCCAAAGTCCTCTTTTCAGATGAAAGTAAATTTGCATTTCATTTTGAAATCAAGGTCCCAGAGTCTGGAGTAAGAGTGGAGAGGCACAGAATCCATGTTGCTTGAAGTCCAGTGTGAAGTTTCCACAGTCAGTGATGATTTGGGCTGCCATGTCATCTGCTGGTGTTGGTCCACTGTGTTTTCTGAAGTCCACAGTCAACGCAGCCATCTACCAGGAAATTTTAGAGCACTTCATGCTTCCTTCTGCTGACAAGCTTTATGGAGATGCTGATTTCATTTTCCAGCAGGACTTGGCACCTGCCCACACGGCCAAAGGTACCAAAAGCTTGTTCAATGACCATGGTGTTACTGTGCTTGATTGGCCAGCAAACTCGCCTGACCTGAACCCCATAGAGACTCTATGGGGTATTGTCAAGAGGAAGATGAGAGACACCAGACCCAACGATGCAGATGAGCTGAAGGCCACTGTCAAAGAAACCTGGGCTTCCATACCACCTCAGCAGTGCCACAAACTGATCACCTCCATGCCACGCCGAATTGAGGCAGTAATTAAAGCAAAAGGAGCCCCTACCAAGTATTGAGTACGTATACAGTAAATTAACATATTTTCCAGAAGGCCAACAATTCACAATTTTTTTTTTTTATTGGTCTTATGAAGTATTCTAATTTGTTGAGATAGTGAATTGGTGGGTTTTTGTTAAATGTGAGCCTAAATCATCACGATTAAAATAACCAAAGACTTAAACTACTTCAGTCTGTGTGCATTGAATTTATTTAATACACGAGTTTCACAATTTGAGTTGAATTACTGAAATAAATGAACTTTTCCACGACATTCTAATTTATTGAGATGCACCTGTACACTATACCATTCAAAAGCTTGTAGTCAGCATATAGAAATTATCATTACTTGTGTGCTAAATAAAAGTTTTAAAGACATTTATCACATTACAAACTATGCTGTTCTTCTGAACTTTCTATTCATCAAAAAAAAAAAAAAACATCTCAGCTCTTTTCAACAGAATCATAATAAATGTTTTTTGAGCAGCAAATCAGAATATTAGAATGATTTCTGAAGGATCATGTGACTGGAGTAATGATGCTAAAAAGTCAGCTTTGAAAGACAGCTTTGATTGTTCCTAATAAACTGTTTAACTGCACTCGCAAGTGAATCTCAAGTTATTTTGTGTGATAGCTAAATATATTCTAAATAAACTACAAACAAAAAATATATAAATTTATTTTGTACTCATATTCTTTCTTGTAACTCTTCCCTCTTAGTCACATACCCGACTGAATGGCTCATTATGAAGCTCATTATGCAGCTCATTATGCAGGCCTTTGTCTTCTCAGGTGTGAATGTGAAGGTTGACGCCTTCTCGCATAGACCCTTTTTACTCAAAAAGTGACTTAGAAAATTTAAATCAATATATTGTTTTCTGTGAGTAAGTAAACAAGATGATTTTCACATTATTCTGAAGCAAAAACACTAGACTACAAGATCCAGTTCTCAAAAGTCTTGTGAACAAATGTTCTGTATGTGTTTTATGGCCTTATTTCAGTGACTTCAAAATTTTAGTTTTTCACTAACCACGCATAAACGTTGCTTTCTCAAAAACACAATCATGTACATAAATGCTGCTAACATATTATTGTAGCCCAGTTTGTGCCGTTTACAGTGTTATTAGACTTTAGCCATTTATATGTTTATAAGCAACTGAAAAAAGCACAAATGTCAGTCCATGTCAAAACTTCTCCAGGCCCCCAAAACACCCTCAGACCCCAGAGGGTTAAACTGGGATTAGGACTTGGTTTTATGCAGACCAGTCAAGTTCTTCCACACTGACTGAATCAATCATTTCTTTTTGAACCTTGCCTTATACACAGAGGCATTGTCATGTTAGAATAGAAAAGGGTCCTGTCCAAACTTTTGCTATAAAATTAGAAGCACACAATTCCCTAGAATATCATTATATGCTTTAACATTAAGATTTGTACTCATAGAAATTACTGAAGTAGTCAAACCTGTTCATTAGAAGGGTGCGACCCAATACTTTTGGCAATATACAGGGTTTTTCCTGGGTCAAAAAAGGTCTTCGGTGGTGGCTAACGGTCATCCACACACACAGTAAAAAGTACCCTCCCCACGTGAACTGTGAACCCAACACTGACCATAACTAAAATAAATGCAAAGAAACAGTTTGTGATTTTTATTTATATTTATTCATTAAAGAAAAAAACAGCCACTGCCAGGGAATATAATAAAACTGGCTTTCATATTGTTTGTAAGATAGGATCCTTCTTTGCTAGACCTCAAGGTTCAAGTTTCAAGTTTTATTTGTCACATACACGACTATACAGAGATTGTATAACCAGCAGTGAAATGAGAGTCGGGTCCGCTCCATGGACAGTGCAAATATTGAAAAATACAACACAAGGGAAGTATACATAAAATAAAATGAATAAAAAATAAGATATAAAGAATAAAATATAAAATATAAAGAATGTGCATGACAGTATGCTGTAGAATTAAATATTAAGATAAGCATGACTGTACAGAGAGGAATGTGCAAACAGGTTGAACATGGTTGACATGAAGCAGCCAATCACAAAAAAATAAAATAAATATAAAAAATAAGATAAGATATGATATGATATCAAGACACAGAAAGTGTTGTGTGCAAATGAGCAAATGACATTGACAGTATGAGGTAGAGAATAATGAGTGTGTGATTAGTGATTTGAAGTAAGTCAGATGATGTTAAGAGGCTGAGTTTGAGTTTGGAGCCTGATGGCCTTGGGGAAGAAACTCCTCCTAAGTCTCTCAGTTTTTGCCATCAGGCTGCGGAAGCGCTTACCAGATGGCAGCAGAGTGAATAGGCAGTTTCCAGGGTGATTTGAGTCCTTGATGATTTTGACAGCTCTGCTTCTGCAGCGTTTGAGGTAGATATCCTGCAGAGAGGGGAGAGCAGACCCTGAGATACGCTCAGCTAAGCGCACCACTCTCTGCAAGGCCTTGCAATCTTGGCTGGAGCTGTTTCCATACCACACTGAGATGCACTGAGTCAATACACTTTCTATGGTGCCTGCATAGAAAGTTTTCAGGATTGTTGGTGAGACCCTGAATTTCCTCAGCTGTCGCAGATGGTACAGTCTTTGCCTGGCTTTCTTAACCTGTGTTTGGATGTGTGTAGTCCAAGTCAGGTCCTCGGAGATGTTTACACCGAGGTACTTGAAGCTGCTTACTCTCTCCACAGGGGTCCCGCTGATCACAAGAGGAGTGTAGGGCAGCAGGTGTCTCTTTCTGAAGTCCACAATCAGCTCTTTAGTTTTGCTCACGTTCAGAGAGAGACAGTTGTCCTGGCACCATGATGTAAGTCTCTCCACCTCATCCAAGTATGCGGTCTCATCATTGTTGGAAATGAGGCCCAGAACCACAGTATCATCAGCAAATTTGATAATAGATGTGGATCTGTGAGAGGACACGCAGTCATGTGTGTAGAGAGAGTAGAGCAGGGGACTCAGGACACAACCCTGCGGGGCTCCTACGTTCAGGGTGATGGAGTTGGAGGTGAACTGGCCTACCTTCACCACTTGAGGTCTGCCGGTGAGGAAATCTTGAATCCAGTCGCAGAGTGAAGTGTTTAGGCCAAGGTCAGAGAGTTTGACAGCTAGCTTGGTGGGGACTATAGTATTGAAAGCTGAGCTATAGTCTATGAATAGCAGTCTTTCTTTAGTTCCCATTGCTGCTATCAATGTGTGTGAGGGAGGAGTGGAGAATGTGAGAGATGGCATCATCAGTTGATCTATTGGAGCGATAAGCAAACTGAAGAGGGTCCAAAGTAACAGGGATGGAGGAGCTAATGTGGCTCTTAACAAGTCTCTCAAAAACCTTCATGACTATTGATGTGAGGGCCACTGGACGATAGTCATTCAGGCAGGAGGGTTTATTGTTCTTAGGCACAGGGATGATGATGGATTTTTTAAAGAGGTCTACAGAGGTAGCAAGGGACTCGGTGAAGATAGAAGTGAACAAACCAGCAAGCTGATCAGCGCATGATCTCAGAACCCGGCCTGTGATCCCGTCAGGTCCAGCCGCTTTCCTGATGTTCACTCCCTTTAGTGCCCTCCGAACCTCGTCGGTTGATTCTCGCTTCTCTGCCTGCTGCTTCCTGACGCGCTGCTCGGCAGAGCCGCGCTGCCGCCGTTGCAATCAAAGCGGCCGTAGAAGGTGTTTAATTCGTCGGCCAGCGACGGATCTGCACTTCGGAGGATTTGTTTCCAAAGGCACAGATGGTCCTTAGTCCCTGCCACATGCGTCGAGAGTCATTGAGCTGAAAATGAGACTCAATTCTCTCTTTGTAACGATGTTTGGCGGCACTTACTGCTCGTCTGAGAGCATAACACGATGCTTTGTACACGCTCATATTCCCAGACACAATTACCTCACAATTATAATTATATCAATATTGAAAAAGCATTTAAAAGTAGCATTAAAAAGTTTATATTTAACTAGTAGTCTAATTTTCTACCACACATCTGAATAAAATCAGCAGCTGGCTAACAAATTGCTTTGTGGCTGGTTTCACCTCACTCAGTCTAAAGTAAATGATTTTAACAACACATTGTCATATAAATAACCTAAGGCTACTGTGGATTATTAAGGCAGGTAAAATCTTTTTATTTTAGTGAAAGTGTGATGTTAGTTGCATGTGCGGAACGCTTGTCAGAGAAGATGAAGCGGTAATGTTTGTTAAAAAAACAAAACAAAATAAATCTCTGAATGTGCTGCATGAAACATGGATTCAGTCTTCTGACCTTTTACTATCATGTCAGTTGATTTTGAGGCAGGGAGAGGAAGGACATGGCTTGTTTACACCTGGTCACTTTATGCGTTTTGTCGGATCGGATATCCATCTGATTTGTTACTTTTGGCCACATAAAAAAAATGGATATAATTCCTATCTTGAATTAGGCTACCGCACTATCACGTCAAAGAAATCATCAGTGCGCTGCATTTTATTCATCATCAGCCAATTAAAAGATTGAAGATGGCAACAGGAGAGAGCGGCATCAGCCGAAAGATAAGTTACTTTACTTTCAGTTTCATTTCAGTTTGCGCGTCGGCTTGCTGGCTGTATCCGTGGTGATGCGTGTAGCATTAACGCTGTCATATCTGACTATTACATGTCATATAGCCTATAACACGCTCTCTACATTTTGGGAGGAGTAAAATGTACATATGTGGTTTCAACAAGCAGATGCATTTACACTTGTCCAGTTTCATCTGGAATGCGTCTCAGACGCGGTCAGATTTAAATCCATCTCGAAAGTGTTTCGAATTCGGAGCTCTTTTCACGATCAGATAGCTGTGAAACCGCATGAAGTGAACAGGTGTTGCGCAGGGAATCAGTTAACATGCACGCTATCACAAGCGCAGCGTCATTTACATCACTCATAAATCACATGAACCGATCAAAACGGCTTTGGCGGGACAAAAAATTGTTCTGGCGGCCGCCAAAAAATGTTCAGTTCCCTGATATAGTGTGTGTAAGCAGTTAAATGTGTTGGTTTACACACAGAGAAAAGTGTAAGCTTTTAATAAGTCCAAAAATAAAATGATTAATTTATTTAACATGTTAAAATTGATTTACAGACTTTTTTTTGCTGTTTTCTAACTGCTTGAATAAAGAAAGAAAACTCTTAACCTTTTCACAGGCATTTTGCATAGTTAGGAGTTGTAATGATTTTACATTGTTTAATTTTCCAAAGGAATCTTACGATTTGATATTGATATGATCAATTGGTATTAATCAATACGTCCAACTTATACCTTATTTAACAATCGTCCAGCGAGTTGTTAGGTTTCAGTATATCTGATAAATTCTGCGTGGCCACGATATAATAATGCGTCAGTTATGAGCTTAGGTAACGTTATCTGAGCTAAGTTTGATTTGAATATTACACAACAAAACACAGCAAGAGTTTATTTGCTATCTTACTACAATACATGAACTAAGCTAAATAACATAAAACAAAATACATACATACACACACGCACAGGCATGATTACAATCTAGCACAGTTTTGCTATTTCCACACGATTTTACCCGTGTCGATCATGGCTTTAGAGATAAATACCACACGATTCAGCAGAATAGAGGTTTTGTTTGGTACTTGCTTTTAAGTTGAAATGATCGCTGATCTGTGGTTTCGTTTCCTGGCTCGAGGGAATTCCGCGTGTCGTTGCGTGACGTCACTCTGGGGATGCCCTTCTGTTGTTGCTTGGTTGCTCGGTGTTGTTTGATGCTCGAAGTTCTTTTCGCGTAGCTTCAGACTTTCAAGAGTTTCTTCAAAGATTTAACTAGATGTTGGTTCAATGTTCAAACTCGGCCTAGATGTTAAGGCTACGAGCTTTTTTTTTTTGGAGCAGCTCCAAGAAGCGCGATTTTCAAGCAGAGCAGAGAGAGAGAGCAAGCAGCTGGGAGTCAGTATTTTAGACCGGAGATTTCGGTTCCTCCCACGCGATGCTCTTCCAATGAAAGGGTTCCTGTAGACGGAGCTCCGCCTACACAAGGCTTCTTCCTGTGCATACATTATCTGCCCATTTATGTTGTCACATGAAGAAAATATCTTTTAACACGTTCTAGTCACACATTATTATACTCAATATTAACTTCCCATGCACACCAAATTCTTGCATTTGTCCTGACCGTTAATATGAAACCAAATATAAGGTATTTGACATACATTAATAGCTTTCATGCTAAAACTAACCAAAAAAGGGTTCTATTTAAAGATTAGAAATAACACATCATGCATATACTACTAGAAGGTCTAGTAGTTCTTGCACAGGAGAAAATTATACCTCAAAAGATTATAAAAACATACCATTGATTACAATGACACAGTCAGCTTACTTTCATTTCATAAAATGCAGCCTGACTATATATATTGTAAATATAATATATATATTGCTTTTGATATATTGCTTTAATAGCCCAGTAGCTATTATTAATTGTCTTTTTGGAACACTTTATAAAAGTTTTTGAGTCCTTTTAGCAAAGTCAATAAACAGAATCAAGCTGTGGAATGTGGGAGAAACGGGAGGTCAGGAAAGTCACTGTCCAGGTCATAAGAGTGTCCTGTTTGTGGAGATCTGGTCTTTCTTAGCTGAACGTCTGTCGTAAAAACGTCTTTTCGTGTTGATAAAAATCATTGAATTATGCGTTAACGATCAGGGGATCCATGACATT
This sequence comes from Schizothorax lantsangensis, assembly GCA_027422415.1. Classification (NCBI taxonomy): domain Eukaryota; kingdom Metazoa; phylum Chordata; class Actinopteri; order Cypriniformes; family Cyprinidae; genus Schizothorax; species Schizothorax lantsangensis. Next base: position 20,674,814 of record CM049860.1, on the reverse strand, counting down.
TGTTGTTGGACCATAAACAGATGTTTCGTCCTGTTTCGGTCGAGTTATGGTTAAGTGATAAGAACCAAGTGAAGTCCTGTTTTAACCACATTCAAGATGCTCTCCTCCAACTTCTTGTTTTAACAACGTCTCTTGTGATAAGGAGGTTTTATGGCAGGAAATCGTACCTCAGGGATGTATTGTTGCACTTAGTGTGTGTGTGTGTGTGTGTGTGTTCTTTTCCTCCACAAAGGCATTACATTGTGATGTATCATTATATGATTGTCTAGCAATATATAGATTATCGCAGAATCGCTGTATCGTGATTATATCGTATCGTGAGGTACCCTGCGATTCCCACCCCTGTGTAAGCTCTGCAGAGCTGCAGAGAGCTCTGCAGCTCTGCAGAGAGTCGTGCGCTTAGCTGAGCGCATCTCTGGGTCTGCCCTCCCCTCTCTGCAGGACATCTACCTCAAACGCTGCAAAAGCAGAGCTGCAAAAATAATCAAGGACTCAAATCACCCCGGTAACCATCTTTTCATCTCACTGCCATCTGGCAAGCGCTTCAGAAGCGTGATGGCAAAAACTGAGAGACTGAGGAGGAGCTTCTATCCTCGGGCCATCAGGCTCCTAAACTCAGTCTCATAACATCTACAGGACTCAATCTAATAAACTGTAACACCCATCATTCTCCATCATCCGCATTGCTGCTATGTGTACATACCCGGTACAACCTGTTTGCACATTCCTCTTGCACATCCCTGGTTATATTAATATTTATTAAATCCACAGTAGACTGTATTGCACATTTTAGTTCATTGCACATTTTACTCCTTATTCTATTTTATTGTTTTTTACTTATTTTTTTTATCTTATTCCTACCTATATTTAAATATATGCTCCTGTGTTATGTATCATCTTTTATTTTATTTTTTTGCACTGTCCATTGAGCGGACCCATCCTGACCTACATTTCACTACTGATTATACCCTGTATGATTGTGTATGTGACAAATAAACAAGAAGAACCTTGAACCTTGAGAACCTTGAACCTTGTATGTATATATATATGGTGGGGGGGTAGTTTGTCACCTTTTTCACTCCTGACGAGTTTGCACCCCTGAAAAAGGGATTTGTTTAAACACAGTACACATCCTTTGTTATGAATCAAGCTGATTATAATTTTGTGTATACTGCATGCCAGTATCACTAGAGGGGGACAGAGAATTAATATAAAAGTTACTCACAGCCCAGCTCACCTGGTCTAAACATTTATTTTAGTATTGTCCTTTTCTGTTCTAAGAAAATATATGTACCTTCTTTTGACTCGCTATCCATTCTCACATTAAATATTCCCCTTATATTTGAATAAAAATGGCTTGGTATTTGTTAAAAATATACATAACTGTTCAAACGTTTGGGGTCGGTTTGTCTTTGAAAGAACCTTTCTTTCATTTAATCGAATATAAAGTAAAACAGTACGGTAATATATTGTGTAATATTATTACTACTAAAAATATTTTCTCATTTAATATATTTTAAAATGCAATTTATTCCTGTGATGGTAAAGCTGAATTTTCAGCAGTCATTACGCCAGTCTTAATTGTCACATGATCCTTCAGAAATCGTCCTAATATGCTGATTATTATTTATTATTATCAATGTTGAAAACAGGTGTGCTGTTTAATATTTTTGTGGATATTATGATACATTCCATGATGCAGGATTCTTTAATGAATAAAAAGTTCAAAACAGAACGTTCAGAACACCATAGAATATAATGTTTTTAAACAATATAGAACTGTAGTGTCACTTTTTATTAATTTAATGCATCCTTGCATTGGATAAATTAAGTTCTTAAAAAAAACTTTTTGACTCCAAGCTTATGAATGGTATTGTATGAATAACGGTTAAAGTTATAGTTTAAATTAAAATGTAGGTGTCATTTATTCTCATGTTCCAAACAAACTAAGCTGCTGTCCTCCATAAAATGAAGCTATACAGTTTAGTCCGTATTATTTGCACTCTAAGTCTTCTAAAGCATAATAGCTTTCTGTGAGGAGAAAACTAAAATTTAGGAAGAAAAATACAGCTATTCCCTTAAAAAGATAGCATTTTGGACATTTTGTTATGAATAACTCATTTTATTTTCCACTAAAGAAAAAAGTCATACAGGTTTTGACGATGAGTAAATGATGACAGAATTTTCATTTTTGGGTGAACTATACCTTTAAGAACCAGGTATGGAGAAGGTAGCAGGATCTATTAGTACTATTGTTTTTCAAAGAATATACTGCACAATTTTAGTGCATCCAGTTTTCATTCTCTTAAGAAACCATTACTATAAGTGGTGCTTTATGTCTTTTATTGAGTATGAGTACATCACAGTAACAAATTGATAACATTAGACTGGAGAACCTCCATTTGTCTCAATTTTTTCATTTTACTTGTAAATCCTCTTCTTCTGGCACCACAATCACTTGTCATTTCTTGATTTTGATTGGTCAAGCGCAGCATTCTTATTGGCTAATCCTTATATTTGGCAACCAATCCTGATCATCCTGTCTGGATTAATTGTGTGGTAATGACTAGCTGTGTTATTCCTTACATAGTCGTTACACGGTCTCGTTTACCATTTTCATGGCTATAACGAGTCCATGTTTTCCTGGCCTGTGTTGCGTTTGACTTTGGTCAGAGATGTAAAGAAGAGGTCAGGTCATGTCACATCTTGAATGTGTCAGCTTTAGCCACGGTCAAGGTTTGTTATGTTTGCAAAGCCTCGGAAATTCCTAGCAGGACTTTGTGAGATGTTTAAAGCTAAGGATGAACTCAAAATGTTGAAAGAGAATCCTCATGAAGAGCTCTGTTGTGATTATAACTCTTTGATTATATGATTTTAAGTGCTTCTAACCCTCATATTGGGCGTATGCTGTGAAGACCATAAAATTAGAATCGGTAGAATAGACAAGATTCATTCTACAGTGGCCATTTGGTTTGATTTACTCAAAAAAAAAAATTATATGCTGAAATCTGAGAGAGAGAGAGAGAGAGAGAGAGAGAAATACAACCTTGAGGAATTACCTGTGAACATTTATACTTCAATAAGGTACTGCTGAGTCTCTAAGTAAATGCTAATCAATGCAAATATATTCTACCAATTCTCATTTTATGGAGAAGAGTACTCCTGTTAGTACTCTTGATTTTTACTATGGTGTAGGAACTAGTTCTGTGATAATGTTGGATATATCACTGAGTTAGCATATACATTACCATAACAGTGAACACTGAGTTTGAGCCGTATTTCCTTTGAGGTGTACATGTTTGTGAAACCTCTCTTTGCAAACTCACACAGTTGCTTCTTCAGGGTGTTTGTCAATGTCCGTGAACACATATTTATGCTGTTCATGTTAATTAATATGAATTGAGTCAGCGCATCTATATGTCACACAAAAAATGAGTGAAAGAGGAAATGAACAGTCCCAATGTAGCAGTCTGCATTGCTTTTCTTTTCTGCACATTGAAGTCCCGACACCTGGACAGGCCTCTTCTCCCTGTCCTCCTGCGGGAACATAAAAATAAGATCGCCAAGCTCAGTTTTGGACATCTGATGGTCTGCACATATATAGTAGTGCCAAAGTCAAAATGGAAACGCACAAAGAGACCAGGAGGAACATGAAGGATAGGTTGGAAAAACATAGCAGACAGTATTTTACCACAAGGCAGTGGCCCAAACCCAGATCCTGACCACAATTATAGTATTACCATTCACTCTTTCATGTTGGAAGAGGTAAAAACACTCACGGTTCGCATTAGACTCATGATTCTCTGTGCAAATATGTAACTTTAGTTTCTCACAGAAGTTACTGGAAGGCAATGTTTTAGGTTGAGTTTATTATTAATATATTATATAAACCATTTAATAACTTTTATGGGAAAGGTGAATACCTAATGTTAAATTATTTATGTTTGTTAATAGAGGTGCAACCACCAATGACTTAATTGGTAACTTGGGACCGGGTTTCTCCACTCCTAAATCAATGGGATTACCTGTGCTTAAAAAATTTCATAACCGCTTACCGTTGTTTATCACATCCACAGTGGTCTCTCAGGACTTGTGGTAGCACTTGAGCAGGGAATCTCATGAGTATCTCCTGATGAAAGGGTCTTTTATAGAGATTATGGGAGAGCAGTGGTGTCTTGCCCCGTGCACCACAGAGAACCCTTGAGACTAGTTATTTACCATTTTTTTCTTCTTCTTAATTTATTTACATTTGCAAATCATGTGGAAAGAGGCTAGTTGTCATACTGAGGACTGTGATTAATGTCTTATTTTTATGATCGTAGCTGGAGCCTTAATCCTGTGGTCTCATTTTCAAGACCTCTGTGGGCCACATAAACCTTTTATGGGTCTGGATATTAGAACTCGGTTTAGGGTGTGAGTCTCAAACCTGGAAGACTTGGTTGTTTTGTAATGTTTAGTAAACAGCTAGTTATAATTTTGTAATTTGACTGCTGGTCTCTGGTGTAACTAACAAAAATTCCTTGGTCGACTTTGATCTTATACTTTTAATTAATTTTAAATTAAATAAATAATTTTACAATAATTTTCTCCCCGGTTTCACAGACAAGGCTTCAGCCTAGTCCCAGACTAAAATGTAAATCTGAGCTGTTTCAACTGAAAGAACCTTGCACTGACTGATCTTAAAATATATCAGTGCCTTTGTTTTGACTAAAGATGCACATAAGTAATGTTTTTTTCTAAGGAACATTTATAAAAAAATACTTAAATGTCCTAATTGAACTATGGCCTAATCCTTGGCTTAGTCTAAGCCCTGTCTGTGAAACCAGGCCATTATTTTTTAGAACGGTGGTTTTCAACCTTTTAGACTCAAAGTCTCCCTTGTCCAAGATAATATTCAAAGGCCATAATATTCAAATGGTGACAGTTTGACGTTAATCATCTTTATTTTAAGTGTTGTTTTATTATTAAGATTAATATAATTATTAATATAGATCAATTTAAATAATTTTATTCCTTACTTGCAAGTAATGGCCTTCCTGTAGCTCAAACAGTAGTGCATGACACTAGTAAAACCAAAGTTATGTGTTCGATTCACAGAGAAAGCAAGAACTAATAAAATGTGTACCTTGAATGCAATGTAAGCCGCTTTGGATAAAAGCCAAATGCCATCTAGTAGGCCCTGGCCCACTGTTATGAACTACTCTACTAGAGGACATTAAGGTAGCCTTTTATATTTAATGTCATTTGTAATGTTTTCACCTTTTGGCTTGTATTTAGGTTCTAAATTTGTGAGAGTGGAATTAACAGGGCTGCTTACCATCTCAAAGCCGTGCTCCCTTCCTGGCCCTCTTTGTCTTTGCCTTGCAGCGACTGAAAGCAGTGCTGTCTCTTATTTGCTTTCCTTTCTGGCTTCCAGGAGAGGCGCAAACTGCATCAGGGCGATGGCGACTAGTGTCCATCCATCTGTACAAGCAAATCCAAGCATTTATAGTTATATATATAAAGTATATGGGGAGGATTTTTTTTGTCAAGAATGGATTGGATAGTAAAAAGTGGGCATTGCATAGCAAAATGAATGCAAATTATCTATATTGACTAAATAGCTATTTGGCTATTGGTTAATATTTTAAATTAGCTCTCACAGCCTTCAAATTGTTCAAATTATTCTCGATAATATCATGCATTAAGAAGTAAATAGGTTAGATTTTATGTTGACTTGAATGAAGCCATGAAGTAAATATGAAAGGCATTTGAAAGGCATAATTTCTTTTGAAAGCTTATGTTTGAAGTGATCTTTTGTTGTCTCTTACTTTCTGAGGTTTGCTAACTGGCAGGTGCAGCTCCAGGGGTTGTTAAACAGAGTGACGTTCTGGAGGGTGCTGAACTCAAGGCTGCTCGGCAGTGATTTTAGCTTGTTGTTCTCAAGATGCAGAGATTTGAGAGCCGTCACTCCCTCAAAGGCAGCACTGGAAAACTTGACAGGTAGAAAGGGCAGATATACAGTTGTTTACCATATATGCAGTCGATAACACGTTATAACTCACTGCTTTGTAGAATATCCCTACAGTTAGCATTCAAAGTCACTCTTAATATCTAAAGGAAACTTGTGGATGCTGAATTGAGGGCTTTTTTTCCACATGAAAGACCTCTCTCATGCTGTCCTATGTGCCAGGGCTTATGTAAACCTGTCCGCACTTTCCTTCCAGCCCTCCATCAAACTTCATAAGCGTATGCAAGTCTGCTAAAAACTTCACCCAGGTGTTAGATGTACTGGACTGCATGGTGTCTGCTTTATAGGTTGAGGGGCTTTGAAAGTGTACACACAGTGTGTGTGGGTGTGTTATGTAAGCGTAGAAAAGATGCACTTATTGAAGGGACGTTTGGAAATTTCCACTCAGAAGGCAAGAGACTTGGAGAGTTTGGTAATTTGAGGCGATGCAGGATGGATCAATTCCAGCATGGAAGGGTTGTTTTCACTTTTTCTGTCTGTCCACTCCTCCATCGACCTGCTCTTCTGCCAGAAATGCTTGAATTGGGTTGAATTGTCCATTCAGGTGAGGCAACTACAGCCTAAAATACTTCTCTTCATGGGCCACGGAACACCCTGTCACTATTTACCCGTCTGCTAACCCTTGCTGACCTGTTTACATGGTGCACCAAGTGAGAGGAAAAAACTTGGTCTCAAAATAACATTTTTCAAGCAAATAGACCCTAAAAATATACACACGTGAGGGGAGAGTGGTTATTTTTTCCCTTTCCTATCATACAAAAAACACTGACCAACTGCATGGCGCCGATGCTTGTTGATCTGTTTTTACACACGTTTGTGTGTATAGAAATCATTTAAAAATAATTAATAATTATATATATTATTTTTGATAATTTGTATTTATTATATAAAACATAGCTTTATAGATATTTAAAAAATAATAATAAATATAATTTGTGTATATATATATATATATATATATATATACACACACAAATATACATATACATATACACACACACACACACACACAATATAGACTTTTTGACTTTGCACTGGTAGTAGTCCATGTGGAGAGTCTGTTGAAGTCAGATCAAAGACAAGGAAAAGATAAATGTATCTCTTAAACACTTTCTTTAACCATCTAGCGTTCCAGAGGGAAATATCCTGCTGGAATAGCACATATGCATCCTGACATAATGTGACCTTTTTAAGGCCTGAAAGTATGACGGGAATGGATCCGGAGGATCTTATTGAAAGAAAACAGGTGAAAGTCTCCAGCACAGGTCTGATTTAGCTGGATATCTCAGTCTTTCAGACTACATTTTACGCCGATGGGGTTGCAGTTTGTTAGCATGGCCAGCTCTGATGGAATGTAAAGTTTGTTTGCCAATGCTAAGCTTCCCGAAAACCAAACACAAACATACATTTATTTAGCCTCAACTTTAGAGACCAGCATTATGGGAAAAACATTAATTTGGTTCTCAATCAGCATCTTGATTCTCATGTTTTATCCTACATTACTCCTGCAATTTCACAGACTTACCTTCTCCAAGCTCATGTCATTTAGATGGAGCTTCTCCATATAACGGCCAAAGCTCCGGAAAGCGTGGTCAGGCATGAGGCTGAGAGGGTTTTTGGATAAGTTGAGTTCCTCCACAACGCGCAGCTTGCTCATAGCCAGGAGAGGGTAGGTGGACAGTTTGTTACGGTCCAGCGTTAGAATGGCCAGGTTCTCCACTTCATCAAAAGAACCAGGTTGAATGGAGCTCAACTCATTGCCACTCATATAAAGCCATCGGAGATCGCTAGCACCTGTGAAAGTACCAGGCTGGAGCTCTCGAAGCTTGTTGTTGTCGAGCTGCAGGATAAACAGGTTAATCATGGGTGAAAAGATGCCCTTCGGAAGGCTCGTAATTTGGCTACCGTCCAAGTAGAGATAGGTCAGTTCGGCCAGGTCCTCAAAAGCGCCTGGTTTGATTGTGGTGATCTCATTGTTAGACAAGTAGAGGTAGATGAGCTTCTTCAGTCCTTTGAAAGCCTGGCTGGAGATCTCTCGGATCTGACAGTGCTGCAGGTGCAGAGAAATGAGCCCCGTCATCTCGCTGAAGCCCCCGGTTGGGAGATTTCCCAGGTTGTTGCGTTGCAGGTTTAGAAGACGAGTGGCCTCGGATATGCGGGGGATCTTCTTCAGCCCGACGTTGTCACAGATAACATGTTGCAGGTCCCCATGGCAGTGGCACTGACTTGGGCATTGAGTTGGTGCACCAAAAACAAAGGGGACGCAAACCTGTAGACACACTAGCACCAGTAGGAAGCTGAAACTGTACATGATGACGCTGTGATGATCAGTCCACAGCTTTATGCTGTCTGACTGTTGGTCTTCTTTCGCCTTTACTCCAGCAGCAACATATACAGACAGCAAAAGTGGTCCACACAACCTCAGAGTAAAGAGGGGGAGTGTGTGAGAGTGCAGAGAGAGAGGGAGAGGGGAGGGGGGGGGGGCGAGTCAGAGGAAAGGAGGGAAGAAAGCTGTGTTTAGAAGAGTTGTGCTCTGAACGTTACATAGCCACTGTAGAATCTGCGAGATATTTGTTATAAATTATTTAAGATATGTATTAAAAATAAATTTCAAATATTTATTTATTGCTTATTATAATACAGCCATTGCAGAAGCAGCAAGATATTTATTAAAAAAATATTTATTTATTTATTTAGCACTTAATATATTTATTCAAATAAATGAAACATTTATTTAAGTACTGCTTATAATATAGTTCTGCTTCTAACTTTACATAACCATTGCAGAAGCTGCAAGATATGTATTAAAAATAAATTTCAAATATTTATTTATTGTTTATAATACAGCCATTGTAGAAGCTGCAAGATATTTATTAAAATGCATTTATTTATTGCTGAATATACTTATTAAAATAAATGAAACATTTATTTATTTATTTATTTATTTAAGTACTGCTTATAATACAGTTCTGCATCTAATTTTACGCAGCCATTGCAGAATTTATAAAAAAGAAATCTAAATGTTTACTTATTTATTGCTTATAATACAGTTTGCTCTTAACATTACATAGCAGTGGCTACATCTGCAAGGTATTTATTAAACATTTATTTATTTATTTGTTTGTTTATTTATTACAGTTATGCTCTTATCATTACATAGCAATTGCAGATTCTGCAAGATATTAAAATAAATTAAACATACATACATATTTATTTATTTAAATAGTGCTTATAGTAGTTTTGCTTCTAACTTTACATAGCCCTTGCAGAATTATTTATTTATTTGTTTTTGTTTTTACAAATTATAATTTATTATATTTTTTATATAAATATAATTTTTTATTTATTTATTTAGAACTTCTCTGATGAACCTATTTAATATAACATATTTATTATATATATATTATATATTCCAGAAGACAAAGTAATAACCAAATTTACTGTTCAGAAAGTTGATATACCTTTTAATATTGTGTTTTTTTTAATACCTCAAGCATCACTGACTGTTTTTAGTTATTTTGATGTAGTGTGTGAGTCCCTGTTTTGTCGTGGTAAGTGAAATTGTCCACTTGTCTTGATAAAAATCCTCCAGGACCTCTAGGTTCATTGGTTTCTCAGTATGCTCTGCACATTCGAGTTCTCCCCAGAGTGGCTTTGCAAATTAGGAGCCTCATACATATTTACAAAAAACAAAATAAAAATACTGCAAACACATCGATTCATAAAGAATACGTAAAAGTATCATAAAACTTGTTTATTTGACTCATAGTCAGACTTCTCAAGCCATAAGATAAATTTCTCACAATTTAAGTCATTATTCACTAATAATATTCACTTCTACTTGAGAACCCCAGCGACCAGATCATGAAAATCATTTAAAAGATCTAACTCGTACAATTCATTGGTAATTTAAAATGTTCCACTGTCGATGCATTGAACATTTGCTTCATTTGAAATTTAGTAATTATACTCATGTGATTTTTCATGTTTCATCATTTCCAAAAGCCTCATTTGGTGAGACAAAATCTTGATTCTATTTTAAGAAGAAATCTTTTTTTTTTTTTTTTCTTAAAATACATGAAAGGTTCTCAGTGCATGTTAGGTACAAACAAGTTCAGAGATCTGAAATGTGATTATTTTTATTTTTAGTCTCTTATTTCATAGGATAACTCGTGCGCAGCCGAATCTCATGAGGTTAAGGTGAGACTGTGTGTCGTGCCAGACATTTCCATTGTTTTTAGTCAGCAGAAGGAGGGAAAGGAGTTTTATAACATATAATCACGGCCAGATGTTTGGCTGGTATCACATCACAACAATGGAAATGGAGGTTTTTCTTTTGTCTGCGGTGGAGCGTTTCATGGAGTGGAGAAGCACATTCCTTTGCATAAATGTCTCCTTTCATTTCAGCTATGTACAGTACTCAATATAAAAAAAAAAATGTTTTTTTTTGTGGAAAACCACTGTGTAATCACCTAGTATTTTTTTCCCACATGCTTCAACAAACATTTTCACAGTGGCACTGAGGTTGGATTATGTGTAAGAAATGTTTGACCCTTGTTCCTCTTTGGTTCAAAGACCTGATAGACCTCAGATCTGTTTATGAGCGCCTCAGCTTCGCTCAGGTTAGGCGGAATCTAGTGTTTGCTAACAAATTTTATCGGCAAAGTGTAATTCTTGGTTCTTTCAAAAGTCCACATTCACACTAGATTGTGCATATACTGCCCAGCAAGTAGCTAGTGTTTAGCTATTAGTAGCATTAGCTAGATATTGTAGTGAGCAAAGTTTAAAGCGCCCCTATTATGGATTTTTGAAAATTACCTTTCATGCAGTGTGTAACACAGCTCTATGTGAATGAAAACATCCTGCAAAGTTTTAAATCTGAAAGTGCACCGTGTATAAAGTTATTGTCTCTCAAAAAGAAAGAGTCGACTCTGAATCATTAAAACGAGTCATTTTTAAAACAAATCCCAAGCTGTTTCACGTTGACGTCAACATGAAACATTAGCATATTGCCCGCCCACTTGTTGCGCGCGCAGACCTGGGAAAACTTGATTTTAGCATTGGTCTGAATGAACGTTACACTTTTGGAGCGTTAAAAATAGCTGTTTCCCTGGTAACGGCTGTACACAAAGCAGCACTGCGCTCGAGCCGTTGATGAGAAGATGAAGTACGATGTGATGTCAAAAAAATGATTGAGCCGTTTTGGCGGAAGTGACGAACTGCAAGCTTTGAATGCTTATATCTTCTAAATGCGAATTTTGTCACTGTTTTGGAGCACATTGGCATACAGATAACCTTAAGACTAACATATTGATACTAACACCCAAAAAACTTCAATTTTGATTTCATGGGACCTTTAAATGAAATCGACCAATCGGACCAATCAACGCAGATTAGCGTTACACAAAGGAGGGGTTTGGAAAAATTAATCATTGAGCGAATCGTTTGGGAGTCATTGAGCAAATAAGGTAAAAAATAAATGCATATTATAAGAAAATGAAAGTGTTTTTTGACCTTGCATGCATGTCAACCTGTTGTTGAGGACTCCCAAAACCAAAATATGAACCTTTCATTACCCATAATAGGGGCACTTTAACACTAAAATCCCAATACTGCTTATTAAAGATGATGCATACAGTTTTTTATTTACTTATTGAGTTCAAAAGCTCATGACTCACTTAAAATCACTTAAAATGTTCCACACAAACATTATAAATGTCTGGCACGTCACACGGTCTCACCTCAACGGCTGGCAGCACTCATAATTCAGTTTGGTAAACCCTAATTCACATCCTGTGCCGTGATGAGGTTATGTCTCTTAAAGACACTGTGATGAATTGTTTCCAGTGCACATTATCTATTTAGTTTTTGGAAGATTTTTTTTTAGCCTGAAGCGGTACTGTAAAGCGCTAGAACAACAGCTGGTGTGCCAGTTCTCAGGTGCGCACCACATACCTCACCTGCCTCCCAGGCCTGGCCCATTCAGCTGATTCAGCGCTCTGCTTGCCGTTAAGCTAGTTTGTGGAAAAATGTTAGCAAAAGGCCTTTGCCACATTCAGCTGTGCAAAAAGAGTTATATAAGCACACTGACTGAAATTTAAACAAGAGTTTGATGGCATAGAAATCAGAGGTTAGTTCCACAAACAGTGGAATCCAAAATCTAGGGTTTAAAATATTAATATTTTTCCATGTTTAAAATATTATTTTAAAATAAAATGAAGAAAGCTTATGATCAGATTTGATTTTTTTATATACATTTATTTTTACTTGATTTATTTTATATTAGTTTCAGTTCAGTATCATTATAAATTATGATAATAAAATCAGTTTTTATATAAAAAATATATAATGTAATTTATTCATGTAAAATTACATTACATTATAAAAATGCTAAACAGAAGTATTATTTTTATCAGAAATATTTTATATAAATTATCAGTTCAATATCCTTTATTTTAAATATAAATAAATTTAACAGAATATAAAATAAGAAATGAATAAAATATAGTAATAAAATAATACATGATTTAAAAAATGTATGTATATAATATGTAAAAAAAAATATATATTAAACTTTAAATAACAAATTGAAGCATTTTCATTAGTGTTATCCGAAATATATTAAATTATCAATTCAACATTTTTATTATATATTTTTTAAAATATCACAATTTAGTAAAACATAACTAATAAAGTAATACATTATTTAAAACAATATTTATGGATATAAAATTAAATAACGTTTTACAAATGCTAAACTGAAGCGTTTTCATTAGTGTTATTTTTACCCCAGTGTATGTTCTAGACATTCTCACAAAATGTGTATTTGTGCTATCTGGTGAAGAGCTTCACTCTCTTTTGGAACAGATCGGGTACGGCACAACCGAAAACAGCCCTGTGACATTCTGCGGCTTTCCGATTGACAGTGCGGAGCGAAAGATGGAGACTGCTGGATGTATTTGCCCCCACACTGAGGTTCATATACACACAATACTATATAAATGTGTCCTGCATGCATATTTATAATCTGTTTTAGCACACTGATTGGTTGTTTCTCCATTAGGCAAAAGTAGTGAACCCTACTACAGGAGAGATGGTGCCTCTGGGCGCTCAGGGGGAGCTGATGATCAGGGGATACTGCGTGATGCTGGAATACTGGAAAGATGATGAAAAGACCCAGGAGTGCATCACAAAAGACCGCTGGTACAAGACTGGGTAAGTGCATGTTGCATTTTTACTAGATATAAACATTATTCAGGATTCCTTCCAAACAGTCCTCAATGACTCAATCTGTTCTGTGATCTGATACAGGGACATTGCCAGTTTGGATGGGTACGGATACTGCAAAATAGAAGGACGCATAAAGGACTTGATCATCCGAGGAGGAGAAAACATCTACCCTGCTGAAATCGAACAGTTCCTGCACACACATCCAAAAATTCAGGAAACACAGGTAAACAATGTTAACCAGAGACATTTATGTACCTTTAGCACTTGATAATTCCAAATTTCCCATCAACTATTTATTTATCTGTAGCAGTTTTATAATTTTCATTAACTATTCCTTTAACCTCCCGTTTATTTTAAAGAAAGAAATATGGTCTACACTACACTGTTTCCTGGGACAAATATAAACAATCTAGATAGATTTGTTTGAGAAGCAAAATTAAAGAAATTAATACTTGTTTTCTGGAAAGTGTATATAAATTAAGTAAAATGAGGTAAACAAAAAAAAGAAAGCAAAAATGAGAAAAAGAACCCCACTGGCACGCATTTTTTCTTGTTTTAATCATGAAGTCAATTCTGATGAAATATGTCGTTTTGCTTCACAAGTAATTGTTTCTTGATTTAAGAGTGTTTAGGTATTTGTACTGGAAATCAACAAAATCCAGAGGAAGAGAATCATTTCTAGCATTGTAGAAAAGCATGTTCTATCTGTGTTTTCCATACAGGTGATTGGAGTGAAGGATGAGAGAATGGGGGAGGAAGTTTGTGCTTGTATTAGACTCAAGACTGGTCAGGAATGCACTGCAGAAGAGATCAAGGCCTACTGCAAAGAAAAGGTCAGAATATCTGCAGTTTATGCTTTATGCATTCAGGGTTATTATAGTAAACTAAAACCATAAAAAACATTTTCCTTACTAAAGATAAAAACTTCAACGTTTATTAAGTTTAACTTGGTGTACTAAAATAACTAAAACTATAATAAAATTAATTATAAAATCCTAAATAATAATAATAATAATACAAATGACAAAAACATAACAAAATTATTAAAAGTTTAACTCAAATTAAAATGAAAACAGAAAATATAAAAATAAAAACTAATTCAAAATATTAATAAAAGCTATAATAGTATCTCAAAGACAGTTAAATAACAATGGTGCCATTGGTTCACCGGCACATGTATGCAACTGCCATCTAAATATATATTTCTATTGTTTTTCGCAGATTGCCCATTACAAGGTGCCTCGCTATGTGATGTTTGTTCAGGGATATCCTCTGACTGTCACAGGCAAGGTAAGTGATATTAGACAATATGAAAGCCTCTGTTACAGTGGTAATGAAATAATAATAATAAACAATTCCAATGATTCATTTAGTCCCGAGAAAGTCATGTTCTGTCAGCATTTACAGAATGATCTCTCTTTACTTTGTCACCACTCCTCTCTGCGTCTCTGTGGGTACATCATGTTAAATATGAAGAAAATGTTAAAGTGGTGTTTTCTTGGGTGGATTCACATTAGTCTCTAGACAGAAGAAATTCAAGCAATTTCCCCGTCTGCATGAAACCCACTGAAGTGGTTTCAGACATTCGAGGGCTACTGTGACACCTTTGCTTTTAAAGGCTTGTGGTGTGCTGTCGACAGATTGAACGCTTTAATAGCTGCTTCTTTTCTTCATCTCTCTCAGATCCAGAAGCACAAACTGCGCGAACAGGCAGAAAAACAGCTTGGACTGTGATTTCAAAAGCACCTGTGGTATTTTTTTTAAACAGTTACAGGACATCAACCTCAGGACAATATGAGTTACTCGAATATAATGAGATTTCATTGTTACAAGCCATGTTTATAATTAAACGTTATGTTATGTTTTATACATTGATGATAATACCCTGTTATGTTACCATCCTGTTTCTAAAAAGCTACCAGTGATATTTCTACATGTATCTTTTCTTAATTATCTTTATTTTGTTATTAATTGTATTTGAAACCAAGTAATTCTTAATCATATGAACCAATTATAATCATAGGAAATTGGTATCCAAAATATGCATGGTTCCACTAAGACAGTTTGTTAGATGACTTTAAATGTTTACTAAAATGTTGTTTTGAATTATATTCATGTGAAAAATGACAAGAAAACAAAGCGTGTTCTTTATTTTTTCTTTTGAGTAACGTGCACATCTGCTCCATATTCAATCTGAAGTACATATGTTCTACATTTTAGACTCCTAAAATATCCCAAAATAGGGTATTTAAGGCACAATTGTAGTCTTTTTGTTGGCGTTGAGGTAGTTCCCTCATTGTGATCTCAGGTGTGCCGTGTCTGTGTTCATTTAGGCCTCGGTGCTTTCCTGCTTGGCTTGTGATGTGAACATTTTGACGCTGGTATTGAGACTGTATGGAAAGAGGAGAGAGGTCGTCTCTCAGCATTCTAATGGGTCTGCTGGAAAGTAATGGCTACTCTGGTTTGGACTAACACATAGTTTTGTGAGGATCGTTTAGGGTGAGACTTTTAGTGCTGGACAAAACCCCAGACATTCTTTTCGAATTTCCTAGCAGCTAATAATGGAATCCGTCATTCACTGCATGCTTCTCAAGGTCATTATGGGATGCATGCACTTGCCTGTGTAAGATATTTCATAAAATTAACAATGATTTATGGCATCATTGCTTCCAGTAAATGGATCACCTAATTTGGAATCTAGCATGAGCGAAAGTCTTAAAAAAGAGCTAAAATATGTTAAGAGTCTCCCTCATGTGTCCATTAGCAGAATAACAACAATACCAGCATCTGTTTCTATTTTTCATAATTGTTTGGATTCAGAAGAAAGCATATTTTGAATGCAATTACTCTAAATATTCACTAGCATTGAGGTCAGTAAAGAAATTAATATATTTATTTAGCGAGGAACTATTAAATTTATCAAAATTGACAGGAAAGACATTTATAATGTTACAGAAGATTGCTTTTTAAATAAATGCTGTTCTTTTTGAAGTTTTTATTCATCAAAGAATTCTGAAAAAAACGGATCCATTTCTAAAAAAAAGAATAATAATAAGCAGCACAACTGTTTTCAACATTGATAATAATAACTGTTTCTTGAGCACCAAACTAGCATATTAAAGTAGAATGATTTCTGAAGGATCATGTGACAATGAAGACTGGAGTAATGGCTGCTGAAACTTCACAGGAATAACATTTTTACAAATTTATATATATATATATATATATATATTTTTTTTTATATATAAAGAATTTGCATATATAAATGTATACATGTACATACCTGTATATGCACATACATATATTTACATATTTGAACCCGGACCATATTTATTAAGAAAATAAGCTTTTATTTTTCTAAATAATCTTAAATGACAATTTCAGCATTTACAAATTGTCCACGAACAACTATATTCTAAATCAAAAGTGTTCAGTTCTTTGGCAGTGGAATCCCCACTGCTGATTGGCTTTGTCCCTGCATTTCCTCCCGGGCTCTGTCCACTTGTTGCTGTGTGCAGTAGTCCTGCAGGAAGACCGACGCCAGGTTCCTGAGGCGCGGGTTCTGTGTGAGGGAGAAGCGCAGCATGCACTGCACCACAGCACTGTTTGTGGTCTCGACACGCGAGGCTGCTGTGGTCAGGTTCATTAATGTGGTGATGGCCGAGAGAACCGTCTCGTCTCTGTTACTCGACAGGCAGGATATCACTAATGGGACTCCGCCGCTTTGCAGGATCTGATCACGGGACTCTCGCTCCATACTGAGGTTACACAAACCACCTGTAGGATTTCAAACAGTTGGTTGGTTCATGTGAATAGATTATAACAGCAGTTACAACGGCTAAACTAACCAATTCCAAACTCCACAAAGTTCTCATTCTCTTCTGTCAGCATGTCCAGGAAGAGCTCAGTGACCTGGAGCAATCGCAGCGCTTCCATGTTGGATGGATCGTAGGCAAAGTTGGCCAGGTTTGCCAGCACTTGCTCTTTAGCCTCTGCCAAGAAGTGAAAAGACAAATAAGACAGTTTTCAGACACCTTTATTATAAAGACGTCTGTAAACAATTACTACATGTACTGATTATACTCTGTCAAGTAGAGGAATATAGCATGAGCAAACTGCTTCAAGCACAAATATATAAAGATGCAAACTGTGACATACCCTCACTGTCAGTGTCCTGAAACTCTGTGACCAGACCCTGGAGGTACTCAAACCTGTCAGACGCTGAGAAACGACTCTTTCCTGCCATCACAGATGAATCATGGGTAACATGGGTTTAACACCTGCAGACAGACAGACAGACCATCAGTTTATAATACTGATAGACAGACAGACCAGCAGATAGAAAAACAGTTTTATCACACCGTATAGATAGATAGATTACAAAAATACCATATTACAATACTAGGCTATATTACACGAAAATTCGTTATAATGATGTTTTATTACACCTTATAAAACAAAAAGTTTGTGACACTGATCTAATCAGTTTCACAATACTGATAGATGACAATAATAACAGCAATAAAGACAAGAAATGAGGAAAAAGTGACTCACTTGTGCAGAATAACGCTGACGAAAGTCATTCGTGCTTCTGCTATAAACTAAAAACGTTCAGTTTCATATCTACAGAAACTGTCTTTCTTCGGAATGTAAACAGATTAATTTAATCCAGAATGTCATGATTTGGTGAGTGTGTGGACTAGTTTCGCATCACTGAAGCTGAAGCACGTCTGGTCCTTCAGTAAATACTTCCCCCGTCATGTAGTTCCTTTGATTCCTCTCTCATAAATGTGCATATAAGTAAAATATAATAACATAACATTTAACTGGGTAAAATATTCAGAACATCCCTCCTGCTTCGTAAGACAATATCGCAAATAAATGGAGTAAGTTAATCTATTTTATAACGCACGAGCCGGAAGTAATGTTTGGGGTTATATGTGCAGTATATATTCATCCGTGTGGAGGTCAGAACTACTGTTTCACTGAGACTTTTGCTGGTCTGCTTACACGAAGACTATATATTTCAGCATGAAACAGTCCAAACTGTCCACTGGAAAGCGCCTTACAAAACCGATTCTTTTTGGGACACTGCTCGTAGGTCTGGCTTCAGCATTTCTGAATAGGTGAGATAACACCCCCCCTTGACATTGACACAACGTGCAAATCTGTACAGTAGTGTTTAGACTATAAAACTATACAGATGGTGTGTTGTGCACACACTATTGTGCAGTTTGGCCGCGTCCTGACAAAACATATGCGGATACATCATAAAATATAACTATAACAGAATAAATGCATGCACTCTAATGCTTTTTAATGATTATCATTATAGTACTGCCTACAAGCATTGAGACTAAAAAGATCTTTGCTGTGAGGTCTGATCATTCATATCATTATTCTGCTTTATGCATGAAGGCATTTGTTCATGGAGGACCTGACAGATCTCAGGGAGCAGGAACGATCCCGCAATGAGGCCAAACGGCTGGAGGTGCTGGAAAGGAGGAGGAAACAAATAGATGAAGTTGTAGAGAAGAGTGCAGGGGACAGGTGAAATGATTGAATGGAAACCTGGAGGAAACCAACACTGAAGAAAACATGGGACATTTTTTGCCAATAAGGATTTGTGAAGTGTTCTAAAACGTTTTCCTTGATCATTCTGATATTGCTGTAATGGGACAGAAGTTGCATGGAAAGTCCATGAGTGATGTAGTAAGCAATGATTTGAATCGATTGCCTTGATTGTATTTAGCTGTAACAGCTGGATTTGTAAGAGGATTAGAATGGTAAATATGTATGTGCCTCATTCCTGCCACTGACAAAAAGCAACTTGGATATTTTATTTATCATCTAAACAATTTATAAATATTACAAATGATCTTCACCAGTTAAAAGCCTAAAAAATAAATCTGCTTTGTTTTAAAATATTTTGTGTACCATTCAAACCATTTATTAATACATTTATGAAATTATGAATAAAATTGTTACACTGTGCAGCTGGCAAAGAAGCCTTATTCTAAATTCCTTCTATTTGTTTCACTGCAGTTGGCATCAGTGTTGTTATTGTTAATTAAAATAGCTAAAAATAGTTTTTGTTATAAAAATAAACTTAAATGAAAATTAGAAATGTTAAATTTAAATACTAAAATTACTAAAACTGAAATTAAATCGCTTTTAAATAAATTAATGTCAAATAGAATTTTTTTTTTTTTAAATCAAGACTAATAAAAAGCACATAAAAATACTAAAACTTAAAATGACTAAACTTACTAATTACTAAAATTAAAAAGAAAATTAATCTAAAAATATTTTGAAATATTAATAAATACTAAAATTATACTGGCTGGCATAAAAGCCTTTTTCTGAAGTCCTTCTAATAGTAAATTTTTTCAGTGGTAACACCATAGAGTTAACATTTTTGTGTTTGATACAATAACACACTCGTGAGAACACTACCATTTATTTGAGCACGCGAAAGTAACAAAAAGTGCTTTTGGAACACATTGCACTAACCAAAATGAATAAGATTTGTAATTCACAGCAAGGAGAAAAATAAGGTATGGATGTTCCAACAAATATTATGAGGCTGGGAAACCAGCCTGAGACTCGGTAGCAAATGCATCATACAGTATTACTACAGCAGTCGATTGTCAATATAACTGAACCAGTGTTTAAAATGCAAACCTGCTGGAGCCCAAACAAACCGTTCATGTGCAACTCCAAATACGTTTCACACTTGGCCACATTTCAGGGGACAAAAATAGGGGAAGTTTACCCATCTGAGGCACACATTAGCACTTACTATAGATCCTACCAAAATAAAATAACCTTCTGAACCAATACAAAAAATTGGGGATAAAAATGGAAACCAGTTTCCATGACATAAGTGCACATGTAAGTCTACATAGTCAAATCTCCACCCTTCATCTTCTTTTTTCCTTCAATATACCATATAGACAATATCGGGTCTACCTTCTCATACACAAACACTGCATGTGTTGCACAACATATTAATAACGTAAATTCCCTTTGTTTTTAGCTTTCACATACATTGCCATCCAACACTATATCAATAAATAAATTTTTGGACTGTGGTAAAAGACAAAACATTTGCAAAGAACAGAGAAAACTAAATTAAATATGTACATATATGCTTATACCTAAATTAGCAGTAACCATAAATATATTAGAAGGGTTTATACATTGTTAAGAATTATTAACAAGTACTTCAGCAGTTAAATGTAGGATATTGCAATGTAGAGACTAGTATGAGATGCTGCTACAGTTGGGCTACCATTACTAACCGCGTTGTAACCCACTGTAATCTCAGTAGTGAATTGTTATATTGCTGTATAGTGGTTGTAATGGAGTTTGTGTGTGTTTGAGGGTCACACGCTGAGCACCAGGCTGGATGGAGAGGTGGAGCACGGCGGAGCTGTGATGTTCGTCACGGCACCGGGGTCCAAACCGTTCACTGTCCTGCTGTGCTCAGAGAAACATGAGACTGTGGTTAAAACCCTGTACAATGCAAGCCTATGCAGACTATTCATACTACTGTTAGAATTGTCGCTAGCATTTATTTCAGTCCACACCAACTGGATAAACTAGACGGGATTTGGCACAAAATAGCTCTATGAGACAGAAACAGGCTTTTCCCGAAACCAAATGTACAGTTAATATGCGTAGAAAAGCTCACAAGCGAGTAGCTCAGAGTGAATTGGTGTAGATAAGCAAGCAGAACAAACTCAGAAGCTCTGAAACTGTAGATTTTCTCAGCCCAGACCATTCAATACAGCCCCCAGAGACACACCAGACACAAACACTCTACTGTCCATCAGTACAAAGGTAATTCGATGACGTCCATCAGCTACGCTTCGCTGTGTCTGTTCTTGTTACCTTGAAACACACAAATATAATATGTGTACTGCACCATTACAAAATCAAATCACTAAAGTGTACCGGAGACTGCAAAGGCCTGTTATCCTGATCTAAACGCTCTTGTCTTCTTTGATAGCTCATCTATAGATCTGATAGGTCTTATGCAGCAGAAACACAAGCCCTGGGCGTCCTCTCCGTGCCCTTTACCATCTACTGATACTCAGGCTACAGGACACTGATTCAGCACTGCAGTGAGCTGCGTAACACTGCGGATCCTCAAGAAATCCTGCACTCTTCACATATTCTTGAGATGACTCTTTATTTGTCTTCTCAAATGGATTAAATGGCAATAAAGCTTCTTATTTTTTAAGAACATGCTTAAAGTCAACATGAAATTAAAATGTATTATGTTTATTTTCATAATACAAGTTCCTGGTGTTATTATGCATAACTCATTGATTCATTTTTAAAAAAAATTTTTTTTTTAAATCAATCATAATCGTTCATTATTTTTTTACAACTTTCCTCTTCAGCTGATTTCACATTTTTCAAACCCTCTAACAATGCTCAGGTTTGGCTACTGCAGCTCTTCTGGTCTGTTCTGGTACACTACCATTCAAAAAATCAAATAAAATTAAGAAAATAAAACTTTTGTTTAGCAAGGATCCATTAAATTGAGCAAAAGTGATTTAACGAGTAATAATGTTACAAAATATTTCTATTTCAAATAAATACTTTCTATTCATCAAATAATGCTGAAAAAAATGTATCACAGTTTCCACGAAAATATTAAGCAGCACAACTGTTTCCAACATTGTTAATAAGAAATGTTTCTTCAACCTTAAATCAGCACGTTCAAATCATTTGTGAAGAATATCTGACAGTGAAAACAGGAGAAATGGCTACTGAAAATTCTGCTTTGCCTTTCCAGAAATGAATTATATTTCTTAAAATATTCAAATAGAAAGCAATTATTTGAAGTGTATTTTCACAATACTGTTTTTGCTGTATTTTTAATCAAATAAACGCAGCCTTGGTGTTACAAAAACATTAAAAAATCTTAATGACCCCACACTTGTGAATGGAAGCATAACCAATGTCAACTTTTTTCTTTTTCCCATGAATCAATGAGGTACCCCCAATATTTTTTTCCTCATTGAATATCTTGTTTCACTCAGAAATGTAATATTATAGAGTAAACCGAGTTGCAAATCTTGTTTCATGTTGACTTTAATAAGAAAAATGAACGTGATCTAACTAATGACTGTCTAATTCTGTAATTCAGTTCATACCGACAGACAGATGAGGAGAGAAACTCTTAGTTTAGCACTCAGGGTGAACTCCATAAATCTTAGACTTTTTTAAAGAACGTTTCATGTTTTGAATCTTCAGCTAAGAGTCAAAACACTGGCCCAGTTCTCTCACATTTAGTTAAATAAAGCAAATCTATGGAGTGCACCTACATAGACAGTTTGAGCCACCACCAAGATGTTAGTGGAGATGATATGATCTTAACCTAGTGGATTATAGTACTCTAAGTCATATGCAGGGGGATGTTAACCAGCATGCATGGACCCCCACATAAAACTGCTAGTCGGATCATTTACCCAGAAGCAACGCAGGGAAAATGACCCTCTCTCTTCTGCTGAGGAGAGAAACACACAGAGGTCTGAGAGAATTTTATCTCCTGTATCATTTAGACTCATTACAGTCAATCACACTTTCCTTCAAAGTGCCTTTCATTTCAGTCCTCACATTAAATACACAAGAAAATGAACAGTTGTTTCTTTCTGTGAACTGCTTTCAATAGAAATCAGGAAGATTTCTAGGACACAAAGTAATTATGGGTAACGTAGATCAAATAAGGTAACTGCTCATCAACATCTAAAGGTTTATTGATTGGGTTTTCTGAACTGTGGCAGAACAAAATGGCTGACTCACGCTTTGTCGAAGTAAGATGTGTGGAGAGAGTGAGAGTAATTTGAAATGTCTCTGCTTATCAGATTTCCATTGACGTTTGTGACATAGTTCTTCCTGGATGCCTGGTCCTTGGCAAAATTTCGACAGGCTGTGAGCTTGGACTCTAAAGCCTACGAAACAGAACAAACACTTGGATTAGACACCAAATTCATTTATGCAAACGGTGATTCATGAATAAAATTGGGAACAATTATTTGTCTGAGTAGTGTTTACACACCCCAACTTTGCGCAGTAAATCGCCAACAATATTGAGCGCTGATATTCTGGCAGATGGAGTGAGGGCTGCATTAGTGGAGCTGTTGGCCAGAGCTGCAAAAGACAAGAAGCAAGTGAGTCATGCAAACACGTGTGACATTGTAAACATCAGTGAAATAGCCGTCTACCTGTCTGGCTGGTGAAAGCATTGTCCAGGTTCTTGCTGAGCGGTGTAGCCGGCAGAGATAGGGAGGCCTGGACTGCTGAGTCTGTTTTGTCACTGTCTGGAGTCGGAGAGCTGGGGGCCGACATTCGTGTCATCTCTGGCCTCTCTCGCACCGCAAGCTCTTGCCGCAAATCTACAAATCCACATGTTACGTTAGAGTGCAAGATATTGATCCGAAACTTTCACTTGCAGACCATAATGTTGATCTGAGTTTGTAACATGTCTTTATTCGACAAGCAGGCAGGAATTAGTGACATTTAGTGACAGAACAGGATCTATAAACAACACTTGAGCAGCCTGGAATGAGGAACTAGCTGTAATTACAAGATTACAGAGAGGAGAGTCAGTAAATACCTCTGGCTTCATCTTTTAGTCTCTGCACAGACACCAGGAGAGACTCCTTCTCATCCAGTTCACTCTCCAGAAAGGCGTTCCTCTCGATGGCCTGATTCAGCCTCTGCTCAAAGTCCTCCAGAGATGTAATCGTGGCTCTGTGGTATCAAACCATAGCAGAATAAAACTAAAGTTATAGGAGAATAGTGGAAAGGCATACAACCTACCAGGGCAGAATTCTTTAAAGACAACATATAATCAAAACAGACCCAAATTTAATTTCTTAATGTGTCATTGTGCACATTTCAACAGTGTACATTATTTAAAAAATGTTTGTTTTGCTAAACTTTAATCAGAATACTGTATATTGTTTCACTTTCCATGAAACTATTTTCATGGCATTTCATGAAACAAAGGCATTTCAGATTTTTAGGGTCAGTTCTTTTAGTTAATACTTCTATTCAGCAAGGATACATTAAATTGATCAAAAGTGACTGTAAAGACATTTAATATTACAAAAGATTTCTGTTTCAAATAAATCATTCTGCCTTTCCTTCTATTCATCAAAGAATCCCAAAATATTAAACAGCCCTACTGTTTCCAACATTGATAATAAGAAATGTTTGTTGAGCACCAAATCAGCATAATGATTTCTTTAGGATCATGTGACACTGAAGACTGGAGTAATGGCTGCTGAAAATTCAGCTTTGCCATCACAGGAATAAATTACATTTTAAATATATTAAAATAGAAAACAGTTACTGTTATTACTGTATCTTTGTTATTACTGTTAATCTTACTGACCCAAAACTTCTTACCTGTAGTGTAATTTCCCACTCTGAATATATTTTTTTAGGATTTAAATGCATTGTGAATGCCTTTTAATGTCATCTTTAGGGAAACATTCTGGCTGCGATACATTTGTAGTGAAATGTATGGTGTAGTATAAGCTGATGCCCTCTGACCTCTTAGCTCTCTCCAGGTCGTCATTGGCCTGCTCTAGCTCTCTGACATATTTATGCAGCTGCTCCTTGATGCCTCGAGTCTGGCTGAGGTCGTCCTCCAGCACAGAGATCTGTTTATAGCTCTGAGCATACTGATACTCTAGCTTCTCCTACAGGAAAGAGAAAGCAAAGACACACACTCATTAGACCTGTCCTAGCTTTAATGTTCTTTACATACAGCCAGTCTGTGTTCAGCTCACACACTCTCACCTTGAGTGAGTCGAGCTCATGCTGCAGTCTCTCGTTGTCCACCTGCAGGTCTCTGGTGCGATGCTCTGCTTGGCCCAGTTGTGTCTCCAGCTCCGTCTCCAGCTCTCTGCTCCCCTCTTGGAACTCCAGCAACTCCTCCTGTGCCTCCTTATAACTGAACAAGATACCATTTATCACTAATGGCACATGCATAGAATTTGCATATTCTATTACTATAGCACTATACACTATACACTATACCCTACTGAACACCGAAAGTTATATGTATAAAAACATGCTCTGGGAAACCATATACTTATGGTTACACTGAAGTGGCTTAAATTTGAATTTACAGTATCGTTCAAAAATATAGACCAGTATTTTGATTTTAAAGAAGCTACAATTGAAACCTCACTGCAGGAACTACTTTTTTCTCTTCAACTGAAAATGAGATCCATTACCTACCGAGAAGATGTATAATGTAATGAATGTTATCTGTACAGGATATTCTGAAAACATAGCATACACACAGACTGATAAGAAGTCAACAGAAACAGCAGTTTAGCATTTCCCATAAATGCAAGGGAATATAGGCCTGTTGTTATGTAATATTATTTCTTTCCTGGTTTAATCTGGGGAATGCTACAAATACTATGTCAGGCCATCACTATAGCATATTAACAATGGAAATATGCACAGAACAATTAAGTCAATAAGTTTTTAGCTATCTGGGCTCCCAAAACCTTAGACAACTCACTGATTATACCATTATTTAATGAATGTGATCTAAGCTGACACCATTACTAGCACAGTGTGAATGGGGCAGACTGCATCTGCTGTAAATAACCAGTTTTGTTTACAGTGTACCGGTGACCAGGGGAGAGCACTGCCCTGGGCCTCTTTATGTAATCACCAGCCAGCATTATGGTGTGGAAGGATCTAAAAATGGCATCGGGGCAATATTTCCCTGCCCAGGCATGCTACAGCCACGTGAGCCAGGAGATAGGGCAGGACACCCTGTTTATCCAGGGACAAGGAGACCAGTGCAGAAAGTACATAACACCTCTGAAGTGCTGATTAGGTTTTTTACTAGCAGGTCAGAACTGGGTATAGATGGAGTTATCACATGTCAGTGAAACCCAGAGGAGCCTGTGCTTCAAATGCAAGTCTTTAAATCATGATGAACATAAGTAGTACTCTTGTGAATTTATGGCAGAGACTGACACGAAAGAGAAGAAATCTTTGAATAAAGTCCTTATTGTTGTTTTCTTTGTGCACAAAAAGTATTCTCGTAGCTTCATAAAATTAAGGTTGAACCACTGATGTCACATGGACTATTTTAATGATGTCCTTACTAACTTTCTGGGCCTTGAACATGGTAGTTGTGTTGCTGTCTATGCAGGGTCAGAAAGCTCTCGGGTTTCATCAAAAATATCTTAATTTGTGTTCTGAAGATGAACAAAGATCTTACAGGTTTGGAACAACATGAGGATAAGTAATTAATAACAGAATTATAATTTGTGTGTGAACTATCCCTTTAAGTGACTGCTAACTGGCCAAGTCAAAAAAGCCCACCACCCAAATCTCTATGGCTTGGTTCCCTCAGCTGAAGAAGGTAAATCCTCATCCACCAGGCGACAACTTGTCCCATTAAACAAATTAATAATAACTCATCTCTCCTTAACAAGCTGCACAAATACATAATTTGTGGACTTGTTTGACAGCTAAAATTAGCTCAGGAGCTGGAGCACAATCAAAAAAAGGACCAAAGCTGATTTGTAAATCAAATCTTTCATTCAGATTACATAGAGGGATTTATTTGAGCTACAAACCCCAGTCATTTGTTTTTTATGTAACCAGACGTCACTAAACAGTATTCTTTTAATCACAAACTTGGGTGTACCAAGTTTTTGTGTGTAAACGCCTGTCTTTACACAAAGGGAGTCTGAAACACTCCATGCTGGAATCAAGAAATGCTGCTTTGGGACGCAATTTACCAAGCAACAAGCTTGTTGTGTAATCTTTTTAGATTACAACGCCACTGAGAGCTTTTCAACAGTAAAATTAGCAGATCAAATCACAAAAAGCTAAACCCGTTGAGGGAAATTCCCACTGTGGCAGATTGCATAAGACTCCTGTGACTGCCTTAAAACATACAGCAATTTCCTTGATATGTATCTCTCACAATGTAAGGGAACAGGTTGCATTGGTTTTACTCCCAGCATTTAGAGGCAGTGTTTTGTTTATCCAAAAGGCAAAGTGAATAGTGAAGGCTGAGGACAACATGAAAGAATGCTATCATGTGTCAGCCTACACAACAGAGAGCTGTGTAACGCTCAATGCTGCTCACTGTACTGCCACTTACCTTTTCTTGTACTTGAGTGAAAGAGCCTTCCAGAAGTCAATTTCCTCGTCTTTGGAGGCGAATTTTGGTATCATATTTGCATCCATGACAGATAAACCTGCGAGATTATACAAAGCACCAGCTCTGTTTAGCATACAAAAATAAACACAGTAATATGCAAAAAATATTAACACAGCATGTTATGGTTTTTGAGGATGAAGGCATGTCGATGTTGGCATCCATCAAAGTTGGTTGCATCTACCAAGTGATAGATGACGGAGTTTTATTGGATGCATGCTTGTGACTTTAACTACAAAAAATATGGAAATTATTTTATGCTTCCTTCACAAGTTAAAAGTCTACATTACAGTTCAAAAGTTTGGAGTTGGTAAGATTTGTTAACATTTTATATAGAAGTATCTTACACTCACCAAAGTTGCATTTATTTTATCAAAGGTATAGTAAAAACAGAAATATTGTGAAATAATATTTAAAAAAAATATATATTTTCTATTTGTAAATGTTCTGTGATGGCAAAACTGAATTTTCAGCAGTCATTACTCCAGTCATGATCCTTCAGAAATGTTTGAAATATGGTGAATTGGTGTTCAAGAAACATTTATTTTTTTATATTTTGAAAAAAAAATTACAAATTTTGAAAAACCCTGATAGTGTTTTTCAGGATTTTCTGATGAATAGAAAACAGAACAGCATTTTTTTTTAAATGAGAAATGTTTTGTAACATTATAAATGCCTTTACTGATATGTTTGATCAATTTAAAGCGTCCTTACTGAATAAAATTATCTTTTAAAAAAAGAAGAAGAAATGACCTTTGAACTATAGTGTATTTATTTAGCTAACTATGCATTACGTGACCCAACCAGGACAGACCTGTGACCCATTTTTGTGTCACAACCCACCAGTTGAGAACCACTGAGATAGATCAGCCTCTGATTTCACAATCTGAATCTAGCAGCATGAACCACAGTTCACCTCTGACTACTGCTGTCCCAAATAATCAATAGAACTGTGTGCAGCCTGACCCAGCCCATAGAAGCTCCATCTGCCCTGTTCACACACGCCAGGACACAATTCACCCTCTGGTTATAGGTCATTGTCTGACATAGCATGACTCTTTACTTGGTAACTGTGATCTCAACACTAAACAGAAACAGAAGGACAATCAAACAGTCCATCATGGACAAATTATATTTATTGAGATATTATGATAATGAGAATATCGTGTACTAGACTCAATGTATAGCCTCTAATCTACTTGACAACTAAAACTAAAACTATAAACACACAAATAAAACCCACAAGCCTTACCGGCACACCCAGAATTCACTACCTTTTTATTTTCTTTCTGTTTCCTTATTTAATTCATTATTTCTTATTAATTCATTAATTCTTATTAACTTCTGCTAAGAACATAGAATAGGAAGGGCAAATTAATAATTAATAAATAAAGCATCCTCAGAGAAATTAAAGGTGTTCACAAAATGAGGAAAGGTGGAAAGATGTTTAAAAATGTCTAAATAGCAAAAAAGAATATATGTATATAAATAACCCTATATATAAAACATGTAAAATTATACCTGCTGTTGCCATGCAGCTCAAATATATATATATAAACTATTGCTATATAGAGAGGACAAAGTTGGAACATAGCAAACCTTCAAATATACAGTCTTACTATACAGAATTACATATTGATTTTCAGTCAACTTAATGGGCATTTTAAACTCTTAATGAGCTGATGCGCTCTGTTAAACAGCACCAGGTGACAGGCGTATTTACACTATCTATACGATAAATACATCTCCTCTATTTAATCATATCTACTGCCAACACAAGTATCGAGAACCAGAAACATCACATGTGACATATTTCTATTCAAATACCACTGACACAACCATAACTCCTCAATTTTCACTATAGCGATACATTAGCTAACGTTAGCCAAGAGCTAGCTGACATTAGCCGGCTAACAACAACATTGATGATGCGCTTTGAATTGACACGAATAGATATGACAATGACAATGACATTTTGTCGAAACGCTTATTTGTGGTTACAGTGAGTGTGAAATTGTATCTTTTTTTTTTCTCAGATAATGTTGATGGAGCGCAGGCAGGGTGTTGTCTTATCTATAGCAGTAAATCAGTGACAGGTGTAATCATCTGTGATGTTTAAAGATCTGCATCATGTGTTCAGATTGCGATGTGAATTGATGAACTCACCTGCACATTTCCAGAATCTTTAACGCTGATAGTAGGACTGACTGTGATCCTGCCACAGCCTTCAGTATTTCAGCATCCCCTCTCTCTCTCTCTCTCTCTCTCTCTCTCTCTCTCTCTCTCTCTCTCTCTCTCTCTCTCTCTCGACGCCTCTTACGGTACGAAAATAACGTAACAAATATGTTACTTTTTATTTATTTATTTAGGGCTTGAACGTTAGTTAAAATAACAACAAACATACTGATATTTATTTATTTAGAGCTGAAATGTTATTTAAAAATAACAAATATATTTTTTTAAGGCTGAAACTTTAAATAAATAAAGGTAAATATGACACTTTCTAATAATTTAATGATCCAATTGACTACATTTATCATGTACTTACTTGTTACTTATATGGCCTAATGGAACAATACGGACATACATAATTATCTGTGCTTTAAGATTAGCAGTGACCCACTTTTTGATATCTGGTGTGGCAAATTATTTCGGATTTACCAGCTCTCCCACTTTGCTTGTTATATTCAACATAGAATATAATAATAACATAAAATATTTAAATAACTTAATCAGAGTCAGATTTCAGAAAATGTCCTTGCAAAAAATATAGATGTAAATTCCCTATAATACATTATTTGCTGCACGTAAAACTTAAATAACTTGCATAATAATTAGGCTACCTATCAGTGTTTTGATGAAAAAGGAAAAAATCAACAAAACAAAATAATTAGAAGTGTGGTTGTAACATCAGTCCAGTATGTGGCGCTGTAGTTCAATACATATAACTGAATCACATCCGCAGAAATATTACATGCCTTCACACAGCAAAGAAAATTAAATATAGAAATAGTCAAATTAATTTAAATTAGACTAGGTTATTAGACCCATAAAATTATGGAATGAAATGGAAAAACAGGCCTTTATTAACCCCAAATACAAACAATGAAATTAGTTTAATAGTAATTAATAACAGTAATATACTCTACTAAAATGAGCATGGAAAAAAACATTGATACATATATCATGTTTTATTGAAAGTGTGTGGCATCGCTAGATATAAGGAAAGGTAATGATATTTAACTTATATCACATTAGATGTATTTTTTTTTCAAAGACATAATTTGACTTTTTTTTTTTATTATTATTATATTTAAAATAATTAACATACTAAATTTGGTCTGAGTCTGACAGTATGATTTAAAACACAAAATCCAGACATTCATATATTCCCATTGGAGGGAACTGTTACTTTTTTGCACTTGAGCTGAGAGGGACTTTTGGCTTTTAAGGTCATTCTGCCAGACAAATAATAAAAATGTCTCAATTTTTGGCATACATTTTGTAAAAATTATGGCGACAGACAACTCTCGCCCATTTTTATACAGCACTTGATTTGTGAACCCTACCAAAACTGTGCACTAAAGGCCAGTGTGATAAAGCTACCACTATAGTTGCATAATAGTAATAAAGCTATAACCACAGCAAAGAGAACAGCTTATATTAAGAACATTTCTTGCTCATGATGAGGGATTCAGTGTTACCACAGGCCATCAGTAGTTGGAAAGATTGCTCAGGCTTTTTATCATTCATATCTGCCACTGCACAGAGTGAGGGAGCAGGGAGAGGGAGGAAATGGCTTGACGTGTGTCACTACAGTGTGAAGCTATCTCTCCAGGCACGGTGCTGCAGACAAATACAGTCATGTAGGAAGCAAATGTAAAGATTAACATTCATCCAGTGACAAACAGAAAGACTCCCACAGAGGGATTATGCCCTTTTTGACTTTACATATGTACAACAACAAAATATGTACAACCCTTCCTGATCGTGTTCAATTTGCATATTCAATTTTACAAAAACACATACTATTAAACCTTTAAAAATATGAACACTGTCTGTTCAATTCTTCCTCTGCTCTCTGCGGTCAGTCCTTGCCTCGGTATGTGATGTTTGTGAATGTTGATGTGGCACCTTTGTAGAGGGGGTTGTGGCCCTGTAAGAATAAAAATCTAGTTATCATTCATGCATTTACACAGTCTACATTTGACCAATATGGTTTTCTAGCCTCAACCCTCCTTAAATAGTAAAAAAAAAGAAGGCTGATAATTGAAAATGTACTTACGATCAGGCCATACAAAATTTAGCTTCTTCATAAGAACAGATTTGGAGAAATTTAGCATTACATTACTTGCTCCTCAGTGGATCCTCTGCAGTGAATGGGTGCCGTCAGAATGAGAGTCCAAACAGCTGATAAAAAACATCAGTAATCCACACAACTAGTCCACTAGTCCATTAATTAACGTCTTGTGTAAAGTTGCATGTTTTTAACATGTAACAAAACCATCATTAAGGTGTTTTTAACTTTTCATCGCTTCTGGCCAAAATACAATAATAACACAGTCCATCTCCTGTTGTTCTCTCACATCAAAATCCACCAACATCTTTGCTTAAAATTATTTTGGACTGGTTTTGCTTGTAAATGGTGCTTGATCTTTTCATATTTCTCTCCTGATTCAGACGAGACAACTTTTTCACTGGAGAAAAGGCAATATTATGGATAGAGGACTCATATTTTAGCTGGATGCAACAGTTTGAAGTTAAAACATCTTAATAATGGATTTATTACTAACAGTTTTTTGCTTCACAAGACATTAACTGATATAATGGAGTCATATGGATTACTTGTGGATTATTGTGATGTGATGACTCTCATTCTGACGGCACCCATTCACTACAGAGGATCCATTGGTGAGCAAGTGATGTGATACTAAATTTCTCCAAATCTGTTCCGATTAAAAAAAACAAAAATTTCATTTTTGGGTGAACTATTCCTTTAAACAAATCAAATTGAGTCAAATTACACATATTCCAACATAAAAGTTTAAGTAGGGAACTCAGTATTGAGCAGAAGGGGATCAGAGAGTTCACATGTGGCTCGAGACCTCACGAGGAAAGCCTAATTAGCATCGGATAATTTAAAACAAAACTTGCCCGGGGGTATGGAGGCTTTTTCTTTGTTATGTAGGGAAAACAGCATGCCACTGAAACAGTAAAATCATCCTGCCAACATCTATAGTTCACCAAGCTACTTACACACAGTAATTTGAGCCTTTTACATTAAACAGAGAGGTGTGGGAGTGCAAATGTGTTTGGTTATGTATGCTGAAGTCTTTGATCAGTTAGCTTCTGTCTGAAATGTACTGCACTTTGCATACAGTGTGTATTTTTACACTTCACTAACCGTTTCCCACTTGGCACGTGCCCGCTCCTCCTCGAACTTAGCAAATTCACGCCGATCATGGATGGTGATAAGCAGTTTCCAGATAAGCAGGGCAGCCAGACCCAAGAACAGAATGGCACCAGCTACTGATAGGAGCACCACCAAGATATCAGGGCCTTTAGGGCAGTCTATTACACAGGAAAAGGACATGTAGGTGAAAGATGCTTCTATTTTAAACTGCTTCTATTTTAAAATGTGACTTATGATGAATGGAAGGTTCACAAGAACAGGATTTATTTGAAATAGAAAACTTTTGAAACACCATAAATTACTTATTGTCACTTTTGATCAATTTAATACATCCTTGCTGAATAAAAGTTTAAAAAAAGCTATAGGCTCGCTTCTCTATATAGTCTTGTGTCTGTCTCTTTGCTTCCTGTCTGAACCACTCCTATCCCAGTAGGAATTATACTGTGTCAGCGAGTTCTTCAGTAGCTTGGATGTTGTTTATTGCTGTGTGTTTTTACAAGGTGGGGTGCTCCCTGGGTTCTGGGGATGTGTGTGCCACTAATAGAGCCCATGTTCCACATGTGTGTCCATTAAAGCAGAGCAGCAGACTCTCACTGCGGGCTCCTGAATTTACAGCCGTCACACACTGCACATACACCTACACTTCCATACGCTTACGCAAACACCTGGAAACTCCTTTATTCCTATACTCACATCTCTAATAGCGAGAAATACCCTGAATACAATAAAATAAACACTAATTCTGTAAATAATATGCTTCCCTTTAGTTTGTACAAAGATAGAGACCAACATCTGAAGCAAAGTAAACACATTGATTTTCTTCAGCAGTAAGAGCATTAACAGAATGTTACCTGGCTCTTTCACCAGAAACAAGATGGATTTGCCACTGTTGTCCTCATAGTACTGAAACCTTTGCACGCAGTCGTCCTCATCCTTATAGGTGCAATTCACTGCATTCTTATCATGGAACACTGTAAGGTAACAGAGGGTTACAAAAGAAGGCTACAGAAAAGCTAGAATGCTATAAATAAAATGAAATAATAATAAAATAAAATGATAATGTGATAATGGTACCCAAATCATCCACCAGTCTGATTTCATCTCTGCAGATTCGAGTGCAGGTGTCATCATCGAAGAGTTTGCCTCTCTTAAAGTGCTTACACTCTACACAGTCCCTAGAGAGAGAGAGAGAGAAAGATCTGTGTAGTATAAACCGTATACTTCCATAATATATTTTTTAAAAACTGCATGTGAATCAGAACATCTTACAGAATAATAAACATTCCAAATAGTAGTATGCTACATTGTGGTCACATGACCAAATCATATTGCATGCTAAATTCAACTATTGCCATCCAATTAAAAATGCAAATGTTTATTTTGCACATTCAAAGCTTTTGGCAGTTTGATCAAATAATGGGTCAAGAAATACGTCACAGTTAAAACACTCTGTTCAAGCAATGAAAGGCCAAACTGAATATTTGAAAAATGCACATTTTGGAAAATGTACAAGGTCATCTTGGTATTCTATGCATACAGAAAATGTGCAATAGAATTTGGTAGTATGCTATTCTGAACATGTTATTTTATGCTTAATATAGGAGTTACGCTTACTTCTTCAAGGTACAGGCATCAGGGCAGGTGGGGCATTTGTCACAGGTGGAGCCGTAGGCCCCGGGCTGAGTGCATTCACAGCTCCCACACACACACTGACCACGACCGCTGCACAACAGCCCCAAACTGGACATACAGGTGTCTGTACGAGTAGAACAGTTGCAGTTCTCCCCCTTCCAGTCTGGATCACACTGACAAAACCCACAGGAACAAGTGCCATGACCTGGAATGAGCCATGTAGGGAAAAATAACACAAAGATGGGAATGAGTGAGCAGACTCCACATGACTGCAGAATTTAGAAGCTTTTTTGACCATTGAAAGAAAGCTTTCCATGATGAATCTCATAATGTAATAAGGTCAGTTTGAACCTGAGCCCATAAAAGTGCCTCATGCAAGGAGTTGTACATTCCACACATGCATCGAAAAAAAATGAATCGTTTCCAAATATTATGCTAAGGCTTTCCATGTATCACAAATGAAATTCCACACTGGCAATCACGCTCAACTGTTGTCAAACAGCTCCATCTTTCATTTTTAATTACTAAAAATGGACATCTGGTGCCTGTGAATGTGAGGAATGTGACAGAACTGATATGATAGTCGTAATATATTTCACTTTCATTCAATGGCGGAATGCTGAGCTCTATTACATGTGTGATTTACAGTTATAATGATAAACACATTTGCGGCAGTGTGCATGTTTGCTTAGGAGATTACAGTGCTTTATTCCTTAGCAAAACAATGTTTATGAGTGATTTGGGATTTTGGTTGAAAATACAACAATGATGCAGCTAAATCAAAAACAAAACCACATGGAAATACAACAATGGCTAACCAAATGTAAAAAATAACATTGTATTGCGTGTAATTATTCTTCCCAGAGAAAACAATACAAACTCTTCACATCAGCCTAAACACCACTTTACTCCCTCACTGGGCTATTTTTGGTTCAATGACATCATCAGTGTGTGACAACGCAGAAAGGCATTTTCTGGATTACTTTGGACCTCTGGAAGTATGCTATAAGAAACTTCTAGTAGATCTACAAGATGTTTTCTCCTAAAATGTTCAGTTTGTTAAAGCGGAGGCTGAAATCTTTTGGAATCACGACTACAGAGATCTGGTTTTGTTTAAGTGAGAAACCAACCCCCTTCCAAGAGGTACACAACTTCAAGAGGTGCGCTGTAGTGTTGCGGGTTTTTTTTTACATAAACTCTTCGGCCATTCCAACTCAAAGGCAACCCAGTGGAACATCAGCACCTCGTCTGAAGAACAAACACACATGTCTCAAATAGGTCAACACATGGTTTAGCTTGCCAAGTCCCACAGAGCCTGTTTATTTATACGAGGAGCTCGTACTTCGACCAACGCAGGAGACGTTTTAGTGTTATTGTAGGTAATTCCTTTGAGGTGATGTGAGGCAGGCAACAGGGAATCTTACTCGTAAAGAAGGACTTTTGTACAAAATAATAGGCTGTGAGAAAACAGAGACTTTATTCTAAAATATCATGCTCGTTGTCAGTTTGTCAAGGCTGAGATGCAGGGGCCCTAAAAAGTATTTGGACCCTTAAGTCTCCTTAAAAATTATAAGTGTCTTTGCATTATATACTAAAATACCAAGTGGCATTATTTTGTGTTATTCAAGAAAATGTTTTTGCAAAATACATTTGTAATATGTTATATTGTAAAACAAAATATATATGGTTTAAAAAAATATTCAGACATTTTCTGAATGTCAAACAATAAAACAAGCCTATAGTTAATATGATGAACTACATTCATTCCTTATATATATACTGTATATAATATTATATTACTGACAACACTCATAATTTAACTCATAAAGGCAGTATTTACTGGCCTAAAGAACATACAGTGCAGGTAACAATAAGCTGTATGTGTTTGATTCACTATAAAGAACCAGCTAATAAGATTAATTTGTTCAGGAATCTGACTATACTGGTTGTACTGTATGATTCTGAGTCTGTAAAAAGAACGGTTCATAAGAATAATTTGTTCGGGAATGCGATTACAGTGGTTGTACTGTATGTTTTTGATTCACAAAAAAAGAAACAGCTAATAAGAATCATTTGTTCAGGAATCAGACTACACTGTTCTCACTGTATAGTTTGATTTACTGAAACCAATCCACTCATAATAATCATTTGTTCAGGAATTGGACCACACTGGTTGTACTGTATGTTTTTGATTCACTAAAAAAATATCTGACTCATAAGAATCATTCATTCGGGAATCAGACCACATTGGCAGTGTTGTATGTTTTTGTTTCACTAAAAAAGAACCGACTCGTAGGAATCATTTGTTCGGGAATCGGACTACACTGGTTGCAATGCATTATATGTTTCTGATTCACTAAAAAATGACTCATATGAATAACTTGTTCCCATATGAGAACATCATTCCGTTATGGATTTTTTTTTTTATTCGGTTTTCAGTTCCCAAACCTGGAAAAAAATGATTACTTCCCCCACATTTGTTTGCAAATGCCACTGAGTTGAATATTTTGCATCTGATTCAAATACATTTACACATTTAGTTTAAAAGTGTCCAAAAACACTTGTTGGGATCACTGTTAATGTCACATCCAACAGTCTAATAATAAAACTCTGTCACACTCTCTATCATCCTCTTACCTGAGCAGAGCTCTCCTTTGTACCGCAGGCAGCTGAAATCGTCACACTCACACCTCTTCCCCCACACCTTGCCAAAATCATTATTGTGGCACACGCACTGGCCGCACACACAGTCTCCACGGCCGCTGCAGACCACTTTGTCTGGCCCGGTGCAGGCGTCCTGCTCGGTGGGGCTGTAGTCCCCCTCTGCACACTCACACCTGGGACCCAATCGTCCTGGGTTGCACAGGCAGATCCCACACTCGTATGTGCCGTTGCCGTGGTGACAGATGGGACTGTCAGGCTCTGCCTTAGCTTGGCATTTACACTCACACTCGAAGTTGACTGTGATCTGCAAGGTGTCTTTGAAGCTCACCGGTTTGATGGTGAAGGTCTTGCGCTTCTCTTTAGGACAGCCTCTGGCCCGAGCTTCTACACTGAAGGACACCTGGTTAGATGGGATTGAAGGAGTGTGGAGTTGTTACAGAGCACTGGTAGTGTATACTTAATAAAATTTAAATAAAACAAATAATTGAATATTAAAACGTATAAATAAAATGTTATAATTATAATTTATGAAAATATATTTTCTAATAATGTCAAATCAATACTTTACTGGTCTGTCACAGCAATGTATGTTGTAATTGTAATTCACCAGTTGAAGACTTGATTTTTGTAAGTGAAAAATATATATAATATAGTAAATATATAATATAATATAATAATTGAAAAAAAAAAATTGTTTAGTCTTATATTTCTTATGGAGATGTTTAGCCATTATGTACATGACATACAGTATGTGAGTGTTATTCCATTGCTGACAGTCAGTGTGTAGGCTGCCTAACATGTGATTGTGTTGGACTGACAGACAGTCTGAACTGAAGGCTGGGTGGTGTGAGTCAGAGCAGCACAGAAGAACAGGAAACAGGCGAGTCTGATGCCGAGACACACTCAGGAAAATGAGTAATGGCACAGTTACACCCACTTGTCCTGAATGTGTATAAGTTTTTACAGTTAACCATTTATAAGGAAGGGAGTGAAACCACAACATTTCATGCAACTCATTTATCAAAGAAGGCTGATGATTGCACATTAGGAAGGACATTTCCTGTGCTCCTCTTGTGGAATATGTCAAGACGTCAGAGTTGGAATATGACTGAAAAGAAGGAAGTGACCGAACTAACCGTAGGGGAGTTTTGGGACGAGTGGTTTGGTTGAGTTATACCAGGAATTTTAGAGTGAGAATAAAGCAACAACGTGAGATCCAAATGAGGTGGATGGAGAATATTAGAGAGATGGACAGAAAGAGATAAAGAGAGAAGAGGATACTGACGGTATCTCCTCTTTTGAGGCCAGAGCAGGATCTTAGCCCAGGGATGACCTCTCCATTGAGACATGTGGCATTAAATGTCAGACTGAGCTCTTCTGGGACATTCAAGAGCTCCAGCTCAACCTTAGATCGCAGTTTCTGTTACACAAACATACAAACACAACAGCAAACAATAGATCAGTAACCACAGACAATGTGAATGGAGTAAAGCCTTTTAAAAAATGCTCCATGTTCAGCATTTAAGTCCATTGTCCATTTTCAATAGCGATGCATAGATATGTATGACAGAGATGTACAGAAAAATTTAGCTTAAACTTAAATAAGTAAACGTAAACTTTTTTGGTAAATGTAAAAGAGACATTACAGCGTATGCATCCTGGATCAGCTGGATGACATTATGAGAGTCCTCGGACAGCGTGCCCACCGCAGTGCCAGGAATAAGCTCACTGTAGTTCTACAATGGATAAAGAGAGCAAAATAAGGATACAGTAAATCTTTGAAAGTGATCTTAAAAATCATATTAGGCATTTGCCATACTGATTTACGATAACATTTATTATCCTTCTTACCTTATAGAGTGATTCCACATGGCTAGTCACAGCAAAGATGAGATTTATATTGTTCTCTGACATTTTCTCTGTGATTAATGCCAGGGATGGGTAGTCCTGAAAAAATGTTATCCATTAGTATGCATAAATTAAGGTAATATAAACTTAATTTAAGAGTTTTCATATGCTGTACAGTGTGTCTAATGCTAAATACCCTATCAAAGTGAATGTTTTATCTATATGTTTCACCCAAAATTGACTAAAATGTAGGGATATAACGATTTACTCAACTCACAATGCGATATGATTCACAATATTGATTTCATGAAACGATTTTCTCACGATTTAACAAAATGAGATTTAAGACAAATTATAAATAAAAAGGTGTCCTGTTATTGCTTGTACAAAACGGTGCACATTTCTTTGTAAAATTGAAATATGTCAAATAACAAAACTACATTTAAATTTTAAAACAAACCCCATATCAAAAATAAACTATACAAAAAAGAAATCTCGTCATTTAAACAAACTAAGGCTTTGCCTGTGCGCTATCCATTTAAAATTAGAGGCAACCTCTAATTTAATTATAATCCAAACAAAGATGCAGCAAACATGCAGCATGAGCAGTTTTTAATCTAAATTGGATTGTATAATTTAGAAATTTGAAGCAGAAACAGAATGGTCTGAGTTAAGCTTTGTGAAACCTTACTATATAAAACATCTGCACGAAACAAAACCAGCAGGTGGGCTGAATGAAAATGCAAATTCACTCTCTGACAGCAGGTGGCGCTTATGGAACAGCAACGATACAGCATTTCCTTGGTTAACGCTGTAAACCAAGCACTCCCAACTGTATCGTGATTTGTTTAGCATCTCAACCGATTTGATTCGTCACATATTTGTCTCCATTTTCAACCAGCTCGGGGTTGCATCGTCACATCCCTACTAAAAAGTAATTTAAAAGATCAGCAGAATACCATAGTTGTAGACATATTGTAGACGTTATCTGTGCCCACATAACATTGGCCGTCATTGGGTCGTACAATGCCTGCCAGGCGCCCATCGAGTGCCACGTGTGTCTTGGCATCTGTGGTGAAAACCAGTAAGTGGGATGCACCTGGTCTCCACCCAATTTTCTCCTGAGAGAAAAAGACAAAAGTGTTCAAATAAGAACACTTATTTTGGGCCCAAAATAACCAATTCAAAAGCTACTTATAATGTAAAGTTCTCTGTATTTCTATTTGCTTGTTTAGAGAGTTCAACCTTGCACACGGCTGCCTGTATAATGGCATCAAAGCCTCCCTCTGGCGCGTCCCTGTTCCGAGACACCTTCTGTTTCTTCACTTCCTCTGTAAAGCGGCTGACCTCCTCTGTCAGAGACAGAACGTGTCTGTAGCCAAACTGAGGCTGGCATTTGTATGGGATCCTATGGAAGATAATGTATTAAGATGTAGAAGGATCAGAAAAGAACATTAACGGTGAGAAAATTCAGAAAGTTACAATATTGGTTATTCACATTTGCTGACACAAATGAGTCTCAACATTCAAGCTTTAGAAAACAGCTTACAGCATAACACTTATTTATGTACGTAACTCAGTAAATGGAGACACTTCAACCATAATAGCAGTGTGTCTATAGATGTAATATCAGATTCTGTCAGCCAACAAGCACACCGCCCAATTACAAGTTTGAAATAAACACCCATCATCTGTAATGTTTATGTTCAGCATGTAAATACATGTAATCACTCACGAGTAACAGGGATTTAACACGGCTTCTTGAGGTGAGATGTACATGTACGGGGACACGGGTTTATCCACGAAAGCCCCAAAGCCCATGCGTAGATTGCTGGTGGTTTTACTCATCTCTTCAGCCAGGCCTCGCCCCAGCCGTCGCAGCTGCGTCAGGTCGTCATTCATGGAGTAGGACAAGTCCATCAGATAATACAAATCCACAGGGTAATCCTCAACCTGACGGACTTTCAGTGTGAAGACCTGGGAATCATCTGTGGGACGCCAGAGTAACTATTTGGTCTAATGGAGGAACATGTGGTCACTTGTTTATGGGTTGATGAACTCACCAGGTCTCAGAGAGATGTGCATGCTCTGAGGTTGGATCTGGGTGACGTCGGTGGTGGATCCCGAGGCCTTGTCACTGAGATCTTTGTTCTCTGTCACATGCATTTTGCTGGTGGGATACTCCAGAGCTCCTCTTCTGCATCCTGCCTCTATGAGGTTCTTCTTCAGGTCACATCGGGAGGAACCAGGTACATTTTGTCCAAAATCCTGATAGGCATTTTGCAGACAGTTATACTGGGCACTAAATAAAGATTGCAGCAGCAAACAGAATTACAAAAAACACTCTCCTCGTCTGCCTTTGGTCGAACAAATAAGGTAGTCCTGACCCCCAAATCACGCTAATGGTTGAGTCAATATTTTTTTTTGTATCGAGACGTCACTCAGAAAAAACAATTACTGGATTTTTCGTCACAGATAAGGACAGTCCTTATTTTACTTCCTGAATATCAAAAAGCAATAATACATGACTCACGCTTTTATGACATAAGATGTTTCAGAATAACAGTAAAGAGAAAAACAAAGGAAGACTTGCTACCTTTTCATTTTTCCTCTTAATAAAGATACAATGGTTGTGAGGCATTGAAAACATTTCAAACTGTTTCCATCAGACATTAACTTTAAGCTGGTATGAAAAGAACAAAAAAATCTCTAAATGCATGTTAGATTCACACCCATTCATTTCATTTTTTTGTATTTTTAACTATTTATTAACAGTAATTTATTCGGAACTCTTATTTTTGTTTTCGAAATGTCGTAACTATTTTTTTCTCTAAAATGGAAAAAACTTCATCTCTTTCTTACAATCACCTGGAAGCTCACATTCTGATTTGCCTCCATCCAATCAAAAACCAATGGATAGATGTAACAATACAGAAGAATAGATCTGTCGCTTCTTCAGTTTCATCGGGGCTTTAAAATGTCACTGACTACTCTGGTGGATGATGTGGACCATGTGGAGGATTGTAATTGCTTCAAAACTGCAAAATTATGTTTTATCATAAAACAAAACTACTCATTGACCTTGACCCACAGATGAGTCAGTCTACTTTAGTGTTATCAAGCCTGATTCATCTTCACAGTCATGATCTAAACTCTTGAATATTAATATTGAAAAACAGGGACTCTCCATAAGCATAATGGTTTGTAATATCTATGTTATACCCATGTCATTATACAAATATGTCCTCATAAACCACCTAAACCTGTGCAAACACACTACTACTTCTAAGATTAAAAATCAGATTTTTTTCTATCAATCATAAAGCTCCATCCAGGAATCTTAATACTGTAATAAAATCCAAAGTAAACATGTGTCAGCTCAGTCATTAAACACTAGATCACCACACCTCTTGAAAGCACCAGGCACAGGTAGGATGCACTGCCAGGCACTGCTGACATGTGCTGGCTCCTCGAGAAGTACAGATGTTGGAGCCTGCGAGAGAAAGAAAAATGCACATTTTCGATCTCCAGTTGCAATTACTCTGTAGCCTGCAGGTTTATAGAGACAAAAGCATGTCTAATCATTAACACATGATCAGATTTATTAACTCCATTTGTGGGGGATTTAAACAATCAGTGTGTAACAGCATTGATGAGAGGTTTTGTATCAGACAAATAATTTCATAAACACAAAAGTTCATAAAGTTCACATACACATATCAGGCTTTTATCAGACCTGATCTGTCAGATATAGCACAAGTCAAATGCATACTGATCAAAAGTCTTTGCCAAAAGTCTTTAATAGTGGGAAAAATGTGGGTCCATGTAGTGCATCTAGCAAATAATGTTGATGTTTTAGGGAAAGAATGAAAGGCAATTCAAAAAGTGTGTTCAGACGAAATTAAAGATAGAAGCAAATTATTTGACAATCAGAATTAAGTCAAACATCTTCATCCTCTGTCTTTGAACCACATCAGACATAAAATATATGATAAAATATCAAAAACGTAATCAAACAAGACAAAAAAGTAACAGGACACAAGCTATAAAACAAGTTTACAGAAACTGAAAAGACGGGACGTACCTTGTCCAGCATCAGTTAGGAATATAATTACACAATAAATCCATAAACTGAAGAGTTTGGGTGAAGTTTTCTCCATCTCGGTTAACTTGTCAGTCAGTTGATAGGCGTTTATCGCTCTTCTCTACTAGTACACCGGCGGTTTGTGCGGTCTGTGCCCTCCTCCTCCTCCTCTTCCTTTACGCTCCAGCACAGACATCAGACCAACACCAAATATAGAGTAAATTGTGGCAAAGCTGTGTTTATTTCCGAGAGAGGGGGCAGAGGAGGGGCCGACTCGCGAACATTTGCCGCAGGGCTTGTATGGAAACCGTAAATTCCTTTAATATCACGGTGATTAAAACAGTGTATTTATTTATTTTTTGTTTATATATTTATTTATTTTTACGACGATCACAATGTTAACATCGCTGACATAAGAAAAAATGAATGGACAAACTGACGAACATATGAGAAATG
Organism: Schizothorax lantsangensis; assembly: GCA_027422415.1. Classification (NCBI taxonomy): domain Eukaryota; kingdom Metazoa; phylum Chordata; class Actinopteri; order Cypriniformes; family Cyprinidae; genus Schizothorax; species Schizothorax lantsangensis. The sequence goes on along the minus strand of CM049860.1, from coordinate 20,631,250 downwards.
GAACAGCCTGCCTGACAAAGGCCTAATCAAAATTAAAGTGTTTTTATTTTTTTTAACATAGTCTGTTCAGCCGGCTATTAGAGATTTCAGTAACACGGTAATCGATTAACAGAACACAGATTACCCACACACAACTTTTTTTCTCAAGGGTATGTTGGATTTTAATCATGGTAATTGATCATTGAACAATGATGCAATGAATATTTTATAGAAAAGGCGACGGAGGTTTTCATATAATTTGTTAAAAACTGTTGTGATGGATTATGACCATATAGCTATGGTCATATTATTATGAGCTAAGTTAATTATGTCATACAAAAGTTAGTATGGACATTAAGGGATTGAAGTAGGCTAGTGGTTAGAAACCAGTCGAAATGAGAAAAATGTAAATTATTTTCCATTTCATCTGCCTAATTTGTCAAGTTCTAATTATTCATAACACCTCAAAGGTAATTTTTTGATAGTGACCACTGTTCACATGAAAACGTGTTATTATCTGTGGTAAACCTTTCTTTCAGATCTACAGTTCTTGTTGAAAGTAACACAAACAAGGATATTTAACCGTCTCCCACCCATCTACATACAAACTTCTCTAATAACTCACCCAGATTACATGGGTTCTGTTCTCCCTCTAGTGGCTATATTGTGAATATTTTACTTAGAGAAAAAAGTTTTATGTCAAGCAATCTGTTACTGAATATACATTTTAAAGTATTAAAATATCAAATTATTTTTTATTATTTAAAATTGTAATATGCCTAATATTTAACGATATTATTGTTTTTACTGTATTTTTGATCAAATAAATGTAGCCTTGATGAGCATAAGAGACTTCAGTACGACAACAAAATCATACTGATCCCAAACGTTTGAAAAGCAGTGTATATATTAGTCACATATCACAAATTTAAAGATTGACCAATTATGGAATATACACAAGCCTCATTTACAAGTGTTGTTACAATGCTTTTTTTCCTGTTTTTCTTTGCACTAAAGCTGTTTGAATATTAAAACTTGTGAAAACTTGTGGCTTAATGGTCATGTGGACTCTGGAACACATTGAATAAAATATTCACAGTCATAAGCTGAAACAAAAGAAAAAACACTTCTAAGAATAACTTATTTTCCTCACTTAAGACATAAGTCCTATACTCATCAGCATCAAAATACAAAATCATTCTTCACCAGATCGGTGTCTTAATTTTGTCGATTGTAATTCCTCATGCCCTGCTTACCTATGATTTCACATTACATATGAGTTACTATAACCAAACACACATTTCACACACTTCTCAGTTCCAGTAATTTGGTTATAAAATGCATCTGAATCTGAGTCTATTCAATACATTTACCCTCTTATCTCTGATTTTATTACTGAACTATTTCTTTAAGAACATCTAATATTTTTAATGGTGAATGAATACAGAGTTATGGCTAATCAAGACTTGTCACACAGCACTTTGTATTATTGCTCTTTTGTTGGTTTTGATTGCTTCTATGTCCTCATTTGTAAGTAGCTTTGGATAAAAGCATCTGCTAAATGAATAAATGTAAATTAATGTTATAGCTAAAGATTATTTCATGGTGCTGTAAATCATGCTATAGCAAAATATATTAAATATTAAAACAACAAATCTGAATAAATGCCAAAGATAAATGACCAAATAACACTGAGAATATCTCAATTATAAATGAAAGCATAGCTGATTACAATAAATTATTTTCCCGCAAACATCTTTGGTCAAGCAACACTATATCTAAGATCAAATGAACAAGTCCCCATAATTATTTAGCTGATGAATCCCCCAGGAATAACCAGTTTGCTAAACATTTATTTATAATGTCTAATGAGCATCATTAAGCTTCATTTTAATTTGCAATATGGTCTAGTGTCATCTGACTCCCCAAAATAACTCCTCTAACAGCTCCCTTCACATTTTGAGGGCATTCACAGATAAAGCTCAGTGGGACTGCTGGGGTATTTATTTTTAGAGGGTCTATCAGCATCCTTTGGATGTGGCAGTGGATTGACAGGACAAGTGTGGCCAGCAGGATGAAGGAAGGAGGTCCTGGATCTAGACTGCGCACCCCCACCTACCGACCCAGCATTCCAATGAAGAGCGAGATAGAGGCGTTCTCGCTTCCTCCCGCCCCCTTTTGCTCTCCCCACACTTCACATGCTCATGGCCCATGGGGTGTGTGTCTGCGTTCACCTCTCAGAACTGACAGAAGCTCTGCAGGCAGACTGGGCCACGGAGGAGGACTGAACATCCAGGGATGGGACAAGACTATTGAAAGAAACTAAGATTCAAGAAACGTTAACGAGAGACAGAAACAACTAAATAAAAATGGTCGCAGAGGAGGTAATGGTGACCCTGTCAGGAGGTGCACCGTGGGGTTTCCGATTACAAGGAGGAGCTGACCACCAGAAACCCCTCCAAGTGGCAAAGGTAAGGGGACAGTTGGATGCTGAATCATGGGCCTCTTTATTTTAATGAATGGCCTGTAAAGCTATTAAAACACTAAAACTTCCAATTTAAATTAGTCCGACTTTTGTGTATGAACAATATGAGTATATATATTACATAATACATAATTAAATTATGATGTGACAGTATTATTTTATTTAATGAATGGTATTATAACATATAGGAGATATGTGGATGCTACATTTATCTTAATTGCATTTTCAGGCTTTGAAACATAAATATACAATTTATATTTCATTTAAAGGGTTAAAAGTTTTTGTTGAGTTTATACCAAAATGATAAATGGCACATGCTACAATGGGCAGCTTGACCCACATGAGTATTTAACAAATGTCCAGTATTTAACAAAAATAAAACAATTGTTCGAATTAGACAATGTGATTTTACAAATATATAATGAAAATGTATGTAACTACAATATAATGTAGTTTATATAATTTACTTGTCATGCACATATCTCATTAGTAAAATCACATTGTCTAATTTGAACAACTATTTTAGATTTTTTACATATATTTATTTAAATAAAAACATTTTATTTATATAAAAATATTTTAAATTGAACTTATAAATAATTTATGTAAAATGTACATTTTCTTTACATTTATTTATTTCATTAATATATAAATCAAAATTGTCAGTGTCTATTGCATTTAACGTGGGCCTGGTCTGACTTAACTGAGCAGATATGTTTGTTCAGCACATGTCAGTGAGGAATGTAACACTTGATAAGCCATCAAGAGTATAGTGTTATTGAGGACATTTTCTGTTAAAGACTCATGTGGGCCATTCTAGCATGTGTAAAGATGTATTTGTCATTTATCACTTTGGGGCTCTTTTAAATTAAGTAATATTGCATGTTTTTGTTGCAGTTAAGATATAGCACCTATCCCCCATTTAATAAAGGCAAACATTAATAAGATAATACTGTCAAATCATATTTCAACTACAGGCCAGAGCGCACTTATTTTATCTGTTGATAAATGCTGTTCAAGAGCTATTTGGCTGTGTGCTGCAAGCATTCCTGCTCCATAGATAAACCTGCTAGGCTTCACAGTGCATCTCTTCACTCTTATCTAATTGACAGCTTTTGTTTAGCTTCCTCTGGAATCCAGATATTTCAAAGAAGTATTCTCACACAGTTCTTTATAAATGAGGATGTTATTTCAGGACTGAGTAGAATTACAGCCACAGTGTCTACTTATAAGCACAGAATGCCCTATTTGTTAAGTGACAACCGTGTGCAATGCATTTTCCCTGATCTAAGGGCTATTTTGGATTGGTGAGCAATGCCAGAGACGGTCTGCTCTACTCTTTCCATGTTCTGAGGGAATAGATATCCATCACAGAGCAATGGTCCAGACTTTTTTATTCAGAGAAATATATTTTTGCTGGGGAAAAATAAAGTCCAGCAGCAGGGAGTTTCCCCTCGTCTTTCATTTCAAGGTCACCGCTGCAGACTTTCATCTGTTTCCATTTGCGGTGTGGCCTTTTTTTCCATGACCATCTCTACTTTTAATTGAGCTATTCTGATCCACTCGGATCTCTGATAGCTTCTTTTAATCCTGGCATCTAGAACAACCTCGGTGACACTTGCTCAGCTAGCAAAATGCTCTGGCAATGTTTTGAAAATGCCTGAAGACGTACAGCATGTCCTCATAATACCTGCTTGTAGTGCTTATACTGTAAATGCATTCATACTTCCATTCAGTCCTTTGCTATCCGATACAATACAGATCGACTTAATTTACTATATTAGTACTAAATTAGACAGTCCACTTCTCAAAAACATGCAGTTATAAGTTAAATCTGAGTGATAACTGACTCTTTACAATAGTTAAGCACTTTATTTAGGCTATGTGGACAACACATGGTGAATTCATGACATGCCCTGGTTCAGGTCTGCCAAGAGGCAACAGCTGCACATGTTGTTCCCCCTATTTGCATTCTCAGACCATTTGATCGGCAATAAAAAGAAGGTGAATGGGACCGGCTTTTATCTGTTTTCTTCCAACTACAAATGTGTGTTACCAGTGTTCACGGAAAAGCAAATTAACATCGCTTGTTGTTTTTAATGGTCTTCATAGCATTTATTTTTGTCTACAACTTGCACATACAATAAGCAGTTTTTAAAATTAGAAGTTACATAAGACTAAATAGTCTGAGCTGCTCTGAGCTAAACTAATCCCTTTAGGCCTTTGTAGGGGAATATAAATCTATGCTTTGGGCTAGTGAAAACATTATTCCAGTTCATCAAAACAGTTCATTTATAAAGTGCCTTTGGAAGCAGGAGACAAAGACAGGAATGTGGCCAGACTTAAAGCTTGGTGAAGTGTTGGTGAAGTGAGTGTCGGAACAGCGCTCTCATATTTGACAGAAGACCTCAGAAAGGCTGTACTCTCAAGGAGATGGTATTTGAAGATGGGCATAAAGCCAGCAACTCTTTTTAAACATACGGTAGCTTCATCTCTCTTATCTACTCAAACAAAACCCAAAGGATGAGACCTAACTAATCTTTGGATTGACACTGAAATTATTTGATTCTGAAATGAATAAACTGGTTCCCAGTTGATTCTATGCTAATTCAGAACAATTTAATTTGATTTAATATATGATTTGATAAACAACACTTAGTGCAGTATTATTCTTTAAACATGTATGTGATGTGTTTTGTGTTGTGTTTTGTTATGTGAAAATAATTACAGTGTGTGTAATAGAAAAAGTATGTGGTATGATTTTAAATCTGTATGCAGTATAAATTTATATGAATCCAACAACCAAAAAGATTTGTTCACTGATTCTTTTAGGGATCCATTTTGTAGGCTACATGAATAAGTTCAGTCTTCTTGTGTGTCTTCGGTCATTTTGTGAGTCATTGAATCATTAATTTAACCGATTTGTAACAAATAATTTTTTGCATAATTAGCTTATACCCAGAGCCATATGCTTATGAATCATAGCGTTCAGATATATTATTGCTTTCAAGCTCAGTGAATACATATAACGATTCACAAGTTCACTTAAAAAATAAGCCTACTTGGCAAATATTTAAAGGGATAGTTCACCCAAAAATGAAAATTCTGTCATTTATTACTCTCCCTCATGTCGTTCCAAACCTATAAGACATTTGCTCATCTTCGGAAGACAAATTAAGATATTTTTGATGAAATCCGAGATCTTTCTGTCCCTACATAGACTGCAACGCAACTGACATGTTCAAGGCACAGAAATGTAGTAAGGACATTGTTAAAATAGTCCATGTAACTTCAGTGGTTCAACTGTAATTTCATGAAGCTACGAGAAACCTTTTTTTTGCACAAAGAAAACAAAAATAATCACTTTAGTCAATTTCTTCTCTTCTGTCAGTCAGTACCACAACGCATATGTGTGATGCTGCTGACACAGGAGCCAGCGTTCTGAAGTAGAACCCGGATGCGCTGTGCCTTGTTTACAAGCAGAGGAATGCACACGCATGCACCGCGGTACTGCTGTGAACGCACATCAAAGATTGACACGGAAGAGAAGAAATTGTTGAATAAAGTCTTTATTTTTGTTTTCGTTGCACACAAAACATATTCTTGTAGCGTTATAACATTATGGTTGAACCACTGATGTCACATGGACTATTTTAACAATGTCCTTACTATGATTCCGAGCCTTGAACGTGTTAGTTGCATTGCATTATATACAGGGTCAGAAAGGTCTCCGATTTCATCAAAAATATCTTAATTTGTGTTCCGAAGGTGAATGAAAGTCTTACGGATTTGGAATGGCATGAGGGTGAGTAATTAATGACAAAATTTTCATTTTTGGGTGAACTATCCCTTTAAGGTGTAATAAGGGTTTATCTACTTCACCCATGAAAAGTAGCCAGTGATAATATAGTCGACCAGCACTGGAAAGTCCATCAGCTGTGACGTGAGACCATCACTTGCCACTCAGAAATACAGATAACCCACTGACTTATAAGTAACAGTATGAACAGTGAACCACAGTACGATAAGCTATTGTAGGGGAATTTGAGTGATACTAAGCAGTTAGCTACTATCCTAAACTAAACTGATATTCACAAGTGAAGCAATCTTAATAAATAAATAAATGATGGCTAGAAATGTATGTGCTTTATATCCACCTCATTTTCAATTTGGAATTAAAAAGAAAATTGTGAATCTGTGAGACTTCTGATTCATAAACTAGAAGAATAACAAAGTGCAGTAAAAAACAGTGTTTTTATAATAACGACAATATATCAAGCAGCATAGCTGTTTTGTACAGTTAAAAATAACTAGAAGCGGGTGACACAGAAAGCCTTGCACATTTAAATAAGGTAAAAATAAGATGGATATTTATTTATCTTCTCTCACTGCAACTCATCAACACAAAGTTTGTGCTGACATTGTCTCCCCCTGCTGTTGAAGGTGAGAAAGCGCAGTAAGGCCTGCCGGGCTGGGCTCAGAGAGACTGATGAGCTGGTGTCAATCAATGATGTATCTTCTGGAACACTATCCCATGCTGAGGCTATGAATCTGATTGATAGTGGCAGAGGAACCCTCCATCTGCGAATTAAAAGGTCAGACTGAGACATCATTATCACGAGGAGTTGTTAGTCATGCTATAAAATTTATACTCAAGATAATCACTGTGCTTTCCATTCAGGGCCCCAGCTGCATATCAGTCAGTGGTGCTTCTGGGTCGGGCCCCCTCCCCGCGTATTGATAAGGAGTACCAGGCAGCCTTGAGAGCCCTGTCGCCTCCACTTACCTCTAAACGGTCTGGTGTCAACAGAGCGTTGCTCATGTCCCCCACCGGTGGTCTCGAGTGGCTTACGTCCCCTCCAGACAGCGAGGCTTACTACGGTGAGACAGACAGTGATGCAGATGTGGCGGCACAAGAGAGGCAGCGTAGACAAAGACGACGAAGCCCCAGTAGCTCTCCTGCCAAGAGTCCTGGCCAAGCCTCTCCCCAAGAGGAGGAGACTTCAGAAATGAGCGGCTATGAGAGCGCCCAGGATGTCTGCATGTACCCTCAAACACAGAGCTGGCCTGTATCTGTATCTGATCTAGAGGGAATGGGGACTCAGCAACAGTGCGTTATGCCTGGGGTGGCCCGCAGAGAGGTGGTATACCAGCCTCCGCAGGCTGAATGGTCGCACCAGGCTGAAAATTCCTCTGAGAATTCTGACCAAAGTCCATCAGGTGCTGCTGAAGTGGACAGTGGCTTCCAGGAGCCCCCCACTGTCCCACCTCCACTTGTTTCTCCAAAGCGGGCAAAAGAGGCTCTCATGCTTGCGTCTCACAGACAGATGGTACCCATGGTGGGCCCTGTGGACAACCCAGTTGATGAAGAACTCACAGTAACATACATGGACAAGGCCAAGCAAGCTAGTGAGTACCAATCATCTTTTTCAAATAGCATATATGAACACTACTGTTCAAAAGTTTGGGGTTTGTTTTTGAAAGTTTCTTATGGTCATTAAGGCTGCTTTTATTTGATCAAAATAGAGCAAAATATTGCTGCAGGAATATTGTAAAATAATTACAATAAAAAAAACAATTTTAATATATATTATAATATAAATAGTAGTGCTGGGCAACGATTAATCGTGATTAATCGCATCCAAAATAAATGTTTTTGTGTACATAATATATGTGTGTGTACTGTGAATATTTATTATGTATAGCCTATATAAATATACACACATGCATGTATATATTTAAGAAAAATATGTTATGTTTATATATTAAAGATATTTATATATAATATAAATTATATAAATATATATGTAAATACATGTAAATATTTTCAAAAAATATACTGTATGTGTGTGTCTATATACATAATAAATATACACAGTACCCACACATATATTATATAAACAAAAACTTTTATTTTGGATGCGATTAATCGTTGCCCAGCACTAATAAATAGTCATTAGTCCAGTCTTCAGTGTCACAAGATACTTCAGAAATCATTCTAATATGTGAGTTTGGTGCTCAAGAAACATTTCTTATTATTATCAATGTTGAAAACAGTTGTGCTGCTTAAGATGTTTTTTTTTCTGGATTTTTTTTTATGAATAGAAAGTAAAAAAAAACAAAAAACGGTAGTGTATCTAAATATCATAATTTAATACAATGTAAACTGCCATTGACTTAAAGAAAAAACTCTTTGAAAGAACTTAATAAACTTTACTTCTGATTTTTTTAAACAATGGACACAATTGTGTAGTCAAACATAATGGAATCAAATATATCAAGTAAAGTTAAATGTCAGACTAGCAGTTAACTACTAACTAGCTTTAGCACACAATTAAAGCTATGCTTTTTTTTACTTACACAAAGAAACTAATGAATGCAGTCATTTTATTCAACATTTTTAAATTGTTGCTTTAACTTTTTTAATAGCGCAATAAGCAAAAAAAACTTTTTAGTTCATATAAATAAAGATGAGCTCAGCATTTCTAAACCTATATCTCTTTCTGTCATTACCTCATACATTATTTCTGGACTGTGTTAAATTTAACCTTTGGAAATCCACTTGATAGAAGTCAGTCTTCTGTGTCAGGAAGGAGAGTGGTTCAGTGATATTTGATAAAATGAAGGCAGAAGTCAGTCTATTAAATTCTGCATACTGTGTGTTGACCCTTAAAATGGATTTTCTTGAGTAAGGGCAAACAGTTTTTTTATTAATATGTCTGGTCACAAAGTAAGTGCAAAGCAAGTGCATTTGAGGTTGAAATAATCACTGGATTTGCCATAGTTTGCAAGTTTAGACTTATGGTACAAATTAGTGAGCTATGTTCATCGGTTGAACTGAAAAACAAACATGACCAGTGTAGTTTGATTCATAAACAAATTACTCATTTGCAGCGGCTTTTTTAATGAATTGTTCAAAATGAATCACAAACACTGGAGATCTGCTTGAATCAGTCTGACAAATTATTAACAGAATGAACAAACTGAAAATAACGATCATTACTTTCAGTTATGTTAATCTTGAAATGTAGTACATTTTGCGTTTTTAAGAAACTTGAATGTGTTGAATCATTACTATCTGGTTGTTCTTATGACAAATTGTAGTTAAACATACATATTGCTTCATTGGTTAGCACAGAACCTAAGAACAGGAGATAGCTCAGTAGGAAATCATACGCATGTGGTGTGGGATTTGTAATTGAGCTCATGCAAATGTTGGTGATGGGGGTTCCTCATGTCCCCCTGCTCAGGGTTTAACAGGGCAGAGGAAGGGGGCTGGACTCAAGTGAGCAAGAGACTAAATTTGTCCCTTGACTCACACCTATAACACAGGCCTCTGTTGCATGCTGGGAAAGGCATGTCCAGTTGCTGTCCAGTGTCAGTGATATTTCATTCTCTCCATTTAAACTGTTGAGTCTGTGCTAATAATGTGATTTTAAGAGCCAATAATGATCTCCATTTGTTACATAAAAATATTCTTTACATGTAGTTTATTTCCCCTTTGTGGCATAAATCAGTAGTTCTCAACCTTTTTGACACCAAGGCCCCACTTTGTTAATATTCAAAGACCCTTTTCTCTAGCGTGATATGCACTTCTGGTACATCTGTTGTGGTTGGTTCTGCAACTGAATTTATTTATTATTTTTAAATTAGATTTTAGTTATATCTATTTCTACTGAGGCAACGTGTCGATTTTTACTCAGTATCATATGGCTTGAGTCACTATTCAGTGATCTGAAAGCTTATCCCTCTCAAAGGTTAAAAATCTGACCTTAAATATGAGATACACACAGGTGTCAATGTGAGGTAGTTAATGATGTGATGAGGATTAGGAGTTTGTTTTTCACATTTCTTCTTATAGCAAGATAAACACATATTGGAAACTTCATTGGAGTCACAATATATCTTGTGTCTGTAGCTGATGGGCTGCTAATTCCCCTCTCGAAAGCATTTGGGAAGCCTTTCTCCTCAACTAATGGCACCCTGCCAACAGTCAGTCTGAAGGTCACTTTGCTCTCCAAGACTGATGGGACATTTTGAGGATTGTGTAAATAAACACGTTTCGGTGTTTAATTATATCTCCATTGGGATTTCTGAACATCTAGAACTCTTATTTGTGTATTCTCTCATGTGCGTCTCACTGAGGCTAGAGACATTATTGCAGTGAGGATAAGGGTCCATGACAGCTGCTCTTCTCTGTCACTGTTAGTGGTAATATTACAGAATAAGCCAGGGCATTCAGACAGCCTTGGTAAGAAGAGAAGACAAAGTGTGTGCACCTGTTATTGTGACAGCACAGTGGGAGGTCAAAAGACCACGGTGTAAAATATTGTGAATGTGCCGATCAGCAGCTGATATTATATATCTGTCTCTTAGAATAATGCGGAGGAATTATTTCAGTGTGCCACAACTGCAGTTACTGGCTCATAATTGTCAAAATGGGGTATTTGAAGTAAAAAAGCAAGAGACATAATTGACTGTTTAATACTGTTCAGTCATGATAAAGAGGTTGACTTTTAGTCAAATGTTGCAAAGATGTTGCCTTCAGAGTCTCAAAGTGTCTGATTGGCAGTTCTTTGTTTCAGAGTCAAAGTAGGTTTAAAGTAATTGTGGTGTGGTTGGAGATGCCAGCATGACCCCATATGACGCTCAGTTTAATCCAGCCTATCCAGGAAGAGGCTGAGGTGTGCCCAAACAGGTGGGAAATGTTCGTTAGCTCTGTTCAATGACCAAAATAGCTTGAATGACATAATGGGGTTTCTTTGGGCCTGTGACAGGGTCTTGTGGTTAGACAAAGGGTCTTTAAAAGGCATGACCTCAGGCTACAGACTGGTTGATTTCGTACCAATGTGGGCAGAGCACCCAAGTATTGTTGGCTGTGCTCCACTGATGTGTTTGTGTGTGTCATGCCAGTAAGGCTGGCTTGGGAACACAGTTTTTATGCTGAACAACATGAGGAGCTTCACATTGCCTGGAGAGGTTGAACATGAAGGACACATCTATGCAGGTAGAGTCCTGATGGCTTCTGTAAGGCTTTAGAGAGACAGGGGGCTTGTTTTCTGTTTAAATGATCCAACATTGTGGTTAAAATGAGAAAGGTGAGACAAGGTGATGATAGCACAGAGGTATTATTTACATGATCTTGGATTTAAAAAGATCAATTTTGATATGTGTTTTGTGTAAGTTTGTTTTACTTGTATTTTTGATTTATTGAAAACTAAACTGCTGAAATCAGCTCAGATATATCAGCCATTTCTACATGTTTTTATGATAGGACGTATGTAAGGGTTAACCTCTGTTTGTTGAGCAGTTATTTGTCTAGATAATTAGAAGTCTGGACAGATAATTATAATCAAAAGCACATTTATGTCTTCATTTGGACCTTTTATTTATGAGAATATTTTGAATTTTATGCTTCATAATTTGATCCAATGTTGAAGATGTTTTGAGGCCCTCCAGATTAGAAAGAGAATATCTTAGGAAAAATGCTGTACTCTTGAGGTTTTAATTTTTTTTCTGGTTTGTTTTTATAGAAATATCAGATTCCATTACCATGTCTTTTAATATATATCCTGGATCCCCATGGGTTACTTGCTCAAGCTGTTAGAATGTGATGGGCTATTTGTAGAGAAGGATGAGCTCAGTAATTTACCATGAGCATTACTAACCCACTGCATTATAGTGTCTAATATCAGAGCTATTCTGACTCAACTAGAAAATGTGTTCCAATCATTACAATGCCAGCTTGATTTATTAACGTTGTGACTTTGTTTGATGACTTTATATGTGACTTTATGTTTGATGTTGCCCATTCATCACCAAAGGCACTGTTATATAAAAGTCATAGGTGTCACTTTATAGATTTGTTCATTCGAGGCCTGCTAACAGGCCTGTTCATTCCTTAATGCAGAATGGAAAACAATTGGCATCCAGTGATACTCATATTAAGAAGCAGTATAATAAACTTTAAATACATAATAAATGTGCATCATCATTACGTTTTTAAAATGTGTGATGTATTAAGTGATTAAAATGTGATATTACAACTACTATTACTGGTTTAAGTAAAGACCTTGAAAGTATTTCTTGCTGATTGATATACACATTATCTTTCTCTCCATAGAGCTACACAGAGGTGAGAGTTTACAAGATAAGCAGGTGAAGGAGGCCCGATTCAAATGCAGAACCATTGCTTCGCTCTTGACAGATGCTCCTAACCCTCATTCTAAAGGTGTGCTTATGTTCAAGAAGCGACGGCAGCGTGCCAAGAAGTATACTCTCACCTGCTTTGGCAGTGTAGACGGAGAAAGCTATAGTAACACAGAGGGAGAAACCGAGGACGAAAGCCTGTTTCCTGGGAGCGAATCTGAGCTTGACGAGGACGTTTTTTCTGCTGAACCAGACCCTACCTGGGATAGTGGTTACCTGGACGTACTAGACAAGAGAACTTCAGCGTGTGTTGTGCCTGACAGAGATGCAGAGATTAGCCCAGGCCTAAATGCCACTTCAGGAAAAGGAGCCCAGCTTTTTGAACAACAGAGGAAAAGAGCAGAAGAACATATGTCAAACCTGGTTACGCCCACAGCTTTTTCCATGCTACAGCATCAGGGAGACTCAACCCTGACATATTCCCCAGTTACTCCAGTCACACCCGTAACGTCTCATAGTACCAGTATGGTAAACGGGGAACCTTTGGTAGTGAGCAGGACAAGCGTTGTGTTGTCCTCGCCAGGCCAGACACCTATGCCATCCATGGCAGGAGCATTGCCAGGGCAAGCAGACTCATCGGCTGCCAGCTCAGTGCACAACAGAACTGCCAGGCCATTTGCCCCTGGCTGTGTGAGCCACCGAGCAGCAACTGCTCCAGTAGTCTTCAGGCCCAGCCCTGCTAAAAAGGCTGGATCACAGGCTCAGGCTGTGTCTGTGGCAAATATCCCAGCTTCCTTCTCTCCTGCTGGCTCGGAGGGGAAGAAAGCTATTTCTACAACATCACTGTATATCCCTGCTAGACCAGCCACCTACAATGGTCCTTCCTCTGTGCTCTCTCCATCCTCAATCACTTCAGGTCCATTTTCTCCTCCCCCTTCAAATGCTCCACTCTACTCCCCAACCTATTCCAGCACCTCAGCCCCTTTTTTTTCAACATCTTCTCATGTAACATCTTTGAGTTCCCCTTCTGGTATGGCTCAACCTTACTCTCCTCCCCAAACACAGGCAATGCCCCTCAGTCCTCCATACCATCATGCGGTTTCTGCTCAATATCAGCCACCTCCACCAGTTCATGTGCCAGCACAGCCTTTCTCTCCCCCGCTATCAAATGCCCCAGGTTTTCCCAATGCCCCTGCCCCTGCACCCGCCAATGCATTTGCTCCTGCAACACCAAATGTGCAATCCTCCCCAGCACAGAAAATCTCCTTCAACCCATACATCTCTGTGGCATCCACTACTCCAGAAACACCAAATGCACCAGTTGCCCAGCAGTATTCTCTCTCTAACTCCACTGATGGGATCTCTTCTCGAGAGCAGCGGGTCTCGGTCCCTGCCGGCCGCACTGGCATCCTGCAGGAGGCTCATCGTCGTGGATCCAAGAAACCAATGTTCACTGCTAAAGAGGAAAAGAAGGCTCCATCTTACAACCCTGAGCTACTGTCTCTAGTGCAGAACTTTGATGACAGGTCCCGTTCGGGTCCAGAGGCTGGGTTTGAGTCTGGCCCTGAAGAAGATTTACTTAACCTGGGTGCAGAGGCTTGCAACTTCATGCAGGCACAGAGATACAAGATGCCACCACCAGTGACTCCTAAACCAGCTCATTCAGCTCCCGAGATGCCCCAGATGCAAGGTAAAGGTGCGGAGCTGTTTGCACGCAGACAGAGTCGCATGGACCGCTACGTGGTGGATAAACAGCCCAAATCTCCAGCGCATCCTCGTGATCCTTCTCCTACACCTTCCCTCCCAGCTCACTGGAAATACTCTCCAAACATCCGAGCCCCACCACCCATTAATTATAATCCACTGCTGTCACCTTCTTGCCCGCCAGTGGCCCAGCGTGGCACCAAGGCTAATAATGCAGCTAAAGTTGGGGTTAAAACAGTGCCTGGCCAACACAAAAAAGGTATAAAGGCTCTTGACTTTGTGAGCAGGCAGCCATACCAGCTCAACTCATCTTTGTTCAGTTATGGAGGTGGAGTCCCTCAAAACACTGCCACTTATCAGCAGCAGCAGAATGGTGTTGGCATGACAGGTAATTCCCTTAACGCACCGAAGCAGGTCCCTGTTAAAGCAAGCCGTGTGTATGAAATCAAACGTTTCTCCACACCTACTCCCATGTCTGCACCCACATCTCTGACACCTACTGTAATCGCCCCTCGCTCTGCCACAACTCTCGGTGAGCCGATGTGGCGCAGTGATGTCACTTCCCCACCTCCTGTTGCTCCGAGACCTGCAGCACCATTCTCGCCACCGACAGCAGCCCTGTCTGCTCTCCCCAAAATATCCACTGCCCCTGTGCCCAATTCAGTGCACATCCCACAACCCACTCCTGGGCAGGCCTACACCCCATTCCAAGCAGCCAAGCAGTTTAAGAGCGCCCCTGAGCTGAGTCCCCTGTCTGCTGGAGTGCGATCCTCAGGGTCTGGGAGCAGCCAGAACCTAAGGGTACCCAGACCCCGCTTTAGTACATCGAGCATGGGTCTACAACCAAATGTGTGGAGGCCTGGCTCCATACATTACTGAGAGTCCACTGTGACAGTAATTACCACCCTGGGCAAGAGCACAAGAGTGCTTGAGCTCTGTTCTGTTAAATGAATTGTTAGTCTACAGTAATATGACAAAAACATCAGTCAAAGATGTTTTTATTTTGATTGTTCATAATTTTCGGTCACTCCACACAAGTACACAATTATTAAAAACATAGAGTATGCAGCAACATCCTAGATGCCTAGATATGTATTATTCAGTTACATCAGAATGTTGAGATATTTATGTACTATTCACACAACTTTGATTCATGTTTCTACTTCAGCTATCATCCCATTTATTGTACACCAAATGAACATGTTTAACCCACAGACAGAATTGCAAAATCATTACTTGTGAGAGCAACTAAATCAAATAATGGCATTAATGTCTAATAATAATCAGTTTTGACATTATGTACTGGGGCCACAAGGAAGATAAGTGATAATAATCGATTGTGTTGCTATTTTTTTCACTTGGGGCCATAAGGATGGAGTGATAAAGGGTAAGTAATCTTTATATATATATTACAGAATCCAGCTGTGACAGAAGATAATGGAGCACAGAATCATTGAAGATTTGCGTAAAAGTGGTATAGAATGTTCTAAGACATGTATTTGCCCGAGTTCTATCAAAGTCTCAGTGACAGAGAGATGAAAGAAGTGTACAAAGAATGTGACAGTGGCTTGAAATGAAAAAAAAGAAAAATCCTCAAGTGGAGAGATGGTACAACCACCCCCTTGCTCTACTCTTGCTCTTGAATTGTTATCTCTTCTGGCATCTGCCATGCCCTTTACTTGTGATGTTATCCAGCCTTTATCTCTCTAAACATCTCTTGAGGTTGGACTGCAGGCCTGTGTTTGTCTAGAGCATTGCACAAAAGCCTTTGCTTCTTGTTTGACGAGGATCAGTATGGATGCTTGATGCATGTGCTCATTTTATCCTCAT
Organism: Schizothorax lantsangensis; assembly: GCA_027422415.1. NCBI lineage: Eukaryota > Metazoa > Chordata > Actinopteri > Cypriniformes > Cyprinidae > Schizothorax > Schizothorax lantsangensis. The sequence continues at coordinate 20,615,103 of CM049860.1, read as the reverse complement.
AATGCTGCGTATGCCAAGGTTTTGACTGAGCATTTAGAAAGGCATGTGAACTCCACTGCGGGGAATTGTGCTGGGGCTTTTTCATATGACAGCTGAAAAAATAACACTAGATGGCAAATTCTGAAAGCGCTGCTTTATCTTTATGACATATTATGCGAATGTGACATCTGACCACTTTCACTGGTGCTTGCTCTCATTGTGAATGATGCTTTTGCCAAACAGGTATGACATTCATTTCAATCACTTGTGTGAGCTGTTCAACTGCATTTGTGAAATTGTACATGCCTAGTTGAACTTTTCTTGCATTGCTTTTTATGAGAAAATACCCAATGGCCTTGGTGGGATGAAACAACATGAAATGGTGGGTACCATTTCTCTACTAAGGATAAGAAGGCTGATCGGATGTAAAGCTATAATGTACCTTGTTGTCAAGTAGAAAGTGGCAGGTATGGATATGGGAGGTATGAAGCAAGATATAAAACTGATAGAAAATTTAAAAGCAAGAATAGAGAGGAAAGTGCCTTTTTCACTTTTTTGGGCAAAGTGTTATACACTAAAATATAAATTTTCATAAGTGTGTACTAAAAGGACTGTCAGAATGTATGTCATACTTCTACAAAGCATTTTTAAAGCTTTAATTCTTTAGTAAATGTGTTGTGTTTGCGTTAAATATTCTGAAAACATTGAAATTATATTCAAACAATTACACTTAGTGCTTTGGGTTATTTGAAGTTTAAAGTGGAATTATATGTACAATACAAATAGTTGAATGTAAGAAAATGGAAAGTAATGATTTACTGGATTCTTGGGTTGAGGGACTGGGAATATGTGAGCGAAGTTGTACTGTATGAGTTAATGTAGAGCCATGAAAATAAACTTACAAATGACAGCTGCTGATGTTTGTGTTTTACTTTCTCTGTTGTTGTGGTGATTTCGTAGCTCTCAGGTATAGGCTAGAATAATCTACAGATAAAACGACCATCATATAATGGTCATGCTCACTGTTTTAGAGCAGATAGTTCCACATAAAATAATATATTTAGTTTAATGGAATCTTAAAACGTCGTCTATGCTGAAGGACCTGCAGTAAGCCCAACACCCCCTGAGTGGCGCTGTTGAGCGATATTAAAAATAAAGTAGTTCGAGTTTACCCCACTGAATGAAAGGCTTGTTTGAAGTTATACAATTTTCCAAAGAGTGCGCAGAGTAAGTAATACTTTTATGTTTATCATGTATAAATATATATAAAACTTTGTTAAGTAAATTTATCATGTAAAATTAATTGTATTTTTATGCCTATATTCAAGAGGTAGGGCTGTTGTGAACAACTTTACACAGATAGCTTTGGCAGTGTAATCTTACCTCCACTCATAAGGTGAACTGCCTTCTGACTCTCTGGTCTATACCCCACGATCATATGTCACAAGATATCAGGTGCTAACTTTAGCTACAAGTCTGTATTTCCGTCGTGAGCCTCATTCTTTCACCCCCTCAGACGCCCTGCTGGTGATGGCCAGTACTGCAGGTGCTCCTCTCAGCGTCTCTGTCCTGTTTGAGAATAAATACAAGCAGTGTGGTTATAATGAAAACACAAGGAGATGCATTTCCTGACACAGTGATTTGTGATATGTTGGACCAAGTAAGTTCTGTTGACATGCTCTTCTTTAAAAGAGGTACACTGTCTAATTTTCTGTTTGACACGGATAGGAGTCAGTGTGAAAGTCTGACTGGAACTCTCTCTGCGTGCCATTATTAAAGTTTACTGTCCAGACTCTAAATTTGTGAAGTGCAAACTGTAAATAATCTCGACTCATCTTCAGGTGCAGTATGTCTTCATTCTGGATGTCTGTCACATACACCATTGCTTCTCAAAGTGGAAACCCAGAAAAAGATATACAGTATATCAGCCCAGTGTCAACAGTACTATTATGAATGTAGAATAAAAAGGTATGATTTTAACCACTATTCCAACTGAAAAAACAAATAACAAAAACAAATAGTGTAACCAGTAATACACTATAGATGTATGCAATATACGCAATATTACAATAAAAGTACAAAATTGGTAAATATTGTTGACAAAGTAAACATTATATTTGACCCTGGACCACAAAACCAGTCATAAGGGTCAATTTTTTTAAAATTGAGATTTATACATCATCTGAAAGCTGAATAAATAAGCTTTCCATTGATGTAGGACAATATTTGGCAGAAATACAACTATTTGAAAATCTAGAATCTGAGTGTGCAAAAAATCAAAATACTGAGAAAATCGCCTTTAAAGTTGTCCAAATTAAGTCCTCTGCAGTGCATATTACTAAACAAAAATTAAGTTTTTATATACTGTATTTACAGTAGAAAAGATCAGATTATTTTGACCCATATAATGTATTGTTGGCTATTGCTACAAATATACCCGTGCTACTTATTACTGCTTTTGTGGTCCAGGGTCACATATGAGTGGCTGCAATATTAATGAAATATTGCATTCATAACTAGAACAATATTTATGCCAATTTACATAAGCTTCAAAGTTAAATGCAAAAATGCAATGTTCAAGAATAGAAAAGAAAAATATTCAGTTCAAAAATGGCAATAAATAGTCTCAAACATAATGAGAAACTCTAAGGTTAAGAGACTGAAATAAGAATAGGGACTTAATTCATCTTTTTACAGGTCCTCTCTGGAAACATCTTGCTCTGTGTTGCTCTATATTTAGACCTAAAGAAGTATTTGCAAGAGAAGTATCTCCTCACCATCAGCTTGGTCTGTCCCTGTGCTGTCTGTAACACACTGAACTACACCCCCTCCCTGCTCCCCAAAGACCTCCTGTCCCAAACGCTGCTAGGATTTCACTCTTCCTGGGATGTAGAAGAGAGCAGTAGTTGGAGGAATAGCCAACCCTAAGAAACAGGATTAACCTCAACAGTTCTCCTGGGAACCTTTGATTCAAACTGTGATTTGATTTGTTTTCTGAAACATTGATTCTTTGGTCACAGGTAAGAGGAATCATTGTGCTGTTTGGCTGTCCTGATTGCACAGGGAGAAATTCAGGTGATAAAATGTTATAATGAGCTCTTAATCTGGACAGGCTGGTACTGAGGGGTCAAGAGTATGTCGAGATGATTTATTGTTTGCAAACTGTAAAAATATATGCTGCTCTTGGATAGAGCCGCAGCTAGCTGTATATCATAAATCACACAGATCTAATAAACACTGTCATAAGGCTGGATCTTCTTCACATAGACATAAAATGCTAAACTAATTATACAGAAACACACATAAAAATAAATAACATTCACATTTTGCTATTTAAATATGTCATTGTTAATTATTTAAATGTGAGGTCCTTATGAAATTGTTATTATTTATTTATTTACTTTTCTTTCTTGAAGTTCAAATGCAGAAATGTTTTCTCACAGCTCCTCAGAAATGTGTTTAATATGGTGGTCAAACTACTTAAGGCTTACCATTGCAATGCTTCAACAGGACATTTGAGGAATTTGCTGACCAGTTGAACGGTGGATTTATTTAGTGTGCTAAAACAAAAATACCCCTCTTCGCAACAAGAGACCTGAGTCTGTTTTGGAATTTAAAGTTTTACCAATTGACCATAATTTAAATATACATTATATGTTGTTAATATTATCAGAATTAATTGGACACTTTAAATATTCAGGTAAAAACAGTCATCAAGAACAGAAAGCCATACTAGAAAAATGCCATCTTTCCCCATCTTCTTCAACCAGTTTATTTCAGATTAAATTTCCTCCCTCAGATTGCAGCGATGCCTGTCTCTGGAACACCTGCTCCAACCAACAAGAGGAAGAAGCCTTCAACAATCATCACAGACTTCTCAAACATCTCACAACATGGTCAGTGGCGTCTCTTTGTGTCACACATACACATTTGTAGTGAAAATACATGCACCATGGGCATAATACTGGACGAACGCTCACTTGTGATGACCAGATGAGTGTTGTAAATGTCACACGTAATTACCAAAGCCCTCACTAGTGTCCGGTGTCAACATAAAGAGCCAGAGCCAGAAATGCCAAACAACCTCCAGGCTCTCGATAACTTTCTCGAAGTGTAAATCCCCACTGAGGAACATTTAATTGATTTGTACTGTATGTTGAAGCAGAGGCTCAAAAAGAGAGAATATACACACTCTGCATAACACATATTGCAACCGACTTTAATGAGTGTCTGGGTCTCGGCTTCTAAGAATAGTCACAGTTTGAATTGTTTTTTAATGCACTGTCATTAAGAGAAATGTCACATTTGAACTAGACCAGCATGTAGAGTCATGGGCTATCAATTCCCACAGTTTGAGGAGCTGTTGCAATGCAATTACTCATCCCAGCTTTGATACCTCGGTCATATGAAGACCAGTATAATGAGAGGTTAGTCTACAGAATGTAGCTGGCCAATTATTCTGCTAAAGAGAGCAAAATCTCAAAGACATTGTCAAACTGTGTGACTTGACAGCTCTCCTCTAATGAGCAGCTCATTAGGTGCCATGCATTCATTTGTCTGTGTGCGAAGGCATGTTTACTGTACTAGATTCTCCCACTTCATCTGCTTGGCAGTGTGCTCATAATGGGCAGTTTGTTTACAGAACAACATTCTTGCGGTTAGCGATTCAGAGCCAAATAAATTAACAGCAAAATGATTGCCAATATGAAGAGCTGTTCAGCAGAGATTTCAAGCCGCTTAACTTCAAATAATTTCACTTCAGTCTGTTTCAGCAGATTGTCACGCATACACATATTGGGACAAATATACAGTGTTTTTCATAATGTGTTTATAAAAACACTTAGTTCTAGTCTTCATATTTGATTTTTATTGTTTGTATCACTCCACTCATCCATGTTTGTGCGTTCTGGACAGATTGTTCTTTTAGTGTTGGTGGATTTGCAGTGACTCTTTCTACAGGTTTCATCGATACACCAGCAGGTGGTGACGAGTTTCATAAATGAGTCATTGAATCATTAATTGAACCGATTTAAAACACTTGTGACTCCCTGTGCCTTATATGCCTACGCCCTACTACCATATAGTACGCAAAAAAGTTAGTGGAAACAGTTTGTCAGGATTTATATGCCGCATCTGAAAATGCATACAAGAACAATGTGTAAAAAGAGTAGAATGTCTAAATATGTAGTAAAAGGAAAAAAAAAACAGATGACATACTACTTCCAGTGAGATTCTGAAATGTGCAACCGATGGAAGAGTTGTGAATGGCAGTGAAGCGACGCAACTGACACTGTAGGTCACATGACAATGTACACCCGTAGCCATTTCCGGATCTCATTCATTTTATATAGGGGTGGGCAATATGACCAAAATCTTATATCACAATATGAGTAATTTTACTTCACGGTAACAATATATATCACAATATAGTTATTTTTGTTTTAAATAAGGTCTTTATGATATCTAAATTTTTTATACAATAGAAATTTCATAATTCTTGTGACCAGTGTCAATATCACAAATAACAAACTTAAAGGTGGGATATGCATTTTTTCAAAAATGCTTTAGAAAACGAGTCGGGGCCGAGTACCAAAACAAACTTGTAGCCAATCAGCAGTAAGGGGTGTGTCTACTCATGATGCAGAGGAGAGAGCGCTCATCAGTGCACAGGATGGACATTAGCCGAGCCAAGCGACAACAGAAAGAGAGATGGTGGATAAAAACAAAAGATGAAAACGTCTGCGGAACAAAAGAAGGCTTACACCGTGCCTACACCGTACGCGACAAAGCGACCGTTGAAAATCATTTGAAATTTGTGTCAATACGTCATAAATAGAATGCGGCAGCAGTTTACTGTCGGGGATTTGTCGTGTCGCGGCGCAACATCCAGAGTAGACAGCATCACTGATTTTGCTTTGTTTCACAGAATTTTAATCGTATGTGTGGGGCGGAGCTATCAAAATAGGGGCGAGACCCTTTTTGGGGTAGGGGCGTGTTTGTTTTGGTGATTTAAAATGTCAACATTGGCTACCAGAAATCGTTTACCCCGCCTTTAAAAAAGAAAAACTAAGCTCACTGAAGACAAGTAAACAGCGATTAAATAAAAATAAAAAACTAATTACAAGCAATACGGAAAAAAAAACTACAGTAGAAAAAAATTAGAAATGATTCATACATTGTACGAAGTAATGAAATGTATAAAAACATTGTATATTCTTCACCGTGTAAATTAAATATATATTTCTTCTTACTTAAGTTACAAACAGTTTTCTCTCTTTTGTTGTTTTATTAATATGAGTGACACAAAGCAGGAATATTAGACTGCTGTCACTTTAAGAGCTGCCAGATCAAATATACTGTTACACATGTTTTCTTTCTCAGCTGTTTGCTTTCACTTAAGACCTACTGTGTTTAAGAGGATACTTGCAAAGATGGGCATTCTGACACATACAAGTGTGTGTATTTAACCATTCAAGGCCTATAAAGTGGCAAAAATAACTCTGTTCAATGCTTCCACGCTCTATGAGCACCGTCTTCACGTGTGTGCGCCTCTCTGAGTGCTCAGAAACAGTCTCTCAGACAGTGCGTGCATATAGCAAAAATGAGTTCTCTTTCACTGCTGATTGCATTTCAGTGGCTTAGTCACTTGTTTTTAAACCGCATTGCTTAAAAATTCATGCAAACGATAAGTTTTCGTGACCACATAGCACAGAAACATCACGTGAGCATGTAACCGCGATAGAGACAATAGTCAAAAATCTTTACCAGTTGACCGTACTATGTTGACCAGTTGACCAGTTTCTACCGGTTCATTGTGTCTACCGGTATATCGCCCACCCCCAATGCTATATTATTCATACTACATAGAACATACTTTTTAACGGTCACAAAGTAATACTTATTCAAAAGTAATACCTTCTGAGATACAGTCACTGTCTTTATGTGTGAGTCATTGAATCATTAATTTAACCATTTTGTTTAACAACACTCATTCATTCATTATTGTGTTGTTCTGAGACACACAAGTTGATTTTTCTAAGACTCTAGTTGGGATTTTTTTCAATTGCAGAGCAAAAGTACACAAAGTAACTAACAATAATGTGTCTAAAATGTAAGCTACTCAATATTTAGTTTTTGATTATTGAACTATTTATTTGAAAACAACATTGCTGTTTGTCTGAATATTTGCACAGCTGTTAAAAACTTAACCACGGCCCTCAATTTGCTCTGTATAACTTATAAATAAGATTCAAAATCTCTGAATGTGCATACTGCTTTGTTCTTTATTTTTCGCAATTCCCAAAGCTCACTCACAAACACACACTCACACACATACTGCTGAAGCTGGGCCAAGGATCTGATTAACAAGGTAATGCAAGCAGTGCTCAGCACAGCATCCTTCTCTTTGGTGTCGGATGTGGCTTGACTCCAGGTTTAATAGCTGATATTAAAGTTGAGAAGGAATATAATTAAACTGAAAGAGTACAGGGCTTCTATCCTATATAATCGATAAGACCCCTTTTTCAAAAAAAAGAAAAAAAGAAAGCTTATTTTGTTTAGTGCTGTCAATTCTATCTAAGTCACTTTAATGACTTTGAAGGGGCATTGTGTTGATTCTGATTGAATTCTCCTTTTCCTTCCCAACAACACTGATCTTTACCAGACCAGCAAGATGAGGATGCTGAAACTGCTGAACTGGACTTGGGGACCAAAATCAAAGCCCCTAAAGACGTGATGTTGGAGGAGCTGTCCCTCATGAAGAACAAGGGCTCCAAAATGTTCAAGATGAGACAGCAGAGGGTGGAGCAATTCATCGTCAGTGATGAGAACCTGGTCAGCAAAAGAGGCATGAGAAAAGCAAAAGCTTTAATAGGAAATAGAGGTTTATAGTGTGATATCGGGATACAACACACAGCTAAAGGGTCTTCTATGTGATTTGTTTTGGAATAATGAACACCATTATGCCTTATTGCATGGCTGATTATCATATAAATAAATTAAGTATTAATTTGAGTTGTGAGAAATTGTTGAGAGAATTGTTGAGAAGAAAGAGAATTCACATTTTCTAACGTATCACTACATACAAGTTAAAGCACTGTTAAACTAACAATTTACAATATAACAGAATGATCTTCTTTTTGTTTCTCATGCCTTTGTAGCTAAACCTTCAGAATCTGGCTCCTTCTCTGGGATGTGAAATGACTGCTCCACCTGAACCCTCTCCCAAACCAGAGCCACCTCAAGGTAAATCTCACCTTAGATGAGTTTATGCAATATTTATTACAACATGGAAAGATTTTAGTTTTTCTGTTCTTCTATTGTTCTTCTATAGTAGAGGAAGTAAATGCTGAGGCAGAGAAGGAAAAGAGACAGCGTGAGTATGTAAAAACATATGTATCACCATGGGAACGTGCTATGAAAGATGATGAGGAACTTAAAGAAACCATGAAGTTGAAAATGCCAGGGCCTCAAGTTCACAAGGAACTTCCCAAGTACAAGAGTTTCAACAGGTACTAATATATTTTTTTCAAAATCCCAATTTACGAGCCAAAAAAAACAAAACAATTATACACAGAGGCTATTCAGTTGCTCTTTATCTGATCATGTTCTTGTTCTTTATATCCAAAAGAACTGCTCTACCCTTTGGAGGATTTGAGAAGGCCTCTCGTCTTGTCACCTTTGAGCCACCAGAGATTAAGGTAACCGATGATGAGCCACAGCAAGTGTCTGTGTTGCAGTATAACATTTGCTGTCGGCCTTCTTTCAACCGCACTCCGATCGGCTGGACGTGCAATGAGGAGCACAGCCACATCCACATGGAGCTGGAAAACATCCCCTTTGATGGAGAGACTGATGACCTCTAAGAAACCTGCCCATCATATGTGAACAACACAGACATGTATAAATATACACAAAAAACAACATACATATTCTAACATGAAGGCCAAGTACACATGCGTAAGCACATACACAGACCAGCAAACAGGGACCTTGTGCACTCACACCCAAAAACTATGACTGATTCATATTTGCAAGAGAATGGAATCATCTTTGCCTTTTCTCCCATTGTTTTGTGTGCTGTTTTCTTTGGAAAACTCATCACTGCATGTTGTGATTAGCTGGTGCATATGTTACCAGACACATTATGCCTAATTGACTGCACACACACACACACACACACACACACACACACACACACACACACACACACACACACACTAAATAATAGGCAAAAATTATCAAGCACTAAAATAAACATTTATCCCTAAACAGAATATGGTCTGGATTCTTATATACGGAAGCAATCTGTCTGTGTACTACGGTATATTAATAACATTTTTCATCTTTGTTCAGCAGCTGGTCCAATTCCCTGGAATTTTAAATGATGTTATTACTCAAAAACAAACAAATACATAAAAAATACATTTATATTAAATAACTTTTAGCTAAAATTACCAAAGCATGAAAGGTTAGCCTCATTTTAAACTGAAAAATGGTGATGTTTGCTTGTGCTACATTTTAGGTATTTCTTTCTCCTTTTCTACTGTATTTAACATTTAAAATCATATAATAATAAATGAGTGATAGCTTAATTTAGGTTAAATGTGCAACAATTGTTTGGAATGACAACAATAATTGTATTTAATAATAAAACAGACGATATATCGTTTAACTTTATTGTATGTTTGTTTAACTTGAGATGGACACATTTTTTTTCTCAACGTTAAGCACGTCCTTCGACTGATACTTTGTTGAAAATGTACAAAGTACTTCGTTTTTAAAGTTTCAAGACATACATCAACTCAGTTCGTGGAAAGTCAGCCACTCTTTTGTTTGCTTTTGTGTGATTATTACTACACAATGTTTGACTGCGAACACGCTAAGATGCTTTATTCAGAATTCACGCCTCTCCACACACAAAACCAAAACGGTTACGTAATGGCATTCTGACGTACAGTACCAACTAGCTCCAGCAGATGGTAGCAAATCGGTCCTCAATCTGAGGGGAACCCCGTTATCGCGAGAACTGCATATGTAGAGTAGCTCGTTATCGCGAGATCTTCATGTATTGGCTGCGGCGCTGGATGGCGCTGGTGGAAATTTGGGAATGCGCGGTCAAGATTTCTCCCGGGTTGAGTTGAGCTCGGACAGGACGCGAGACTGACTGCATCTGTGTGCGAACAGTAAGGTGAGTAAGCACTCTTTAAACTTAATTAACGGTGCTCTCCAAGAGCGACATTGGATATATGTGCAAATCCGAACACTTAAACGTCTATTCTGTATAAGTGTAACTTGATGAATTCCAGCAAGCTTGCATTCCAGATGTGTAATGTGATGGGGAAAATACTTAACATCAGCGCGTGCGGATGCGTCTCACTGTCTTAAGTCAAGGATGCTCTGGGACCATCCAGCACATTATGTCCCTTTTTTCAGGTATATTTATAAATATCGTTGCATTTGGCGTGGTCATACTCTGCATCTTCAATCTGCAGAATCATTATTTCAGACTGGCGGCGCACAATACTTCATGTGACAGTTCTGTACCATTTAACGGATGCTGAGTAATTAATGCATGATGTTAAAGTTCAAATTTGAGCTTTTTATTGCTATTTTAAGCTTTTATTTTGTCTTTAGCTTTGGTCACATGCATCATGTGTGTTGATAGATCTCAAATTATATTCTGCAGTTTTCATTGACTCACTGAAGTGGACAGCACATGGTCGATATTGATTTAATTTTGTGGTTGCATTTAAGTGATTAAAAGGACAGCTAATCTAAAATTGAAAATTCTGTCATCAGTGATTCATGAACCCTCATGTTGCTTCAAACTCCTGTGACTTTCTTTCTTCTGTGGAACACAAAGGGAGACGTTCGGCAGAATGACAGTCTGTATGGAAAAAGATTCAATGAGAGCGAATGGCGATATCTTCTATTGTTTCCACAGAAGAATAAAAGTCAAATAGGTTTGGAACAACTTGAGTAAATAATGAAAGAATTTAAATTTTTGAGTGAACTATCCCTTTAAATTTATTTAATCCCTGCATAAGTGCAGTGGACCTATATTAGACAGCATTTTTGGGCATCATATGCATTTGCAGTATTTAAGAGCACCAATTTAGCTGACTCAGAACACACCTATGAAGTCCAAAAATGCTGCACATGCCTGTGAGTTTTGAGACACCTGTGTCGTCCAAGCAAGTTCCATTACAAATGGTGCGCAAGGACAAATGCACCAGGTTTTCAGTTAGTTGCAACATTAGTTTTGATTTGTGCTTTTTTTCTTTTAATGCTATCCTGGCTTAACTGTATAAATCTTGTGAGATTATGAAATTCCAGTGAAGGTTATTTTGTAAATGATCATTTCATGTAATTTAATATTCTAAATCCCTTCTCATCATAACATGCCTATTATCAGAGCACTTTTGGGTTCAGTGCGGGGTCGATTTACTGTGATTTAGACAAAATGCTGTAAAAGTTGATTGTTGTTTTTGTGTTTATATATGGGATTCACATTGGTTGGTTTTGTAATGTTGCATGCATCATGCAGTATGAGCTGTGAGATGAGTCTGATTTCAGATTTGACTGTAATTACATATACTATTTTCAAATGGTTAAACTCCTCTAATGCTGAATGATAATCATTTCAAATCTAGTTCCTTTCATTTCTATTTGATTGGCAGTTACCCACTTTAAACGTGTATAATTTTGTCAATGACGGCTGTCGCTGAGAAGAGCTGCTCAGGCCCATTAGGGGGCCCCTGTGCTTTTATGCACTACATGAGTGGCCCTCATGGGGGTCATCAGTCAACAGGCGCTCCACACTCCACAGAGAGAAGTGCGTGTGCGGCGTGTTGGTAACAGCCTGGGAAAATGAAATGAGGGGCTCTCTGTGGTGGTGTAACCTTTCTGACTGATTTCATCATGCGGCTCATGTTGTTCTTACACAACGTGATTGTAAAGCTGTTTTAAACCTCTCCGAGAACGTCACTCTGAGCTTTTACCGCTGGGGGCGGGGGTTTGGAAAAGATTGGATTTTTATCAGCTTGTGCGATTATATTTTTCTCTGTGGCTGAGTGGAAATGCTGAGTGGTGTTTGGTTTGGTTGTTAATGGGGAGAAGTGTGCAGGTTGGCCATAGAGCCGCTTTTAGATTGCGCTCACGATTGTAAATGATTGTATGCTGCTTCTGTACGAAAGAGACCAGTAGAACAGTGCAGGACGTTTATCACACTGTGATGCCCAAAAATGTATCTCATAGTACTTCAACAAATCATCTATTGTTAGATAAAACTGAATACGTATTTCTATAGAAATGCTGTCTTGTGTTCTTAAGGTTATTGCACACGGAGTCCAGAATTTTCATACGAATTTTTGCACATTATAAAATAAATACGACCTCATGTTGGGTCAATCACATTTACACACTGCCTCTGAAACTTTCGTCTGTCATAAAAAATATTCAGACGAGGTTCGATTTTCTGCATTTTTGCATCTGTAGCAAGCAGTTTGATAGGAAAGGATGATGACTCCGTGTGCAAGGACCTTTAGTCATGTTTCTTAGTTTAAGTATTTTGACCTAATGACCAAAACTTATTAGAGGAAACATTTAAACAATAATTTAAAAAAGCATTCATTTATTTGTTTATTTATTGCAAAACAATATGATAATAAGACAAATATATATTGAATTTTGTATAAATACATTCATTTTTACTCTTATTATTAAAAAATGTTTTTGAACAAATAAACTGTCACACAACAAATGTATACAACTGGATTCATTTTCAATAGAAATATTATCTTGTTTACATGATAATGTCTCCTAGTTTAAGCATTTGGAATGACCTGAACTTTTTAGAGGAAACAGTTAAATAAGAATTAGATTTTTTTATTTATTTATTTAATAATAATAATAATAATAATAATGTTACTTGTCTATTACATAAATACATATATTAAAATATTTGTGCTAGTTTAAGTATTTTTAATGATCTAAACTCTATATATATATAAGAATTAGACAAAAACATTTATGTTTCATAATAACCCAAATAATATTATAATAATAGAAAAAGTATGTAAATAATTACATAATAAAGTACATAAAGTAACAGTTGTGCAATGCTACTTGTGAATGCACCTTTGATGTTTAGTCTGATTTTTGTTGCTTTTTGTTTGTAGATGTGACACATTGATTAACAAGACAAATTAAAATTGGAACTTAATTTCAAGAGGGTTTATCAACCCCTGACATAATAGTTGGATGTTTTGAGGCTAGATGAGGCTGCAGTGGAGGTAATTAATTTCAGGAGATGCATCATCTGAATTTCTCCAGGCAGTTGTAACAAAACACAATTTACATGCATGACATTCTCATACCCTTTTTTCATGTGGCATACTCCATGTCAAAGCGAGAAAAACAGCACTAAATCTAGACAGAGCTGGAGATGAGATAGTGAAAGTGAGACGACACAGCGTCTTGAGTGCTCGATCTTTCTGTTTTATTTTTCCTTTGCTTGTCCTTGACACCTTGCATTCTGTCTACCCTTGTCTACTAATGACACTTTGTTGCATTAAATGTTGGGATGTCAATGCAGTTAAATACAAAGTAGTGCTGGGTACTGCCAATTATTTTATAGGCAGGATTTTTCATGGATCAGAAATGGTCTTTGATGTAGCCGATGACACAACCAAAGTGGTTGATTACATATTTTAAGTTAGTAGTTATTAACAGAATTACTTATTTTACATACAGCATATAAGGGATTTTTCTTTTGATTGTCTAAGTATCTGGAGTCTAGTGAATTTGACTGAATTTTAAACTTCAAAGTGTTATGCAAGACAGTCTAAAAGGGATAATTCACACCAAAATGAAAATTCTGGCATTAATTACTCACCCTCATGTTGTTCTAAACCTGTGAGACCTTTGTTCATCTTCTGAACACAAATTAAGATATTTTTGATGAAATCCAAGAGCTCTCTGACAGCAAGGGAACTACCAAGGTCAAGGACCAGAAACGTAGTAAGGACATTGTTAAAATAGTCCACGTGAAATTATTGGTTCTACCTTAATTTTACGAAGCTACTGTCACAACTCCGGGGAGCAAGGCGCGAGGAGACGAGGAGTACAAACAAATCTTCCTTTTATTGAAGTGATCACACAGGGAAACATGGAGCACGAGGGTAAGACAAACAATACCGGACATCAGACACGGGGAAAACCAAGGCTTAAGAATACTGGGGAAAAAACGAGGAGAACTGAAACAGGTGAGGAGAAATCAAACACAGCTGGGAGGAATGATAATCGAAGAACATACTGGGAACGGGGAACAGGAAAAAACATATATGGACATAGGAGGGAGGGAAACACAAGACATGGGGACACAGGTCTGACAGCTACGAGTATACTTTTTTTGCACAAAGAAAACAAAAATAATGACTTTGTTCAACGATTTCTTCTTTCCGGGTCAGTCCACCATCATTCACGAGAGTACCATGACGCATGAGCAATTAATGACAGAATTTTCATTTTTGGGGTTAAAATTAATTGAAGGTTAAATTAACTGATTTGTATACAACCACTTAAAGGTGCTGTATGTAGGATTTTGACTCTACTAAAGCATAAAAATACCATAATATGCTTGCAGATATTTAAGAAACATGCTAAGTTAACATACTTGTTTATCTGAAAAACAATGCTACAGTCAGTTATTCTCCTTTGAAAATGTGCATTCCGGCCCGGAATGTCTGTGTTTGTTATGGTTTGTGAAACCCGCCCACTACCAGTTTACCCAATTGTATTTCAGCACCCCGGGTTGCCAGTTGGCGGAAAACACAGCATATTTAATTTCATTCATCGTCATGTGCGCTCGTTCCTGTTGGTGTCGTTAATCTGGCAACCTGCCTGTGCATCAAGTCTGAGGAGGAGGGGCCGGTGAAAAAAACCCTCTCCAATATTTTGAATTTGGACTGCAATCCTACATACAGCACCTTTAAATTACACTCAATGAAAGTTTGTAACCATAAAGTTACAATTACATAATAATATTTCTACTCCAATCCGTTTTTTTAATATAAACATTTAAATGGTGACTGCAGAAAAACTTGACGGATTTATATAAACATAAATTAAACATTGAAGGAAAGTAAAAATTGTAATTAATATGTTATATGGTGCATATATTTACCGAAATGCTCTTTTCTAGAGTTCATTTTTTCTAGCTGACTAATGTGACGTTACGTGACATTGTTTACAAGCTGTTATATTGATGTCTTAGCGTGGTTTAAACACTGATTGAGCGATTACATGGATACGGATTTCGGTAAGTTGTACTTTTACTTTTAACTTGCCTTCGGATGTTCATTTATGTTTATTTTCTCCTGAAACTGGTATTAATGCGGAAGCGATGATCAGTTCACGTGCGCTTTGCACTGTTGCTTCTCTTGAACTGAGGCTCTACAGCAATCTATCACTCACATTAAACCGTGCCAAAATGGCATTTATTGTTTGAATACTGTAATACAATGGACTGAAAAAAATCTGATACTTTGTCTAACAAAGCACAAAGCTTATTGTGATTTATTTGATGGGAGGTGCGCTACAATGTTCCGTTCATTAACTGAAAACAGGCTAGACTAGTCGATTCAATATTGTTTCATAAAAATGAGAATTGATTAAAATCGGGAAATCAATATTTTTTACCCAGCCCTAAGCAGCAGCTTAGCAGATCTTTTCTGACAAGACCAAATTTAACATTGCCATGTATATTACCATTAGGGTTGTAACGATATACCGGTATGACGATATACCACAATATAAAGACGTACGATTATCATACTGTGTACATTTGCTTCTCTACGGTATTGGGAGAAAATAAAAGACGCAGAATCTCACCTGCACCTATAGGCAACAACTTTACACTTAACTGTTCTCTTGCTCCACCCACACATACAGCGGAGACAACATCAGAGACAGATGTCCGTTTATGAGTTATCTTCTAATGCTCTAGTCCCACGTTGAAATGTAAATTAAAATTGGAAGTATGGAATAACGTTACTTTGAACATAGAAAAGACGAACGCTTATTTGTCCTCGAGGATAGACAGTTTGCAAAAACTGTGGTTGAAAAGCGGCTGCAAAAAGAGGAAACACATCGAACATATTACCTATATTTTAGAACACCATCCCTCCGTGCAGATACAGTTATGTCCCATTTATAACTTAAGGTTAAAGCCTTATGATTTCTGTGATGTGGAGTGAATCCCAGAATCCAGTCATGACAATGAATTTACAATGCATGTCACATAAAATGCGCGATTTTTATGTATTGATGAGAGCGGTCAAATCACGACATGGTCTAGTGTCTGTGATTATTAAAGAGCAAAGTTTAGAAAAACAATGCTATATAAAAATATAAGTTTTTGTCTCTCTGTGAATGAGCGGCGTTGTGTCGCAGGGCTCCAGACAAAAAAATCGAGTAAGGAGCCATTGGCTCCTATAAGAGAAAAACTTAGGTGCCAAATTATTTTTTTAGGTGCCGCAGAATAAAAGTGTTTTATTTTATTATTATCATTTTATTTTTTTCCCTACATTTTAACATTTCAATAATTCTGTCATGTGTTTGTCTCATCTTTTCTTGAAACTTTATCAGCATTTTAATCCATCTTGTAGATGATCAGGTCGACCTGGGAACTAAGGTTCACTTAAAGGGAACTAAATGTCTTTTCCAACTTGAAATATACAGTCACAAAGAATTGTTCATTACACAGAATCTGTACCAATATCATGGACCATAAGCATCACTTGGCCACTGAATGTAGCGGGCTCCTCCTCAGTGCATCCTATAAATGTTGTCATGTCTTTCACACATTCAGTCTGTTTTTCTTCATTAGTAAAATCCACAATTTTATAGGAGGAGTTGAATCATGTAGACAGCAGATTAAGTCCAAATATTAATATGCAATAGCGCATAAATATAGCTAAATGCTCCTCTTTATAGTTATTTTTCTAGCTAACTGATGAGCTTATGGACACTGAGTGGTTATTCTGAGGTAAATGTATTATTACAATGCAATGTTTACAGCTTTACACGTTTTCCTCAGTTTGAAACACTGAATGAGCTTTTACATGAGACATTTCAGTAAGTTGTCACTGTAGGCTCTACTTATAAAATAGCCTACCTTTTGATGTTAAATCATGTTCATTTCGTACTATAGTAGTACATAGAACGATATAATGGGTTCACTTGCTGCTTTAACAGAGGCGCTAAAGAGATCGTGCCTGCCGCATTAAGCCTGTGTTATACTTTCCGTGCGCAATCCGGTCGCATACACGGACTACTTGTATTTATACTACCGAAAGTGTATACTGGAGGTCCGCATTAAAGAGCGCCAAAACCGTATTGTTTGAATTTCGTTATGAATTTGCCATCATTTTAAAGCTTATATTTTGTTTATTAAAAAGTAACAAAGCACAAAGCTTTTTGCGATTACTGGATGGCAAGTGCGCTTCAAATAACCAACATGAAGTCCACACATTAACAGAACACAGCATATAGACTAAGATCTCGATAAGAAGAAGCCATATTAGTAATGATTATAAATGAGAATTGTTGACAATATTGCCAGTATCCACAGAGCTGACAGCTTTACCTGTTGAAGTTTGTTCAAGTTGTGCACGAAATAGACACGGCTTTTCTGCACTTGCACGTCTCCATCATTTCAATCTCTCTCGCGCTGCACAACTTCAGCTGCGTTTAGCAGACTGTGTGCGTCAGCGCTGCTGTGCGGCAGAGACGAGGACTGTTTGAAACTCTTTTTCCACTAAAACTTTGATGCGTATCGTCTTTTAATTTTAAGTTTAATACGTGAACAAAGCAAAAGATGTGATCGCAAAACAATCAGGAAAAAAGTCCTTACATGCAAATTTTTATGTCATAACTATATAGTCGCCAGTGGCGACCTCAGCAAAAACTTCACTTGCAAATTAATATTTTTGGTCGCAAATGCAACCGTTTTAGTCGCAGTCTGGAGCCCTGTGTCGTGTACTACATACTCAAGTATGCGCGCTGGTGCCGCTCATAGTGTTAACAGCGCCTGCTGTCTCACTATCTGAGGACAAACACTGAGAGCCTCACTAACACTGAGAGAACAATTAATAATCCTTTCATCATTTTATTTGAGAAAACCACTGTCAAATACACTGACACTCAAAGCTCTTCACTACAACCCGTCAAAATAAAAGTCCGCTTTTTAACTCGAAGAAATTGACAGAAATTAGGACTGTACTATAATGTAGCCTACTTCTAAAATAATAATAATCATTTACAGAAACATTTAAGGAATATAATTTCTCCTTATTTTTATTTAGTAAATCTCTGTTGTGCAGTCCTTTACGAAAACATAAAAGGATAAAAGTTATTTTCATTTGATTACATTTTAAAACATTAATTAAATTGTTTAAGCTTTATGCATTAATTTCATTACCACCATTTTTGATATTATATTTGCATTATATCATAAAAGTACAGAATCCAGAAAAATTAAGTCAAACCAGAATTTATGAATTGTTATGAATTATTAATGATGAATATAAGTTGTTAAACTAATATATAATCAATGATGAAATTTACTTGATTGTTTTTGATGAATGAAAACATCAAATAAACGAATAAACATGCTTCCAAACATTTGTTCAACCAAAAAAAAAACTATTTTGATTGTTTAATACCGTATACCGTGATACCGTGAAACCGTGATATTTTCTGAGACGATTATCATACCGTGAAAATCTCATACCGTTACAACCCTAATTACCATGCTAAACTTTCTGAGAGTTATCATGAGAGAAATGCATTTTCAGCCATAACAACGGATGATCTGTCCTTTTGGTGGTATCGCTGTCATGTGCTCTGTGTCCAATTTTGTCAGTCTAGAATCATTTATGGTCATATTTGAGCATGAAGCAATTCTCCATTTTGTCCAGGGAAGAGTTTTAATACAGGGGCCGTTTCAGAAACAATGGGAGCCACCTCTTCACCAGACATGTAATTGAACCAGAGTTTTGAGAGCTAAATTGCTTTGGTTATATTCATGAAGTAATAATAGTGTTCTCATAGTTTGTCTTGACATGCTTGCTTTGCAGAGAAGTATGGGAGGGTTGAAGACAGCATGGAGAATGAACTTGGGTCTTCCCCATTGTCGGCTATGTCTATTTGAAGCTCCACATCAGTCTTCTCACACAGGGCTGTGTTGTGTAAGATGTGTCCTCATAGCGCTCATCATCTCTCTTCTGTTGAGCCTGGGGTGGATCATGTTTTTACCACAGCTTTCTAGCTTGGGCTTTTGGTTTGTGTTTCACTAAAGGACACCAGAGATGGTGTGACTCCACTGTATGTGGTTTGGATGCTGATCATAAGCCCTAGGAGCTTTAGCCATTTGTATCTAATAGGGAATATACAGAAAATGAGTAGAGGTCGACCGACAGTGGATTTTACCGATACTGATAGCTAGGTTGGACCACACTGGCCGATACCGATTAATCAACCGATACTTTTTAAAATGGATACAGAACGAAAAATAAAATAGAGCTTTGCTATTTAAAAAAAAAGCAGTAACAGTACTGAACCATACTTTGTAAATGAATACAAATTTAGTATTTTTTTTATTAATTATTATATTGATCATTAAAGTTATTTCATAGTTTACTAATGTTAAAGAATAAACTTTAAAATTTCAAAATGAAGCCTATTAGTAATAGTACATGTTGAAATGAAATGAACACTCTAACAAGGAATACTACTTCTACAGCTTTCATTAATATTACAAATGGACTCTTATTGTTAAGTATTACCATTTAATTTCAACAGTCATGCTTAAAGATGGCCATCTTGAAATACCTACACAAGGCCATATTAAAATTACATGCACAGGTTATTGATATTGTATGTGTACTCTCACACTTTATTTGCTGCTATTTTAGAACACTGCATTATTATCTAATCAAAATATAAAAAAAATGCAAGTGACACACTGTGCAAAAGCGAAGCGCTGCGTCTGGAGAAGTCACAGGTATCGGACGCGTCACGTTCAATTCAAGCAACGGTCCAAAACGGTTTATTTAATCACCAAACGGACATAAGTTTGCTTCAAGAGTCATAAATGAGTTTGAAGTTCGGTGTTTTTGTATTACAGCTCTCTATATGAAGCATACAGAATGTATTAAAGCCACGGAAAGACAAACGTTTTGCTGAAAAATGCACACATAATTTATCGCCTAGGGTGAAGATCATTGTTAATGTACCTGTATTTAAATGCCAGGACTGTACTGTACTGTATAATGACCATTCTCAACCACTCATGAAAACTATCGGCATTTTAAATTGCCGATGTACCTCTAAAAATAGTGGTGCCGATTGCTGTTCATCCACAGTCAAAATGACTGTCTGTCTGTCCACTTGAGTAGAATCTACCTAAATGTGTTATGTTCGCGCGATTCGTTGCTTCACCTCTAGAAGAAGTTAGTATAAGGTTTTTTGTATGTTAACCAAATCTAATAACAAAGACTATAGAAATACATTTGTGCTAGAAGAAGTTAGTATAAGGTTTTTTGTATGAAATTACATTGACGAGAGTGATGTAGAAGACTGCAGTTACACTTGTGTACCGGAGAGAAAACAGATTTCTAATTTTGTAGATTTGTTTTGTAATCACAGTTTATTTTGAGAACAGTATTTGAGTGTTATTTAATAAACATTTAATTATATTTTTGACAATTTTTTTCTCAAACATATCTACTGTAGTTATTCTGTTTGATTATCAAATGTATTCTACCTATTATAAATTTGTAATTCATAATTATTTGACTTTATATTTAAAAATTATTAGCTAGTTAGCTAGCAATTTTTTTTTGATTATATTCTTTTTTTAATTTTACCCCACCCACTGCCTGTTCATTTGTGCCTGTAAATATTTAAAGCAAATTGTTTTTCAGAAAATCTAATAACATGAAAACTCTGGACATTTTTCATACTTGGTTTATAATTAATGTCATTGTCACTAAAACTATGATAACTTTTCTGAACACATTTAACTTTTGTTTCACAGAAAAAAATGTACACAATCCTTAAGGGGGGCGTCTTCCCCCACTCTACCCTACTTATGAATGGGAGAAACGGCAGCGTGCAATATGGAATAGTGGAATAGTCTCACCTTCTAAATGAAAGAGCCATTCGCTGATTGGTAAGTCATTGGGTCACTGCAGCGGCCGTTAGAAGCTCTGGTTCCCATAGAAACCTGCGGAGGATTTCAGGAATTTCAGGATTCCCCCATTCATTTAGATAGGACTTGGTCTTGTTTGAGCTGCCCGGAGGCATTGCAAATATGGCCGCCGAGTGAACAGACTTTCCTTTAAGGGACTTTGCTAATAATGTTAGCAAGTTCCACGACGAATGCGGCTAAAGTTAACAATCTCTCAGAGAACAGCTCATCATGGGGCGGGGTGATCAGAGCTCATTAGCATTTAAAGGGACATGCACTGAAATGGGTCGCTGTGAGCAGAGCTGTTTTTGACAAGGTAAAAAGGTGTTGTTTTACACTAACATTGATCAATTTGAACCAAAGTATGTTATAGACTTTTCATGAAGACCCTAAAGCAGGGGTCACCAAGTTCGGTCCTGGAGGGCCAGTGTCCTGCAGAGTTTAGCTCCAACCCTAATACACCAAAGTCTTACTAGGTATACTTCAAACTTCCAGGCAGGTGTGTTGAGGCAAGTTGGAGCTAAACTCATCCAGGAGTTTGATGACCCCTGCCCTAAAGAATCATACCAACTTGTGGAAAATGTCCCCTTTAACAGTAGTTAACTACAATAGTTAACATAACTAACAACAAACTACTACTAAAACTATTACTAGTACTGCGTTTATTAATCCTAGTTAATTTCAACATTTACTAATAATACATTTTTACAATCAAAAGTTGTACCTGTTAACATTACTTAATGCATTGTGAATTAACATGGGCAAACAATGAATAATTGTATTTTTATTAACTAACATAAATGCTGTGAAAATATATTGCTCATTATTACTTTATAGCTAACACATTAACTAATTATGTAAACAAATGACCGTATTGTTAAAGTGTTACTGATTTTTCCTTATCATTTAATTAATTGAATTTTTTTTTTTTTTAAATGTATTGATATCTGTTGAGATTGGATATTTAATTCTGCATGTCTTCTTCACCTGTTTTACATTGCTTTTTGCTGTCTAATGTTCACTTAAAAGTTAGTCTGAATATTTGAATTATCCTGTTAAATGTAATCTTTAGCAAATCTCAAAATAAACAGGCCTATCCATTTTTTTATTCTGTACATTTATAATGCCTAAATTCAAATTTTAAAAGATTGGTATTAGGTTTTTGGAGTTTTCTTTAAAATTTCTGTACACATTAATATATATTCACATATCAACAATTACCCAAAAGTGCAGAGCAGAAAAAATGACCAAAAATAGCCCTACTATCTAGTGCAAAAAAGTCTTCATTTGAGGGTTCTCACGGCACCTGGAGTGATTTTCTAGGGAGCTGAATGTAGATGCAGTGAGCTCAATGAGGGGCAATGTTGAATGTGTCATACTGCTGGAGGTGTAGATGCAACCCGCTGAGACTGCCTTTCTAATGACTCTCTCACTATCACTGCGTTGACATGGTAGCCTGTGTCACTTCAGGGGGTGCGACCTCCCCACTCAATCCATATTCTTTTTCCCATGAGCAGATGCTGGTGGCTTGAAGACCCTCATGTTCACTGCAGGTGAGGTATGGCCAAAATGGCTGCCATCATCAGATCACGGCACAGTATATGTTGTACCAAATTTCAAAGCAAGTCTCCTGTTTGATTATTGCAGAAATAGAGAAAATGAGGCTGTAGGGTCAGCATGACATTCAGTCTTCTTTGCACAGTTTTCTTAAAGATTGTTTTTTATTTAGATGAAAAGTTATTCTGATACCGAAAGGCTAACAATTATTTTCATGTTATGGCTAATAACTGATAAATGTCAGCTATTAAAATTTACACTATTTTGTTTAAATACCAGAACAATTTAGACATTACAACATTGTAATGTGCACACACAGTACAGTATGAAAAATTAAGATTTGCGAAAGAGTTAACTGTTAAATTTATCATACTGTATATTAAAGGACCCAAAGGTCACCCAAAAAGGTCACCCACTTGCCAATAGATCACCAGTGGATCATCTGCAGTGAATGGGTGCCATCAGAATGAGAGTTAGAACAGTTACACAAACAATTCAAGCCTTGTGAAGAGAGAACTTTTGTAAGAAACAAGTCCATTATTAAAGCGTTTTAACTTAAATCATTGCTTCTGGCCAAAAAAAACAGTCCATAATCCATAATAACTATTCCTGCAGTGAGAAAGTCCATCACCTGCTGTCTCCTCACATTAAAATTAATATCTTTTTTCATGTAAATGGTGCTTGATCTGTGCATATTTCTCTCCTGATTCAGATGAGAATTATTTTTCACTGTAAAAAGCAATATATGGATAGAGGACTCGTTTGAAGTTAAAAACGTCTTGGATTTGTTTCTTACAAACACGCAGATTTTCATTTCGTCGATTTCTTGTGGATTATTGTGATGTTTTTATCAGCTGTTTAAACTTATACTGATGGTACCCATTCACTGCAGATGATCTATTGGTGAGCAAGTGATGTAATGCATATTTTCTCCAAATTTATTCAGATATTAACTATTTGTGTTTTTTTAAAGATTAGTTTTAATGAATATTCAAAGGAGCTTTGTGTAAGGCCCTTTCCTTCTAAAGACTGCCAAACCGCTAAGAATGAATTGATGTGTCCTTTTGCCTGAGACAAACTGTGTAATTCCCTCATGATAAAGCCTTATTAACAAACCCAGTTTGTCAGAATGAGCTAACTCAGCGCATGACTCGTCAGTTTGATGAGGCATTCATGAAGAAAAGATGACGTCACTGGAGACCAAAAGATCACATGTGTTCCCTGCTGTGAGTATCGCTGATGGCATTATGTGTGAAGTTAATTGTGTTAATTTCTCTCCTTATGCAGTTATTAAGCCGAATCAGAGCGCAGTCAGCTGTTCGCCGGTGTACTTTCTGCTACAGCGAGCGTTTTATTAGAGTTTTTTTCCCTTCCTCTCCTTCACATGCACACTGGATGGTGGGCTCCTCTGTGAAGCCAGTGAAGGTCAACGCTCATTTAACTGTGTGTGCACCGCTTCGGTCGGCGGCGTCTTGCTAATGGGCCAAATGCAAGAAGATAGGAAAATTACACACAGGAAATATTTGCACTTTAATGATTTTTTTTTCTCATTCTGTGCATGAGCAGAGTATTGATTCAGTGCAGGTGGGAAGTATGAACTCACAGAAACAGCAAACATTGACTGGATCGCTTTAGACAAAATCAATCTGTGTAATATGACAAGAAAATGAGCAATGTGGCAGATATGCCATGGAGTGAACGCAAAATGAAGCTGATATGATTTCCTTTTTAAATGTTACCAGCTACACAGTTGGACGCCAGGGCATGATTCCATTGATTTTTTTTTCTTCTTCCCGCTTTAATTCATTAATGTCAATATGAAATCAAAATTGAGTCCTCTTTTTCTATCAAAATGTATTAATTTGCTTGTCCATTTTATTTTAGCAATAGTGGTTAATATTAAATATGTCACTTCACTTGGTAATTTCTCCTTTTTTAATTTTTGCTATCATAACTCTCACTTTAAGTTAAATGGATTCTTCAGCAAATCTCAAAATTATCTTTGTTTCATGGGCATTTTAACGAAGTTGTTTTCCCAATTTTTATTGTTTTTTTTTTTTACATTACATTTTTTTACCATATGGAAAAAAAAAAGTTTTCACATTGACCATAGCTTGAAAATAATTATCGACTTATCTGTATCAGCTTATCTTTGCAGCTGTATGTTTTTTTTGTTTTTTTGTTTTTTATCACTTCATGCATTTTTTGGGAATCAAATTTTCCTATTCATTGTTAAATCCATGCCCAACGGTTACATGAATGATAAATTTGCTAAATTAAAAGTCCTGCCCTACGTTTTTTTTTGTCACATCTATCCCTTTTCACTCAGAAATATGTCACATTGTGGAAGCACAATGAGCTGTGAATGACAATTTACCGCGACTTAAGATAAAAACAAGCTCAAAGGAAGTAAAACCCCCTGAACTGTCTGTCATGTCAGTTTAATTCTGTCCTGAAACAGCGTGATAAGGTTGTGTCCTTGGGAACTTCATTGCTTTCTGAAAGAACCATCTTGCTGTTCAAGTCACTGATTGTAATGAACGTGGATGCTGTTGCCATTGGACACATTTGTATAGGGCTTGTAATCAGCATCGTAGCAACTGTGATGGTATGAATATTGTTGGAAGAGATTAGT
Source organism: Schizothorax lantsangensis (assembly GCA_027422415.1). NCBI lineage: Eukaryota > Metazoa > Chordata > Actinopteri > Cypriniformes > Cyprinidae > Schizothorax > Schizothorax lantsangensis. The sequence goes on along the minus strand of CM049860.1, from coordinate 20,589,676 downwards.
GCAATTGGAGGCAAATGACAGCAGCTGAACAAACACCTATACTCAGATAGTGCCTGTCAGAATGACCAACAATCTCAATGCACACATCACCTCCCTTCACCCCGCCAACACATGTGATGCCCAGGAGAAAATAAAAAAAATCCATGTGAATGGCTGTACCGAGCAATACCGAACGTGCACTAGGCACCTTTAAATATAAAAGGCATATCAAAGTGACAGATATAGATTTTTGGTGATGTGATTGTGCAGTAAGGCTGTCTATTGGATTGTTGAAATGACCTGATGACCTAAAGCCTGTTCTCTTATGTCAACTTTTACTACTGAATTATGTGCAAAATACATTGAAACACTTTTTGTGATGCAAAAAGTGCAATATATGCAATATAATTTATCATAAAACTGGTGAAATATCATGCATATCAGTACAGGAAATACTTGCTTGTGGTGTGCATCACCAAACATCTAAAGTGTTAGTAGTACTGCTGTCTGAGGGACCAATGTGAAATGGAGGCATGGAGCAGACAATAAATAACCATGATCTGTTGTGTTGCATGAGCCTGTTTTTCTGCAAGCAAGCAAAAGAAAGAGACAGCAAGAAGTCTGAAAGTGCTGGCTGGCGCAGAGCTGTGGAAGGTGTGCATGAGGCGATGGCAGCGTGCCGGGCAGGAAGAGGAGATGAACTTGGCAGACCAGAGGAGTTACTGGAGAGAAGTGTAGATATGCAGAGGGATGAGTGCCGCTAGTTGGGAAGGACAGTGAAAAATGAAGGATCAGGTGAAATGAAAATGGATTTAGCTCTTGATCTGGGGTCTGCATTTTACCATCACACTTACACTTACACACTTACTATATGCATATATGTGTCTCTGTGTGTGTATGCGATGTTTTATATATATATTAGTGGTGTAAATTAATGTGAACACATGCAGTTACATTTTTTTTTCAGTTTAACGCATTAAAATTCTTCAATGCAATTAACGCAGGGGTGGATCTAGGGTTGCTTCTATTTCTTTTTTTCTTGACAAGAAATGCATTTATTTAGACACAGAACAACTTTACGACCATATCAAACGGGAGACTTCAGACGTGTACACTCAGCGAGTTTCCTCGAAAACAGTCGGTTATTTCGTACGTGTACGTAAACGTAAACAGTTGAGAAAGAAATCGGATGTGTGTCAGTATCCGTGATTGGAGTCTTAAAGTGACATTGCCTAATTTACTAGCTGCTGCCTGCCGTTGTCCTTAATGTTAATCTAGAAAAAAAAGAAAAGAAAAAAATAGATACATACAGTCAAGAAAATGCAATGTTATTTTACATTTGATTATTTAGTTTCTATACTTGAACACCTACAAACCTAAAAACCTAAAGCATCGTTTAATTTGTATCTTTGTTCTATTTTTTTTATTTGTGCTACTGCTTGTGTATGTATGTGTATATATATAATTTTTTACATTTTATATTATTTAGTTATTTATTTATTTTATTTATTTATTAAAGAAATTTGTAGTTTTCGTACTAAATTGATCCAAAGTCACAGTAAAAACATATGTGATGCGATCTGGGAAAACCCGTCGGATGTCGCGCTGGGACGTTTTCAGGAAATTCGAAAAATAGGTCGAATGTCATTTTTTTGGTCAAAATTAGGTTTTCATTAAATTATTATTCTATGACATCTTGTCTATCATCTCTGAAAATATCTTGGTAAAATTCACTTGTTTAGTGCAGAAAATAGCGATTTATTGCAGCAAGCAGAAAAGACTGTCTTTCTCTTGTGAAGGTGCTTTCTCTTAACACCACAAAAACACTTAACCTATCCTATCAAAATAAACCACGTAACATATAATAAAGGTGTATCAATGCACATTTCCCGCCAGTCCTGTGTAAACTAGGGACACAAAGTTTATTTATTTATTTATTAATTTTAATATTGTGAGATGGCGGAGCGCAAGAAAACAAGTAGCTGCTCAATTAAACGATCTTGCTGGTCTCAGTCTGCTCAATCTTGGCATTGTCAGTGCCCTAAAACAATGTTATAATGGACTATTTTACATCCAGAGATGAAGGATCGGATGATGAAGTTACTAAAGAGGAGTCCGATGACAGTCTGTATATGCACAGGTGCGCGAACAGTTGCGTTGCGCTCACTTTTCTGAGGTAGGCCTACACTATTCGTGCTATCTAAACAAACAAGGGGTGATCAAAAGTTCAGAGACTTTGCCCGTGATAAACAACGGAAAACTGTCCTCTTCAGGGTAACGTTAGTCTGTTTGTGTAATGATGCAGTATAGCGCTCCTTACAGACAGCTCTCGTTAAACCCGTGAAGTGAAAGTGAAACCCGTCTCACTTTAAATCTGTTTTTCTCAAAATTACATTCCTGAAAATCATAGCTATCAGCCATACTTTGACTAAATTCATCAAAGAATCCTAGTTATTTAAATTTTAATCATATTTAACAATATAACAATTTGTTTTTACTGTATTTATTTATCAAATAAATGCAGCCTTGGTGAGCATAAGAGATTTTCAAAAAACATTAAGAAATATTACTGCCCCTTTTGAATGGTAGTGAATATATAATATAATATAAAATTTGTACTTACTGTATATATTTATTTAATATCATATCCATTTTTTTGTGTAGCCTATTTATTTTGTGTACTATGTATTTATTTATTTATTTTTCTCTGATCTGGCTCATCTGCTAAATGTGCTTCAGCAGTAGTGCAGCCCACCGCTACACTCTGATGCTCCCGGCTCTGTAAGGCCAGGCAGACTCGCGTGGCCTAGATATGAACTCATGGCTGAATTAGTGCTATTGTTACGTAAGGGAGGAGGAATTAAAAGCTGGTTGTTTCATCTCGGCCCAACCTTGGACTAGGGCAATACCAAGACCTATGAGTCCCTTCAGGGAAATAAAAAGCACACGCTGTGAAGGAACATTGTTCCTGTTTTATCTCTATTATGTGTGTAATAATCCCTGTATGTTGAATTTACATTTACTCAGGACTGCCTGGGATTTAAAGGTCTTTTGGATATTTTTGAGATGATGTGCTTCACTGTGGTGTTTACAGTGAAAACATTTTCCTTGGAGCATGACTAGCTAAATAAGACTGGACATGATATTCTCATCCGTGGTGCTGTCAGCATAATATTTATGCTCTCTCTTTCTCTCCATCCCTCCCTCTTTCCCTCTCTGCTTATATTGTTTCACTCTTGATTTCAGTCCCTAGTTTTCTCATAGCGTGTATCAGTATGTCATGAGCACGATTTTGTGCACTAGCAAAGGCCTTGATCCACTAAACATGGGGACACTGATGACTTAATTACCTGCAGCATGATTACAAGGTCATGCATTAAAATGTAGCAGGTGTTTATTAAAGCTGCAGTCCGTAACTTTTTTGGTTAAAAATGATCCAAAATCAATTTTTGGGCTAGTACATAACCAGCCAGTGTCCAAAACGATCTCCTTACCTTAGCCCGATTCACAACGGTAAGCTTGTAATTCAATTTATCATTTTGATGGCGGATTGTAAACCGGAAAGGTCAATACGTCAATCATCAGTGACAACTGGAGTTTCAATAATAATAATTTGCATGGGTTGATGTTATATGAGCTAAGCAATGGTTAGATTTAATCACCGGTAGAGCGATCTATTGTAATGCTTTTTTTCTCAGTTGGTCAGAACAAAAGTGGGAGACATATTACTTACTTGTTCAGATGACCTATCTGGTGAAAATTCTTATACTTCCAAGACGTAGAATCTGTGATTCCAAAGTACAGTGAATATCCATACCAGTGGACACTCCTCAAAACATTAGATTCATCCAATATAAAAAGGTATTTCAGTATTTAAATCATTTTTAAGGGATAAGTCAAACATATGAATTATTATATTAATTTAAAAAATAAATATTACTGTCTAAATTGTTTAGATTTTTAGAAGGCACATTTACAACTCTATGTGTTTGCTGTGTAATAACATGGGTCGATATGCACAATTGGGCATTGATCTAAACATAAGATAGGCTTTTTGGAAATGCAAATTCATTCTCTGCCACGAGGTGGCGCTTTAAGAGCGGTCGCTGAAATAAAGCGGTCTGTTCCCCCGGTAACAGCTGTATACAAAGAAGCACCGGGCTCATAAACGCTGCTTCATCAGGCATTTTATAGGCAAGATTAAATGAAAATACCAACGATACGTTTCTAAGGACAGTCGGTTCCCTTCAGAGATACATTCACATAAAGACATCTGTGCCATGTTTTGACTTTAAAACGTGCAGCGCTCATATTTATTAAATGACATAATTGCCTTTTGAAGTTTAATCCAGCCATATTGCGAATCTTGCCTTTCCACCCCCAACTGTAAGACCTCTTGAAATTACAATTAAGACTTTTCTTATACCTTTTAACGTATTTAAAACTTTTTAAGGCCTTAACAACCCTGCCCTGTATTTAAGGTAGCCTGTCAGGCAGGGCGGTGATACATTTTGGTAGCCTGACTGGAAAACACAATAGCCCCGGGACGTCGGGCTAGCGATTTTGCGAGCCCTGGTACAGAAAGAGAGCAAAGAACATTTACGTTATCAAAGAACATTTTCACTGACAGTCTAGTTCAAGCACTCTCAAAAACTCCCATTAAATTCACTGAAGCTGTTTACAATGTGAAATTAATATCTTACAGATTCGTTTACACATTTGCACTTTGTTGTTTCTGACGAGAGAATTCGCCAGAGAGAGGTATTCAGTCAGCGAGCGAGTGAAGAAAACATGGCATTTTAGCGATGACTCATCTGAACACCTCTGATTGGTCATTGTATTCATAAGCTCAACAGAATCGTGTGTGATTGGTTATAATGCGCAGTGCTGTAAAACGCATCTGTCTCTGGCTCAGCACCAGCCAGCGAACGCAGATTTGAATTTAGCATTTGATGATAGACACGCAGAACGATCTAATCACGCCGGTGTGATTGTATCAAATATAGAAAATATTAATCTTTTGGAAGCTGCATTCAAAATCCACTTGGCTCAAAAATCTGAGGGGGCACGTGCCCCCTCACTTTGAATGGGCATGACGCCTCTGCATGTTTGAAACAACATGAAGGTGAGAAAATCATGATTTTTTTAAATTTTTCAATAGAATGACACTTGAAAAATCGCCCTATTATTTGGCAGGTTTCACAGAATTCGGTGTCCTGAAAAATTACACTTGTCTTTGACCATTTAGGCCCTCTAAATAATAAAAAAAAGAAGATTATTTTAGCCAATTTTGTGAGTGGGAAGCAGGAAAAAAAGTGTAAAAGTGCCATGTTCAGCTTATATCACTATGGTTAGTTTGTCATACAATAAGCAGTTTTGCTACTGATGACGGTCTCTTCGTAGGTCAGGGTACAGAAATAACAGGCGTAATTAAGTGTAGTGGAAATTTCAGAACAACTAACTAGTGTTGTCACGTTACCAACATTTCTGTATTCGGTACCAATACCAGTGAAAATCCACAGTCCTCTGTACCAATTTCGGTACCAAAGCAAAACACAAAAATATGCTAATTAAAAAACACATTATTTTTTATTAATAAAGTTAAACACCAATAGACTGTACAAAAATCAATGCCATTCTTTATGCTTATTTATAATTGTTTCAAGTTTTTCCACAAGTAATAAAAAAAAGTAAACAAGTTCCACCCAAAAGTTTTTGTCATATTTCTGCTGCCGCTGAAAAACAACTGTAAACTGTTGTCTGTTTTGGGGTTTGCTGGTGTGTTTCATGATCTTTTCTCAGCCTGCAGCTGTAAAAGGATAATATAATATACTTAAGTAAAGCAATGGGCTGAGTCTGACCAAATGCAACATTAGATCATTGACTCCAGCTAAAATATAATATTTCAGTAAATAAATGTTATAATAAATTAAGATAAGATTACTCACTGTAAGTTGAAGTTAGATAATAACATGAAGTCATGTTAATGAATTGTATCTTATTGTAAAGTCTATACAGGAGATAAAATTTGACTGTACTTTCATTTAATCCAAACTGTGTAGGCTACATATTTAATTTTAAAGGGCTTTTAAAACCTGCTTGTTATCCAGCCAAGAATAACAACTAACTAGCTAAAAAAACAAAAACAAAAACAGAACTGCTTTTCTGACGGACTGATATGACATAAACACTGTTAACCATTTGCACATTCTCTAACAGGCATATTTTAGATTCACAATTCATTTAAAAGCCTCTGGTGTGTAAAAATAGTAAATACCATCATGTCCTCCTGTTTTTTTTACCCTAATAAAAGTTATAGGCGCATTCAATAGTTAATAAAGAAACTTCATTCTATGCTCATTATATTAGCGTTTACGCTTATGCCAACGATTAACTCCACTATAACGGCAATGTTTATTTCAACTCCGACTTCAAATTAAAATATGAATAATATTCATCCGACATTAAATTGAAACTTACCTGCTTGAACTCTTTCATTTGATCCGGGTGTCGGTCTTTAAAGTGTTTTGTTAGTTTGATGTGTTTCCTCCTTTTGATGTCGGCACGTCTCAGTGCTTTTATGAAGAGAGCGCATCTGCGCAGCTTTCGGATAGCGCAGCAAGAACCGGGTCGACCGGGTACTCTGTACCACCGATACTTTAAAAAACCCGGTACCGTGACGTTTTTTTTTTTTTTTAGTACCGACTTGGTACCTAAGTACCGGGTCTTTTGACAACACTACAACTAGCATTGCTTACTGTACCTTTAAGAAGGTGATGGCATTTCCATCATATGAATCCAGTGAGCAGCTGATGCTGTCTGGGAGCGGATGTTTCAGTGCACTGGAGTGGTTTTGACAGTCCTAAAAATACCTGACACTGTTGCTAGTGCGCTTAATAAACTAAGCAGGAATGCACCTTCTGACTTGCTTATTGTTTATTTCACAGCAATTAAAATCGAATATTTATGCATCATTATTTAGGCTGTATTTCACCATAATGCATTGCAGCACAATCTCAGTGCTCTTTTTCTCGTCCTATCACAGGCGCAGACAGCTGACGGGTGATAGACAGCTACTGTGTGCTCGTATGAGCTGCGCTGCTGTCTGTGAAAATCACATCAAGGGCGTCGCCTCTGCGTCCAGATGCGTCAGTGGTGACATGCTCGGTCATGTATGATGGGGCAGAGCAGAACATTGTGGGGCTGTGAGGGTTGGACCGGGGGGTTGTGAGGAAAGAGTGCAGTCTGAGAGACGTTCTCCATCGGAGAATTACCAGTGTTCATTCTCACACCCCCGTCCCTACTCTGACCTTTCCTTCTCTAATCCTGTCTGACATTTTGGGCACACGGCTGTGTGTAGTTGAGGCAAAAAAAGGGAAAAGTGGGACATGAAATGCCAGCTGTTTGACTGTGTCAGGCATAGCATGCTGATAAAACAGGTGTCTGCTCGCTTATTCAGCTTCCATTGCTTTGATGAACTCAACGTGGTGGTTTTGTGTACCTTATTAAAATGCCAATTTAATAAACTCTGTTGCGCTTCTTTTGAGGCTTCTGACCCTGGCGTCCTGGCATCTGTTTAGTGCCAGCTCTTGGCATCTGGTCACATAATCGCTGCCCCAGTTTTAATTGTCTAAATGTCTTTTTTCCATGCTGGGCATCATGTGTGGTGAGCATTTTGTTTCAAGATGGCAACTGTTCGCTTAAAGGTACAAAAATCTAAAATCTGTTATTATTTATTCATACTCGTTCCAAAGGTCCTATAGATCTTTTCCATGTTCATAAAGGCCAATAATTATTTTAAAAATAGTAAAAGCTGATATTACATTTTATTGAATTTTTTTAATCATATTTTTTAATAGATTTTAATAAAATGTATTAAATTAAGTAATTAATTAATTTAATAAGGATGCACTAATTATTCTGGTAATTACAATAATCCAGTAATTATTTTCATGTTATGGCCAGTAAAGCCTGACATTACATTTTTGTCATTATTAATTTTAATTAAAAATGAAAACAAAGCTTGTAAATTTTAATAAATAGAAATAAATTAAATGTATTCAAATAAATGTATAAATTGAATGGTTAATTAATAAATTCAGTAGGGATGCATTGATATGAAAATTCAATAGTTATTTTAATATATTATTGCCAGTAAAGGCTGCAATTTTATTTTAATATTTTTTTTTAAATAAATTTTAATAAAAACAAATACAGCTATAAAAATATACTCTGAAATTAAATTAATAATTAAAAAATCAATCAGCAATAATGTTATTAATAAATTAAAGTGAAATTGAATTAAAATGTAATTTTATAATATTATAAATTTTATTTTATTTAAAAATATTAAAACATTTTATTTAAAAATAAGATTCTTTAAGAGTGATCATAAATGATCAGTGTTTTTAAAGCTTAAGTGACAGCAAAGGCAATCTAAATATGCATAGGGGATATGTACAATTACATATCCAATGTGATACTGATTTAAGTGTGCATCCCATTTTGATCTCATCTCATTCTAGGTGTCTTCCTTGGAAAGACCCCCTTGCCTGTTCACCTCATTCCATTTTAATCACAGGTCACGTATTGACACACATTATCTGCTGTCTTGGCCCTGGGAATTCCCAGAGTGCAGATCTTTTTGTCTCTCTCCTAAAGCTTGTACATATTTAACGGCTAATTGTTCCCGTGGGCGCGCGGCAAAAGAGGGACAGTGATGGATCAACCAACCAAAATGTTTTGGACTCAGCTTGTCTCTGCTAATATAACCATTAAATTATTTGTGCATGCGTATCGCACATTAAGACCCTGACTGCTGGAAGGAGGCCAGCCTCCAGCCGGATGGAAGGAGCAGGTCGGGAGGGACGGGTGTTTGTCAGAGACAGTGAGAGAGAAATCAGGAGAGTGCTCCCAGAAGGCCACTGCTTGGTGATGGATGAAAGGAGCGTTTGGAGGGATAGATGGCCTCCTAAGATTTGGATCTACTCCAAATGCTCTCAGAAGATCCCTCTTGCCTGTGGTGTCAAGAGTGCTGTGGAATTGCAAATTTAATCTGCAAGTTGCTTAAGGAACTCATTACCACCTTTGCATTGCTGTATTTTTCTTTGTAAATCCACGAGTGTTATAACAATACTGTACCTTCAGCATTCCATTATTGTCTATACCAGATTTGATACCACAGCAAAAACAAATATGCTAGTAAACAGTAAAAACAATATTTTTATTTTTGTTTAAAATAATGTATTTATAAGATTTTTGATTAATATTATCAACAGAACACAGCGTGACAGGCTGTATCTGTAGATCCAGTGTTATATTAGTATAATTAAGATACTATTTTTTTATTCATATTTTGAATCAGTTTTTATTTTGTTTTCTTTTTTTATTTTAATTTGAAAGTTTTACTATTTTTGTTTGTCTGTTTTGTTATTTTTAGTAGTCTCTCTCTCTCTCTCTCTCTCTCTCTCTCAATATATATATTTATTTTAATTTATTTGATTTATTTAATGTAATTGATTATTTTTTTATTTCATTAGTTATTTTAGTACATCAAGGTAAACTAAATTAAAATAAGAATATTTGCCTTGGCAACTAACTGAAATTGTATTTAATTATTATTTTTTAATTATAGTTAAATATTACATTAATTTTATACATAAATGTTCTGAAAATAGTTTTAATTTTAGTTTCAGTTTTAGTTTTCTGTAATAACCCTGCATATATCATATTTGGACATAAATGTATTGTTTCGTTTGCATTTGTTAATGTTGTTTTACTTTCTAAAAATATAGACATTTTAGCATATAAAACATTTTATTATAAATATATTTAAATATTTAAAATGTAAAATAAAATATTAAAAAGTCAGGCTGTATGTCCATATTTACGGCTATTAAAATTCTGGCTGATAATGATTGTTTGATATTTTCAGTATTATTAAAATGTCATACTGTTGAAAAAATAGAAAAAAAAGATTGATACATTTAAAAATGAAACACTAAAAAGGAAAATATATTTTTTTATTTTTTATGTTTATTTTAGTATCACCTTGGTACCAAAGCATCCCTAAAATCTACCCACAAGGTTGACTTGGCGCATAGTCATTAATTCGAGGGGCTTTAGTTGCAAGGCACCAGGAGACTGCAGTTCCTCCTGAATTTGTTTTTTTAATTACTCACTGTCCATCCTCATGTGGTCTGGCATAAAGTGGTCATTCAAATGCGTGCAAAACCCAGTGTGGTCATCAGGGAGATCTTTGTTTCTCATCACTTGCTTGTTGTTTCACACCATGAATCACACATTGTGCAGGTCTCTGCGGTGTCACTGACCCGCACCGAACCCATTTACTGTCAGCCATTGTGTCTGTTTTTCCATCCTCCATCAGAAAACAGAGGAATTGGCTTAAAGGAACAGGACTGCATGATAAACAGTTTGATTTTGAACTTTAGAAGGGCCTTAGTGTTGTACAGCCATAAAGGCTTTTAGAGTGTTCAGATCATCCACCGTTTGTCATATCCTCAGATTACGAGGGTCAGTGACTTTGGCTCGGAGCGTTTCTGTGGCTGTTCCATCTACAGTATATTTGTGAGGAACAGTCTGTTATCTCTCTTTTCCTCTCTGATGACTTGATAGTGTGTGTGCCAATGCCTTTTGAGGAGTGTTTAGTTTAATTAGTTCTGACTGTTTTAGATAAATGTTTGGATCAGAAAGACTGACGATACAGATCGCTCATGAAAAAAAGTGATCAAAAGGGGCCCTGCAAGTATTACGAGCCTCCCTTCATATTTGTGCCTTTGAGCTGTTTTGATAATGAATGCAATGAAGAAATTGTGATCTAAGTTCAGTTCAGTTTGAAGACCCGGGTTCAAATCAGGTCCCTTTGAGGAGATGATAAGTGGGAGGGATGGACCATTATCAACTAAAGTGTGCTTTTAATGGAATGTGGTGTCGTTTAGGCAGAGGAATCCCAGGGCTGAGGGGTTTATTCTCTGATTGTATGAACGCTAACTCACTGAGATCTCTGGCTTCACTTTCCCATGCATATCTCCCACAGCCAGTTTAGTGTGATTTGCTGAAATTTATGCTGCGTTGTTAAATAGTGATAGGCTCTTTACTCCTCCGCTTGTGATATTACATTATTAGGCTGGATTTTCATACCAGTGATAACACGGGCCTAGTGCATTTATATTAAAAATATATGGGGAAATGACTAAATTATTTAGTGGTTATTAAATCTTTTTTGCTCAAAGAAACCATAAATTCAAGAACCAAGAAGATGGAAATGTTTAGTTTTAGAAATAAACCAGTAAATCTACTTTAAAATTAATTCAATATTTTATGATATTTTTATTGGAAAATAAATGCATATTTACTTTTATATATTTATATAGCAATATGTCTACATATTTGAATAAGTGCTGTCAGAGAAAAAAAAACAAATTTAAAATCGATTTACCTGTAAACTAGTGTCGAAATCAAATGTGTCAAAAAGAAACATAACCTTTCACACCCAGGTATGAGACATAATCCTTATTATTATTTTACATTATTATTCATTCTTTCTTTTATGTTTTTATTCAGCCATTATCAGTCTTTATACTGCAATAAAACGAGCCACATCGCTTCAATGATACATATATTATAGTATTTTTAAATAAATACAACATTTCTTGCGACCTTACTGACAAAATGCATTCTTCTGTTCTGGTCATGCACCATTGATTAAGACAGATTAATGTCTTATCTCCAGAACTCAGCTCAATTGGGTTTAAGTCAGGGCTCTGGCTGGGCCATTCAAGAACAGTCACGGAGTTGTTGTGAAGCCACTCCTTCGTTATTTTAGCTGTGTGCTTAGGGTCATTGTCTTGTTGGAAGGTAAACCTTCGGCCCAGTCTGAGGTCCTGAGCACTCTGGAGAAGGTTTTCGTCCAGGATATCCCTGTACTTGGCCGCATTCATCTTTCCCTCAATTGCAACCAGTCGTCCTGTCCCTGCAGCTGAAAAACACCCCCACAGCATGATGCTGCCACCACCATGCTTCACTGTTGGGACTGTATTGGACAGGTGATGAGCAGTGCCTGGTTTTCTCCACACATACCGCTTAGAATTAAGGCCAAAAAGTTCTATCTTGGTCTCATCAGACCAGAGAATCCTTCAGGTGTTTTTTTAGCAAACTCCATGCGGGCTTTCATGTGTCTTGCACTGAGGAGAGGCTTCCGTCGGGCCACTCTGCCATAAAGCCCCGACTGGTGGAGGGCTGCAGTGATGGTTGACTTTCTACAACTTTCTCCCATCTCCCGAATGCATCTCTGGAGCACAGCCACAGTGATCTTTGGGTTCTTCTTTACCTCTCTCACCAAGGCTCTTCTGATAGCTCAGTTTGGCCAGACGGCCAGCTCTAGGAAGGGTTCTGGTCGTCCCAAACGTCTTCCATTTAAGGATTATGGAGGCCACTGTGCTCTTAGGAACCTATAAGTGCAGCAGAAATTTTTTTGTAACCTTGGCCAGATCTGTGCCTTGCCACAATTCTGTCTCTGAGCTCTTCAGGCAGTTCCTTTGACCTCATGATTCTCATTTGCTCTGACATGCACTGTGAGCTGTAAGGTCTTATATAGACAGGTGTGTGCGCTTTCCTAATCAAGTCCAATCAGTATAATCAAACACAGTCTGCTGGACTCAAATGAAGGTGTCGCGAACCATCATCATCAGAAAAAGGACAATGCACATTGCTATTAACGTATATGATCAGCAAAGGTCTGAAAAAATACAAGTTTTAACACCAAATATATTTCAGTTTCGTATCTGTATTTTTAAGCATAAATCTGCATTCCAAAAGTTTTCAACAATTCTGTGGCGTTTTTCTGTCAATACCTGTTGAGTAATGCAAAAAATGAATAGATGATTTTAGCATGAAATACAATATAACATTGATGAAAAAATTTGTCTGAATACTTTCCGTACCCACCCGAGGACCCTACCACCTAAAGTCACCCTACAGCTCCCTGTGCTGTCGATCTTTTTTCAAGTTGGGGGCGTTTTCTCCTGTAGTGAGAGGGCATCCCTAAATTTAAATAGATGAAAATATATGTTTATATTGCAATATTTACCTACACTTTTATATTTGTAATGTTTAAGATATATACCGGCCACCTCATCCAGCTAGAGCTCTTTGTTGGATCTCTCCAAGGCTTTCATGAACCCAACCCAGCAGTAAATCTTCCTCTGCCCAGCTCAGCCACACTCTCCCAATCAATAAAAGATTACTTCTCCTCGTCTCACACTGAAAATGCATTAGCTAGTTCCTCATAAAGCACATTCTTCTTACGTTTCACCACTGCCTTTATATCATTACCGACTCCAGAACTAATAGAGAACATATTTGAATTATGAGTGGGTATGTAATTTGATGAAAGCAAATTGCAGAGAATCTGAGTATTATTGTATTTTTTGCTCCGGGCATCGCATTTGTTCCTCTCCTTCTTGTGAGTCATTCTGTAGATTAAAAAAATGACAGGACGCATGGAAGTAATGAATTCAAGCATATTATCTATAATCACGCATATCAGACCTCATTATTGGTGCCAGTGTCCCCTACATCACAAAAGCAACAATCAAAATAATGTCCCGTCTTCATGTCAATATAAGAGCTCTAATAATAAATGTGACGAGGCCTTCTGTGTGAGTTCTCTGTGACGACGCACTATTGGTCCATCTGAAGTGTCCGTTTAATTTAAACCCACGCCTTCTTTTGTGAGTCAGAGGCTGAGTCACTTTGGTCCTCGGGGACCTACAGTCATCAATATGCATTAGCAGCACCTTGGCGATCTGCTCCCTCTTCTGTGCTGAATCTGCGAATTTAGCCCTCACGTCCCAGACACTGTGCAGGGCCATTTAGAGGAGATAAACAGAACAATTCAGTTTTATTCATTACACAAGCAAGCTGGATCCCACACACAGATGTATAAAACATGATCTTTAATCATGTTAATCTGGTAAACCCAGTTTCAAAGGAACTGTCTGTAAAGTTATTTTTTTTTTTACATTGAATAAATTGTACCTGCAGGAATTATGTTTATATTGCATGACCAGAAGTTAATTCTCCAAACAGCTCCACCTTAAATGTTGTTTGAACATACATGTGTTGGCAGTGTGTGTACACAATCACCTATAATGTAAGCTGTGTCTCAGAACAAGCCACGGAACAAGCTACAAAATGATGTCACATTTTACAGACCCCACCCACAACTGTTGACGGACACTGCCATATTAGCAGAGACCCTGCCCTATTTTATTGTTTGGGTCATATTAGCAGTATAGGGACTGTATATTACGCTGCTCTCACTTAATACACTGATCTAATATAAAAATGTGATTTCTTTATTTTTTGTAACTTGTGTGTTTTTAACATAAACTTGTGTGTATTTGACAGTTTAAGCTCAAAAAGACATGAAAGAGATTACTTAATTTAGTACTTCGCATGCCATGTGACAGCCTGCTTTCTGTGCGCGTGCTTCGGATGTGTGCGCTCAGAAAACTGTATATAATAAGTTTAAACTGATATGGCTTTAAAATGCATGATTTCAGCGCAATAGGCATGATAATCAAAACTAAGCAGATGTTTTTTGACATATTATCTGAGGTACGAGCTGTAAAGGCACAGCCCTATTCTGGAAAAGGGGCGGGGAGTAGCAGCTCATTTGTGTTTAAAGATACATGCATGAAAACAGCCTGTTTCTGCTTCCACTCAAAATAGACATTTTCAAAATGATATAATAAATGATCTGTGGGGTATTTTGAGCAGAAACACATTCTACCGACACATTCTAGGACTTGTATTACATCTTGTAAAAAGGGGCATAATAGATTGCCCTTTAAGGCCCCACTCAAGGTGAAGTTCCTTTACGTTCTTCATTTAGTGGTAGAAAGAAGTTTAAAATAACTTGGCAGTGGTACATGGTACACTGTTAGAAGGTACACTTTATACAGTAGATGTTGATTGCTTTAAAACAATCAGCTTTACTGTATTAAACTTGACCAAACAGTGTCAGTCTCTTTCAATAAGAATTGCAAATTCAATTTCTATTATAAAGCAGCTCTCCATTGTGTTCAGGCTTTTACACACAGATGCCTGACCTCAACAGACTGAACAGAACAAATGAACCAGACTGGATTTCCACATCTGTTATGTAATCGCCATGGACCAATAATAGTTCAAAGGTGTTTACCAGCTGGAGCTAACTTTTATGGAAAGTTTGCTTTGGGTAAGCGGTTTCAAATTCCCAAAATTAACTCCAAACTAACTTAATTTCATTCAAAATGAAACACTAGTTTTTTTCGATTTCTTCGATTTTGCTTCGTTTATTGGGACTTTTAGATATTAAATAATGAACTTTTTCTGTTTCATTCATTTTCTTCTTTTGCAGTGAACCCACTGTCTAGTATATATTTATGCATTTTTATTCAAAGAAATTTACATTGCATTCAGGTATACATTTTATTAGTTGATGCATTCCCTTGGTATTGAACCTTGGCTTTGAAAGCACCATGCTTTACTGTTTGAGCTTCAAGAATTGTAGTTGCATTAGTGTTTTTTTTTATAAACAAACAGACATACAGATGAATTGACAGCATTACAACACATGAGAAAGTGTTGAGAATAAGGACCTGTTTGGAGCATTTAGGGGCCCGTTATTCCCAAAAGCTCAGGCACTGTTAATGCCCTTTTGCTGTACAAAGACATAACATTGTTCAGGATGCTCAGACTCCTTGTGGCGTTTACATGCTTTTTAGAGCTTCACTTGACTAAGGCAGAGGTTGTTTCATGTTGTTTTTAGTTGCACAGAACCCTTGAAGAAACTTGTTTGGACAAAAACTGTTGCAAAAATTCCTTGTTTCTTTTCTTTTTTTTCCATGTATCTATTTCGTTTTTTTTAAAGTTTTTTTTCAACTTAATCAGTTGTGGCCAGCTTTTCCATCATACACAATGACAGCTACTCTCATAAAGAGTCATCCTTCACATGACATGCTTAATTCATTATGTGGATGTACTGAATATTGACTACACTGTCAGATTTCATCACTTACAGGCAGTCCTTAAGATTTGGTTTGAATAAAACATTGGTAGTGTGAACAGAGCCTTAGTGTCTAAAGCTCAAATGCATGACTACAGCTTCATTTATCCTCCTTTGAATCCCTTTTGCTCTCTTACTTCCAAGTACACACACAGATGGGCACAGTGTGATGGTGGCATTGCCATGTGAATCAGTTCTTAGGAGGTTACATCAGAAGAAGAGCGACTTTGTGAGTCGGGGTTGTCACGATTATAACATTTTGACATTTATTTAGTAATTTAATTTGAATTTTAAGTGCAGATCAAATAATCACGATCAGGCGATTATGTAATAATCACAACAGGTGTAGTGTGTTTGTTAGTGTAGGATTACTAAAGACTTTGTAACTTTTTTTCCTCTGAAAAGCTTTTTTTGCATTTCAGAACTTCTCCTCAGAGAGAAAACTTTCTATGCAAATGCATCCATTGAGGAGTTTGTCATTCTCAAACATTGTTTTGTCATCATGGCTCTCTACAAATATGATTATCACCAAAGCAGATAATGACTTGGATTAGCTCAGGCTTTTGTTTGGATAAGAATATTCATGGGCATTTTTACACTAATGCCAAACATTACACTCCATCTGTCCTACTTAAGAAAAAACATCAGATTTGCGTCCCGTACCGCTCCAGTATGGCGTCAGAAAGCTCCATCTGTACCATCAGTGCAATCCACAGCATAAGACGTCATCACTTTGACTTTCGTGACTGCTTCATTGCTTCTGTGTGTGCCGTGTTCCTACTTAAACGTGGCTTTCTCCATCTCTCTGGCTCAGATTCAGGTCACTCCCTATAACACAGATGGTGCTGAGCCTCAGTGATGGATGCTGGAGTATCAGGCGGTTCCGCAGAGCAGAGAGATGCATGTGGAAGTCTTTATCGTAGCAGCCGATTGGCAGTTCATCAGAGCACTGCAGCCTCCTGCAGTAACTCATAGCTGGGCATTTCGTCCTTATTCTCCTACAGCCGTTCTCTTGTCTGATACATCTTTAAAGCAGACGCAGTGTGTTCTCCAGTTTGCCTGTGGGGGATAGACCTGCAGAATAAGATGGTTCATAGGAAAAATAATCTTCTGGAGTGTGATAAATTCCTGCAGCTTTTTGCCTATTCAATGATATTCGGGTTACGTACAGTTCCTACCAGTCAGAGACCTTGAATTTCATTTTCCCAGTTTACAAATCTTCTCAAACCCTTTATTTTTTACTTTGTTTTTTGGGTTACACAGTATGAATTGGCAAAGCAATATACGTGTGTGTGTGTGCTAATATATTTAAAAAACATTTATACTAAGTAAAGTTCAAATCTATTAACAAATTTATTGACATATCACTCAAGATTTACTGATAGAAAAATTATAGTTAAACTTTATTTGGAGTACTGCTTGTGCACAATGCACATTTCTTAATATTAAGCCTAAAATGTGTTTTAGTATTGAAAAATCTTTGTAAAATCGGTCTTTAAATGCAAGATATTCAAAGAGTATCTGAAGAAATAGTTCCACTTTAGCACAATCAAATATACTTCAGTATATCTTTAGTTGGAGTTCAGCACTACTTCTGCACAATTAAAGTGCATTGAGTACAAATGTTGTTTCAATTTAGCAGACTTTTAGTATACCAGTGTAGTATACTAAAAGTACAATTGCAGGGTATTTTATTAAGCACGTGAATATGTAAATGTATTACATGTAAATTTCAAATACATTTTAGTATATACAGTATATATATATATATATATATATATAGATAGATAGATAGATAGATATAGATATACCCTAGTAAAAAAGTATGTATGTATGTATGTATATACATATGTGTATATATATATATATAATTAGAATTATTAAACAATAATGATAATACAATTTTAATTATATTTTTTTTATTAAATCTGAATTGTATTATTAACATTTAATAATATACCAATGTTAATGTTGTTAATAATAGTAATAATAAATTATACCAAAATATGTAAAATGAAAATAAAATTGAACTGTATTGGAATTATTATTTATTATTATTATTGATACTACTACTACTAATAATAATAATGGTATAGTTCAAAATTATATTTTATTATTATTTTAATTATTATTTAAATTAATGATAATTTATACCCAATAAATAGGTCAAATGAAAATAAATGCAAACTAGAATTAGTATAGTAATAGATTGGACAAAAGCAAAAACAATTTGGTATTATTATTATTATAAGAAGAAGAAGAAGGATATTCTTTATATCAGTGAACAGATGCATAAACATAAACAGTGTTATCAATAAAAAACAAATGTTCTACAAAAATAGAACCCTCACAGACAAATACATAAACAGGTACAAATACACACACATACGATCACAATTGTTAACGTTGCTTGCAGTTTTTACTTTTTCAGCGGGAAGTTTTACTAGATACACACACACACACACACACACACACACACACTGACGTCACACACACTCTTGCTGTGTGCCAATGTCACCCTGGGTTTTTGTCACTGTTAGATGGACAGAGGAGCGTGGCTAGAAAATGGAGTGTAATCACACTCTCTGTGGACACAGCAGGGGTGAAAGAAAGTGTTAGGAGACTCATACACATACAATCTCAAGTTTGTATGCAGCATCATACACACTAAGGATGTGTGAAATGACTAGGTTTCAATATCAACTACTCTTCTGTGAGTTCACCGAATGATTAATTAAGAATTTTGTCTCAAGGAAGTCTTGTATAACTAGACTGGTTTTGGGTTGTGTCCATCTGACGCTCGTCATGGCTTTTAATCTTTGTATATGATCTGACCAAAAATTAATAGATTATGCATAATGGCAAGTTACTGTAAATGTAATTAGAGTTAAACTGAAAAAATGGAATATCATGATTTGATTTGAGGACCACCTTTATTCAACATTTGTGTTGATATTGATGGTGCTTTCATAAAATATTGTCTTGGCAGCATCACCTTCTCTCACCTTCAAAGCCCACATCAGTTGCCAAAACTGCATTTTTGCCTTCTCTGCCACATTGTCTCCACCGTATTCTTAGCTTGAAAGTTGAGTCTATGCCTTCATAACTTTGTTATTAATGCTTGTGTGAATTTTTTTTTTTTTTTTGCCACTTTGTCAGTTCATTTTACAGTTTTTTTTTTCATATTTATCTAGACCCCCCCCCATCCATTATACACTCACACAAATATCAGTCATTTTGTTCAGTCAGCTGACCACTGGCCAACATAATAAAATCCTGGCTTAATATAGAAGAATGTCATCGCTCTGGATGAATTATGTTTTTTCTTTTGAGGACAATCTCCATTTGGGATGTTCGAAAGCTGGTTTGGAACCATCTGTTCTCCTGAGGTTATTTATTCAGTCTTTTGTGTGTTTGTTAGTGTGTGTCTGTAACATGACTCTTAGTGGATCCCATTCCACTTTAGGCTCTTTTTGAGAACACTTTGTCTCCTTGTATCCTGGAGTTCCTCTCTGGCGAAACATGGTGTGTATATCTACTGTACAGCACTTTTCCATCCTACTTTGTGCCGTTAGGAAGTGATTATTATGTGAGCGGTACCAAAATGCACTTTTTTTTTTTTTTTTGTGAGGCTCTCTGTTCCGTAAAATTGACTTAGCCAAAAGTCCTCAATATTCTCTTCAGCTTCCCTCCATCATCTCTTGTTTTTTGTGTGTTTTTTTTTGGTGTCCTCTTTGAAGTTCCTGGTCCTGAGGCGACACGGGGGCGCTCCGTTATTTAATGTGTCTCTGAAGGAGACAAGAAGGAAAGTCCGTGCTAATATTTCTTTCCCTGGAGAAGCTGAACAGTGGAAATAGTCGTGGTTGGATGGTAAGAGGTGACCGTGAGTTTAATACTGCCCCGCCGCTGTCACAGGGGGACGATAGCTGAAATGGGATTCGCAACGGGAGCCGCTGATTACATAAAAATATTAACGCCACCCTAATACAATTAAACGGCCGAGCTTTAAAGCCCACCAGCAGATGTTTGTGCTATTTTTGCTTTGGTTTGCTGCCATAATGAGTGAACAGGAAGAATACTTTATGATTAGACAGAAAAAGAGGAGAGAACGGCAAAATTGTGAAGAAAAAGGCAGCCTAGAGCTCGTGTTTGCTCTTGGCGTGTGTGTCTATCCCCTGAAGCGCACTTTACCACAGCAAAATTGAATTGAATGACAACAAAGCCTTTAAAAGGTCCCTTGAAATGAAACGGCTTTGCTGGCATCTAAACTCCTCAGTGCTGGCGGCGTTTACGCTGGTCTAGGTTTACCCGCCGGCCGTTCTCACCCACGCTTCCTCTGCGGATCAGAGATCCTCCTGGCTTCGTAACGAGCGGAGGAGAGGAGAGTCCCGCAGCATGTGAGGAGAAGAAAACTGCTTTCTTCCAGCAGTCTGCCAGTGTTTCCTTAGCATGGCTCAATAGTAATGATGGACCAGTGGTGTGGGGTCAGTATGAGAGAGTTGTGGGCCAGTAGGTGAAATTGTCAACAGCCCTGTTGGACCAGTGCTGAAATGTCATAACATTTTTATTGAATATGTGTTTTTAGGCCTTGCAAATTAAGTTATCTGTCACGTACGGAACATTGAAGTCACAAATAATGCTGATTTAAACTCGTCACTATGGTAATGTTATCTAGCTGCCTAAAATAGATGAGGTAAAATTAGTGAATGAGTTTATGGCCACTAAGATTATTCTGTACACAAAAATAGTTTATTCAGCAAGGATACATAAGTTGTTCAGAAGTGACAGTAAAGACATTTATGAAGTTTAAAAAAGAGACCTGTTTCAAATAAATGCTGTTCTTCTGAACTTTCTAGAATTGTGAAAAAATGTATCATGGTTTACATCAAAATAAATTAAAATTTAAAATGCACTACCAGTCAAAAGTTTTTTGAACTGTTTTTTAAAGAAGTCTCTTCTGCTCACCAAGCCTGCATTTATTTGATCCAAAGTACAGCAAAAACTTTTGAAATATTTTTACAATTTAAAATAACTGTTTTCTATCTGAATATATTTTAAAATGTAATTTATTCCTGTGATTTCAAAGCTGAATTTTTAGCATTATTACTCCAGTCTTCAGTGTCACATGATGCTGATTTGCTGCTCAAAAAACATTTATTATTATGTTGAAAATAGCTGAGTAGAATTTTGTCAGGTTTCTTTGATGAATAGAAAGTTCAGAAGAACAGCAATAATAATATTTAGCTTTGATCACAGGAATGAATTACATTTAAAAATATATTCAAATAGAAAGCAGTTATTTTAAATAGTAAAATATGTCACAATATTACTGCTTTTGCTGTATTTTGGATCAAATAAATGCAGGCTTGGTAAGCAGAAGATAATTCTTTAAAAACATTAAAAATCTTACTGTTCAAAAACTTTTGACTGGTATTGTATATTTAAATTAAAAATAGTTATTTTAAATTGTAAAATATATATTTTTTTCGAAAAATGTTTTTACTCTATTTTTGATCAAATAAATGCAGCCTTTATGAGCATAAGAGATGTCTTTCAAAAACATAAAACATTTTTACTGACCCCCAAGTTTTGAATGTGTTTGTGTTGGTAGCATCATTTCAATTTTATTTTTATTTTAGTTTATTTTTTGCATCATATGCCATAATTTATCAGCAAAAGTGTGTTTATGAATTTGTAGCTGTTGCATATAGCAGTTATGGTTGTATGTTGTAAAGTTAAGCTTATCACAATACATTTGTCAATAGCAATTTTTTATCAAGTGAATATATTTTTATTTTAAATGTTATGGCATATTTTTATCAAAAAATATACTTTTTTAATGTTAACATTTAATAAATATTTTGTGTAAATTATAAAAATGGACACTTTAATGTTTCTGTAGTGTATTTCCACAAGTGATGAAATGATTTTGTGACATTTCTTTTCTTGCACATACAGTCATACATTATTTGCGGTGAGTCCAGTGAAAATGTTGGCAGTGCAGATAGTGACTAAATTTCTGACTCAGCTTGGCAAGCAGAAGAAAATCCTTATTGTTGATCCCGGAGCAGTGAACAACACCGGATTACATTGTACTGGATTCAGCCTGACAGTTCCACGCCGTATCTCTCCTGCTGCGTCTGGCGAGCTGCAGTCACGCAAACCCTATCAGCGGGAGGCGGAGAGAGGTGCGAGGTGACACAGCGGCTACATGCAGACAGATGTCAGTCTCTCTGCAGGCTCCAGGCATCAGAAGGGCTGCTTCCGGCTGTGGTGCGGCACCCAGGCTCAGGAAATGCTTCAGCTTTTGGACTAATGGTTCAGTTTCAACTGATTGCATCCATCCGCAAAGAGATTTTATATCTCTCATTTGTTACCTTTACTTTAGTGCTAGCTAAAGAAATGATTCCTCATGCCTGAGTTGATGACTTGTGCTTTTTCTCCATTTAGTTCAGTCAGGGATTGGTTGCAGAATGGCCTTCCATTTTCTCTGGAATGGAAAGAAAGAATCATTGACCATTTAGCAGCTGGGTCCAAGTCACCTGTAGAGAGACTGTAAATTACATCTTCACGTTGTGGAAATATGATATTGGTTGAACCAAATGGCACCCAATCAGAGGAGAGCTTTAGGCTGAGTGTTTGTGAATGTTTGACTCGCACATGGAACATGGCATGGTTCATATTAATTTCATATTTATTTAAAATCCTATTTTAAATTGAGTGTGTATTGTAATTTCATGTGTCAGTTTATTAAACCTCACTATAATTTACATTACAATTTACAATAAATTTACAATAAAATGTATATTTACAATAAAATGTATATATTCAATAATGATTTTGGTTAACTATAACAACACTGTCAGTTCAGTTGTTAATCTGAATCACTGGTCTTTGAGCTGTTGACTCAACCAATTCAGTCTGATTTGCAAAAGAATTGTTCAGGTTTAGTGAATGATTTCAACTGATTGATTCACAAAAAATGTGACAAAAAATTATAATTAATTTATAAAGTGAACATCACTGCAAAAAACATCACAAAGACTCTTCATCTGTGACAGCTATAAATGCACTAAACGTTGATTCTGACGGAGGTGATGGTTTAAGTCAGTCACTAGAAGGACAGTGTAAATGGTGAGGTGCTCTTTAGGGCTCCTGAGAGCGCTTGTGGATGAGTGAGTCTGGTCTCCAGTGGCAGCACTATAAAGGCTCTGTTAATGGCTGTGGCTTTTGTGAGAGTCTGCAGTGCTGCACGCCTAAATTGTGTCGTCCTGACAAAGACTGCAAATCAGACGGTCTCTCTCTACCTTCAATTCCTGTGTGCTACCGAATTTTTCTTTAGTGGGTTTTCTTTAGTTTTCTTTCTTATTTTTAAAGCCCAAGTAAACATTATCCTGGATAATGTTTCATACTGTTCATGTTTTACCCTCACTGTTCCATACTAAGGTTCAAGAAGTTCATTAAATTGATCAAAAGTGACATTAAAGAGATTTATAATGTCACAAAATAATCTATTTAAAAAACAAAAACAAAATAGAAAAACAGTGTATCGTGTGTACCAAAATGTTAAGCCGTACAATTGTTTCAACATTGATAATAATAAGAAATGTTTCTTGAGGATCACGTGACTCTGAAGTCTGGAGAAATGACTGCATAACTGTTCATATTCTTATCTTGCCATAAGATAAATATCTTGCCAAATATCTTGCCATTTCAGGAATAAATTACATTTTAAAATGGATTAAATAATAAAAAAGGTTATGCTAGTAACAGTACTACTCTTTTTGCTCTATTTTTGGTCACATAAATGCAGCCTTGGTGAGCATTAGACTTCTTTCAAAAATATTAAAAAATCTTAACTCCAAACTTTTGAACAGTAGTATATCTTCTAAATTTTGCCTCAACTGACAATTTGCCATCATGAGTTTATCTAGGATAGATATCTAGGATAATCCCCCCTCCTCCTCCTTTTCCCCTCCTTCTCTTCTTTCCAGCACTCTATTTGCCAGAACTGTGTGGAATATTTCTTAGAATAAGCATTCATTCATTCATTCATTCATTCATTCATTCATTCATTCATTCATAAAAAAATAAATAAATACAAACATATATGGAACACAATCATGATGTTCATGTGTGTTTTGTGCCTGACTCACCTCACATCTAATGTGAAGTTTATATCAAATATGCAAGACAAAAATACAAAATCCATTCTCTTGAAAAAAAAAAAATTATCTGTTAAAAAAGTAAGAGAAATACAATTTCTTGGTCATTAAGAAATATTTACACCTGGTACACTTTCTCAGTTTTCCCAATTGTCAGGTGTGAAAAACAAGAGCCTGGTTGTATTCATGTGTTTTCATGTTAAAATTCTTCACATTTCAAATGAAAGAACCCAATTAAAGAGTTTGATGTAATTCACTCTTTCTGCTTGGGTTTATTTTGTAATGAAACCTGATGAAAATGTTTCTCCACCCTGTATATCACAGTCCTGTTTGCTCTGCGTAAAATACAATCGTGGGGACGTTTATATGGAGGCCCAGTAGAGGTGAAGGTCAGGGATCATGAAAGGCTCCACGCTCATCCTTCTCTCTCTGTCTCTCTTTGTAGAATCCCAGTGCCCTCTGTGCGATTGCCAAGGTATCTCCACGGCTGCGGATCCTGGCAGTGTGGCACTGGAGCTCTGCCATTTAATGGAATTAAAAGGGGATTTAGGGAGATGCGTGTGTGTTTGGGGGGATTGGTGGCCAGCAGAACTGGGAGGTATGGAGGCGGGGCTTTGCGGTCGCCGCACAGTGCACCAGAGTGTTACATAACGTGTTTACTAACACACTAGCCAGGAGGCGATTACTTCCCATAGTTCATCCTGATCTGGTCTGATTGATAGAGGCTCTCGATTGGTTCCCGAGCGTCTGATTGTTGCTGGGTTAATGAGACGGCCCTATCCGCCCGGCTCCAGAGGACGCGGCCTTTCCAGAGCTGTTGGTCTTGTGTGTGTGAGTTATTATTGGGCTAAGCTTATTTGGATAATCAGAGAGGCCCTTTCCTCTCTCTCTCATTAGTTCACTCTCTCTCTCTCTCTCTCTCTCGCTCTCTCTCTCTCAGTAATTGTTGGCTGTGTTGTGCTGTGCTCTGCAGTGCATTATGTAAATGCATAAACCCTCTGGTGCAATGGTTGCACAGTGCCAGATAGTGTATGACAGTATCGGCCGGGGCATCGACCGGCACAGGCTTGGGATGGGGGTGGGGTGGACTGTGTTGTCGTCGTCATGGCAGCCTGTGACTCACAGTTGTACCCTGTGTGTCACGTGACCCCATCTGTGAATAACTCCTTCAACGATCTCAGCAGTGCCGCCCACTGAGAATGAGCATTCACACCTGTTTTATGCAAAATGAGATGCACGTACATGCATGTAAAGCAGCGTGTCATGCTTCACTCTCGTAACTAAAAAATGCCATTTTTTCAGGTATGAAAAATATAAATAAACAGTTAATTAATTTTAACCAAAATGAACACTACTACCATAAAATGCATATCATGGACTGCAACATAACATTTTTATTAAATTAAAAAAAATAATTAAAATAAATTGACAAAGTTAGCAATGTGCACATGGTGTTTGGATTCCACACATATATATATACATATATATATATATATATATATATATATATATATATATATATATATATTTTTTTTTTTTTAATATTTAAAAATATTCACATAACTTGTGTAAATATTGTGTAGTTGCCCATTAATTTATTACTTTTAATTATAATGGAAATAAAAATATAGATGACTCTCTTTAAACATCATTAAAACATCAGTTTGTGGATCATTATATTTTGGACATTACTTTTTGCAGATATAATTATATTTAATATTTTCAAATACTTA
Source organism: Schizothorax lantsangensis (assembly GCA_027422415.1). NCBI lineage: Eukaryota > Metazoa > Chordata > Actinopteri > Cypriniformes > Cyprinidae > Schizothorax > Schizothorax lantsangensis. The sequence goes on along the minus strand of CM049860.1, from coordinate 20,563,727 downwards.
AAATTTAACATTTAAATAAGTTTAAATAACTTGAGTATTTATGTTTTCTTCATAATATTTTTATTCTGCTGTATTGTAATGCATTTAGGGTCTTTAGCATGAATTTAAGTTAGTTTAATTTGCTGTTAATTTATTACTCTTAATAATCTGAATTGAAAATATAGATGACTATTTCGTAATTATAATGTCACTTTGTAGATCAATAATTTTTACTCATATTTAATATTTTTTAATATTTAGAATATAAATAGTTTTAAATATTTAAATAACTTTTAATAATTTGAATATTAATGTTTTCCTAATAATGCATTTTATGTATAGATTTAATTAATCTATTACATTAAAAGATTACTTTGTGGATCATCATAATGTTTGGATTCCACACATAAAAATTATTTAAAAAAATAAATAAAAAATATTCACATAACTTTTAAATTGTGTGTAGTTTCCATTAAAAAGTAACACAAAATATATGTCATTTATTTTTTGCTACTTTTTAAGTCAATAAAGGACAATAAAGTGTAAATACAATGCACAGCATTACAATGGTCACTTATTAACACCGACATGATTGCCAGGTAACATAATGCAGGAAGACTGACAGATGAACTTGTTGTTAGTCCGCATTAAATGGTTCGACAAGCCAAGTTTTCTATCCTGTGTTGACATATTTCCTACTTAGATAGGAAGTTTGGGTAAACATATGAAAGGGCTTATCTTTTTTAGTTGGCTTTACTGGCAAACTATTATTGTCACTGACTCGATCGATCAGCAGGCAGTTATAGCTTCCACAGAGCTGACTCTGATTAAGAAGAGCAGGAAAGATGTTTCTCTGTGACCCCGTGTAACACCTGCCTCAGGTCTGTCACACTCACTGTTCTTCCACTTCACAACATCCCTCTTCATGCCTTTGCCTCAGGAGAACAGGACACACTGCGGGGCCTCGCTCTGGCTCCGGCTGGACCATGTGTGGACCATGTGTGTTTTGTGTGTGAATGTGGGAGTGTATTTATGTAGTAGTGGGAATAGGACATTTGCTCAGCACGCTGCTGCCTCCAACCTGGCAGGACAGCTCTGTGATGCAAGCTGTGTCTCTGCAGTGCTGCTGTCTTTCCTCTCCCTCTTTACCTTCCTTTTCCAGGTTGAAAACAGTGGAGATTTTGCATGCATACCATGGTTGAAATATTTACCTTTCATGTAAATATGGTTTTATGTACATACGAGAGGAGTAAAAATGCAAAATAGGTAGTTGACATATAACCTGGCTGTAAACTTCTTCTTTTTTTTCCAACACAAAGATTTTAGGTTTAAATTTACAAAATGTAAATTTTAAATTTACTAATGCATATGTGTTTTTCCTTTTAAGTTTTGAATTTTGAATGGTGCTGTGGTGGGACAAATTCATTTTTTAAGTACGAATATTACATGTAGTCTCTCAATAAAATATGAGGAAAAATGCATTTATAATAATTGTAGAATTGGAAAAATTCCACATTAATATAAAATTAAATAGATGTGTGGTGGTCACAAGTGTTTGTATATTGGCTATTTCATAGTGGTTTCATTTGTGGCATATCCAAACTTTTTTTTTTTTATTATTACTTTTATTCAGCAAGGACACGTTAAATTGTTCAAAACTGTCAGTAAAGACATTTATAATGTTACAAAAGAAATGCTGCTATTTTAAACTTTCTTTTAATCAAAAAATCCTGAATATCATGTATCATGGTTCCACAAAAATATTACAGTTGTTTTGTAATATTATGCTGTTTTCAACTGTGATAATAAGATTGTTTTATTATTATTATTATCAAATCAAATATTAGAATGATTTCTAAAGGATCATGTGACATTGAAGAAATTCTTTAGAAGAATGGAGGAATGACTGGATTTCACAGGACTAAATTACACTACATTTTATAGTATATCAACATAGAAAACAGCTTATTTTCTTTTCTTTTTTTTCTTTTTCTTTTTTCTTTTATTTCACAATATTACTGTTTTTCTGTATTTGTGAAAGCAACCTTGGTGAACATATTAGACTTCAAAAACATCTTCATTTGTAAAACCTTTCATGTGTAAAATATTTATTTCCTTGGATTAGCCAATCAGAGGGGAGAGACAGATGAAAAGAGACATGATGCATGTCTGAGATGCAGAATCCACAAAGTAATTTATCACGTTTATGTTCTGAAAGGATTACATGTTATTTTGTGTAAGGAGAGTACAACAGAAAATTCAAAGCTATGTTAAAGTTAAAATAAATGTGGAAAGAAAATGATGTTTTTTGCCCTAGACCAACCAGCAGGTGGTATCACCTGAGCTTGTTGTTTGAAAAATAAAAGGAATGTTTTTGAATGTAATTTATTCTTATTTATTTTTCAGATCAGCTGGGCTAAGAGAGAACACATTGAGAAGGCTCAGAGGTGAAGAGCAGGCAGCGGACATCACAGCGTGAGGACAGTGTCTCGGACCACACTTCCTCCAACAAACACTGCAACAGTCACACAGCTGGTTTTAACCAGGCCAGTCATTACGTTTGACCCCACTTTACCATCTCAGGTGTGGGGAACCATTTAGTCGTGACAGACAGACATTACTGAGATCCTTCCGCCCTTCTCAAGAGAAAACATCACTTTTAGATTAACACCTGTTACCAAACCCCAGCAGATTCCTTCATTATACTTTTCATTTTGTAATCACTGACCAAACCCTCTCTCATGGGAGTAACATAGAAGACCAGACCAGCACAGACACTCTCTGCTCTCTTTCTCTCTCTCGCATTCACACACTCACACACACTCGTCTGCACCGTGTTCAGGATGCCCTCCTCCTCCAGCATGATTAGCTGGGGACGGACGCGGCTCTTGTGGTGATTGGAGGGTGGAGCGGAGCTGGACCCATGTCGTGGAAGCGGAACTACTTTGCTTCAGGCAGCAGCGGGCTGCAGGGGATGTTTACCCCACGCACCATGACCTCCATCGCTCCCAGCAAAGGCCTGAGCAATGAGCCGGGTCAGAACAGCTGCTTCTTAAACAGCGCACTGCAGGTAGGACTGAAATTGGCTTTATATCTCTATTATGTTTATGGGTTTTTCTTTTACAGATGCTGTTCACACAGGGCAAAGTGGCAAGTGACAAACACAAGTAAAAATTGGCTTTGAGGAGCAAATTGAACTGTTGGCCTGTAGCTTTATTATAAAATGTAACATAAAACTAGCAGGGTTCCTGTGGTGATGGAAAACCTGGGTATGTCAGGGAATAAAATTAGGATTTCCAGGCCTTAATATATCAAAGAAATAAAAAAAATATATAAATAAATTTCACTGAAATTTCTATAGTGAATATAGTGAATTTCTATAGTGAATATTGTGGCGGGAGGAGCAAACGACAGAGACGGTGGGTGTGGCGTCAGGCCTCGGAGAGGCTTTTATTAAACAGAAATAATAAAATAAAGTGTCCAAAGGGGAAAAAGTGTCCAAAAGAAACAGGGGGTCTGGTGTCCTCGTCGTGCTGCGGGGCTCGTGAAGGAGGGCAGTGTTCTGGAAGGGAGGGTCCAGGTAAGGGGCGGAGTCCGGCGGCCGCACGCGCTCCCGCTCTGGTCCGGGGTGCGAGGGGCGGCGGCTTCATCATAGCGGCGGCTCTTCCTCTTCTTCCGCGGAGTCCGGCGGGACTTGCTCGGCCCGGCATCCTGGCCCGACGGCCGTAAAACGGGTGCGGCTTTCGGACTCTGGTGGTGCGGAAATCCCTCCGCGCTCCCTTCCTGGACCCACGAGGACACCAGCGTGCATGCACGGGGGAAGAGACCGGTCTCTAGAGGAGAGGCGCAGCCGGCATTTAACAGCGGCGGTGATGAGGCTCCATTCACTTCAGGTGTGTGCCTCATCACACGCCGCCAGACCTGGCTGTTTCAGCGCCCCTCCTCTCTCACACACCCACTCCCGTCGGGAGCCTGGTGAAGGGCGGCGATTAAGGGACGGGGAGTGCTGATAATTAGGGGGAGGCAGCTGACTCGTCACATTATATATATATATATATATAATATATATATATATATATATATATATATATATATATATATATATATATATATATATATATATATATATTATAATTATGAAATTATCAAAATATTTATTGGCTTGATATTGACAATTGTAGATATTTATCGGCTACATGTATTTTTTTCTAAATAAAAAAGTAATTAAAAAGTCATGCTCATCAAGGCTGTATTCATTTTATTGAAAATACAGTAAAAAAACGTCTCGGGTTACGACTGTAACCCTTGTTCCCCGAGAAGGGAACGAGACACTGCGTCGGTAACGACACTTTGGGGAATCCCCTCAGCGTAGCGCGTCTGAAGCATGAATGAAACTATCCCAATCCTGATTGGTGTTGCGTCATGACGTAACATGTGACGGCATACTCGGAAGCTACAAAGGGACGCCGGCACACAACAGAGTCAGCTTTTGCGATGAAGCAAGCCGCTCCCAGGCATGGGAGTGTCTCGTTCCCTTCTCGGGTAACAAGGGTTACAGTCGAAACCCGAGATGTTCCCCCTCGAGGGAACTCGCACTGCGTCGGTAACGACACTTTGGGGAACGTATACCCACTATGCCACCCCAAAACATGCCTGTCCTAGTGTGAAGCTGAACCAGGCACAACTTAGGACGAGAGCACTCGTGCACCCGGCGTGGAGGGAAGGTCCAGGCTATAAAACCTGATTAAAGTATGCGGGGTGGACCACCCAGCCGCATCGCAGACCTCCTCCAATGAGAAGACTTCTGAATAAGATATTCAATGCTCTGACTGGGCAGAGCAGATGAAGCCTCTCTTCTTCCGCCGACACATGAGGCGGAGGATGGAAGGCCTGAAGAACCACTGGCCGTGCCACATTAAATGGCGCCTTGGGCACATAGCCAGGCTTAGGGTGTAAAATGGCCTTAACTCCTCCAGGGGCAAACTCCAGGCAAGTCGGCGAGATAGCCAAGGCCTGGAGATCCCCCACTCTCTTGAGCGAAGTAATCGCTAGGAGGAAGACCATCTTAAACGTCAGGTTCTTTACCGTAGCCAACTAGAGAGCTTCGAAGGGGGCAAGTGACAGCCCTTCAAGGACCACATCCAGATCCCAAGTTGGGACTCTGGAACGAGTCGCAGGCCTCATCCTCCATGCACCACGGAGGAAACGCACGACCAGCTGGTGCCTCCCCAGAGGCCCAACATCTAAAGGCGCGTGGAAAGCCGCAATGGCAGCCACGTACACCTTCAGTGTGGACGGGGTAAGACCAGCAGAGAAACGATCTTGGAGGAACTCCAGCACTGAAGCCACCGGGCAGTTAACCGGGTCCAACCCACGTTCTCTACACCATGTGGAAAACACATTCCACTTTAAGCCGTACAATCTCCTTGTGGAGGGAGCCCTAGAACTGAGTATGGTCTCGATCACTCCAGCCGACAAGCCAGGCTCTAGGTACCGCGCCCCCTCAGGGGCCAGACCCACAGTTTCCACAGCTCTGGCCGAGGGTGAAAAATTGTGCCCCCTGCCTGAGACAGCAGATCCCTCCTCAGAGGGATCTGCCACGGCTGGCCTGCCAGGAGTGACATGATGTCTGAGAACCATACCCGGGCCGGCCAGAACGGGGCTACCAGCAATAGACTGTGGCTACCAGCAATAGACCCCTCTTTCCGGACCCTCTCCAGAAATCCCGGGAGCAGAGCGATCGGGGGAAAAGCATACAGGTGTAGCCTCGGCCACGTCTGTACCATGGCGTCCAACCCCAGCGGGGCTGGATGCGTGAGAGAAAACCACAGTGGACAGTGGGTCGTCTCTCGAGACGTGAACAAATCCACTTCCACTGGGCCGAACCTCTCGCATATCCACTTCACCACCTCGGGGTAAAGTCTCTATTCCCCGGGCCTCAACCCCTGCCTCGACAGGACGTCTGCTCCCCGATTCTGGTCCCCGGGGACATACATCGCTCTGAGAGACGACAGTTTCCCCTTGGATCACAGGAGGATCTGGTGCGCCAGTCTGCACAGAGGGCGCGACCTCAGACCCCCCTGATGGTTCAAATACGAGACCACTGACATATTGTCTGCTCGTATTAGGACATGGTGACCGCTGAGATCTGGGAGAAAGCTCCTCAGAGCCTTATAGACCGCTAGCCTTTCCAGACAATTTATGTGCCGTGAGGAATGCTGGGCCTGCTACAGACCTCTTGCAAAGCGGCCATCCATAACCGTGCCCCAACCCGTAAGGGATGAGTCTGTCGAAACGACTTTTCGGTGACATGACACTCCCAATACTGGGCCTTGGGACAGAAACCAAGGTCTCTTCCATATGGACAGGGCATGAAGGCATCGGCGCGTGACTCTGATCATATGGAACAGGTTCCCTCTCGAGGAAAACTCCTTGGTTTTTAACCACCCCTGTAGGGGTCTCATGTACAGAAGGCCAAAAGGTAATACGTTGGACACAGCTGCCATGAGCCCCAGCAGTCATTGGAACTGCTTTACAGTGATAGCGTGGCCTAGCTTTATCCTGGCCAAACGGAAGAACCCGATATTGGAACGCTTCGCCCCCCGAAAGCGAACCTCAGGCGCTTCCTGTGAGAAGGAATGATGGAAACATGGAAGTTGCGTCCTTCAGACCTATCGTGACAAACCAGTCCTCGGATCTGATCTGACTCACGATGGTATCAGCATCTTGAACCTGAATCTCCTGAGAGAACGATTCAAGTGCCGCAGATCCAAAATTGGACGCAACCCTTCCTGGGAACTATGAAGTACCGGCCATAGAACCCGGACTCCCTGTCTGGCGGAGGAACACGCTCTATGGCCTCCTTAACCAACAGGGAGTGAACTTCCTGTTCCATCACCCGACCCTGCTCTGGGTGCACCGCAGTCCAGACCACCCCATCGAACTTCGGGGGGCAGTAACTGAACTGCAGTCTGCACTATATGCAGGACCCATGGAGATATATTCGGAAGGCATTGACATGCGCCGATATAATCTACTAAGAGAATCAGCCTCTCGAGACTGACCTTGGGTGTTCTTCGAGTATCGTTTACGATCCCCTGAAGCGGAATACCGGCAGGAATGATCGAAAACAATCTTCTATGTGCGGATGCTTTCGCTGCCAGGCCGCAAGCCTTAGGGGCGGACACTGCAGCGTGCGTTCGCCGGAAATCGATGTGGCCCGAAGCGTATTGGACGGCGGGATTCCAACATCGATTTCCTGAGGGTTCCGAGGTGGAAACGACCTCAATTGCAAGGGGGGCAACCGTCAAAGGCCCTGCGAAAGCGAGGACCTCTTTCCCGAAGCCTTTCTTGCCTGAAGGACGGTCCTCAAATCGATCTTCGGCTCGGCGAGAGCGCCATATAAGCCCTGCCCACCAATACTGATGTATAACAACAAGGTTTGGTGGGCAGTATCGGGGCTTTAAGGGACGACGCAACGTCAGGGGAGGGACAGTCACGCGGAGTACAGTTTAATCCATGACTTACACAACTCATTGTGGAAGTCAGGAAAAAATGGTAAACCCCAGCATTGAGGCTGAGACCTGTGCTGCAGGAAGCGCTCACTTGCACTTCCTGCCTCCTTGTGGCCAGTTAATATTAAGTTTGGCCACAGCAGGAGTCAACACATCAACCAGCTCCTCATGTGCATGTGAATGCAGTGGCGAGCTCTCTGCAATTTCACCCGCTTCGATGCTGAGCACGTCTAATTCCTCAGAATCAGACAGCTCAAACATCAGGTCCTCCTCCCGTGCGGAAGAAGCCGCGATGCGGGCTTCCGCACGGGGAGTGAGATGATCGGAACTGTCAGACGAGGACTGAGAATGTGCCGCAGCAGTCTCGAGCTCTCCTAACAGATACATCTGCGAGCCCCACGATCTAAGCCACCACGCCGCCTCGGCGGACGCGGGTCCCGAACCGCGGGGCGCGCAAGCCTGGCCGCATCAAACACAGCCAGGCGGGAGCGCAGCACTCTGATCGGCAGTGCTTCACAGTCCACACAGGCAGCTCCCTCGAGAGCTGCTCGGGCGTGCTGCGCTCCCAAACAATGAACACACAGCTGATGTGTGTCCACTCGCCAAGATAATATATATTGCTTGTGACAAACAACACCAAATAAGGCACACAATGACACAGAGGGCTTGCTGAAGAGCAAAAAAGCTGACTCTGTTGTGTGCCGGCGTCCCTTTGTAGCTTCCGAGTATGCCGTCACATGTTACGTCATGACGCAACACCAATCAGGATTGGGATAGTTTCATTCATGCTTCAGACGCGCTACGCTGAGGGGATTCCCCAAAGTGTCGTTACCGACGCAGTGCGAGTTCCCTCGAGGGGGAACTGTAATATTTGTGAAAAATTATTACTATTTAAAATAACAGTTTTACATTTAAATATATTTTAAAATGTAATTTATTGATGCTCTTTCAGAAATCATTATAATATGCTTTGTATCATTATAATATTTGGTGCTCAAGAATTTTTTTTTGTTATTATTAGTTTTTTGGTTAATAAATCTTACATACTGTTGCTACTGCTACTTTTACATTATTAGTATTATTTATAAATGCATGTTATAGTACATTTAAATTCATATTTGGGAAAAAATCACAATGTGTCTTTAAACTTTACCAGAGAAAAAAAAAGATATTCCATTGGGCCTTAAACCATTTTTTGTTAATTGTTTTTGTTAAACTTTTAATAAATTGCTATTAAATTGTGTAAATTTTATGATTTCAATTACTTAGACTGACTTTTTGAATAATACAATTTAATTTAACCATTAAAACAGTTTAGAAAAATGTATATATTTTAGAAAAGAGTTTAGAAAAATTAAAATGGGGGGAAAAAACAAATTTTTAATTTTAAAAATTAAAACGGATTTCATAGGGCCCTACAGATAAAAACATTTACATTTTCTGAGTTCACTCAGTCTTGGTAGTTATGGCCAAAGGTTCTTACTTGGACCTTATGAACAGCTCAGTACAAATGTGATCGCTCACAGAGAAGTTGTTGCGCAGTTGATGCAGTATTAGTATTTTGGGATGACTGTAGAGTTCATTCAGAGTGTTATGGATTTCTCTCTGTTTCTCTCTTCCATTCTATCTTTTTCATGCTGCTGTATCTGATGTCACTGTTGGTCTCTGCCGGTCCCAGTTTAGCAGAGCTTTATCTGGGTCTTCCTTGTAGGCTGTCCTCACTTACACCAATCTGTCTGGCCAAACAGTCTGTCTGCTCATAAATTAAACATCCCTCTCTGTTACCTTCCCAACATAGCTTTGGACGCTTCTCCAAAAAGCCATTCGACTTCCATATGGGATATTGAAAACAACTTAGTAGTTCTTATATTACACACATATATACATACACACCAGATAACATTGTCATCTCATTTAGTTTAACTTAATGTACTAAAATAATTCAAACAAAAACTGAAATAAAATGTGTTTATTACACAGTATATATAGATGTATATGTACAAATACTGCACATGCAGGAAGATACGACTAAAAGGAGTAAGTGAGGAAAAAGAGAAAGGGTAAAAAAAAGTTATCAAATCATAACATTTTTATTCTCCCCACTTTAGAGGAATCATTAATAATCACTTTATAGTCGCTGTAACAGCGCTGGACAGGGATGAGGGAGCAGAAGTATGCTGGAGGGTGTTTTTTCATTTTTCCTTTTTGTTCACTCGCAACTTACTTGAAAGAGCTAAATCAAATCACGGATCCAGTGAAGGCAAACTAACTTCTTATCAGACGTTAGACAGAAATTCTATTAGCGAGGCCCCTCTAGATTAGCTCATCATGTGTGAGATACTGTAGCATCGCAGCCGATTCTCCAAAGGATCTTATGCATCATGCGTCCTGAGTGTGCTGTTGTAAATGGGTTAACGTGGACCCTCTAGGGCACTTCATTCAAAAGCCAAGTCTAGCACTATGGATCTGTTTGAGCTTTTCTGAAATGAGCTCAGCGATGGATGCTCATTTTTAGCCGGATCAGGCCAGCCAGGTGCGTGGGAGCAAAAGGTCCAGGCTTCATCTCGCAGTACTTATTAATAGGTAATGAAAAATAAAAATGGGCTATTATACTAATCCTGTGGTCTGAACGCTGTGCTGGAAAGAGGCTCGGCTAAATGGGTTCTGTGTCATTGGCATCTGCCTGGGGACCAATATGTACTTTTTTTTTTTTTTTTTTCTGAGAATTAAAGGGATAGTTCACACCAAAATTAAAAAAATCTGTCGTAATTTATTCTCCCTCTTCTTTTATGTTCAGCAGAAGACAGATGCTTATTCAGGTTTGGAACAACTTAAGGGTGAGTAAATAATGACATAATTTTAATTTTTGGGTAAACTGTCCCTTTAAGTGGAACACAAAATATTTTTTTGAAGAAGATTGTGGTCAGAAATAACATTGGACCTTACTATAAATATCTTTTTTTGTGTTATGCCGAAGACAGAGTCATACAGGTTTGGGACAACATCAGGGTGAGTACATTTCTGGGTGAACTAGTTCTTTAAGTCTGCTGTCCTGGAAGGCAGGTTGCTCCGAGACCTACGAAGCTCTACCTAATATCAGTTTGGAAAGGGTCTCGACAGACTCCTCCAGAGATTAGGTGTTTAATTTAAGCTTGGAAGTTGAGTTCTAAATTTCCCCCTTCATGCACATTCTCATCCCACTGCGTCTTAAGTAACACGAAAGGCTCTTAATTTAGCAAGTTTTTTTTTTTTTTTTGCTCTGAAATCTGGAAGAGCTTCAGTTGAGAGCCCAGGGCTTACTTTACAGTATCCTGAGATAACCTTGCTGAAATAATTAATACACTTTTTAATCATGTACTTATTATGAAGTGTCTAATCATATCTCATTTTTTTCTCTTCATGAAGAGTCTAATCATATCTCATTTTAAAATGTCTGCAGAAATACCTAAACTACTGCAGGGTCATTCTGTGAAGTGGGTGCCTTTTCCTAAAAGTACTTTTCAAGATTTTTTACAGTCTGTCAGACAGATAATGTGTTTAAATGTTATTAAAGTTACATTGTGCCACCTAAAGCAAAATTAATACATTTATTCAGCAGAGATGCTTTAAACTGATTGGTAACACAGTAAAGACTTGTACACTGTTACACAAATTTCAATATCAAATTCATGCTGACTTTTTTTATGGAATATTACGTGAAGTCTTTTTAACAATACAGTATCACTTACATAATAGTGATAGAATGAAGACAAAATGCTACCTTTTATTTTCATATTTTTTTTCATTTAAAAATCAGTTTATTTGTTTATACAGAAATATGCTATAAATACGAGTGGAGACACGACACGATCGTGTTTTGGCATCAGTTATTCATTGTTGAAATCGCTGTATATCTTGTCAATTCGAAGCACAAATGGCACCTGTTTTGTAAAATCTCCCATCAGAGAGGCTAACAATACAGAAATTATTCCCTCTATATTCATATAGACAACCTGTTTGTTTGAGTATTAAATGGATAGATGGGGAATCATAACGAAGCATATGTTTAGCCTAAAAACAGCCTCCAGCATCACCTGCCCTGTTAGCATACCATGGCATTTTTTCCTGGTTTTTATCTCTTTTTTCCTTATTCAGCTGCCATTAGTGCTGTTTTACACTGTGCTGTCTGTGTTGCTTGTCTGCCGGAGCACCTGTTCTGAGAGTGTTGTGATTTTTCTCATTAGGACGAGAGCAATAAGCCGCTGTCCACATTAAGCCTTATCAGAGCTCATTTGAATAAACAGCCCACGTCCTTGACTGAAGCCGGGCCGGGACTGCTGCCGGTAATTATCCCGGTCCACGCCACCTTTGTCTCCCCTCTGGCCCGGGTCACGTGGCTTCCCTTCCTTCATTAATTTATTTCCTCTGCCAGCCAACTTGATCAAATCCAGATTTTATGATGATTGCGGCACTTAAAAAGCCATTTTTCAGCTGTCTTCCCTCATACCAGCTGTGAACGCAATCATTACTGATGGAAATACCTTGAGATGAAAAAGAAATAATGGTGAATAAAGACAGAGAGGAGCTAATGAGGCATGACAAAGTTTCTTTTACTCTTCACAATGGCTCATTTGCATAATCACAATATCTGTTTTATTACTCAAACTGCAGGACAGAGTGGCTTCTTTCTTTCTTTCTTTTACGTTCTTCCTTCCTCCTTCCCTTTTAGTTTCATTCTCTTCCTTCCTTTCATTCTTCCTTCCATCTCTATTTTTTCCTTCTTTACTTCCCTCCTAGTTTTCTTTCCTTTTATTTCTATCCTTCCATCTTTCCTGTCTTCCTTCTATTTTTTGTCCTTTTTTACTTTATTCATTCCTTATTTATTTGTCTTTTTTCCTTCTGTCTGTTCTTCCTTAGTTCTTCCTCCTTTTCTTGTTTACTCCCTCCTGTTTTCCTCCTTTTCTTTTATTTTCCATCCTTTTTTACTTACTCATTTCTTCGTTTCTTTTCCTTCTTTCATTTAAAAAAAATTAATTCCTTCCTTCTATTCATTTTCTACCTTCCTTCCTCTTTTCCTTTCACTTGCATTTCACATATCTTCACTTGCATCTCTCTTCTGTTCTTTCATTTTTTATTCATTCTTTCCTGTTTCCCTTTAACTTTCATTCCCTTCCTTTCTGTCCATTCTTCCTTGATCATCCCCTCTTTCCTTCATTCCTTCCCTGTGGTTTTCCTCTCCTTTTCATTTCCATCCTTCCATTCTTCCTTCCATTTCCTGTCATTTTCTCCCTCCCTTAATTTCTCCTCCTTTTATTCCCTCTTTCATTCCTTTTCTATTTTTGCTTCTTTAATTTCTTTCTTGTTATGTTCATATAGTAATAGTTGTTTAGTATGATAAGATGAATAATTTGTAAGTAGTCCAGCGGCAACGAAACATCCCGTCCTGATGAGCTTTAATTGAGAAAGACAAGCATTACATTCATGTAAACCTTTTGGGAAATGCTGGCTCAAGGATAACTATGTTTCCATATTCATTTATGCTAATTTATGCACTTTATGCGAGACACACAATGCTAAAAAAATACCAGTAAACAATGACTGGATATGCTTTTTTCACTTCTACTTTGGGTAACCTCAAAATTAACTGTGCTCAGTATGCAAGACTACCATGCTGCTTACTTTGCACTATATACTATGATACAGTATGCAGCAGCATGATAAACATTTTATGGATTCATGAGCAAATTTGCTCAATGCATGAAATATATGCAAAAATAGTGTGTCATGTGGCACTACATTGTTCTGAATAGTTGTTTATTACTTGAAATAAGATTAGTAACACCTATTAAACCAAAAGAACCATTTTTATCTTGTGTGCCTGTGATATTGCAGCACTTTCACTGTACGCCGGAAGAGACCAGACCAGCACAGCAATTCTAGTCTGGTGTTCATCCTTGTGATGTAATAACAGCTACGTCATTATCTGACTCACAAAATGTTGCGACAAGTGTAAAGACAGCTGTTGAAAAAAACATAAATAAACCATAAATAGTTCACCTGCACTGCCATATGTCTGGAGTGTGTTTGTTAAAAGGTCTACCTGTGTTTAGCGTCAGTATCTGTCTGGAGCAGGACAGATATCTAGCATGAAGCTGAAGTGTTTCTTTAATGTGACAAGCCAGGTGGGCCATGATTTCCTGTGCACAAAGTTGCTGCGTACAAAGAGCTAGAGGCAACACAAACATCTGCAGGCACTGGCTTGTTTACAGTAGGGATTAATGGACTGAGTTGGAACTAGAAGTCGCATGGAAGAGTCCCAGTGGGCCTTTGTAGGCTGACTGTTCCTGTCACACAGCTGCCTAACTTTACCTGAGATGAGAGAGCATACAGGAGAAACTGCTTAAAACACGTCAAGGGATGAAGTACTGGATGACTTCAAGTTTTATGGCTATGGAGGTTGAAGGTCATTTTAAATGTACATATTGACATTTATAAAAAAGGGCCTCATACTTTAATGCTTAAAGGAATAGTTCACCCAAAAAAAAAAAAAATGTATCACCCTCAAGCCATCCAAGATGTTGATGAGTTTTTTTTTTTTTTTTTTTTTATCAGATTCTGAGAAATTTGGCATTGCATCACTTGCTCACCAGTGGATCCTCTACAGTGAATGGGTGCCGTCAGAATGAGAGTCCAAACAGCTGAGAAAAACATCACACATTTGTAAAAAACAAATTAAAATAGTCCTCTATACATAATATCGCTTTCTCTTGTAAAAAAGTCTCTCTTCTGAATCAGGAGAGAAATATGCAAAGATCAAGCAAAGTTTACAAGTGAAAACAGCCCAACACGGTTCTAAACAAATATTTAGGTGGATTTTGATGTGAGAGGACAACAGAGGATAAACTTGTTTACTGGAGGAATCATTATTATATATAGAGGACTCTATATTTTGTCCAGAAGCGACAGTTTAAAGTTAAAGCATCTTAATGATGGATTTATTTCTTACAAACATGCAGCTTTTTTGCTTCACAAGATGTTAATTGATGGACTGGAGTCTTGTGGATTACTTGTGGACTATTGTGATGTTTTTATCAGCTGTTTGGACACTCATTCTGACGGCACCCATCCATCCATAAGTGAGCAAGTGCTGTAATGCTAAATTTTTCCAAATCTGTCCTGAAGAAGAAACTCTTCTACATCTTGGATGGCCTGAGAGAGAGTAAATTTTCAGTTTGGGTGAACTATTCTTTTAATGTGCTGTAACTCTTGCTTCTGCAATTGTTCACTATTTTTGGACGAGCACGCAAACATTCAAACCCTGTAGAAGCTCTTTTGTGGAACATTCCCACAGCAATCTTCTTTCAGCTGACCATCAGTCGCCCGAGTCTTTCCCTCAGTGCCGTCTGGTCTGCTTGACTGGAGATCTGGTCTTGGGAAGCCGTCCTGACAGTCTTACCTCCCCGTAACCCTATAGAGGGGGCTGCAACCTGTCTCTTCTCCTCTCACACCTGTCACACATCTGCAGAGGTGCAGTGACCCAGATTATAAGACCACGTTCCCTGTCGGTCGCCCCTTACCCTAGTCTGCCTGACGGCCTGTGTTGTTCTGCTGGTGGTAGACACTTCTCTCTGGAGGACAGGATGTGTGTGCTAGTTGTCACCATCTTGTAACCTCCTGGAACACTCTACTGGTCTCATAATAAAGAAATGATTTATTTAACTTCAGGAAGTCAGGGCAAACATTTCTGCACTCTTTGGGGGAACAGAACATCTTTATGGCCATATGAAAATGGTCTAGCTGTTACCGCACATGCTTCAGTAATGTATTATGTTTGGACTTTGGTGCTAATACGGGAAACACTGGTTAAATTCTGGCCGATATTTTTTCTTTTTTTTTGCAGTCTAGTGTTGTATGTTGTGTAATCTGTGATTTTTATGCTATGTAATAAACATGAATTTCATGTAGTTTTATATTAGTCAATCTATAAAAAACTTATTAATCGCACATTTCTGTAATTGATTGCGATTGACTGCACCTAACATTTAAAATTTGAGATCATAACTATATTTTCACACTGAACCTGCATGTAGAAACACTATATCTATGGTGTATTTTAAATATTTGTTAAATGTCGTATTTTTACCAAGTACTATGAATGAAGGTAAATATCACCAACAATACTGATACTGATGGCTCTTAAATAATCTATTTGGATTTTTTTTGATGATAAAAATTAGAAATTTATAGCCATTAGACATTACAGTAAAATTGAAAGGCATAATTTTAAACATTTTTTATAGGCCTGAATAGTTACAGAACAAAAAAAATTATAATTTTTAATTTAAGTGAACTTAAAATAATCTTCAAATATAAACCTGTTATAATAAATTTAGCTGTGTCTTCAGTATATTGTGTTATATATTAATAATATAGTGATTATTCCGTCTCTTTCAATATTCGTTATTTCTGTTTGAGTGAGAGCTGTGTAAAACTTTCTCATTGTGTTCATGACTGTGGGCAGAATGGAATGTACTACCTTTATAAATATTGAAACTCCCACCAAATATTATATCTGTAGGAGGTCTGTCTTCTCTGAAGGAACCCTTAACAAGCCTGTAATATTTGCCTTGGCTTGTTTCCATAGTGGTGAGGCAGTTCAGGCTTGAGGTTGAAACAATGAGAGAGAGGCGAGTGATCTCGATATGACTTTACAAAGAGAAAAGAAGTGTTCATTAGGACCACTTCTTTTACAACTCCCACAAAATGAATCACACGCACAACGACCTAACAGAATGTCTCTCATATGAATTACTGCCCCGAGGGCTGAGGAGAGTGAGAGTATCAGAGAAATGAGAATGTAGCCAGCAAGCTTGATCAGGTAGCAGATGCTTGGAGACCCTTCACTTAAATAAATAAGTGTTTTGAATGAATTGTTTGAGTGAGTGATTCACCGACTCACTTGTCACCACTTGGCATATCGATTCTGCAGAAAAGTCAGAAAAATCTGTTTCAAATCTTTTTATATGGACAATCAATCAGTAAAAATACTGACAAATTTTAGAGACTGTTGAAAATAATGACACTTGAATTTCAGTGACAGATATTCATTTAATAAGCAGACTGTGATTCAGTTCAGTAAAGTATTTGGCTAATTTAAACAGATCTTTCTGAACTACTGTTTTTAACATTTTTAAATGTTAAAATGCATTCTGTGTGAATGGCCTCTCATACAAGTTGCTTTATTGCTTTTGAATTGGACAGTGGTTACATTGCAGGTTGTTACTGGCAGTCAATGAGGAAAACGCGACAGAAAGACAGTATGGTTCGGTATAGTCTTTTTATTGAATTCATACATTCAATACACACAGCAAACTCAGATTCTCAAGTAAAATATGACTTCTTTTGTGGTGGTGTTAAAGATGCAGCAGTGCAGAAAACATACATAATTTATCTGTGTCACTGGCGTCATGGAATTTAAGTTAATGTATGTTTAAATTAACCTTTGACATTTTTCTTTTTCTGCATCGTGCCGCAACTCACCTTCCTCTCAGGAGTCGGGGATGATCGATTGGTCACTGGTGTTGGATGGGAGGGGTACGGTGGTGCGTGTGCATCTGTCACTCTGAGTCATCCCAGCCTGCCCACATGGGATTCACACACACACACACACGCACACACACACTCTCACTGCTCGACGCAGCCCCTCGCCTACTCAAACTTCATAGCATCAGAGCCCTCTCCGCAGGGCTGCTGACGGAAAGTGTAATTTATCACTGTGCTTAAAGTTGTCTCTGTTTGAGTGAGATTCTGGCCATATTTTCACCATGTAAAGCTGGGGCCCACACTGCAGAAAGCTGCATATTTACAGTAACTGTTTGACTCTGCAGTAAGTTATTGAGGCATAAATAACACCTTCTTTTTCTTTTTTATTCAGTATCTTGATATTTATGCATTAATACTATTAAATGCTTTTTCACCATCATTTGTTAACAATTACATTGAAAATATTTAATGAAATCATAGTAAAAAATGTGTTAAAATACTTTAGTCATTGTTTCTACACAGTTTTTCAATAAATAGTTCAGATTTTCTTTTAAATATGCACCAATCAGATCCAGAATTAACGTTTTATGAATTAGCATTTTTTTAATTAACATTTTAAGTTTTATATTAATTTTTATGACGGTTCAGTGGTGAGTAATTAGGGAAAATCTATACCATTTACATTAATATTGTTCTGTATAAAGTTATAATGGCAAGTAGCTCAGCAAAACCATCATGTGGCGTTCATTTTGGACCCTATGCACCAATGTAACACTATACAATAATTAATAACAGCATTTTAATACATAGAAAATTTGGTGTAGAAACAATTTATTGCAAATAAATTTCACAATTAATTACTAAGAAATGGAAAAGAATCTCATTAGATTAAATGTGAAATATTTTAGTAGAAAGAATGAAAAAGTATTTTATTCTAAAAGATTTATTCTCCAATAATGTTTGTTGTATTTACAGTTGTGAAAAATAATTTTTACAGTACTAAATCAGAGATTTGAATTGATTCATTGAAACAGACCGTTTCAACTGATTTACCCAAATGAATCAAACTTACCCTAATATTGTTTTTGCTACTGACATTTAAATCATTGACGTTATTAAAATGTCTCATTAAAAAAATTATATTTGATGTATATCGCCCTGCCCTTCTTTTTCTGTTTTCCTTTTTTTCTCTTACATTCTCTCATATGCCCTCTCTGCAACTGCGGTACCGACTGCCGGTCCTCACACATATCCACTCAGCTCATTGTTCAGCGGGTAGCCGATTCATCACTACTAAATAAAATAAGGAATGGGAGAGAAAAGCGCATACGCCAGCACCAGAATGCAATCTGTCATCCTTCAGCGTCTCTCCTCTCACTCCTTTAGCACTGTTAAGCTCCTCTCTTTCAGCTGGAGCCCTTAAATTCAGCCTCACTCCTTTGAAGTGTGTTGCTAAAGCGTTTCCATACGGTGCTGTTTGAGAGTCTTGAACTGGACATTCTTAAAGGCTGTGGGTATGAGCTTGGTTCAGGCCCATTTAATAGTGGATTGGAATGAAACAGGGTCTGTGCTTAATCTGCTTAAGCCTGGTCTCATCTTCCTGCGCTATTAGGCACACAACTTACATCATCACTTATGTGCCTTTTCCAGCCTTTCCTGCGTGTATCCTAGTGATTTAGTGCCCTTGGATTTGACCTCTTGATCTTTATCATCCTCATCTTCACCCCCCACCCCTGCCAGAAATAGGATCAGGACAGAGAATAAGATCAGGACATGTTGCAAGCCAGACTCGAACTAGAGCAGGCACCAACCGACAAGTTGTAAGTTTCACCACTGCTTAATAAATCTGTCAGTTTGAAGGAAATTTCCTCAGATAATATTTTTTGTAATAATAAAACTTTTTAAATAATTTAATTTAATTTGCATTTATTTGCTTAAAAAAGATTGCTAATTTGCATTCTATTTTCTATATTTTCATCAAGTGAGTTGTATAGTGCTTTTCAGAAGACATAAATCGTTTCAAAGCAGCTTTACAGGAAGTTATATTGTATCAAATTCATGCTGTAAAGTCAAAACTATTATTTATTTTAAAAAGATAGCTAATTTACCATTTATTCTCTCTATTTTTAGTCATATTTAGTCAAGTTGAGTCATTTGTACAGCACTTTTGAGAATACGTATTGTTTCAAAGAAGCTTGACAGGAAGTTATATTGTATCAAAGCCATACTATAGTCCCTACTGAACAGTTTGAAAAAATAATGCCACAGTGCATTTTCTTTTATATCTATATATTAGACAAAATATGAAACTCAGATCAGATCAGTTTTCAAGAACATTATGCTATGTAGATACATACATACAGTTAGCCTAACCACATTGATTGGTTATTTATTTATTTGTAATGTTTTAGCACCCATTGTTGAATGAATTTTGTTGTATTTTATACAATAACAATAGGGCTGACTTATCTGCTACAGCATTTAACATTTTCTTTGGCTTTTTATTTTAGAGATACAAAGTGAGAGAGTTGAAATGAGCAAAAAAGCGAGGGCAGGCAGGTCGGAACACATGAGTACAGAGCTCTTTGAGGATGTACTGAGAGGAAACCAGGCCAGGCTTAAGAGCTGCAGAGACTAGCAGCAAATCTGCCCTGAGACTGAACTGACAATCACGTAGTGCTGCCACGGGGCTTTTGGGAACAGAAAAGAGAGCTGAGACTCCAGAGCTTTGCTTTGTTTGTGTGTGTATGTTTTAAATATGTTTATATATGTGTGTGACCCTGTGTGTTAGTGTTTGAGTGGAAATGAGAAAGCCATTCGATGCTTGTTAAGGATTGGGGTGTAATGTTTTATGTGGTCCATTTTGAGGGCATAATCTGTCTACGATCTGACTCTAGGTAAAGACCCGAAGGATCATTTCATAACGCTAAGAGACATAAAGTGGGTGCTTGAAAAGATTGGGAATGTTAGAAGGAGAGGGAGATAAAGAAGAAAAAAGCATTATATAATCCCCTTCCACATATTTAGCCCAATCAAGGGGCTTTAGTGTTCTTTGTTCCTCGGACCTAATGCAGATGCTTTGTGTATTAGTTATGAAACACATCTATTTATTTTCCGCCAGTCTCAGGGGAGTCCTGCACTTAGCGATTTGTTTGTGATTTTTCCGTTTGTTTGTCTCTGCCTTTTTTCAGAGGAAAGTAGCTGCGGGTTAGAGCCACACGCACAGGTTGATGCGATGGCTCGCTGCAGCACAGGGGGCAGCAAATGTGTTGCTGCATGAGGAACCACAGCAGGTTGCTATAGATTTCTGTCATTACATACACTGCTTCCAAATATGCAAAAAGGAATATGTCAAGTAGGACGTTAGAATGCTCAGAATTCATGATATAGTAGGTGAATACTGCATCTGTGAGCTTGAGGGATTCTAAAGTGTGCAACCAGTTGACATTTTGCTGTTCGATTAAGCCATGGAAACTGAGGAACTGCAGTCGTAAAAAAAAGAAAAAGGGATTTTGCGGTTTATGCCGGTACACCATGGTCAAAGTGTATTTTATTTATTCTTTTTATTTATCTTGTTAGAGCCCTAGTTGTATTTTTTTTCTCACATATTTTTCTTTTTATTTATCTTGTCACAGCCCTAGTTTTTGTTTTGTTTTGGCGCATCCCCACTTATTTAGATTTATTCTTAAAACATTTATTATCTACCATCATATTAGAATCATTAAAACAAGTTAAAAATGAAATGAACCAGCCAAAAAACATCAACACATTACTTCCTACTGAAAAAAGTAAGTTATTTAACGTCGTCTACTAGGATATTAGACAATTCCTTTTACTTTTTATGTTTAATACTCCAACTAGGACTATATGTGCTTTGACAATGACCAAAGATGCTTGAGGATTTACTGTACAGTGCCAGTGTATTAGTTGCAGTAAGGTATGGAGAGACTGATATACGATCACAAACCCTACTGAAAATCACAAAGCACAGCTTCCCAAGCTGAGTGTGGCATTCCTGCATTGTTAGCAGATAGAACTGATTTCCACACAGTGAGATTTTGCAGCTTTTCTGCATTGTCTTTTTTTGTTGCATTACTGAAGAACAATGCTGATCTGTTATGTGTGTGGTCTGCGTGTGTGTATAAGCCCAGTTTTGGATGATGATGATGTTATGGGTTTGTTTTCGGGCCCAGTTGGCAATGGTGGAAGCATTAGGAACGGATAAAGCTTTGATCATCGGTGAGTTGTGTCTGTGTGTTCGGGTCCAGATGGTTGCTTGCGGGTAAAGGTGCAGCCTCGCTGTTTGTTCCACTTTAGTTCTGCAGTTTCTCTACGTCTCGCTCTATATGATGAGTGTGAGTCGTGCCCGGGGCAAGTGAACTCCAAACAACTCTGATCCGCAGCGTGTACCGCATGTTCGGTCTCGGTAATTCATAGCTTCATATCTCTGCAGCAATCTCCCCCTCTGCGCTCCACACACACTCTTATTCTTACGCACTTCGCCATATCTCTCTCTCTCTCTCTCGCTCTATCTTCCCCCCTCCCCTTCCTTCGCTCCATCTCTCTTCCTCATGTGCGATCGCACCTCTCTCTTCCAGACAGTTTGTGTCCTCACATCCCTGTTTCTTGCTGTCTTCCGCTCCATCCTTCCTCCTCTCCGTCTTCCCCGTTACCTCTCGTTCTACCGGGAGCCGGCGGTCTGAAACTCCACCGGAGCCGGGACGGCCACTGGAAGTGCTGGATTCCTGGTCTGCCGAGAGGATTAAGTGGAGTGGTCAGCTGGCAGATGTTCAGAGTGAGAGCAGCAGCCAGAACTGGCTCGTATTTATTGAAAGGATTGGAAGATTGTGCAGATATTGGCCGAGCTCTGCGGGACGGGGCCAGGAAGCCTCTGGGCTGTTTTGTGTAATGTGAAAACCTGCCCCGAGGGTGAGTGAGAGCCGAAATGTGTAATCTTTTCAATGTTAAATTACTTAATGCTATCCCAGCTTCCTGTGCAGAGTCAACTAAGAAAGTAATTTTCCCAAAAAAGTGGAGACTTTTTCTATGTGGTGCATTCAGTGTTGTTTGGTTTGCATAGGTGTCCTGAAAAGCCAGACTAATGGAGTTTGGGATGGAATGGGACCTTCTTGTTAGTTCTGAACAATGGAAACATGTAAAATCTGTTTGAAAACGGTAATTTTTCAATGCCGTTGCATAACTCTTCAGTATTGCACTTGCAGTTTTGTAATATATTGGTTTTTGCTAGTTCTGCTGGGTAGCATTTGTCCTTTCTGCTTTGGTGATGGTCTAGCAGGTGGACCACCGTGAGGTTCACCACCAAAAAATAGTGGTCGACCACCATGGTCTGTCTGGTGAAGCTAGAAAGCCAATGACGTCTTACTGGTAAAGCTAGTTAAAAAGTTTGTATCTCAAGATGGGTAACATCATCCAAAACACAACATGCTGGTATTTTCAACATGAATGGCAGTGGTTTCTCTTGGGCAGTTTATGAGACGTTTCTCTTAATGGGCACTTAACAGTTGAATTTCACCTACGATCACCAGTTGACTTAACCTTCTGTTCTCTTGACCACAGGTCCTTTGGCATCTCGACATCTTCCGCCGAAGCTTCCGGCAACTGAACACCCACAAGTGCATGGAGGACTCGTGCATCTTCTGCGCTCTGAAGGTGAGTGTTACCAGGTGCTTTCTAAAAAAGGCCCAGTTGTGCATGCCAGTTCAAGAGGTGCTACCTTCTCAGAAAAGTAGCTTGAGGCTACAGGAATCTCCTAGTGTGCCCAGGCTGCTCTTCTAATGATCCTGCAAGGTGAGGGTAGAGGCTGCTTGGACTAATTGACTTCCTCACTGACCTTACTGTAGCACAGGAACAGAATGAAAATGAGATTCTCAACATCAAGAGCTCTCTGTCGCTCTTTTTCGAGGAAGTCTTTTTAATTTCCTGCCTGGAGGCTGATAGAGATGGGAGGAGGAGGAGGAGGAGGAGGAGAGGGAGATATATGCTAGGAAAAGCAACTTGGGTCTCTTTTTAAATAACAAGCAAAGGCCTCTCACTCAAACAATATCCTGTTCTCTAGTTGCCCTCAGGCTAAAAGTAGCTGTGCTATTTAAAGGTGTCACATACCAGCAAGAAGTCACAAAACTGACATATTTCTTTAAGAGGCTCCTTGTTTTGTGTTAAAAGAAATCTTTGCCGTCAGATTTGTTCTTGGCCATTTGTTTCCAAAAATACCAACGTTTCTTGTTGGCTGTGTTTGCGCCTGAGAGAAAAGGAGACGTACAAATAGCCTGATAGATTGAGAGGTCTTTTTCTTTCTATACTTTGTGTCTGGTCTAATCTTGTTCTGGTGTTGGGTGATTTACCTCTTTATTTTATGTCCAGGCGTCTTGCTCTCTCTGAACTGAATGCTTGGTTCTTCTGCTAATGCATAGATCCTGCACCTTACACTGTTTCCACAGCTACCTGTTAAATTGGTTACTCTGTGCTCTGATGGCCCATTTTCACGCCCATGTGACGCCATAAAGGCAGTCTGTGCCTCTTGGTGTTGGTTTCCTTGGAGTTGGTCATCTTTAGTCGTGAGATTCTGCATTGGTGGCCTGTTGGCTCTGTGGAATTGAGTCAAATTGAGATTAATTCGTACTGCTGCCTCTATGAGGATAGAAGAACTATATGGTCCTGAGTCTTTAATGTTTATGTATTTGGGTCTGGTTTATGGATGGATGGATAAATAAGAAAGTAGGTATGTAGGTAGGTAAATGATAAAAGAGTGATAAGAGTTTGTTTTGCAGTTTTAAAGATGACCAATGAGAAGTATCCCAGTGACCTGTTTAATTATGTGATGGATGGATGGATGGATGGATGGATAGATAGACAGATGGCTCGATAGGTGGATAGATGCATGGATAAATAGATAAATGGATGGATAGATAGAATCTCATTGCTGTGTGTTCTTGTCCAGTTTTCTCTGGGCTACTTTGTTGATGTGAAACACAAATGAGCTTGTGTGAAATCCATCACAGTGATTGAAATGTGCTCTCTCTCTCTTTCTTTCTTTCTCTCTCTCTCTCTCTCTCTCTCTCTAAATGAAGTGTGTGTGAAGTGCTGAGGCATCAGAAAGCACACTGCTGTTGTGACACAGAGCTGTATCATGAGAATGCTTTCACATATTTGCCAGGATTTATGAGCGTTCACCAGGAACTGTTCTTCCTGTCCTTCTTCCGCTCTTCCATTTTTTTCGTCACTCACACTCTCACCGTTTCTCTCTCGCTCTTGTTTTCTCACCGTATTAAACCTGTTGTTAAATTTAGCTCCATTCCTATTCACTGTTAAATCATTCTGGACTAAAAGCAAATGATATCATCCAGGTGATGTATTCAGAACAAAACAGACATGGAAAGAGACCTTTAATTTTAATCACGTCCAAACAAACAAGCTTTAAGCCTCCATTATGTTTCGAAAGGAAAAAGGAATGACTGTGCTTCTCAAAATAATTTGTCTAGCAGTACCTGAAATGACAAATGTTGAGTTGACTGCATTATTTTTCAGCACGGCATTGGTCTTTCCTCTTACAAACATGATGGCATGCTTCTGTTCAGGTCCTGTGATGAAGCTTTGCTCTGTGGTAAAGCTCAATGCCTGACTCTGAGGCGGATTCCTGTCCCTCAGGTCTTGCCCTGAGCTATTTCCTGCCAGACCCTCTGCAGACCGGTGGCATGTGATCTCATGTGGCTGTGGCTGTCCCCCGCTATAGCCTTGACTGGCATGCGTTATGTCACCTTTCTCATTTCTAATGGAGAAACGTTAGTTTCGGCCCATCGGTTCTGAGAGTTCCTCACGCGTGCCGCCCGCCAGCCGCCTGCTTGCCAGCCATGTTATTGAAATGTAATGATCTAACGCTACTAATGAGTGCTGAAATATGCCCTCGCCACACCGTTCCTTTCTGGAAACCACTGAATTCTTCAAATGTGTTTATTTGAAAGCGTTCTCACTGTGGGGAATATCATGTTCATTTACTGAGATGCAAATTAGCTCAGGGGTACGAAGATGAAAATTGATTGTTTGCAGAAGAATGCACAAATAACACTTGGCCAATATTATTTACTGATTGCCCTCTTTGATTTCATTGCGTTTTCAACCTAACAACTACTTGAGTTATATTAATTATTGGTATTTTATCTTTTTCTGAGTGACATTTTGATATACTACTGTTCAAAGGGTTGGTTAGTTTTTTATGTTTTTGAAAGAAGTCTCACTATTTATTTAATGTAAATATACTTTTTTCTATGTTTCTATTTGAATATATTTTTAAAATGTCACTTATTCCTGTGATGGCAAAGCTATGACACATTATCCTTCAGAAATCATTCTAATATGCTGATTTGATGCTCAAAACATTTCTTATTATTAGCAATGTTGAAAATAGTTGTGCTGCTTAATGTTTCTTTGGAAACTGATGCATTCTTTGATGAATAGGAAGGTCAAAAAGAACAGAATTTATTTGAAATAGAAATCTTTTGTAACATTAAAAATGTCTTTTCTCACACATTTAATAAATTTAATGTGTCCTTGCTGAATAACATAAACTTAAATATCATTTCAGTTGCTAAAGGATTTACTCTTCAAATGATTTTTGTACATATTTTAAATCGTAACATTGTTGCTTATATTGCAGTTAACACTTTCTAACCATTTTCTAAAATGAATTCTATAATGTATTTATTTATTAATTTACAGTAAAATATTATATGAAATGAATTGTGCATAACCCAGTAACAGTTATAAATTAAGACAATATTGTTTAATCAATGAATTATTATTAATTATTACAAAACGAAGTGATGGCCGTATTATGAATTTAAAACTCATTTAGTGCACATTTAGGGGCCTAAAAAGAGAATATGAATCGACAGACAAACTCACTGTGGTTAATATAGTTGAATGCAGTGTTCCTGTGTGCTAGATAAATAATTTGAATGGACTGACCATATTTCTATGCCTACAATGTTTGTCAACAGAGATGCTGCATGTCACAGAGGCCATAGTGTGACATTGGGTGGCAAGGGCCCACATTACTGCCACTTCACGGGGTGTGATAGTGCCTTGAGGTTGGTGACCTCTACCGACCATCAGCCCCGCTGAGGAACTGCAACGCTGGAGGCAACAAACACACACACATTCACACAAACAAAATAAATGCAAAGTCACAGTCACTCACACAAGCCACCACCTCTATTACGATGATGTTTCCTATTATAGAAGCTTCAGTGATACCTCTGTGTTTGTGCCGTTTTATGTAGTGAGAGCCAGCGATTGAGTTAAACCCAATTACAAACTCATAATCAGCATGAGATTCAATCCATCTGCAATTTGAAAACTGAGCCTGGGGAGTGTTTAATATTAATATATTTACGTGCGTCACAAGATTGCTGCTCCTGTTAGGGTGGTGTGCATGTGTGTACTCATTGCCCTTGTGAGTTTTGAGCAGTGCAGATGATATGTGTCACTGCTGAGGACTGTGTCTTGTGTCTTTGAATGGAGGTTAATGTCTCATTTCACAGGCTACGCCTCAGGGCTCGCAGCTGACAACACAATCTCTGGTGGTTTGTGTGTGTATGTGTATGTATGCATATGACTGGACTTGCATGTTTTGAGTATAGCCAGGCTGGTTGGGTTCCATGTCCTTGTTTGAGCTGAGAAGGACTTTACATCCTACACTTTACATCACTGCCACGCTGCTATTACACACATGGACCACTCAACCCTCAAATGGGATTCCCAGTTCTACACGCTCTGTAATATAATATGAAGGCTCAAGGCGGTTTGTGGATGAACCTGGGGAAGTTTATATGAATGTCCTTATTGGGAAGGTCAGAGTGGTTTATATGTGTCAGTTTTGGTTAGCTAGCTATAAAAAAACATGCCCATAAAAAAACATGCATTGCGTCCCAAATCAGATACTTCTCTACTATATAGTATGCAAAAAACAGTACACTAAAGGAGTATGACCATATCAACATGGCGGATATAGTACATCCTAACTTTTTTAGTGGTTTCCAAGTAAGTTCAAAATTCAAATGTAGTACCCACTCAGACGTGATTTTGGACATGCCAACAGGCTTTGTAGTGAAGCTGGTTGACTGGGGTAATTTTGCTTGTTAAGCTGGGCAGGGAGTGAACTAATCACTGGATTTGGGAAGATTTTTCAGTTCAGTTGCATCATGTCTTTCAAAGAAACTCAAGAGTTTTGTTTGAGGCAAGTATCAGGTTAACTAGTGCATGAGACACTTTGTTTTTGGTTTATTTTTGTAAGATAATCAATACGTCCCTGCTGAGAAAACTGCCTAATCTGGTTTACTTGTCTCCACTTTTGGTTAGGTTGGTCTGTTGGCTGATTTTAGAGGGGTTTTGGGCACTCTTTAGCTAGCTATACAAGCTGAAGACTAGCTTGGCCAAGACGATAATAGCCCAGACAAACCAAACCATCATAAAAAATTTGTGACAACAAAAGCCGATATTGGTTTCGCCTCACAGCCGAAAAGTTGTGCTTAAATGCACTTCAAAGACTATAGTCAACGGCCAACTAGTATAAATGTGTTGCACCTGCATGAGAGGAAATAACTCTCCATACCAGCAGGTAGTAGTTTGGCTTCATCGTTCAAAATGGGAAACTGGAAGAGCTAGAACTGTGGATGTACAAACCGTAAATAAAGCAGAATTTGCTTAAAGGGGACCTATTATGCAAAAATCACTTTTATAAGGTTTTTGAACACAGTTGTGTGGCCGCAGTGTGTGAAAACAACCAGCCTATAATGGTAAAAATCCACCCACTCATTTATTTATAATCTAAAAAAATCATAAACAGACTCTCAGAATGAGCAGTTTCAGATTCTCCCTCCGTTCACGTCACCGAGGGGAAAAAGTCCCGCCCATTTGTGACGCTGCCCTATAAGCATAGACACAGCCCTGAGTGAGAAGCTGTGGTCCGCCTCCGTCATTACTGATCACTTGCTGTAGCTGCTGGAGATATACAATGTCAGCACCAAAGAGGCATTTCAAGTGTTGTGTTTTGGGATGCACTAACGAACATAGGAGTCTCCATAGACTCCCTCCATCTGAGCCGCTGAGGACACTGTGGTTAAGTTTCATTGTCTAAGGAAATTAGACAAAAAATTGGTAAAGTCCCCAATACGTGTAGGGATCAATACCAACACTTCGTGCGCGAACGTCAGCTCCAGACAAAGTAAGTATCACGCGTTTGTTTTCCAAATTGCCCTTCTGAAAGAGCTTCTTAACACTCTGTAAGGCTAATGATGCTAAAGCTACCATTGTCTCTGTCTGTGTTCACTGGTGCTGCCCATGAATGATCATGAATAGGAATGTGGTGGTTAAAAGTTGCATGTGAAAGTAATGTGAGTCGATCGTTTGAGTTTGTTGAGCTCATAATCACGAGTGGGACTTATAAAGTTTGTGATAGCATGCCATGCACCATGAGACCAGCTATATTGTTATTTTTATCCCACCGTGCTCCTCATCTGTGTAATTCATAAACACAAATTTATTATGCACAGTACAATCAGATGACTGACTTTTAAACCGAGTACGTTTTCTGTAAAGATAACAGGCTTGTATTAATAGTAGAATGTTTATTTGCAAAGGCTAGCACTGCTAATTAGTGATGTCCGGTTCGCGAACGAATCGTTTGATTTAACCGGATCTTCTTAGTGAACCGGTCGAACCAGTTCACCAAATCGAACTGAATCGTTTGAAACGGTTCGCGTCTCCAGTAAGCACTAATCCACAAATTACTTAAATTATTCACTTTTTTAACGTGCCTGACACTCCCTCTGTCTCGAAATAAACCAATATCCTGAAGTTATTAATTTACTCAAACAGTACACTGAGTGAACTGAGCAGAGCAGCATGTGTGCAGCGAGCTAGATCTAATCTGTGTACGTTGTTCAGTTGAAGATTCTGTTAGGTTATAGGCCAAAGGGGTTTGTCAGAGATGTTGGACCATAATTAAGACTATGTTTAATAGGAATAAGGGATGATTTATGAAATACCTGTGCTGTAATTATAGGTAATGATGACACGTTCACAAATTGAGTTTGTATGAAATAGAACTGATGATGAGCACGAACAGAGCAGCTGATACACTGAACACGCGTGCAGTGTGCTGGTTAGAGCGGTTCTCGTTCTCGAGTCAAGAATCAAAAGAACCGGTTCGCGGAAAAGAACCAGACTTCCCATCACTACTGCTAATGCGGGGCTTGAGCTCTTGAAGCTCCGCCCTCTTCTCCGGGAGCAACAGCTCATTTGCATTAAAGCAACATACTCAAATACAGAGCGTTTTACCCTTTTAAATTTAGGCTCATACCCTAAATGTGGCAATTTTAACAAGCTATAAAAAAGTATCTGTATTTTGAGCTAAAACTTCACATACACACTCTGGGGATATCAGAGACTTATTTTACATCTTGTAAAAAGGAGCATAATAGGTCCCCTTTAAAGCAGGATTTTGTCTTCTTGTGCACTGGTTTGCTGAGAACAGCTATCAGTTATCACTTGCACCAATGAGCTTCACTGCCAGCATGCGCAATGTGCCGAAAAAAGCCACTGATGGTGGTTCCAGCAGTGTGGAACACACCACAAAAACGAGACTGAAATACTCTAAACGACGGTCCAACAGTCGACTTTCGGCATTAAAGGATTAGTTCACTTCAGGATTAAAATTTCCTGATCATTTACTCACCCCCATGTCATTCAAGATGTTCATGTCTTTCTTTCTTCAGTCGAAAAGAAATGAAGGTTTGCATATAGTGGACTTCAACGGGGACCAACAGGTTGAAGGTCCAAATTGCATTTTCAATACAGCTTCAAATGGCTCTACGCGATCCCATTCGAGGAATAGGGGGCTTTATCTAGCGAAACGATCAGTCATTTCTCACATTGTAGAGCTAGTGCAAGACAAGCATTTGTGATTAAAAAGTATATACATTTCTATCTTTTTTTTTTTTAGAAAATGACAGATCGTTTTGCTAGACAATACCTTATTCCTTGGCTGAGATCATGTAGAGCATTACCTGAGCCTTTAAAACCAGCTTAAACTTGCTAAGACCAGCAAGCCAGTTTAGGCTGGTTTAAGCACTTTTTCAGTGGCGTTATTACTTTTGGATGGACAGAAATTCTGATTACAAAGTCTATGCGCATTTCCAATTGTTTCTTCAATGTTTTCCACACAGACCAGCACTGACACTTCAGATAAAACATAGCGAGTGATGGGTTGAGTTTGTCAGTCAGACAGACTTTACCTGTCTAAGAACAAGAAAGTGCTTGGAAACTAGTGTCTCAAACTTTAAGAACAGTTTTCTTTAGATTAATATATTCTGCTATATGAGATCCGAGCGCAGAGTTTGTTGTGAGCGTGTGAGGGCGTGTGCTGCCGCCCCGCTCACGCTGAGCAGAGCAGAACAGAACAGAGTTGCGGTTCGGTTGAGCACTGATTGCCCGAGTGATATATTTGCTGCGTACACACACCAGACTTCCATTTGGCCCTTATCTGTCCTGAATGTTTCATCAACTCAGAGAGAGAGAGATGGGGAAGGAAGAGGACATTAAAATATGTCCATAGGCGAAAATCACTCCAGGCTCTTAGCTGGGCTGAACAGTGTGTGATTAGAGCTGCATGGGGAAATGATGCAGTGGCTGAATTTTCCTCTCATCGAGATTCCTCAGTGGGGTACATAACCCTCTACATCTGTCCCTCCCACTCTTTCTCTCATTTTCTTCCACCCTCCCTCCATCCTCTTTCTTTCTCTCCTTGGCGCAGTGCAGTCAGCACACTGCATTACCTGTTCCAAAGCCACCGGCCCGTCCCGCTCAGGGGAAAACCCCCATTCCACCTCCATATATAGGGGGGCTGCCTTGGGCAGTGTGCCCACTGCATATATGAGGGTTTTAAAACTGCAGTATATGTGTGTGTGTGTGTTTGCAGCCGCAGCAAATATTTGCCTTTGCACTATGAGTTTCGCCCGAGTCCATTTGTTCAGCTTATCAGGATGTCCTCTGGTGAGAGAGCATTGTGTTGCAGTCATTGTTCATTGGGTTCAATAACAGTGCCAATGCTGATGGACAGGAGAATAGATTCCACCGCAGGCTTTTAGGACTCTGCGTTTGTTTGAACGTTCACTGTTAATGAGCTCAGTATCTTAGTCAGATGTTTCCCAACCACTGCTACAGGAACGAGCTTGTCCAATCGAATGAGTAGAGTGAGACTCCACAAAATGTTATGTCGTGACTCGTGAGGAAGTTTGATCCTCACGAGTTAATTTTTTTGCATGATAATGATAGTATTTTAGCCATTATTAGACATGCATACATTAGTTGTTTAAAAATCTAATGATTTTTGGGCATTTGGACATGTTCCAATATTAGCTGCTTAAAAAATTTGTTAGCTGCCTACTTAGACACATTTCAATGTTTACTGTGTTTCAAAACCTACTGAGATGCCCATTTAAACAGAATTAGTGGGCACACTGGAACATTTTCTTGGCTTTATTGGACATTCAAATCTGTTTAAACACTAGCTGTTAAACAACAACAACAACAAAAACCTTCCTACTTTTTTTTTTTTTTTGCATACTTGTGTATGGCTGTCTAAATATTGCTGCCTAAATCAGGCCCGGCTCTACGGGGGTGCTAACAAAATCAATAGCACCCTCAGTTAAAGCTCTAATAATGGCATTTCGTTGCAGATTTGGTAAACTATCCAGTGCTTTATGGTTTGAGCTCTGGAGATCGGTTTCTATTTCAACATGTTTTTGCAGCGTTGAGAAATGTATCCAATTACAGACATATCTGTTGATTTCTTGAACGCAACAGCCAATCAGAGGCATTAAAGTTAGAATCCACTCACCGCTCAAATCGCCAGTTTTTGTTTAGGTGTTGTGTTCAGCATGAATCATCTTGTTATAACAAAGAGTAGACGCAGTGTAAATAAGATATTAATTGTGCAGCATAGATAACTTTATTGATTATAACGTAACTTTGTGAGATTGCGATGAACTAAGATGAATGATAGCTTTTTAGTGATTATGCATGGAGCGCTGCACCATAGCAATGGATGGCACTAAAACCTTTATATACTGTACATATTAAGGTTAGAGCACCCTCAGTGAATAGATTCTGGAGCTGGGCTTGGCCTAATCTACGTTTTATGTTTTGCTTTGTTTTTTCTTTCCTTAATTAATTTAGAATTTGACATGTTTGTATTTTTGCCCTCTCTTGCCTAAATAACATTTTTGGGTACATTGAAATGCTTGTTAAGAGACGCCTATTTAGACAGCATTGGTGGAATGTTATCTTATGAAAATTAACCATGGTTTAATTGTAGTAAAAGTGTTTAAACCATGTTTTTATTGCATATTGATTACCATTTGTATAACCACAGTTTTACTACACTATAACTACACTATGATTAGTGTAGGAAAACGATGGCTAATTTGTGATTACCATGGTTTAACTACAGTAACCATGGTTCTTTTTTTTATAGTAAAACCACGGTTAGTTTTCATAAGGGTTATAACAGACATGTTGACATGTTTGCTTCTGGTCTACATAGCTAGACTGCATTTTTGGCCATCATATACAAAAATGCTTTTTAAGGACCAAGTAGGCAAGTCGCTAGGTTTCAAAACACACCCTGTGTGTTTGTTTATTGATTTCTCCTAACAGAGTCTGTGATTGGTTGTATTGCTGTGTAATGTTTTTACAGTACAGTATGTCAGCCCTCCTCTCTCGACGTGTGTATTCTCTCCACAGTGAGCGGGCAGGCTGATGAAAGCTGTCGTGAGCTGTGGTGTGTCTTAGTTGCATCAGTTTCTTATTCTTACTTTGGGGTGCTGTTTGTGGTTTCAGAGCATCTTTGCCCAGTTCCAGTTCAGCAGTGAGAAGGTGCTCCCATCGGACGCTCTGCGCAGCGCTCTGGCCAAAACCTTCCAAGACGAGCAGCGCTTCCAGCTGGGCATCATGGACGACGCGGCCGAGTGTTTCGTAAGACTTTTGTTTTATCCCCATTTCACCCCTTTCTTCCACACTTTCTCCTTATAAGTTACTTTCTGTTTTTGCTGACACATTGATCAGCTTTCTCATCCCTCTTTCTCTCTCAGGCATTTCCTCCTCTCACCTCTCCTCAACCCTACTTTCGTCTCTCCTCGCATCCCCTTTCCCAGTTCTGTCTTTTTCCGCTCCTCTCTTGGATTTTGTCAACCTTGATCTCAGATTCCAGAGATGTTAGTTGTTGAATTTCAAGCACTGCTGCTTGTGCTCATTCTTGTGTGGTTTGAAGAGTGGTAGAAATGGAAACATGAAGTCTGAGCAGCGTAGGGAAAATAACTCCGGAGGAAAGCAGACAGCTGAAGTTTGACAACTTTTTGTAATATTCATAAATTACTCCATGCACTGAAAAAGATGTGTCTCGGTGATGTTTCTGGCAGGACGTGTTGGCGTATCTTTGATAAGTATATTTGATTCAAAATGGCTGGCTGATAAGATTCTCTGAGAATGCGACGAGACTTTAAATAAAACCGTCTGAGGTTGATTCATATTTAACTGTAAAGTATTGGATGGTTTTAGTTCCTTCTGTTGTTGGGAGACAGATTTTGTCTACTATGTGGTATGATCTTATGTCAATTCTTACTGTGTTTAGAGCATTCCAACATAGAGGATGTTTTGTGAGCAGTGTAAATAAAGTGGCTTAAAGACACGCTTGAAGTGTCATAAAAATGTCGAATCAATTCACATTTGCAAAAAAAAAAAAAAATTACAATAGATTTCTTCTCAGAACTAACTTCACAATTCTGAGCCATCGTACAGTGACTTTTAACCACCAGGTCAATTTTAATGGTTTTAATAGCTATTTTTCCCAAGCAGAAAAGCCAAAGATACTTCATCATAATTTGGAACATTATATCTGTTTTAATATGTGAAATGCTTGAAAAGAGCTGTATTCCTTTTTTTTTTTTTTAAGCCATTTGGTTTGATATTTTATTGGGTGATGCACAAAAAATACATACATTTTTTAAGACTTTTCTGTCCAAAACCTTTGAGGCCACTGTGTCTTTCTTGGATGAGGCAATTCCAGAATGCGTTTTGACAAGCTCAGTAAAAAGGGTTTTACAAAAAAGTCCATTAAAAGACATTCACATTCATCAAATGAAATGCAAGAGAGGCTTAACTACCACTCGCAGGTCATTCCAGATTAGTGTGGGACTAGCATGTGGCTAAAATAGCAACTTATAATCAAAAAGCAATGAAGATACATAGCACACACATACTGCATGAAATACTCCATTTTAATTAGATCGAACTACTTTGAAGTGCTGAATAAAATATCTTAATTGGACATTTTTACTGAGCTTGTCACATTGCATTCTTGGATTACCCCATCCAAGAAGGATACAGTGGCCCCAAAAAATTTCAAGTCATTCTCATCAGAGGATCCATTTTAGTATTTCGGCTTTTTTTTATTAGGTTTTTATTTCTGTTTTACTTTTAATGTTTCTTTTCAAGTTAGTTTTGTTGATTTTATCAATCTTAGTTTTTGGTTTTAATATTTTATTTTTTGGTTTTATGTTAAAGCAGCCAAAGTTATTTAAAAATGTTTTCCAATGTTACATTTTTCAGCACGTTCTAGTGTTATTAATGGTTTCAAGTTTTATAACAGTTTTATAATATACCATGTATCAAAAACTAAAACTAAATTTTGGCTATTTTTTTTTTTTAGTCATTTTTTTCCCAGTTATGTTACTGTTTATTTCAGTTAACAGTTCAAAAATGTTTTAATTTAGTTTTTGTTTTAGTTTTTATTACCAGTATAACCAAAAGATTTTTTCTCATGTTCAAGAACTGCTAGATGGATAACAATAACATGCACACTTTAGACCAATTACAGTAAAAAATGGCTCATACTGAATCTGAGAACACAAGGTAGTTCCCTATGTAGACTGGTAGATCTCTCACACACTCATTGGAGCTGTTTGTAAGTGGATATTTAGATTTATGGCCGTAGGCGTCATGGGCTTTACAGGCATATGGCAGCAGGAGTTGGCAGGTATATATACGGTCCCTGCTGTTGCTTTAAATGAGCTCGGATAGGATCATTAAGGATGTGGAAGCTTTCTATAAGGTCTACCTGTACTCCTCAACGCACTCCTCTAATCCCCAGACCTGATTATTCGGCCCGGACCTGATTAAGGACCATAGATTGTGTTTATCTCACATTTATGTCCTTAAAGGACACACCGCGTGAGCATCAATACAGATAATTGCTTTTAAGCAAATAAGCAATTGAACGATCATTCACGGGCGAGCAGCTGAGCTGTCCAATCAAGATAGCTCGCCGAGAGACCCTGTGATTGGCTCCATCTTAAATACCCATTTATATGCAGCCAGTACTGTCTATGTCAGGGCTTTTCTGCCATAGATCTGTGAATGCAGCTGTGCTTACTCATAAGGTCACAAAAGACAGCATCATCAAAGTGTTATTTAGTTCAATTAGCACCTCGTCTGCAGTTCGGTAACAAAGGTCTGTTTCTGTCGCGGGCTCATTATTTTTAGCCGAGGATCTGTTGAATTGAGTTGCCATGATTTCTCCCATTTGTTTGACTGCCACATTTGCGAGGCAGACGCAGGCATGGGGCCAAAGCGCTCGGTGCGCCATCCGTCTCCTCTTTTAGACGCGACCCCTCTCCTCACGTGCACCAGACGACAGGCAGTACATTAGCGAAATGCCAACTCTTCATTGCTGCCTCGCTCCTCTGCACATCTGCACCCCTGCATAAATAGCTGCGTTATTATCTGAGCAGGAAATGAAACGCTCCATACACTAATGATTTGTTGTGTGATACTCAATGAGAAGTGTCTAGCGGAGGGCGTGAGATGTGATATTTTTTCAGAGTGAAAAATTAGGTTGAATGCAGTGTGTGAAGAGTCTATTTACAAGCTCAGTGAACTCAGAGTTATTAGTGTTGAGGAGTAGATAACTAGTACTTGTGGTACTAACTTACCTATATATTTTTTTTAGTTGTTTGACTAGCTTAACTGTTTCAAGTCCTCTAGAAAACTTTTTTGCTAAGAGTAGTATAACAAAATGCTGCTTTGCTGATTTTTTAAAATAATATTGCACACAAAGCTTTCTAGCTGAGTGAAATTGAAAAAGTGTCCTAAATACTTTTGTCTTATGGAAAAATATATATTTCGAACCTCACAAACCTTTTTTTGTTGAATGTTTTACCAGCTTTATTTCTTTAATAATTTCAATAAATGCTACTTGTCATCCGAGATGACAGTACAAGATTAATACATTATTTTTTCAGTAGTAGTGTTATTGCTACCTAAAACTGTTTAAAAACGTTTATTGGAATAAAGCTGAAATAAAATAAAAATAAAATATTGGATGAAAAATGTAAAAAACTTGGCTTGGCAACTACCTGAAAATAAAAGCAGTTAAAGTTATAAATAATTCAAATTAAAATCAGTTAAAAATGAAATATAAAAACATAGCTAATTAAAAATATTATTAAATACTATAATACAATATAAATAAAACTAAAATAACACTGTTCAGTAGTTTTAAAATAGTTATATGTAACAAAATTGGACTTGTTAATATACACAATGCAATGTGTGTACATTTTCAGGAAAAAAAGTTGTTAGCTGTTAAATTATTTTGTTAAATGCTGTTATACAGACAGATAGAAAGATAGATAGATAGATAGATAGATAGATAGACCGATAGATAGATGTTTTACACAGTCACCAAAATGTACACATTCATATCTCATAATAATTAAGTCTCTCAACATACATTGTGTCTGGAATTAAGTTCCATATTCAATTTTAGGATTAATTGATGCATACTTCAGTCTAAATCTACCTCCCTATAAGGCAAGGCAAGGCAAGGCAAGTTTATTTATATAGCACATTTCATACACAGTGGTAATTCAAAGTGCTTTACATAAAAGAAAGTGAAATAGTCATTCACAGCAATAAAAACAAGGAATTAAAAATAATAAAAACAAGGAATTTTAAAATGTTATAGAAATTGATTTAAAATGAAATTTAAAACAGTTAATAAAATACAGTGCAGTCAGTTCGGACGTAGCACAGTGTTCATTCAACAAATGCACAGCTAAACAGATGAGTTTTCAGTCTGGATTTAAATGTGGCTAATGTTTTAGCACATCTGATCTCTTCTGGAAGCTGGTTCCAACTGCGGGCGGCATAATAGCTAAAAGCGGACTCCCCTTGTTTTGTGTGAACCCTTGGTATTTTTAACTGACTCGATCCTAATGATCTGAGTGGTCTGTTAGGTTTATATTCAGTGAGCATATCTGCAATGTATTTAGGTCCTAGGCCATTGAGTGACTTATAAACGAGTAAAAGTACTTTAAAATCAATCCTAAATGTAACTGGAAGCCAGTGTAAGGACCTGAGGACTGGTGTGATATGCTCAGATTTTCTGGTTCTAGTCAGAATCCTGGCAGCAGCGTTCTGGATGAGCTGCAGCTGTCTAATGGTCTTCTTTGGAAGGCCGGTGAGGAGACCATTACAATAATCCACCCTGCTGGTGATAAAGGCATGAACAAGTTTCTCCAAGTCGTGACTGGAAACAAAACATCTAATTCTTGCAATGTTTTTGAGATGATAGTATGCTGATTTAGTTACTGCTTTGACATGACTACTGAAGCTAAGGTCTGTCTCCAGAATCACCCCAAGATTTCTGACTTGATTTTTAGTTGTTTGACCCCTAGAGTCAAGGTATGCATTCACCTTGAGAACTTCA
Organism: Schizothorax lantsangensis; assembly: GCA_027422415.1. Lineage (NCBI taxonomy): Eukaryota > Metazoa > Chordata > Actinopteri > Cypriniformes > Cyprinidae > Schizothorax > Schizothorax lantsangensis. Next base: position 20,525,870 of record CM049860.1, on the reverse strand, counting down.
TCTTTGTTTCCAAATGCAATGACTTCAGTTTTCTCCTTGTTTAGCTGAAGAAAGTTTTGGCACATCCAACTGTTAATTTCATCAATGCATTGGCAGAGGGAGTCAATGGGGCTATAGTCATTTGGAGATAAGGCTAGGTAGATCTGGGTATCATCAGCATAGCTGTGATAGGCAATTTGGTTCTTCCTCATTATCTATATAAATTAGTTTTCAAATTTTATTAGTTATATCTAGTATACATATTCTGTAAATTTAATGCTGTCACCTTTAATATTTCTGTACCTGGTAAACTGTGCTCTGATTTCAGAAGTAATTTATATTATTTAATAGTTATATATAAAACAATTTTGTTGCCTTAGATTTAATGAAGCTGCTGTTCCTTAGTAATTTTATGGTGTACCCAGCTACTTTTTCAAATTTGCAGCTTGACTGTTGTTTAACTGTTTTGATGTAGCTTGGGGAGCTTTGGTTTTAAAGTAGTTTCTCCAGCACTGGTAGTTGTAGGGGTGTTGCAGGCGTGGTCCGCTGCTGTTAGCGAGATGAAAGGAAGGGAACTAGAGATTTGATGTATGGTCTTATTCACCTCTCTCACTTTCTCTCCCACTCCCTCATTCACCCTGTATTCCTTTGTCAGGAACTTGCAGTGTGATCGATTGATTTTAAATTTGTTCAGCCAGGGAATCAAAAGGACTCTTATGAAAAATAGATGTGTTGTTCTCACTTGATCAGATTAACGTGAAGTGAGTGCTGACAGAGAAAAATGAATATTAGAGCTGGACCACACAACTCACTCGCTCTGACACACATACACAAACACCCGTTCAAAGATGTCTCACTGTTTAAATGCTGCAGAAATAGCCAGCGTGCTGTATTGCACTGGAGCTAAACATCTTGTTCCAGAATTGTTTATCAGAGCCAGATCAAAGGAACGAGAGCCAATGCGCTCACACACACATTTACTAGAAAAGATCCAAACTGTCTGTGTTGGTTTTCTTCAGGAGAACCTCTTGATGCGGATCCACTTCCACATCTCGGATGAGACCAAGGAGGACATCTGCACAGCCAAGCACTGCATCCCACATCAGAAGTTTGCCATGACACTTTTCGAACAGGTTGGTGGGGGATATTATCTGTTTGTTTGTTTTTTGTGCATTTTGCGTGGTGTCTAACATGTATTCTAATTGTGTTTACTCTCTCTTACAGTGTGTTTGTAATAATTGTGGAGCCACGTCGGATCCTCTCCCCTTCATTCAGATGGTGCACTACATCTCCACCACCTCTCTCTGGTAAGTGGAGGACTACGTTTTCATATCATCCATACAGTACATATGAAGAGTTCATTTGCAAAAACAGATAACTCCGTTTTTAACAATTTTGAAAAATCATGTTTTTTCATTTTGCATTACAATTAAATCTCAATCAAACTGCAGTTGGGTTATTTTGATTAAGTAGAAAAAACCCCAGCTATCTTTATAATATAAAATTAGAATATAATTGGGAGATTTGGAACTTTCTACATAGACTACAGCTCTACTCAAATAGCAACTTTGAGTGCATTTATTGTTAGCATGTTTGCTAAGCTAAGAATACAATACCCTAATATGCATAAATATACACTACCATTCAAAAGTTTGCGGTCAGTAATTTTTTTTTGAATAACATGAATGCTTATTCAGCAAGGATGCATTAAATTGAACAGTAATAACAATTATAATCTTACAAAAGATTTCTGTTTCAAATAAATGCTGTTTTTTTACTTTCTTTTGATAAAAAAATCTAGGAAAAGATGGCACGGAAGCACAACTGTTTTTGACATTGATAATAATGAGCACCAAATCTGCATATTAGAATGATTTCTTAAGGATCAAGTGACAGTGAGCTCTGAAGTAATGGCGGCTGAAAATTCGAAAGAGTTATTTTAAATTGTAATAATATTTCTCAATAATCCTGTTTTTACAAATAAGTTTTTAGCAAATAATTGCAAACTTGGACTTTTTTCCAAAACATTACAAAAAACTTACGGACCCAAAACTTTTGAACAGTATATTTAGTGCTTGAAAATAATTAGGTGCATCCCAGTTTGCGTACTTGTGCATTACTCTATGCCGTTTTGTAGTACAAGTAGTGTGAGTTCACACTGAAAATTCTAAAAAGAAAAAGTGAACTTTAAATACCTGGATGATGTACTTAACAAACCGAAAAAAACAAACAGTGTGGAATGTTGGACATTTTATGCATGCAAGTGTCAGCTTTAATTACGTAGTAGAGGAGGGGCGATCAGACTCAGATTATGAATGACAAAATAACCTTATATAATTCATACACTTACACAGTTGAGTACATAGTGCATAAGTACATAGTGAATAAGTGTATAATGCGTCATTTGGGACGCAAGTAGTGTGAAAAAAGCACTTGAGGTTAAGTGTCTTACTCGAGAGCCCAGTGACAATAGCAGCCTGTTAAGTGTTGATTTTTCAGTCTTCATTTACCCTCTCAAATCTTGAACCATTTGGCCATACTACCGCCAACCATTATGTCTTGTCCTTCACTGTGTTTTGGCTCAGTTTGCCTTGTGCTGCAAAAATGATGGATACTCTCATGGTTGAGGGTGATCTATTGGGACTTAGTGGGGTGTGCGACCGTGTGTACGCCGTTTAGTGGTGGAAACGGATGATTGTGGCTCCTGTCACTTTGATGCTGAGTGAGGGTTTCGATTTACACATCAGACTGGGAACTGAAGGTAACTTCCACAATGTTTTTCGGGTAAGTGAGCCACCAGCTCCAACTGAATGCTGAAGCCGACCTGCTGGGCTGGAATGAGGCTTTATATCACGGGTTATTAGCTGTCATCGTACGAATCAGACCCGTGAGAGCCATCTGCTAGAGCTATGTACAGGAAATGTACCCTCCCCAAACCTCTCCCTCATGTCCTGTTCTCTCACTCTAGTGTATAGATGGTTACACACGTGCAACCTTCGTTTGCCATATTTTACGACTTTTCCTCTCTTTATCCTTCCCCGTGTTCCAACATATAAATCCCACGTATATGCACACACGCCTACTCTTACAGCTTCCTGAAAATCTTCTTACCTGCTGTATTTCATTCTGAGGGCTCCTCGACCCATTTGATGTTTAGATCATGATAATACCATATCTCCAATGAGCACTGAGGACACAGATAGGATATTACCCATCACTCCCAATTGAATCTTGTCCCCCGCCCCTTCATTATGCCCACTCTATAAGACATCAACAAAAAAAATCTGTATCAGCATTATGGCCATCTGAGGTTCCCACATGATTCAGAATTTCACTTTCTTGATTTATTATGCATTGCCAAATAATAGAATAGTTTGACCCCCCACTAAGGCCCTGATTTATTAAGATCCCAAATAAAGGCTACTAATGTGCCATCTGTCAAACTACAGTATGTGTACAAAGTTACAGCATTATTTTGTAAGAATAATTGCACATACTGTAAAGGCTCATGTCACAGCCATAATACCTAAGTGGTGTTTAATTATTTAAAACTACAGGGTTTTTCTCATTTCCTAAAAAGTAGTGGGTTTGGACATAAACGGTTCCGTTAAATATGATTTATTTGTAATATGTAATATATTTATAAAAAACTTGATAGGATGAAAATATATATGAAATACACACATAGATGTAGACATCCCTTATTGCTTTCTGTATCAGATATGAAAGCAACAATTCTCCATGTTTGAACATGGATAATGGAAGCTCATGCACAGATATTTCACTTTAAATTGCTGAATACGTATTAACCTTTACCATTTCACACACAGTTTGCTGGCTTTGCATTGCACACGTGCATAAAAACATGCAGTCTCTCTCCTCTCTACCGCTCACACACACACACACACACACACACACACACACACACACACACACACACACACTCACTCTGCAGTAAATCGTGTGATTTGCCACATGGTCGTGTGGCAGTAAATGATAGTACAATGTGTTCCTTCACTCCTGGATGCTTGTAGCCCTGTGCAGCCTTGAATTCTCACACGACGGCTTTCATATGAACAAATGCGAGGAAAGTGGAAAGCATGCATACACAAACTCACACCAGAAAACAAAGACTACGCAATATGTTTAAAATCCTAGCTCAGTATTTTCCATCCAGAAACAAAGCTGCTAAACCAAGCTCGCACATACCATGGAAAACAATGGAACTTTTTCATTTATTTATTTCTCTCTTTTGTGAAACAGATCGGATAGGTTTATCTGTACTGTAAGGCTTACATTTATCATTCTGAAAGAACTGATTTGCAATCCTACACTATAAACTAACTACACATCTACCTAAGCATGGCTCATTTGGGATTCCAATGAAATGCACATCCAAATGAAATGCATGTTAAACTTATCATATACATAATTTTATTCAAGGTTTGTTTATTCAGTTGTTTGCCAGGTCACATTTACATAGAGCTCTATTGCAGTGCAAATTACATCATACTTTTTAATCTTCCATGAGCATAAATAGATAACTAATTAAATAGAAACCTGAATAAATTAAGCTGAAATGCCAAACAACAGTGCAACTTTTTAATAGTTATATCAGCACACCTATAATGTAAAGTGGTTTAGACACTAGAATCGATCAGAAATTTTCAGTGGCATCATGCAATTCATAAATCGACCATTTTTGTGCAAATCGTTCGCATTGCCATCATATGTCACCCTGCGAATGATAATGCATGCAATATATTATATAGATGCATGGATATGCAGGAAACATGCCAGAAAGGAAAAAAGATGATGCCATCCATCCTCTTAACATCATTATTAATGTGTTTAATATGATGAGTGGTAATCTGAGATCATAAACACTGTATGCTGAACAATGTGAAGCGTGATTCAAGGTCAAAGTAGCTATTTCAGTACATTAACTGTTTAATTGCAAAAAGAGCAGTACGTTTAACATGAAAAAGAACATATATATATTTTTTTTTTCTCAGTATGACCATCATTTCCAAGTAAAGCACACTGAATAATGCTGAAAGTAAGACAGCGAGAGAAAGGGTAGACCTGTCTGTCTGATGTAAATTGGTGTCTGCATATAGGTTGTATTTAGCCCTCAAGGGACTGTCTCGGCACATTTCCTCCATGCAGACATGCTGACAGACGCGTCATGTGTGCAGATATGCTGCATGTCAAATGGATGCTATCACGCTTTGCTTAAGGAAATATTAGCCAGTAAAGTACGCTGATTTCTGCACAGGCCTGCGGCTTCTTTCCTGATGGAGACCATGTGGAGATGGAGTGCTGCTACATTAGTTTCTGATGTCTTCTAGGGAATAGTGATCTACGGACGATATATAACATCTGTGAAGTTTTTGGGCAGTTGAAAAAATGTAACACTGAGCTTTATTATACTTTTAATTAAGGTTCAACATTATTGTATGTAGAGTTGTGTGTGTATTTCCTGTCTGTGGCGTTATCTCTGGTGCTTGAGGACACGTCTGTCTCTTATTCCCTCTGCTGCAGTAACCAAGCTGTGCGAATGCTGGAATGTAAGGAGAAGCCCACGCCTGACATGTTTGGAGAGCTTCTCCGCAACGCCAGCACCATGGGCGACCTGCGAAACTGTCCGGTGAGTACATGCATACACACACGTCTAAGTGCTGGTTTTGTCTAACTTAACGTTTTTCATTCTTAACATCTCATAAAAATTTTCATATCTGTTTTTTTAGATTAGTATTAGTTTAATATGTAAAGAATTTGAGTAATAGCTCTATGGACCACCTACAAATCAGTGTCTGGTGCTTGAGAAGGAGTCTACAACTTTTTGACTGTAGTGACTCTGAACATGTGGTTGATTTCATTGTCAATTCAAGGGACCAGAACGTCTGCGGCTGACCAGAGAAATGTTGAGAGGCGTACAGGTTTTTTCCTCGTGAGAAAATGAAGACAATGTCATGAGAAAACAAGACAGAAAAAATGGCCTCGTAATGCTTAATTTTTTTTATTAATTTAATTATTAAATTAAATGTATTTATTTTGTGAGAATAAAGACACTGTGGAGTGCTAGATGAGACATGAAACAAGCATATGGATGACTAGGAGTAACACTTAAAATAAAATGAAGGAATAATAAATGTCTTAGATGCTTTTCTTTGTTGTTTTGTCAAATGCTTTTCTTTATCCATTTCAAAGTTGAGTTAAAAAAAAAGAATCAAAAATGACCGTTCTCTTGTTGGGGCAACCAGTTAAGTTTTGACTCAAAATAAAATTTAAATTGCATAAAAAATAATTTACTATTTTGTTGTATTTAATTACATTTTAAAACATTAATTAAATAAACAATTTTAAATATGTCAATTTATTTGTCAGTTTATAAGTGATTCGTTTATTTCCATTTTTATGTTGAATTAATGTGAATTAATAAATTCATATCTTTTACCTTCATTTTATTAGTGTCACTCCTAGTCCTCCATACAGGCACAGCTATATTGGAAATCGGATATCTGGGGCAACGCTGAAATATACAATTTAGCTGATTGGTTTTGGCCAATCAGGATCAAGTGTGTAATATTGTCCTTTAAAATAATTTTCACCATCCAGTCAGATCCCATTGGATACAATTCTTTCATGCCTTCAATTATCTGTCACTTGGTTTGATTTTGCCCGTTAACTTGATCTTCACCCAAGTGATTCAAAACAAACCCTTCTTCAAGCCACCCAGATACTCTGGATATAAGCAGAGTATCTGCAGATAAGCTCTGCTGTTCACGTGGAAGCATAAAGACCGTCTGTTCTTTGCCCGAGAGAGTGTTTTGCTCACTGCTCCTCTCCTCTTTACAGATGACAGACCCCTAACACACTCACACACACACACACACACACACAGTCCTACCCTATTACACACCAGCTGCCGATCAGCTCTTACCACACACTGTGCACCCTCACCCCGCCACAGGAGGCGGAAGATTTCATCAACCCAAACACGCTCCAGCATCATTCAGCTTGCTTACGGAGAAACCTGTGTCAGCTCTTTACAGTCTGCTCCGTACCAAATCAGCGAAATGAGTCAAAATTCAGTCGAGCTGAAATCCATGCTTTCAATTCCAGTGATTTTCCATTTGTCGATTCCCAGAAATGGCTTTATTGAAATGCAGCTGAGATCGGTAGTCTGTAACATCACTGCTCTTTAGAAGCTTAGTCGTCTGGCCCTGAAAGCATGTGTTTGTCTGGATTCCCAGCGCTTGGCAGGACAGACTGCGGAGCTGAGGCTAACAATGATCTCTAATGGGACACTGTGTGTCTGTCCCAAAGCTCCGCTGTGCTGCCGCTGCTGGCTGTTCATTGGCTGCCTCGCTTGTGTGTGTTTGTCTGTGATGGAGCGACTGAGGCGGAGAGAGAGAGAGAGGCCGGTTCTGAGAACTGGGCTCTTTGTCTAATCCCTTCCTGCCCAGGTCTGGTGCCAGCCTGTTTGCCACCCCTCTGTCCGCTCCACAAAGGCAGTGCCCGGCTAGGTTTTTGTACGTTGAGGGAAGGGGTCAGGCTGGCAGTGGTGCTCGTCGCCAGAGCCTGTTTCCGTATACCGCTGCCAAAGCGCTTGACGGAGGGTGGTGACTCAAAGAGCACAGCTAGAACATTGGGTGCCGAACATAAGGCCCTGCTGGACCGTGTTGCCCTGTTTGAAACGTTCCTTTCATCTCTCCTTCACCTTTTCTCTCTCTCACATGCACATGTGCTCAAGATGCCCTCTTTTTTCTCTCATCGTTTCAGAGTAACTGTGGCGAGATGTTGCGGATTCGGCGGGTTCTGATGAACTGCCCGGAGATCATCAGCATCGGCCTGGTGTGGGACTCGGATCACTCTGATCTAGCCGAAGATGTCATTCATAGCCTGGGCACGTGCCTGCGGTTGGGTGATGTAAGACTCACACTATCATTGTTCCTTTTTGTCACCACTTCAATGCAATAACCTTGAGCTTCCAGCTCCCTCTCTCTTATGCACAGTTCAGGACAAGAGGAGGAAACACAGTGTGCTCTTTGTCACATTCAATATCTCTGTGGCCCCACTAGTGTTACAGTGTTCTCACATCAACTTCACGGCAGGGTTGTGTGCCATTCTGTGTTACACAGAATGCAGAACTTGAATTTAAGTGCATAAAGAATAGAATGAAATTCAAAGAGACTAATATAACAAGTGTTTTCATACACACAGCATATGGAGTAATGTCTGCCTAAAATGTAGCTTTTCCATCACAGGATAAAATACATTTTAAAATATATTAGTTGGAATCATATTTCACAATATTATAGTTTTACTACATTTTTCATCAAATAAATGCAGCCTTGGTGAGAATAAGAGAGTAAATGATAATGATAAGGAAGTCGTGGCCTAATGGTTAGAGAGTCGGACTCGTAATCCAAAGGTTGCGAGTTCGAGTCTCAGGCCGGCAGGAATTGTTGGTGGGGGAGTGAATGTACAGCGCTCTCTTCCACCTTCAATACCACGACTGAGGTGCCCTTGAGCAAGGCATCAAACCCCCAACTGCTCCCCGGGTGCTGCAGCATAAATGGCTGCCCACTGCTCCGGGTGTGTGTTCACTGCTGTGTGTGTGTTCACTGCTGTGTGTGTGCACTTTGAATGGGTTATATGCAGAGCACGAATTCCGAGTATGGGTCACCATACTTGGCAGTATGTCCGTTCACTTTCACTTAATAACAATAATAATAAACTATGATTGATATTACATTTGTTAATTTTAATATTATATTTATTACATTTTTATTCATGTTATCAGTGAGGACACTTAGTTTACCAAAATGTTATTATTTACTCCATATGTTATGTAGTTAATAAATAAAAATTTTGATGTGACTGTTTGTTTATTTTTATAAAGTTGCATTTTGTACCATATGGCATAATTTAAATTTATTTTGATACCCGTCTTTTGAACTTAAATGAATAAGGAAATAATTGGACATTTGCCAAAATTAATGATATAATTTACATTTACATTTACATTTAATCATTTAGCAGACGCTTTTATCCAAAGCGACGTACAAATGAGGAGAACAATAGAAGCAATCAGACCATCGAGAGAGCAACAGTATACAAGTGCCATGACAAGTCTCAGTTAGTCTAGCACAGTACACGTAGCTAGGATTAGTTTTTTTTTATTATTATTATTATTTTTATAGAATAGGTAAGTGTTAGTATTAGTTGGTCAGGTGCTGGCGAAAAAGATGTGTCTTTAGATGTTTTTTGAAAATGGCTAAAGACTCAGCTTCAGCCTCAGATCGGGAGGTCATTCCACCAGCTGGGCACATAATTATGTTTTATTACTAAAATAATGAAATTTTACTGTTGTGTGACTGTTGAGTTTTTTAAAATTGCAATTCAGTGAATTCCTCCTGTCACTGCAATTCAAATTACATCAATTACGTCTAATTCAACATCCTGTGTGTGTGTGTGACCAATTCCATTCAAATCCACACTCATGACTTGAAAGAGAGACAATCCTTTTACATTTTTAACAATTCACATTTTTAAATTTTTAACCCTTTTTGAAGGGACTTGTTTAGAAATTTCCTCTCATGAACATTGTGTTACCTGTTGCTCAAATGTTTCAAATTACTCAAATTATTCACATAATTATGTTGAAACTAAGTATTCTTATTTAATTTTCAATTAACTGTTTTTCAATTAACTGTTAATTTTTTTTAAATCTTAAAATAATACGCTCTGCTAGTGCTGACAAGTCAGTATTTAGTTAAAATGGTTGAATTTTTCACTGCAGAATAGTATAGAGTAAACTCTAAATCATTCTCTCTTTATGTGCCCGCCCTCCAGCTGTTCTACCGTGTGACGGATGAGAGGGCCAAACAATCGGAGCTCTACCTTGTGGGCATGGTTTGCTACTACGGCAAGCATTACTCCACTTTCTTCTTCCAGACCAAGATACGCAAGTGGATGTACTTCGATGACGCACATGTGAAGGAGGTAATGACGTGTTTGTCTCTGGCAGCTGATTCTAGTGTTTCTAATTGTGAATGGAGTGTGCGGTTAACTCTGAATGTACCAAACCGTCACAGATCGGACCTAAGTGGAAAGATGTGGTGTCGAGATGTATAAAAGGCCACTACCAGCCACTTCTGCTGCTGTACGCTGACCCCCGAGGGACGCCCGTGTCAACGCAAGACATGCTGGCAGCGCAGCTGGACCTGCACCACAGTAGCAAGGCCGGCTATGACAGCGAAGACTCCGGTGAGACAAAGAGGAAGTGAGAGGCGGGACGGAGAGGTAGAGGGTTAAACAAAAAAGAAACAGTACTACTTATCAACGCTTATTCTTAGAATCAAACAAAGGAATAGTTCACTTAAAAATGAAAATACAGTCAATCCAAATCCATATGAAACATCATGAAAAGGGAAAATGTTAAAGCTCGCTCTTTTCCATTCATTTAGATTTGAATGGTAAAGTTTTCAAGCCTGAAAATGAGTCCAAAACATAAAAAAAGTGGTCAATACAGCGCTAAACCATACATTTGATTTTTTTTTTTTTAGTTTATTTAACTGTCCTTGGCACATTCATGAGAGATGTAGCGATGTCTGAATAATTCTTTTGAATCGGGTCTTTTCACTGAAACAGATGATCTTGTTCATTCATGCAATGGCCTGATCTGTTTTCACTACTGAGTCACCTAGCCTCACAGCAATTCTTGAGTTAACAGTTCACTGGAGAGGAATGTTTTCAGTAAATAAAAACATTTCATTCTATATTTCACACAATGCTGTGAGACTATGACTATGACTTTTCCAGTTTTTCATGATTTTTTTCCATTAGGATTAAGGATGAGGATTTTCAAAAGTATTGTTTACTCACAATTTCTACACAATACAATATTTTAAAGCTTGGCATGCATACAAAAATGTATATTTATTTTAAAAATGCCCATAGAGCTTTACGATTTTCTTAGTTTTCATGACTTTTCCAGGTCTAGAAATAACACTTTTAAAAATTCATACAGTATATCCATGTTGTAATTTAAAGGGGGTGAATTAAAATTAAAAAATTGCTTTTCTGCATATTAATGCTTGTTTTGTCCTATTCTTAATCATTTCAAGTCACCTTTAGGGTCCTTTGGAAGTTCGCTGAGGCCCCCTAGTGGGCCCCAGCCCCCTGGTTGAGAACCATTGATTTAAAAAACCTTGTAATATAGTGCCAAATCATATCAACAAACTTTATGGAGTTTTTACATTCCTTTTTGAATCCTGAAAGCTTCAGTCCACATTCATTGTGATTGCATCATAAAGTACATTCAATACATACTTTGAATTTTCTTCCTTTGTGGAAGGATGCAAGTTTTGAAAGTAGGTTTGGAATGACATGAGGATTTTAATTTTTGGGTGAACTATCCCTTTAAAATCTGACCTTTGAGCAGATGCAGCTGGATAGCTGAAGCTAACTTTCTCTATTTCTAAATGCCCTCTCTGCTGTTGTTGTTGTCGTCGTCAGGGAGGGAGCCCTCAATTTCAAGTGACACACGCACAGACTCTTCCACAGACAGCTACAGCTACAAGCACTCTCGATCACACCATGAGTCCATGGCCTCCCATTTCTCTTCTGACTCTCAGGGAACTGTGGTGTGTAATCAGGACAGCAGCGGTTCCCAGTACAGCATGGACACTGCAGGTACTTTAACAAACACACACACTCTCTAATATAAATTCCACTGGCAGACGCGTCATGCTGAATCAAACTGAGAAGGCACATGTCCTGTCAAATTTACTACTTAAAACTTTCATAAATGTGATTTTTTTTTTTTCTTCAGGGGAGGTTCTTAAAGCCCAGGCCACTCCCCTTTGTACGCCGAGGCCCTCTTCTACTGGCCATCTGCAGGACTATAAAGAGACTGTGAATATGATCCACAGCAGACCCCTCTCATCGTCCTCTAGCTCAGGGGTGGGTGGCTCAGAGGCTGGGGCGCGGGCGAGAGATTGGGAAGACGAGAGCACCAGCAGCGAGTCCAAGTCCAGCTCCAGTGGAGGGCGCTATCGGCCCACATGGAGACCCAGAAGAGAGGCCCTGAACATTGACAGTATCTTCAGCCGGGAAAAGCATCTGCCAGCCGGCTACGCCACGCTTGGACCTTCCCCGCTGCCAGAAGACCCGATGTCACCAGGGCACAGTGAGCTGGTCTCAGGGGCTGCGCCGGAGGGGTCAAGCATTGCTGGAGCAGAGATGGGGGGCATGACCGATGGCTCAGGGGGCGTGCCAGAAATGGAAGTGGAGCATCTACCGATCCCGCCACCTTTAAGAGGCTTGGAACAGCAACCTCGGCTGATCCAGAGGATGGAGAGCGGCTATGAAAGTAGTGAGAGGAACAGCAACAGCCCCATCAGCATGGACATGCCCCTCAGCGACAACCCAAGCACCAGTGCTCACAGGTAACACAGCAACTTGGCCAAAATGAACTAACCTATATATCAGGGGTGTGCAGTCCATATAAGCTGTGAATGTTCTGCATACCCAAGCCATTTGAGTTAATGAGTGTGGGGACTGGCTGTTTAATATTCCCTTTACTGTAAATTCCCTTGTCAAGTAAGGTGTAATATGAAGCTCACATGTATGTAATGGTCTGGAATTTGTTTATTTGCCAAACCAATTTTCTGTAAATCTGTGCCAGTTACAGAGGGATTCAGGTGAGCGGAGCCACAACAGCTTTGGCACCTATGCTCTGTTACTATGAATCATCATTGTTGTTCTGTGTTCTCATTGGTTTGTTGGCATGTGGGTGATTTCATGCGCAAGAAATGCTGTCCGCGAATTGCTCGTCCAAGCAGAAAAATGTGTCGTTGCTGCCAGATCTCCATTACCAAAAATCACACTGTATTTGATGCAAAACTAACTTGACTAAAATTTAAATCACAATTTAATATATATTAAAATATATATATATTTTTTAATTGTAATAATATTTCACAGTATTTCAGTTTTTAATTTATTTTTGAACAAATAGTAAAGACAGCCTTGGTGAGAGACTTCTTTTAAAATACATAAAAAAAAATACTGAACAATAGTGTAAAATGATGGCAGCAAGAAATGAGAATCGATTATATTTTTAAAAATGATAGACCAGACTATTTGTATATTTATATATTAGTTCCTGCTACAAATCTATCTTAATTATATTATATTTCAGTTTTAAATTAATTGAATTTAATGATTTGATTAACTTCTTTTTTTTTTGGTGGGCATAATGTGTCATGAAATGCATTATGTTGATGAATAATATACCTCAAATACCTGCTACATCATGTTTGATATTTTCAACACTATATTTCTAAAAATATTGTATGATATATGAAGCAGAAATAAGCAAGCATCACCCAGACCTGCTTCATATACTGTATGTCTGTACAACAAATCTGTTTCATAGATTGTTTCTGATGGTGTTAATATTCACAGTGTTTTTTTAATTGTAAAATGCCAACAACTGTATTGAATATATCATAAATATCTGTCCTGGCTTGTACCATAAGCCTTAATGTTGTAGTATACACAGACAAATTTTCTACAGAGACATTAAGAATCACTCTCACTATGACTGAGTGAATGACATATGCTCTTTTCCGCTTCAGGGACAGCGGCAGTAAGAGACCCGTGACTTCTGGGCCCTCCTGGCGCACAGTGCCCAAGTCCAAAAGCAGCAGTGCCATCCTGCAAGACCTCAAATCACCCACCTGGAGCAGCAGTCCACTGAGTTTGGGTGAGTCACCACTGGTCTTTGCCTATGTGCTTTAACCCACTATTGCTACAGTACAAGGTGTTCATTTCAAGTGTTTAACTAGCATATGAGTATTACTGTTACTTATTTATGTCTTTGTGTATGTGTAGGAGATGGGCGCAGCGAGCTGGATGAATTGCAAGAGGAAGTTGCTCACAGGGCCAGGCAGCAGGAGCTCCAGAGGAAGAAGGAGAAGGAGAGAGAAGCAGCGCAAGTCTTCAACCCCAGACCCAGCAAGTTCATGGATCTGGACGAACTTCAGCACCAGGGTAAATGCCACACAGGGCCAAACAGCAGAAACCAAATGAAAGGAGCTAGGAATTGTGTTTAAAGAGAAAATCCCTTCTAATCCCTTCTACACAAACCAGCTTAAACCATCCTAAATTGGTTAGCTGGTTTCTCAGCCTTGCTAATCTGGTTAGGCTGGTCTGTTTTGATGGCTTTCTAGGGATGTACAATACATCAATACCATATAGATCATCTATTCAAGTTAGACATTTTTTAATTGTTTTATTTTTTATGGCTGACTAAGCTGTTTAGATCAGTCTGTTTTGATGGTTCTAGGGTGGTTTTGTCCAGTTTTCACCTGATCAGGCCGACCGACCAGCTAAACCAACTTAACACCAGTTTAACACCAGCTAGATCAATTTAAGACCATCTGGGAGACCAGTTTAAACCACCTAAGACCAGCAAACCACTTTAGGCTGGTATCCAGGGATGCCCACTACATCAGTAACATATTGGATATTGATTAATATTAGAATTTTTTCATAAATTTTTTAAGCTGGTCTGATTTGATGCTTCTAGGGGGCTTTACATAATTTTCACCTGACCTGGCCGACCAACCAGCTTAACCAAATTTTTTCCCCGGGTGCCGCAGCATTGGCTGCCCACTGCTCCGTGTGTGTGTTCACTACTGTGTGTGTGCGCACTTGTATGGGTTAAATGCAGAGCACAAATTCCGAGTATGGGTCACCATACTTGGCCACACGTCACTTCAAAATTCAAAAAAATAAATGAACACCAGCTTGGCCATGCTGGGAGACCAGCTTGACCAATTTAAAGCTGCAGTCCGTACGTTTTGCCTCTTTGTCGCCATCTCTGTTTGAAAACCTGGAATTGCAGCTTTTTGCAGAATTATCTTCCGTGCGTGGGGTTGTGAGTCGGCACGGCTCCAGCGTGGATGAATCTAAAGTTTTGAGGTGAATGTGTGGCAGTAAGTCACTGCACCGGTGTGGATGTTTACTGTACTTCGCCATCACAGATTCTAGCCTACGTCTTGGAATATATGACCCAAATAAGAATGTTTATTGTATATTGTCATCTGAACAAGTAAGTAAACAAGTCTGCCATGTTTGTTCTGACCAACTGAGGAAAAAAGCATTGCCATAAATCGCGCTACCAATGGTGATTTAATCTAAAGATCGGTTAGCTCATATCACATTAAACCGTGCAAATTATTATTATTGTTATATGTTATTCTCAAATTATTAATGTTAACAACATCAGCATTGCGTGACTGAGTATAGTGTGTATTAGCATGTAGATTTCAATTTCTGTACAGTCTAATCTAATTGTCATGCCATTCAAATTTCATATTTAGAAATTATTTTAACCCCAAAAGCAAGCTATGCGCCCTTCAAAATGGTTTTCTTTAAAATACAAATCCTGTGTAATCCCAGGCTATCTGTAATCAGAAGCACATTTAAAACGGGAATATAATTTAATTTCATTCACATGTGTTTCATAAACACATAATCCTTTCTGGATCACAATCCGCCATGGATTGATACATTTAATTATTCTAGCTGCTGTTTGAAAAGGCTATAAATGATCCGTCACCTGCAGGATCCTCACATGCTATAGCTTACTAGCCGAGAAAACTTCTTTATGTTTACAGACGTGATGTAATGATGCAGTGCCATGCTCGAATTTCCCGTGAAAACCTACCCGTACCACTCAAATTAGAAAACATTATTATAAGCTAACCGTTGTGAATCGGGCTAAAGTAAGGCGATAGTTTTGAACACTTGCTGGTTATGTACTTGCTCAATTATTGATTTCAGATCATTTTTAACCAAAAAAAAAGTTACGGACTGCAGCTTTAAGAACAACAAACCAGTTTAAGACCAGCTAAGACCAGAAAATGACTTCAGGTTTGTTATTAGGGATGCACAATTTATCGGTACCATATTGGTTATCGGTTGATATTAGAGATTTTTGAATAGCTTTTTTTCTGATGGTTTTCTATGCTGTTTAGGCTGGTCTGATTTAAAGGGATAGTTTAATGAAAATGAAAATTACCCCATTAATTACTCTCAAGCCTCAAGCCATCCTAGGTGTATATGACTTTCTTCTTTCAGACGAATTTCTTCTTTCAGACGAATACAATCAGAGTTATATTAAAAACTGTCCTGGCTCTTTCAAGCTTTATAATGGCAGTAAATGGGGGGCAAGATTTTGAAGCCCAAAAAAGTACATCCATGTACCATGTACATCATGTACGACAGTTAGCGGAAGTTAGAGATTACGGTTTATAAAGGTTTAAATATGAATATTTTTCTTATACAAACGCATCGCTTCAGAAGGCTTTTATTAGCCGTGTGGAGTACTTTTTATGATGGATATATGTACTTTTTTGGGCTTCAAAACCTTGACCACCATTCACTGCCATTATAAAGCTTGGAAGAGCCAGGACATTTTTTAATATAACTCTGATTGTATTTGTCTGAAAGAAGAAAGTCATATACACCTAGGATGGCTTGAGGGTGTACTGGGAGACCAGCAAATATATACTGGGAGACCAGCAAACCAGTTTAAACCAAAAAAGACCAGAAAACCAATTTAGGTTGGTTCAAACCTTTTTCCCAGCAGGGATAGTTTGGAAGTAAAAGTTTACTCTTTCCTGTCTTTTCAACTCTAATGCAATGTCTCAGGATCTTTAAATAATAAAAATAATTTAAATATCATTGTAACACCATGTAAATAAAATATAAATATTGTAGATGGGAGCCATACCATCAAAAACACACCTATACACTGAAATCTTACATTTTCAATCTTGAATCAGAGTTCTCCCTAGTCAGCGTGCATATAAACATGTCAAATGATGTGTGTATAAACATGTCAAATTGTGTTTGAGTTGTGTTGGTGGCAGTCATCAGACTGTGTGCGCTTGTGTGTCAGTGGACGTCTCCATTCCCGGTAAGCCGTGCAAACGTTGTGAGTGGTGTGATCCCGGGAACACGCGGGGGCTCCTGTGAGCAGTGTTTGTGCGTGTATGAGCGTGTTCTCAGAGGCCTGGCCTTGGTGTGTTAATTGCAGGGAAGGGGGGCAGTTTTGAGCACTGCCTGGCGGAGGCTGACTCTCTCTTAGAGCAGTCGCTGCGCCTGGAGCAAGCTGGGGATACAGCTACAGCCCTGGCGCTCTCCCACCACGCTGTGTGTAAGTAATTCTAACCTGCCTCTGCTTGCTACGCCCAACTCCTCCGCTCTCCGCTTGGGTAACCGTCACTTACCCAATATATGCACTTTCTAGGTTCGTTTGGTAAGAAAACAGCTCCCAAAAACATTCATGTCCTCGCAACATGACACAAACCCATTAGTAATACCCCAACACTGCCTTCCCTTCCTGCAGCACCCTGTGTGTGTTTGCTTCTGTGTGCCATTCTCCTTGTTTATGTGTGTGGCATATTATTTGTCAAGATCCTGTCTTTGTTTTGTCTAGGGATGCACAGTATATTGTTACTAAATTGGTTATTTGTTGATATTATAAGTTTTTTTTTTTTTTTTTTTTTTTTTAAAGAAATTGGATATTTATTTGTGCATGCTATTTTCCCTTATTTCTGAATTGTTGTCTAGTAAAAAAAGTAATATATTTAAAATATACTAAGTGTAGTTCAAATATATTAACATATTTACTGACATATCGCTCAAGACTTACTGATATAAAAAGTATAATTAAACTTTATTTGGAGTACTACTTGTGCACAATGCACATTTCTTAATATTAGGCCTAAAATGTGTTTTAATGTCATTATTGATGAGGATTGTTTGGTTTTTGAATAATATCAGTCTTTAAATGCAAGATATTTAATGTGTACCTAAAGTATACTTGCAATAGTTCCACTTTAGCACAATCAAATATACTTAAGTATATCTTTAGTTGGACTTCATTACTACTTCTGCACAATTAAAGTGCATTAAGTACAAAATTAGTTGTTCCAATTTAGCAGACTTTAATTATACCAGTGTAGTATACTAAAAGTAAAATTACAGGGTATTTTTTTTATTAAGTACGTATATACAGTATGTAAATGTATTTGTATACTCAGCATGAAATAAATGTATTTCAAATACATTTTAGTATATTTCTTTTTCACCATGTTTTGTCATTTAAAAACACTAATAATTTAACAACACGGCCAATTGTAATCTTTGACAAATCTCAAAATAAATATCCATTTTTATACTGTATATTCTGTTTTGATGCCTAAAATAACTTAGTATTTAAAGATTTAATTTAGTTTCCAGTGTTTTATTTTTTAAACGATTTACACAAAATAGTATGACATTTGAGGTATTGATAACATGAAAATAATATTTTCTTATAATATTATTTATGAGCTTTTTTTTTTTTTTTACTTTTTTTTTTAAATAATTGTATTTTTTATTTTTATTGTTAATATTTCTTTATTTTAATGTAATATTCAGTGCATCCCTGTTTCTCTTCACTTAGTGCTGTGATCAGAATCACCATTTGCACAGATTTTCACAATCTGATTGGATGACTGGGCATGTGGCTCTGCCTGTTGATTGTTAATACCGTGCTATTGAAAAGCGCTTGGCTTTGGCCATTTGAGAGTCCTGATCTGTGCCAGACAGAGGCTGGAACAATTTTAATCCTTTTTTTTTTTTTTTTACATTTTATTCTGTGTTAGCCCTCCATTTGGAACACCATTTGAATGGGCCTCACCCGCAGTCACACGCAAACTTAAATCCATTCTGGATTCACCATCATAACATTCCCGACCTCTATAAATCCCTTTTAGTGGAAGGATTGGATTGTGATTGTGCTGAGCCGTCGAGGGAGGATACTGCCGCACAATCTAAATCTCTCAGCAATCTCCAAATTAAAACAAAAAAGTGTGGCTGTGTATCTCGCGTTTACCTGGAACAACAGTGTTTTTGTCCAAAGCGCTGGCATACCTGCTTGAATGATTAATGAACGGAGAACAATTTCAGCCATGCAAAACTCTCCACAAAGCTATTTATATTTATCCAGGTCGGCAAACCCTCCATCTCTGTCTCGCTTTGCTCACGGTATTGTGTATATGTGTGTGCATGTCTGTATATCTGAGGCGTAGCACTAATATATTTAAAGGGAAGACAGCTTTTGTAAATATTTCCACTCATCAGATCCCCGCAGACCTTTCACTGTCTCGTCGAGACAGATCCGATTTGGACCAAAGTGCATACAGGCCTCTAAGATCCAGTGGCAGCCTGTAAGGTCATGCCTTCACTATATAGAAGAATAGTTTCCTGTTCCTCTGGCCAAACGAAAGCAATGCCTGCCACAATCCTGCAATCCATCATTGGTTTTGTGTGTGTCTTTGTTTGTGTGTCTGTTCTGGCTGTCGCTCCTGCTTTCTGTGTCTTCAGTCTGTGGTGTGCCGTCCTAAAACTTCACCCCTTTGCATCTCCCAGAATGCCGTCAGCTCCTTTTCAACCCATTGAAAGCGATGCACGTCATCTGCAGTTAAAGCTAGCTCAGACGCAGCTGGTGTTGACAGCAGTAAATGTTCTGAAAATAGCATTTTTATGATGGGCAGAATTAATGCTAAACCAGACGTAAATGAAACAGGTTCAAGGAAACCATGGCAACACTAACCTCCCATGTGGTTTTCCATGTAACAGCCCCAGACGGGAGAGCAACCAAATCAACTGTTTCCTAATGCGAACTCATTTTTGGGATGCAATTAACAGTTAATAAGTGTGATGAATTTCAACATGTTGTTTAGTACACATTGCGAACGAGGGCTTAAAAGCTCAATCACAGTCGTTGGTTTCTCTCTTGACGTTCAGCAGAGCAGCCCAGTGCTTCTCCATATTATGATCTTTCTGAACTCTGTTTATGTCACTCATTATGAATGAGTTTGTTCAGTAAGCAAAATACTGCACAACAGCAGGTGATGTGTTTTTAAAAAGGCAACATGGAAATTATTGAACTCAGGGGTGTCATGCACCTATTTGTTTCAGCAGTTCTGGATCCATAGTTTAATGTGCAAGGGGACATGGGTTCAAATTCCGACCTAATATACAATTTTTGTTTTAATAAACTTAAAGTAGTTAATAAATCAAGCCAAAGTCCAAGCCAGCAATCACAATGCATTTTGTTGTATGGAAAATAGTTTTGACATTGTGGTAACTCCTTTGTTTATCACAGAAAATCATTATTGTTGTTGTTTTTGCTGTAAATATAATGTAAAAAAAGTAAATCTAAAAAAATACTATACAATGAAATAATATATTAAAAACAAAATTATTATTAATAATTGTTTAATTCAAATTTGTATAACAACCTTTTAATACACAGGTCAGAACATAAAACATTTTAAAGAGAAAAAAGCAAGACCACATAAAAAAATATTTAGTTTTTAATAATAATAATAATAATTATTATTATTATTTTATTATTGTTGCTGTTGTTATTATCATTAATTGTATTTGTAAAACAACCTTTTAATATACAAGTCAGAATATAAAACATTTTAAAGAGAAAAAAGTAAGACAGCATAACTAATAATAAATTACATAATTTTATAAATTAATAGATAAGTAAAATAAGACAAATAAATGTTTTTCGAGCAACATAGTGACTGAATTTTCTGTGGAATGTGCAAGTCAGTTGGATTGAACAAATTTAGACGTGAAATATTTAGACAGGTGACTGTCTCTTTTTTTTCTTTTTTTTTTTACAAAAGGTTTATTTTTATTTTTATTGGGTGTTCTTTTAAAAATGGGCATATGGGCATGACACTTCTGATGCAAGCTATTGTTATCGTTGTTATCGACCCATTACATGCAGTCCACTATGTGTCAACTTTGATGAGCTAGCGTGCAAAGCTTTGCCTATTGAACAGAGCTCACTTTGGGGTGAAAGGTGGGATATATCCCACCATCACCCTCTCTTCTTTCTTTCAATTTCACTACTTTGTCGTCTCTATAACAAAGAAATGGTCCGCATGCCGGCCCCTCATAACTCAGCTCTTTCTTTTTCCTTTCTGCATTTTCTTTTCTTCTGCTCTTCTTTCCTTTCCCTTTTTGTTGTTCTTTTGCATTATAGCTAAACTAAGATTTTCCATGCATGAGGGCAGTGCTAACACTCATAGCAGGACTATGGCTGCTGATGCCAAGCTGCAAAAATGCATGAGGAGAGCGCGGGGCCTACAGCAGCGCATGCAGCAACAACAAGAGCAGCAGCAGGAGCCCAGCCGCCCACAGGGGCCCACCAGGTACCTGTACTGTCACCCTGTGTGTCCAGCCTAACCACTTGTTTAGATCAGTACTCTCTCAGATCCCTGGGTCTGTTAGGGTTGTGTGGTATACCGATGCATAATCAGTACCACGGTACCAAAATTTTAAAACAGTACAATACCAGCATGCAAACGTAATTTTTGACTTGAAACATGAAAGTAGAGTTGATGTATAATGGTGTTCAAATGCACTGATGCATTATTTGAGAATCAAAATGAAATTATGAATAAATTATTATAACTAATTGTTAGTAATAATACCCACAGACCATCTCAAATTTATGCAAGACTGAATTTATGCATGTTAGCAAAATATGGTAACTGTTATTTTTCTTAGTTTTGATATATTATCTTCATGCAGCGGAATATTTTGATTTAATAAGATTTATAGATTTGTATTATTATAGATTTATTTTGAAATACAAATATATGTTTTATATGTTGTTAATTCCATGAAATTGCTTGATTTAAAAATAGAATTTATCTAATTTTAATCTAATTTTTCATTTACATGATATGCAAATCTGTCATGCATAATCTAATACTCTACCTAACATCTGTTATTATAGATACTGAGTTACCAAGACTGGTATCGTACCGTAGTCAAAATTTTGGTCTTAAAGCCAACCCATGTGTCTGTTCATTTTTTTTAATTAGGAAAAATTACAGTTATATTGGACTTTTGTAAATTGGTAATGAGAAAAGCTGTGTGTATTCTGTTATATTTCTGTGATTGTGATGCAGTTCTCACTTTAAGTTTTTTTTTTTAACTTTCAGACATGATCTAACTGATCAGTTTGTCAGAATGCAAGTTGACATTTTACTCTCACAAAGAGCTGTGGTTGCTTTGGGGTTTGTTGTTTGTTTTCCAGAGATTTTAGAGGTTAATTTCTTATTTAAAATCACACATACAGACAGGACGGGTGTTATAGATTCCCGATAAGACCAAGTATTAGAAGCCGGGGCGCAGTCGGATGAGTTATTGGCAAACCCAAGCTAGCGAATGGCTAACCCCGATATTACATACACATGGCATGCCACTTAACTAATAAAGTAGAACAATGCAACAGCCACTGCGCCAGTGTGTCCCATGGAATGCGGTTGTTTTATTAGTTTTTTTTCTTGTTCCCTGCTTTCTCTTTCCCCTCCATTGATTAAAGGCGTTGATGTGATGTATGGCCTGACCTGGCCAAAGCCCCTTGGGTAATCACCCAATGTAGTGCTTGAGGAAGTATTTACAGTAAATGAGCACTCCAGCACATTAATCAGGGATGTTTACCTCTGTACCGAACTTCTCCCACTTCAGTTCCCTCTAAACCCGCTCTAGGGCATGCAGCAGCCGCCAGGAACCACCTATCACCTAGTAATGCTTCTCTAAATGTGATTCCCAGTCAGGACTATCCCGGGGTACTTACTGTAAGCAGATTCCTGGGGGCACTGTGAAAGATTTCAGTTTTACTTTTTTAAACCAATAAAATGTTATACATTTTTTCGTTTTATTTTGTTTTGTTTTGTTTTATTTATTTATTTTTCACTGCACAATCCAATAAAAACACTGAGGGATTGTGTGTTGGCATCCTCCAGAGGCTTTTTACTGGTATTAGATAAAGATTTATCTGAAAATGAATCTATCACATGGGTCATCGGTGGGTCATCGGTAGGTCGCTGTGGGCCAGTAGAGATGAAGGACGATTGATGGTATTCTGATGGATACTCTGCTCTGCTTTATTAGAGGTGAATGCAAATAGCGAGCAGGTTTCCCTTCTGGAGCAAAGCCAACGCTCATTCCCGTGCACTCTGCTTCTGGGGAGCTTTTGGGCATATTTATGGCTGCTGTAACTCTGGTTTATATGACGACTATGAAAATGATGTCAAGGTCGCGTAGTGCGTCAGCTGTGGAAAGCACGTGGGGACTGTGTATGTGTGTGTGCATTGTATGAGAAGTGGCTCATGAATACTGGTGTGAAGGACGCAGGTCTCCTTGAATTTGGTCCTTGGCAGCATTGTTAACTTTTTAGAAAATGTGTTAGATTGGGTTTCTTGCAACAAAACCATTTGTTTAGGTACTGTATCATTGGACTTAAATAAATGAATGAATGAGTATTGATTTACAAATATAACATCAACTGATCTTATCAAAGACCTGTTAGAACTCTTCTACTCGGTTTCTTGCTTATTTTATGTTTAGTTTGCCTTAATGAATAAATACATACTGCATACTTGTGGTAGTATAAAATATATCTCAAATGTATATGAGCATTTTATGTGTGGCTTCCTATAAAAAGTACACATTTATTATTAAGGAAATAATAGCATCAAGGGGTACAAAGTTGTCATTCAACATAGGTTTTTTTCATGCAATGAAAATTGTTTCAGCGTTATTTCAACAAATAAAAAGATTATAAATAATTTGTTTAACAATAACAATACTGGTGTGAAGGCATTTTAGTCCTTAATGTTTTAATTACAAAACATGTTAAAAAAGTTAATTAATTGAATTAAATTTTCAAATAATTCAAGTAATTATGCCATTAAATAAATTAATTGTGCCATAATTTAATTAGTGACATTAATTGAGTGATAATGTTTAATGAGACTGTACTAATTTCAGCTAACCATGTTCATTTTTCAGAGTGTCTAACCAAAATCCTTCTCTTGATTTTCTTGCCTCTTCAGTGAACAGCCTGGCCCGGTCCAAGTATTGTTGACAGACAATCAGGAAGAGGTCTGGGAGACCAATCAGGATTCTGTGCTTGGCCCACCCTCTCCTCAACACATGAAATCACCCTCCTCTTGTACAAACTCCCCATCTCAGCCTTCTAGCCGCCCATCGCTCAATCCCCGGCCTGCCTCTTCTCAGTCACAGCCCCAAGAGCGTGATGAACGCAACAATTGGACAACCAAGAATGAGGACGAATGGGGTGGCATCAGATTATCAGATGTTCTCCAAGCATCAGGCATTCGGATCATGCCCATACGCAAGCACCTTGCCATATCTCTGCCCTCTTTGCCCCTTGACTTCTGGGGTGTATTGGGAGAGGACGAAGAGGTCTCTAGCTGTCAGCACCCTCAATCTCCAAATCCTCCTTTGTGGCACGGTAATGCAGATAGTCCAGACCGGATATCCCAATCCAGCAATCCCAGTCCACCACCCGCCCCTGTTGAGGAGAAGGGGCCAGTGCCCCGAAGAGCCCCCATATGGCAACCCCTGTGTGCATCTTCTCAGCCCTGCACCAAATTGACCCCTCCAGTTGCTGTCCGTCATTGGTCCTCTTGGAGCCTAGACCGTCCTGATGCTGTTGTCAACCCCTATGACACACCTCCTGACCAGAACCAGCAGACAGGACCTGCCCTCTCTCAACACACACCTGGAAGACACCTTGCTCCTCATAGTCCCATGAGCACCAGGAAGAAGAACATCCCTAAGTACTCAAACTTCCAGAGCATGGAGTTGGAACCCACAGAGGCCGAGGACCAGGAACTCTCTGAATTGGACTCACTTTTCCAGGCTAGCCTGCAGGCTGGCCCGGATCCTGGCCGAGCCCTGCGTGGTACCAGCTCACCTGCTGTTGCGAGACCAGGTAAATTTGATGCGCTGTGAGGATAATAAAAGTTCTGGCTATTAGCTTACTCCTCATTGAAAATGTTTTTAAAAAGGTCTTTTAAAACAGGTTTATTACACAATGAATTATAGGACTATAATTAAAACTATTAACACTGCAGTCATCAAAGAAAATAAAGAGCAGCTTTATTTCAAGCACCGACTTACAAAAACAACCTTTTTAACATGAAATGTGTTTCTTCTCATATTTTCACTGTTTGGGCCACAAGAGAAATATTAAGGGAGTAAATTAAAACAGTTACTTATCGTTATCAACATTTGAAGTGGATTTGTCTCTCGTCGCCTATGAGAGAATATGTGCTATTAATGTAGCATCAGATGCCGACGTTATGTAAAAAAAAAATTATACTACACAAAAACCTGTCTATAAATATTGTAAAATGTTTTGTTTATGATGCCTAATACTTCAGTGTTAACAAATTGAACCATATATTGAGAAAATGTAATTGTTGTCAATCCTGATTTTCTCGGACAGTACCTCCTGCTGCACGAAAGCTGCTCACTGGAGTCGGACGCTCTCGGACCCCCACAGCTGAACTTGAGAGAACCGCTTATGGACCACCAGGTTGTTGCAGCCCTACTGGATACATGAACATGGTAAGAGATGTGGTGCTGTGCTCCTTATATAGGTCTGATTGCAAAGCTCTCTCTAAGATTTAGTTCAAAATGGTATTGGCATTGGTATTTTCTTTCTTTTTCATCGTGAAGTCTCATGCTATATCCTTCAGACTTGTCCACAAGTACCTAAAATTATAATTTTGTCTATATGACAAGTCTTGGATTTCAGTACTTTTCTAACTATGCACCCGTCTGTCGTTGCCAATGTCACTTCTAGTCTAGTTCACACTGCAGAACTTGTATTGCAGACATTTCTGGATATTTACTATCTGTTAGCACATGTTGATTTTGTTTGGGTGTTGTGTCTGGTTTCCTCGAGACTTAGTTTTTTGCTGCAGTAAATCTTTGTTCTCTATAGCCCCTGTCAGTGGCCCATCAAGAGCCTCAGTCAGGAGAGGAAGACCAGTATGATGTGGATCACCTGCGCCGTATTGCTCGCAGCCTGAGTGGAACTGTCATTGGCCGTCGCCAGAACCGTCTTGCCATCTCCCGAAGCTTCGTAAGTATCTCACACATATCTCTCAATTACAATAAAAGTAACTCTATCTTATTTAATCTAAGGAGCTAACTAATGGCTAAATATGAGTGAAATAGTGCAACTAGTGACTACTGGCTTTCAAGAGTCTGCTAGAGGGGCCAAAGTGTGTGTGTGTGTGTGGGGGGGGGGGTCAGATATCTGCCCTAGAAACCTGATAAGAGTGCTGTCACCTATGTAGTAGAGTGCTAACACACAACTACTTCCATTTCAGCCTGATCTGTGTGTGCTGCCTGTCCCTTGTCAATCACTGCTGAGCTTTAGGTCATTTGATGTACACTCTGCATTTACATCGTTATTTTCATAGCAGATGCTGTCTGTCAACGCTATTTGGTGTGTATAGTGTGTTATTTTGGCATTCATTAATTTCTAATATATAATGTATGCCAGAAATATATGAATGCATGACTGTATTGTCACATGACATCCACGTGCACGGTCGCACGCAAGGACACTCAAATACACATGCACAACTTCTCATTGTCTTACTAAGTCATACTGCCATCCTGTGTCCACATGCTGTAGCTTCACTAATTTGAAAAGAGGCCTGGTGTCTCATTTATAAAGACATGCATATATCATGTCATCTTTCCAAATGCATTCGTATGCACTTTAAAAATGTTCCTAAATCCTTCTCGCTTTATTAAAGTCTTCTGTACATAAGTGAGCGTATATGAAAAAGGTAATGCAGCAAATTTGGTTACTAGATTGTAGTTGCTGGCCATACTGTATATATACATATTTAATTCATTATCCTGTCAGTGATCCATTTTTATAAAATTTTCATTCATCTCTTTTACATGCACATTATTTTTCTGACCATTTTCTCATTAAACCTTTTAAACTCATTAAACCATTAAACTCTGAAATGTGGTTTACCCACTCCAAAGAGTGTAACGCTATTTGAGAGTATCAAATAAATAGCAAATAAACAGCACTTTTTTTGCACTATTCACCAGTCCCCAATTTTGGCATTTATTATGTTGTGTTCTTAATAATTTAATTAATAATTACTTAATAATTTAACTTTTTTTTAAATATTGATTTATCTTTCTTGTAGATATGAAAAAAAAATATATAAAATGTAATGCAAATAAAAATATTATGTATTATTAGTAATATAATAGTATTTTATTAGTATATTATTGTGCATGCAATTGTGGTTACTCATTTAATTCATTTATTCACTCACTGACTTTTTTCTCTTGCATCACTGGAAATTATTAGAAAATTATGTCAGCGTGCACTGGCATAACAGTGCATGATCATAAAAATAGCTTGTATGGCTGCTTTTTACTTGCAGTTCGTGTAAGAACATTTTCACGTCAGTTTCTGCTTTTAAAGGGATAGTTAACCCAAAAATGAAAAATATGATCATGTACTCACCCTCACTTTAGTCCTAACCTGTATGACTTTTCTTCTTCTGCTGAACACACAAGAAGATATTTTCAAGAATGTTTTAACTGCTTTGGTCTATACAATGAAGGTCAAATTTTTCAAAATATCTTGTTTTGTTCCACAGAAGAAATAAATAAAGTCATTCAGGTTTGAAACCATAAGAGAGCGAGTAAATGATGACAGAGTGTTCATTTTTGGGTGAACTATCCCTTTAATGAATCTCAATTTGTTCCTCATTTTTGACTTGGGATCAAATCTGATCTTATGTGCATTTTATAAATGAGGCCCCTGATTCTTTTCATGCCTTACTTTTGTGCTCCCCATCTCTTCCCCCTCCCCATCCTCCCCCTCTCCCCTCCCTATTTTTCTCTCTTTTGACTGAATGCACTTGTGTTTTTCCTCGGCCTTGTGCATATCAATGTATGTGTGTGTTGTGTGTGTGCCTAGCTGGGGGACTCCGGGGTTACGTCATATCACAACTCCATGTACTCACCTAGTTGCCTTCAGTTTCCATTGTCTCATTCAGCCCTCCATCTGCTCCAACCAAGCTATCTTCATCTCCTTCCATCATCTTCACCCCCGTCTCAGCAGCCTGGGCCTTCCAGAGAGGCCCCAGGTAAAGCTCACTCTCGTTTTCCACATTCATAACCACCTCCTCCATTCAAAGGGCCATTTCCTCTTGTTCTGCATTCATGTTTCTACCATTGCATTGCAATTGAGTCCAGGTGCCAGTGGCCCCCCCGCTAAACAGTCTGCATTTGCTTCATTTTCGTTTCCTGCTGTTGAAGGAGCTCCTCTTTCATTGTTGCTTTTTTTCTTTGATTGGTCTGGTTCCTGTCCTTCACACTCCATCCTACCCCACTGCAGGACGTCTCCAGAGGTTCTCCGAGTTTCTGGCTGTGTTTGACCGGCGTCAAGCTGTCTCCAGTGGGAAGCACTACGGTCCAGCAGTGAGGTGTATTGGAAGACATCTTCTCTGAAGTTCTCACCCAACCAATTGGCTTTGGACCAGGTCCTCCAGCCCTGGAACATTTCCACAGATGCGTTTGTTCCCCTGGATGACCCTTCTGCACACCCCATCCCATTCTCTTCACAGTTTCCTGGAGAAATGGAAGGAGCACGTCCAGAGACCTGATGCCATCCTCAATCACCCTGTGCTCTGTATTATTCCTGGGATGATGCCTTTCCGTTACCCTGCCATAGTCGGTAAATCTTTCCATGCAGAAGCCCTTGAAGCTCGATCCACAGCATGAAGGAAAGAGACACCGAAACCAATTTTTTAAATTTTATTTATGAGCACTGGGATGGTGTGATTCTTTGGGGCTGAGGTGTGTGTATGACTAACCTATAGTCAGACCTGCAGCATGCAATGATAGGAGCGTGGGGTCCAGATTTGGACTCCCGCAGTGAGCCATCCAACCCAGAGCACTTAACTTAATTAACCCCAACATTCAATTAACTGCAGAGGAGACGCATATGGTACCTCCTTGCTGCACTAGACGGTAAATGTGTGTTTGTGTGTATGCGTGTGTGCATGTGTTGGGTGGTAAAAGGGGAGGGGCTTATTGTAACCCTGCCCTCAATTATACTACAGGTCAAAAGTTTGGAATGATTAATATTTTTTTATATTTTTTTAATAAGATGTCTCAACTGATCAAAAATACATTAAAAACAGTAAAATTGTGAAATATTATTACAATTTAAAGCATTGTTTTTCATTTTAATGTATTTCAAAAGAAATATTCAGCAGCTTGACTTTTTTAACATTGATTATTATAATATTAAAGGGGTGGTTGACTGTTTTTTTTCTAGGCTTGATTGTGTTTATGAGGTGCAGTCTAACATGTCTTAATGCTTCATTTAAAAAAAATATATATATTTTTCACATAATTTACCTTTATTCCACACCGCTCTGTCCCTTCTCCTATAAACGTACTGATTATTTCCTGCTTTTATGAAGCCCCACCCTCAGAAATACGCAATGGGCTCAGATTGGTTAGCTGGTTCATTGTGTTGTGATTGGCTAAACCGCCTCTAGTGCGCGTCTAAACGTCCTGCCCCTCACCTCAGCATGTGCTCCGGTTGTATTGTAAACAATGGCGTCATCTATATTGCTTATCAATTTGAGCCCGATTGAGACCCAGAGAATATTTGTTTCTCTGTTTCTTTGTTGCATGTTCCCGGGGGCGGGGTTTGTCTGAGTTTGTGATGTCACAAACCCGGGAAGCAACCCGTTGTAGTCCCTACGAGCCGTTTTTGTAGGCATTAAACTGCCAGAATTTTAAAAGACGATATCTCTGTTTGCATTGAACTTTCAGCGCCGCGACTTTGCAGATATTGTTTATACTCAAACAGCAACATTATACACTAACTAACGTTAAAAAAGTGAAATCGCAATCAACCACCCCTTCAATAAATGTTTCTTGAGCACCAAATCAGCATATTAGAACAATTTCTGAAGGATCATGTGACTCTGAAGACTGGAGTAATGGAATAAATTACACTTTAAAATATATCTAAATATAAAAGTTATTTTAAATTGTAATAATATTTCATAGTGATTTATAGTATTTTTAATCAAATAAATACAGCATTAGTGAGCTTAAGAGATATTAAAACTTGTAATTATTCCAAACTTTTGGCCGATAGGGTATTAAAACCATTCTTTACCTTTCCTCCTCGCCTGTTCCACAGATGCAAGTTCTCAGCAAATCAACGTCCCAGAATCGTCGTCGCTTTGCTGAACATTTTTCCCCAAGCAACTCTCCTGCGAACGTTTTTTGGTAGCGGGATGGGTTAATGTCATGTACATGTAGATGCTAAGTACTTCAACCTGTACTAAGTGAATCGAGATGTTTTGTACGGTGTCATCTCTCAGTTCTGGTGCTTTTTGTCAGAGCAGGCATGTAAATCTGTGGCCCTGGTGTGGAGCGTGGAAGGAGACTGTCTCTTCTAACCTTTTTCCTCCTATTTCTCTGATACGGGCATTCCCTGTAGCACACAGCTGTTTTGTGTCTCGTGTTACAGGCAAAGACTGTGTACATGTTTGACTGAACATACACTAACAAATGAATTTATTGTTAATAAAAAACTTAAAAACTACAACATCTTAAGAAATATACAGAGGAATGGATAATGACGTTATGGAATGTTAATCAATTCTAGTGGTAATAATTATTATCTGCATTAAGACAAGTATAGTACACTTCAGAAGTGTAAAGCTGGAGAAAAACTGCTATTTTAATTCCATTGACAGTTCTCCCATTTATACAGGGAGATATGCCAAGTTAAGCTTCCTTTTTATTGTTTATTTTACTTGATTCGATTTTTCTTTTACTTGCAGTGACACTGAAACCACAGCTATGAGTCTGGCACATGATGGATCTTCAGGCCTGTAATAGTTGAGCGGTCTCATCCCATTCGATTTTTGTAGAATCTATATTATTTCTAGATTTTACTTTAATCAACACAGCTGAAGAATGTTCGGCCCTGATAGCATAGATAGCCTGAAATTTGGACAGTATTATGTATGGGGCCTTGAGCAAGGAATGCTTTCATACTGTTATTCAAATAAACGTAATAGGATTTGTGAGATATATTAACGATTCTCCGATACTGATCAACAGATGTTTCGTATCACAATATAATATGATTAATGCAGTGTTTAACTTTTCATTCTAATCATATTGTGCTGTGATATGTATTATTTTTTTCATTAAAAGCCTTTGAGAGCTGAAATTAAAATGATTATAAAAGAAATAACGTACTGAGGTCTATATCTTATTTAACTTTGTCTTAACCAAAGATTGGCTCTAACACAAAGATTTTTTTTTTTTTTTGGTCATTTATTAATCTTTCCTTTCGTTTAAAGGATTTTTGAGAATGTAGCAAAGGTGGTGTATGAGTATGCTATGCAAAATGCTCTCTCCTGAACTACCAGCAAAGAGTCAGACTGGGACAAAATCAAAATCAAATCCTTTTGGTTTCCTGTATACTAAGGAAGAAAATGATTTCTTGCTGAATCTTTACTTATTAATGTCTGTACAGTTAACAGCCTTTGAATGCGCGTTGTAGCTGGTGGGAGGAGGATTTCTCAAAGATGAAATGGCATTTCAAGGTTTTCCATTTGGGACTCATTTGTAAATGCTTGAGGTTGAGTAAACTTGTATTTTTGCAATAAAGTTATTACCAATGCACTCCAGCAGGGGCGCTGCACAAACGCCTACACTCTGTGTCTGAGTGTTTTTTGTGGGGGTTTTTCATAAAAAAACATTAGTTTTTGTCTTATGATACAAAGTCTATATAAAATGGTATTTTATTGTATACCATTATCAAAATCCTCACATTGACAGTGATTAATGTACATTGGGCTAATTATATAACATATAATCTGCATCATGCCAGCTCAACTACAGTATAAGTTCTACTAAAGAAGGAAAGTACAGAAGAGCCGTGCCATGGGTTGAGAGGGTATATCAGCATCTCGATGTGGCTTGGGCAGTTCATCGCAGATTCCTCCCAATCAGCTTATGATGATCTTCAATGAAAGCTTCCGCTTTATTAAAATAGGCATAGACTAAAATGTCTAAAAAGCATTTGTCATGCTTATGTTTCTGTAGTGTATTCAAACAGATATGCAACTTTATACAAAACATGACAAACTCTGAAACTCATCACACTCATCATACAGTATACAAATTATCAAAAAGTCTGGACATTATTACATCCGCCATATTGCACACTATGAATTGTCCTTCAGTTTTTTTACACTGTAGAAACAAGATGCACCCAGAACACAACTCACAAACAATTACAAAGAAACTGCAAGTAACATATTCAATTGAACATGAAATTTTAAAATTGAAAAACTACCAATAAAAATATTTTCTAGTATAATGTATACCTCCAATAAAGTTTCAAAAATCTCATATTCAAAAATGTCTTTCTACAATTTCTAGTGTATCCAATATGTTTTTTTTTTTACAGATTAGCCCATTTATAACTGGTTCTCAGTCTTTTTGACTTGAAGGGCCCACTTTGTCTGACACAAAACAAGCACTGAAAATATGTATTCTGCAATTATGGCGAAAGTGCATGTTTTCAAACTTTTTAATAACAGAAATTGATATATTAAATTGTGGTTATGGTCCCCAGACCCCTGGTTGAGGACCACTGATTTAGAAGGTCTTCGAAGACTTACTGCATGATTTCATCTTTCATGTTTTAAAGAATTAGGTTGTAGAAGAAGATTAAAATAGATCATTTTTTGGGTGATTGCCTCTGTACCAGAATGAAAGTGTCCTCACAAGTATTCTTGGAACTGCACTAATAACAACAGATGAGAGGTGATGACCACAACTTCTGTTTGTTTAGACAGTTTCCTCCACAAGGTGTCAGTATAGATGGTCTTTAAATATATCTCTTTTTTTTTCTTTTTCTTTTTTTACTCTCCTTTCAACAGTGTTTTTTGTGATGTAAATGTATACAGAAATTACGTTCTTAGAAATTGAGTCCAGTGAAGGACACACCTGCAGTGAGTCTGTAGTTCAATACAGCGGTTCTTGTCATTGTGTTAAAATTGTGACAATCTATTTATGCAGAGATGAAACCTTTTATGAAAAGATGTCTTATTTTTTTTTCTACAGGAAGACTTGTGTTCCTGGAATGCTTTCTTTTGACAAGAAGTGCTCAATGGTTTTCACCCCTGAAAAGAATGGTAAATTGCACATTTCTCTTTAGTTCAACTGACAGTGATAGAAAATGAAATATTTGCAGATCCTCAAGTGAACTGTGTTTCACACACCACAGCATTTCTGGATGTGGCTCAGGAAAACAAAGCTTTTCATTATTGTGCATGCGTTGCTGTTTTGAGATGCCCTTTCCAATGTTGCCAGAGGGAAATAGATGAACCCAAATGTACTTATGTTATTTAGTTTTTCAGCAAAGATGCATTCCTGATTACTGGAAAGAAGAAAACTGAAATATGAAAGTCTATCCATTTTTTTGGAGTATTAAAAACAATTACAGTCAAACAGAGCAGTTGTTCAAAGAATATCCTTGATTCAGATAAGGATCCAGACTAAACAAGACCCAAACTTGAGCAAGGTCAGGACACAAACCCTGAAATGACCTTTAAAGGCCGAATTAGAACATTTATGCCAATAAGACACAATAAACAACACAAAATTAGCCTTATTTTTATAATAATTATCACTTGTGATCAATATACTAAGACTAAAGATTAGTAGGTCATTCATAAACGATTCATTCATTTTAAATGACTCCTATATGTAAGTTGAGAGCAAATGAGTTGTCTCAAAGACATGTACAACATCCTTTCTTTCATAAACAAAATGCCTCAGGAGGTGACTTGGAGTCAATGACAAAAAGACAGATGAGTGGGGACAATCATTAATCGTTTGGCGTAATTTGTCTTTGTATGGTATTATCATGATTTCTCAATATGGAATATGATCAAAGTTTGGAGAAATTGGCTGTTGAAAATGTCACATTTTAATATCATTCTGCTCAAAGGAACGAAATGACTTGAATAAAGATTTGTTCATTTTGCTGAACGAGATCCAAGTCAGGAAAATAATCTTCCCATCAAAGCAAGTAAATGTCTTTATATGTGATGCAAGGTTGTTCGTTTACATAATTAACTAAATTTGAATTAGACCTGGTGTTTGAATTCTTTCAGATCATCTGCCTTAAGGCAAAACACCACTGGTGAATAAAAACATAGTATCTCACAAAAGTGAGTACACCCCTCACATTTCGGCAATCAATTTAGTATATTTTCAAGGGACAATACTATAGAAATGAAACTTGGATATATTTTAGAGTAGTCAATGTGCAACTTGTATAGCAGTAAAGATTTACTGTCCTCTGAAAATAACTCATACAGCCATTATTATCAAAAAAGCTGGCAACAAAAGTGAGTACACCCTAAGTGATAACAGCTATACATCGTTTAACCATGCAAAGCCACATGTCCTATTCATCATGTTCATGTTTATGTCTATGTCTGCTTGACAGGACCATACAAATTTGTGCATCTTGTTTTAGAGCAGTTAAAATTTGGTTCTTTGAGTACAATTTTCTCATACTGACCACTGGATGTTCAACATGGCACCTCATGGCAAAGAACTCTGAGGATTCCTGAGAATTAGAATTGTTGCTCTCCTAAACAAAGAGGGTTGGCTGGTCTAGGCTATAAGAAGTTCAGTAACAGCCTGGAAACTGAGTTACAGTACAGTGGCCAGGGTCATACAGAGGTTTTCCAAGACGGGATTCACTCGGAACAGGCCTCGCAAGGGTTGATCAAAGAAGTTGAGTCCTTGTGCTGTGCGTCAGGTGCAGAAGCTGGCTTCAAAAAACAGACGCATGAGTGCTACCAGCATTGCTTTAGAGCAGTGGAAGGTCAGCTTGTCAGTGCTCAGACCATCACCAAGTCAGTTCGGTCCTGGAGGGCCGGTGTCCCTGCAGAGTTTAGCTCCAAACCCTAATCAAACACACCTGAAGCAGCATAATTACTGGAAATGTCCTGTGGTCTGATGAGTCTAAGGTAAACTCTGTTTGACTCAGATGGTGTCCAGGCATGTGTGATGCCCTGCTTTAGAAAAGGTTGCCTACAGTCAAGCATGATGGTGGTCATCTTGTCAGTGCTCAGACCATACGCCACACACTGCAACAAGTTGGTCTATACTTCTACCTGAGTAATGAATGTGAATACTTTTGACACCAGTGGTTATTTCCCATTTCATAGCCCTCGTCTTGTTTTTTAAATGCAAAAACGCATTCTCTGTGAATAGCCACTTAGGACGCAGCTCACGTGCATGAAGAGCCATCTAGTTCCCTAAACAACCACAGGTCCAATTTTCTGACACAGAATGAGAGCTTATTAAATCACGAACACGATTATTTATTTTTGCTAATTATTATTTTATTTTAGTTAGTTTTTCAGATAATTTTGTTAGTTTAGTCTTAGAAATTTAAAATTTTAATGTTTTTTGACCAATAGTTTTAGTTTCAGTTTTCGTTTACGGAAATAACCTTGGCATGTACAACAGGCCTGGGCATGCCTCCCTGGAAGTGACGTCATGGGCCCGAGACGCAGATCACAACTGATCCAGGCACCATCATTGAGTAGAGGCATGCGGGTGGATCATTTCCTTTTATTCACTAGCTTTAAAACATGCATGTTTTCATTTTATTAACTTTATTAACAAATGTATATGTGTATTATCAGAGTTTGCTCAAGTTAAATAAGTTGTTAATATGAACATCTGCTGTTTATTTCTCTCAATGTGCACACTTTTAATAGCATTAAAATGTGTATTGTTTCATTTGGTTAACTAAATGTGTATTAACAGTGCTTGTTTAAAATCTCTTAACCTGTGGGAGGACGCCAGCGCGCAGCGTTCTTTGTTTACATTAGTTCAGAGTTACTGCTAGTTTTAATGTAAAAGAATGCAATTAACTTCATAAACTATACATCATTAAAAAGGTCTAAGACTCAAGCTTCATATCGATCTCGACTTCGTTTTTCATTTACATAACTCCTGGCATAAATTAAGAAATGACTGTCACTGGAAGATTTAAAAAACGAAGCTTGAGTCTTTTTGGTTTAGTTTTGTTGTGGCCACGAGATATTAATGGGTAAACAAACCCGCTTGACCATAGCAACCTGGGATTATCATAGATGTATTTATTAATATTTTATTTTGAATTAAGTTCAAGGCTGTATATAAATTAAAATAAATATATATATTACATTATTAATTATATTAACACCACCACGGGGTAATTTTACCCATGGCTGTTTTTCAAATAGGCTACATTATATATTTTCAATAAATATCCAAGTTTTAGTCAATGACTTTTACTAAAATTGTGTTATTTACAATCCCTGTTGTTAAAAAAATAGTTTAGATAAAACCAGTATAAAAATGGGGCATTTATACCTATAAGCGCCATCGGGACAAATTTACGCATAATTCTTATTGTTACGCATGTTCAAATGAATCGATGTTTTAGATGTTTATTCCTCTACTCATAAATGTTCAAACTTTGGATTAATTTTTGATTTGCAATTGTTTATCATTTATCGTTTGCTACTGTGTTGCTTATTTATTCCCAAGAAAAAAAAATCTGAATTATGATGTAATGAATATTTTTTTTTATGAATACCCCAAGTTTATTGGTGTTGTTCTCTTATTCAAGTTATAAATTATATAACTAAACAAATGAATAATTAATTAGGTGAAACTGTGCGAATTTGTCATTCTATCATACATCCTTTGCAGTGTGAATTATTATTGCTTATAATAGTCTATTTAGGGTATTTTAGTAATTTAAATAACATGGGTTATCTTAAAATATTTTATTAGCTATAATATTACACCACCCAAATATGTATTTATTTCCTTGTAATTCTCGTTGTCATTGCAGGCTGGTTTATATTCATCATTAAGAAAAGTGATTAGTGTAACCTGCTTAAAAATAGCTGTGAACTTAAAACAACAGGACAAAAACATAGCTGATGACTAAAAATAATCATTTTATGACTCTAGATATTGCGAAGACAGTGGCATAATACAGTGACATAATACGTTTTAGCCATATCAAAACAGTAGTCATGGCATGGGTAAATTTTACCCGCTGGCGCTTTTATGTATACAGCGACCTCTGGTGATTGAAGTGTTTATCATAGGCTACTGGACTGTATTGCACGCGATGTAGACAGCATTCGAATCAAGTTTATTATGAATAAATGTTACTCCGGAAAGATGTATAGTTCCTAGCCATTTCAGCCTAGAAAATCGTAACATGTTTTTATTATTTTCCGTGGTCTTAGTATACGATGTAACTGCATTTCGAAGTTCAAGTATAATTAATAATAGGAAAATATATAAAAAGACACGAAACGGACTTTGGTCATTTTTATGCTAATGGTCATATATTAATCCGAGGTTCAATGACTATGCTAACTAAGCTAAAAGTGGCCACGAAAAATCGATGTTGTTCCCTCAATAGGATCTTGTGGCCATGACATACAGTATTATCACGTTCACTAAACGATGTAGTTTAAAGTTCAACTTTTTAACTCAGTAACTTGAACTAATGAGCCTATTTAAACAAAGAACGCTGCGCGCTGGCGTCCTCCCACAGGTTAAGAGATTTTAAACAAGCACTGTTAATACACATTTAGTTAACCAAATGAAACAATACACATTTTAATGCTATTAAACGTGTGCACATTGAGAGAAATAAACAGCAGATGTTCATATTAACAACTTATTTAACTTGAGCAAACTCTGATAATACACATATACATTTGTTAATAAAGTTAATAAAATGAAAACATGCATGTTTTTGTTAATAAAGTTATGATGGTGCCTAAGTTGTGATCTGCGTCTCGGGCCGATGACGTCACTTCCAGGGAGGCATGCCCAGGCCTGTTGTACACGCCCCCGTCCCTTGACTCCACCCCCATGTCAAAACAGTGCCACAAAGTGAGACGCGCAGAAACGTGAAGCGCAAAGTGGAAAACGGTATGGCAAGCTCAAACTTGACTGAAACGCAATATAAAAGCAGCGTTGCAAATAAATGAATAGATATGGCCATGGAAAATATTTATTTATTTAGTCATTTAGCAGACGCTTTTGTCCAAAGCGACTTACAAATGAGGACAATAGAAGCAATCAAAACCAACAAAAGAGCAACGACATGCAAGTGCTATGACAAGTCTTGCTTAACCTAACGCAGTATACGTAGCAAGGTTGTTTTTTTTTAAAGAAAACAAATAGATAGAATATAGAAAAAAGAAATATAGTTTTTTTTTTCTTTAGGAACAAGTAGATAGAATAGAAAAAAGAAAGCAAGAAAAGCTAGCAGTTACAGAATAAATATGCAGTTGATAGAGGGTGTGTGTGTTTTTTTTTTAAATAAAAAGAATAGAATTAGAATAGAGAGTGCTAGAGTTAGAGGGTCAAATAAAGATGGAAGAGATGTGTTTTTAGCCGTTTCTTGAAGATGGCTAAGGATTCAGCTGCTCGGATTGAGTTGGGCAGGTCATTCCACCAGGTGGGAACAGTTAATGAAAAAGTCTGTGAAAGTGATTTTGTGCCTCTTTGGGATGGCACAATAATGCGTCGTTCACTTGCAGAACGCAAACTTCTAGAGGGCACATAGGTCTGAAGTACTGAATTTAGGTAAAGAGGTGCAGAGCCAGAGGTGGTTTTGTAGGCAAACATTAATGCCTTGAATTTTATGCGAGCAGCTATTGGTAGCCAGTGCAAATTGATGAACAGAGGTGTGACGTGTTCTTTTCGGCTCATTAAAGATTAATCTTGCAGCGGCATTTTGGATTAATTGTAGAGGTTTGATGGAATTGGCTGGAAGACCTGCCAAGAGAGCATTGCAATAGTCAAGTCTGGACAGAACAAGAGCTTGAACAAGGAGTTGTGTTGCATGTTCCGAAAGAAAGGATCTGATCTTCCTAATATTGTATAAAGCAAATCTGCAGGACTGGGCAGTTTTAGCAATGTGGTCTGAGAAATTCAGCTTATCATCAATCACAACTCCAAGGTTTCTGGCAGTTTTTGAAGAAGTTATGGTAGATGAGCCTAACTTGAAGGTGAAATTGTGATGAAGTGATGGGTTTGCTGAAACTACAAGTAGTTCTGTCTTAGCTAGGTTGAGTTGAAGGTGATGGTCCTTCATCCAGCAAGAAATGTCTGTTAGACATGCTGAGATGCGAGTAGCTATCGTCGGATCATCAGGATGGAATGAGAGGTAGAGATGAGTGTCATCAGCAGAGCAGTGATATGAAAAGCCATGTTTCTGAATGACAGAACCTAGTGATGCCATGTAGACAGAGAAGAGAAGTGGTCCAAGAACTGAGCCCTGAGGCACCCCAGTAGCTAGATGTTGCGACTTGGATACCTCACCTCTCCAAGATACCTTCAAGGACCTATCTGAGAGGTAAGACTCAAACCACTGGAGTGCGGTTCCTGAGATGTCCTTTCTCAATAGGGTTGACAGGAGGATCTGGTGGTTGACCGTATCAAAAGCAGCGGACAGATCCAGCAAAATAAGTAATGAAGACTTGGAAGCCGCTCTAGCAAGACTTAGGGCTTCAACAACAGAGCAAGGCAGTTTCGGTCGAATGTCCACTACTGAAGCCAGATTGGTTGCTGTCCAGGAGGTTGTTCTGTGTGAGAAAGGCAGAGACTTGGTTGAACACAACTCGTTCAAGTGTTTTTGCAATGAAAGGTAGAAGGGAAACCGGTCTATAGTTCCCTAAAAGAGTTGGGTTAAGAGTGGGTTTCTTAAGAAGTGGGGTTATACGAGCCTGTTTAAATGCTGAGGGAAAAACTCCAGTGTGAAGGGATGTGTTAACGATGTGAGTGAGTGCAGGTACAACCGCAGGAGAAATGGCTTGAAGGAGATGAGATGGAATAAGATTAAGCGGACAAGTAGTAGGATGACTGGAAAGGATGCGTTTAGAGACTTCTGCCTCAGAGAGTGGAGAGAAGGATGTGAACAAGTGTATGTTTGCTGTAAGATGTGTTTGACGGTTTGTGGTGTGGAGAATTGTGCAGTGAGGTTTGTAATTTTATTAATGAAGAAAGTGGCAAAGTCGTCAGCTGTTAGAGTTGATGAAGGAGGGGGAGGAGGAGGACAAAGGAGGGAGGAAAATGTTTTAAAGAGCATGCGAGAGTTAGGCGAATTGTTAATTTTGTCGTGATAGTGTTTCCTTTTAGCAATGGAGACATTAGCAGACAAGTCAGAGAGGAGTGATCGATATAAATTAAGGTCAGTAGGATTTTGTGATTTACGCCATACCCTTTCTGCAGCCCTGAGCTTAGAACGATGTTCGCGGAGAACGTCAGATAGCCAAGGGGCAGAAGGGGTGGTATGGGCTGGCCTGGAAGATAAGGGGCAGAAAGTATCTAAACAAGACATCAGAGTGGAACAGAAAGTATCAGTAGCATTGTTAGCATCAAGAGATGATAACTGTTTAGGGGGAGGAAGCGAAGATAAAACCATAGCAGATAGCCGGGAGGGTGAGAGTTAGCGTTAGCAAACGTTAGCAGGATGCCAGCAACAACCTATGCAGCTCTGGTGAATTCCATGCCCAGGAGGATTAAGGCAGTGCTAGATAACAATGGTGCCCCTACAAAATATTGACACTTTGGACACAGTTTTGACATGTTCACTTAGGGTGTACTCATTTTTGTTGCCAGTTAATTGGACAATAATGGTTATTGGAGGATAACACTTAAAGGATGTTTTTATAGTACAATGACCCCTTAAATAAAAATAAATTTGGTTCCTCAATTCATGAGCCCTTTAAAGACCACAAAAACTAACTTACATCGACTACTGTTTGTCCTACTGCTGTTGTACCAATGTGAGTCAATGTTGTGTAAGTAACCACGTTTCTGGTGTTTTCTTGTGAATGACGGATGTGAGTGTAACTTGCAAAAGCATTTGGATTTGTTTAAAGCCAAGTGATGCTGTAGCTGGTGATTCAGCTCGGGATGCGCACTTGATCCGTCTCCCCTCCTCTCTCTTCCTCATCGCTACATGTGCCACAGCCTCACGTGCCACAGCCTCATGTGCGCTCAGCCACAGACGAGTGGGTCTGCCACCTCAATGAAACACGTCTTGAGTTGCTAAAAATATCCCTCACACAGGAGGAAGGGAGAAATAGAAACCAGA
Source organism: Schizothorax lantsangensis (assembly GCA_027422415.1). Classification (NCBI taxonomy): domain Eukaryota; kingdom Metazoa; phylum Chordata; class Actinopteri; order Cypriniformes; family Cyprinidae; genus Schizothorax; species Schizothorax lantsangensis. The sequence goes on along the minus strand of CM049860.1, from coordinate 20,484,652 downwards.
GGGATATTTTTACTCTCTTTGACTGACTATGAATCGTGACTTCTTTGGCCCAACTGGTTCTTTGAGCTTTTCATTATTTATCTATTTGTTTGTATCTTACAGCAGGTTTATTCACAGGAAATTGTACCATAAGGGGCGAGTGAGGGGGTTTGCATGCTAAATAGTGGCAAAGACACCTACATTCTTTCTCTTCCTCTGCACGCTCTCTCAGTAAATCCCACAGGCTTCACCTTTGGTCAATTGAAGAGAGTTTCTCAGCTGAGTCACAGTTAGGTTCTCCGGCTTGTCAAGGATGAATCAGGCGCTAAAACTTCAGCCCAGAGTGAAACCGGATGAGGACATGCACAACTTCTTTGTAAGGTTTTTGTGGAACTTCAAGCTACTTTCCCAAATATAGAGTGAACACAGATGTAGTAGGACATTAAGAATAATCCTGTATTGTTATGTATATTCTTCCACCTAAAGGGTCAAGTTCGCCCAAAACAAAAAATGGTCATTATTTACTCTCCCTCATGTTGTTCCAAACCTGTTTGATTTTATTTTACAGTGGAACTTAAAAGAAGATATTTTGAGAAATGCCTCTTTTTTTGTCTTAAAATGGAAGTCAGTTATAAACAAATCTATTTGGTTGCCAACATTTATCAAAATATCTTCTTTTGTGTTACACACATATAATCATGAAGTGCCTCTCTTTACCTCTATTCACCACTACAATTGGGTCATTAGACCACTTTGAAAATCAGATTCCCAATTTAAATTTTAATCTGGATAATTGGTGAAGATGGTTAGATTGAAGCTCTTTGGACCATTATCAGTGCTGGAGAACATGATCATGTAAAGAACTTGTAAAGTTCATGCAGCTCAAGTGCTACTGTCATTAAAGCAAAAGGAGGAAACTTTTTACTCAAATTGTCTAGACTAGAATACACTTTATGCAAGAATGTGAATGCAGTCACATCTTCCTACACAAGTGTGTCGTTGCCTTCTGAAGTGTGTCAGCTAAAGTATACTTTGGTTTTGACGCAAACGCATAACCTTTAAAACTATACTGTTTGATAGTGTGCGTAAACGCATGCACTTGACACATGTGCACTAGAAAGTTTCATCCTCATCCAGTGAGCAATAAAAAGTCCTTGTGAACATTTGAATTGGCATTGTGGGAATCTCTTAACCCCCTCACACAAGCGTTCTTCAACACAGGCATCTATAGGGGTTATGCACAAACTTCCATATAACAGGTCTCTATGCTTCTGGTTCAGGTCTTTTGTATGTGCTTCGTTAAATATGGAGCCATTTTACTCAAGAATACTTCAAAGGAGATGAGATTAATGATTTCTGTCACATTGGAAGATTTATATCTAAACGTTTTTATTTTTAAATTTTTTAAACTCACATTCAGGTATTTAAATGGAATACAACAGCAGTAAGAACAACTAGGTTAGATGATTATCTAAAATGTCCATATATTGGCATCAGTTCATACTGCTGTAAATGCTTACTCTGGCAAACGGATGTGATGAGACCCGTTTTCTTGTTTGGTCAGGTGGCGTTCAACATTTATACCCCATTGTTGTTGCCAGTGTTGGGAAGGTTACTTTGGAAATGTAATAGGTTACAGATTACAAGTAACCCTATTTAAAATGTAACAAGTAGTGTAATTATTTCAATTACTTTACTGAAGTAATGTAACTGATTACATTTGATTACTTTTTAATTACTTTTCTAAATTTCAAACAAATGTTTTCAACTGTTAAACATTTTCAAACATTTAAAGCAGGCGGGGTTAACCTTTCAGTTGTAGGCCTACTCAACCAGTAGCCCCTCACTGCAGAACAAAGATCCAGGGGGCGGGGTTGGATCCACATCCAGGGGGTGGAGATTGGTAGGTTTAGGGGTGGAGATGGACTCAACACTGATTACTGCAGACTTTCAAAATCCTTCATCACTTGAATTAAGATTATAATCATTTAAATCACAGCCACCACAAATTCAGACTTTAGTACCTCTTTTTACTTTCAGATCGTTCTGAGGTTAAATACAATTTTAAAATCATAACAAGAAATAGTTTAATAGCTATGATACTGTTTTTGAAATAAAATACAATATGTGCATAGCTAAGACAGAAAACACTGGCATGTATAAATGTATATGTATAAAGCATATACATAAACCCAAATAAGAAAATAAAACAGTTGCTGAATAAGCACGTGTCCTAAACTCCTAAGTGGTGTCTCATATTTTAGAGCAGTCAATGCAGTTTGTGAAAGAAATAAATCAAATCTGTGTGTGTGTGAAAATATTCACATATAACCCATTTGTAATCGTTGACATTTTCATAAGCAACTGTAATTTAATTACACATTTTTTTTAACAAATTACTGTTACATGTATTTTGTAATTAAATTAGCCTACGTAATTCCGTTACATGTACTGTAACTAGTTACTCCCCAACACTGGTTGTTGCAGTCTCAAGTAGTTTATTTTTTTTCAGTCTCTTCCATTTCTTTTTCGACTGTGAAACTGAGCCAGTGTTGCCACATTGTGGACAAACTAATTAGTGTAAAAAAAAACAAGATGTTAGTGCCATTCGAAAAATTTACGCATACAGTATGTGTAGTATGCTAATAATGAAATTTACATCACTCATACTGTACGCATAACCTTGCTATGGGAAAAAGTATAGGCTAATTAGTGTAAAAAAAAACAAGACTTTGGGCTAGCTCAGGTGCGTTTTTTGGAATTTTCACCTAAATTTTCACACTCAAATTCAAATGTTTACCCTACACACATACAATGGAGGAAATTGAAAAAAATGGATTCATACTTTGAACTATAACATATGGGTGTAATTTTTTATAAATAACAAGTATGTTTCAAATAATACAATAAACAAAAAAAACATAGCTCTTTTTGCTTTTTGAATTTTCACCTAAATTTTCACACTCAAATTCAAATGTTTACCCTACACAGGTTCTATTACTTGCTTTTTGCAACTTACTTAGTTTGAACTATAACATATGCCACTAGACAAAATGTACCGAATTTTTTAACAGCTTCCAAACAGGAGTTACTGCATAATTCAGGATCCTATTTTGCACCTAGAAGGCTTGAGTTTCCTTTACAAAAACAGGCCACTTACACCCAGAACCTATTTTACTTTGCCATAAGCAGCCTTTCTTGATTATTGATTGAATTATGTGTCATTTTTATGTTTTTCTAAGTGCATCATAAATGCATGATTGGAGAACCACAGTTGTTTTATTCTTTCAGGATACACAAGACTGTATAAATTATATCTAGTCTATCACAATCTAAAATAGAATCCACATCATCCAGCTTAATATCATTACATTCATGTGCATTCTGTATTGTGTACTGTTTGGAGCATCACATACCTGCGTTAGATGCCCGCATCCCGCAGCATCAGCAGTCCTTCGTTGCATCAATGAACAAGCTAACAGCTAATCCTCCATGCTACAAGAGCTGCCTGTCACGGTTCTCTGCCCTTCAAGACCATCAAACAAACAAACATACCGGTTCAGCCACACTGCACTGTAATATCATGTATAGTTACTGTATATTCACCGAAATGAATAATGTACACAATTTGATATCGCTATTGATTCACACGAGCGTTAGCTGTGCCATGGCGTTCAAACAGTAACGATTTCATCAAAAAACCGGAGCAAAGACACTCAAAGCGCGCATACACATGTCCAGAAGCGCGTCCTCTCCAATCCAACGCGCGGCTGTGCGCTCTTGATCATCTATAACTTATATTTTTATGTCCAACGATTGCTTTATCCGGGACGCATATGTTTCCGCCATTCTCCGTCTTCAAAACAAACCAAAAACTACATTTTCCAGAGTGCAACACCATCAGAGCGAAACCGGACACTGAAAGCGCACACACTTGCATCTAGCCCAGAGGTGTGACGTTTCACACCTCCCACTGGTTCACTGAGAGTGGAGTGGCATGTAATCTGACCTATAGTAGCCTCTAAAAAGCACAGATCTGTAATATAGAAGAGCGCTTAGACGAGCGCGCTTATAGTTTGGAGATCTGATGGCTGGGATAAAAACGGCTCATTCGTCTCTGGAGCGCGTCTGGCTCACACGACGATTTCTCAGCAATGGAAGCACACAGAAACACGAAAATGGTCTCGTTTGAAAGAAGAGATCATAATCTAAAAGAGAATATAGAGTTTGTGGCTGTTTGCGGCTGACTGAAGCAGTAGTAAGAGTAGGAAACTGACAAAAACAAAGTTTGTGAAAAAATGTATAAATTTCACATCGCGATTCTATTGAAGATCATTCGATCTGTGGTTGTCACAAAATGAAATAATTTATATAGTCAGATTCCTGAGAATGAGAGCTTTCTTGTGATATATGACTTGACTGTATTGTGAAAAATATAAAAAATACACATTCTTAGGAATGATTGTTCGCAATCGTTAGGCGAAAGTTCGTGTGTGGGACGAATACATTTCTAAGCTTAATTTTACTGCTTTATGTATCATGTATTCAAATGAGACCATTTATGGGCTGATACCATATAAGGAAGGCTATGTAAATGAAGCATACACATTTTTTTCGCGATTTCGCAGAGTCCAAGTGGTTTTAACCATTCTTCATTCTCCGTATTGCCACAAGGGATGGTATTGCATGTATTGAAGTAAAGTTTTTTTTATTTTTTTTTAGTTATTGTCTTTATTGTCAGTTTTCAACTGTTATGGCGACAGTTTGTGGAGAATCTTGCTGAATGCAAAGTCAATCAGACTGCAAAATAAAAGCATTTTCATTAGTGGTCTCAGAGTTTTGAATAACAGTTTACATGAAGTCCATCACAACAGGAAGACTATATGATCATCCAAAATTTTATTTATCTCCAAAGTATCTCACAAAACTTCTGGGATTGTAGAACCTCAGGCAGGTGAATGCGATCTGTATGATTAGTTTATGTTAATGAGTTTCCAGAGACACACTGAGCCTTCCATGGAAATTCATTAATATGCTGCATTCAGCATGCCTGTCGCTCAGGACACGTTCATTGGTTCAGAAAACATGAAAACGCCACATACCATGCTCTAATTGTCAGCCAGCTATTAAGATATTAATCCAGTGTTGGTAATGAAGTGAATGTCTGTTGCTGGAGTCCTGCAAAGCAATGTGCTTTACTCAAAAGCCAGACAGGACAGAAAAATTCCCTCATGACTGCAAAGAAATTGTGTTGCTTAGCAACAGCTGTAGCCAGGCTGTCACCTTTTCACTAGTTTGTGAAATTTCAAGAAAAAAGGGACAATGCAAAATAAAAATAAAAAAACTTAAAAGAGCTAAATTCCATGACACTTATTTGTGCTTAGCTGTATATGTTTAGGAAATCTGAGACTTACTTGGGTGAGTTTAACTTTAAACCCAACAAGGTCAGATTCAAGTTTCTGCTTTAGAAAGTCTTCCATAACAATAATCTCATTAGCATATGCCCTCACCTCCATCAGGTGATGCTGTAGTCACAACCCTATAACAGAACGTGTTATATGAGAATCAGATTGAGTTCCATCAACAGTAAAGTCATGCTTTTTCAAGTGATTAGTCAAAACTCAAAGGAATTATGAAGTATCTTTCCTGGTACGGTTAATAAAATCTCTGTCTGTGCCTTTCACACTCACAGCTCCAAGCCTAGAGCCCTGTAACAGTTGATAAGCATTAGCACGAGTGCTCTCTCCAGACCAGAGTGAATCTGAGGCAGTGTGCATTCAAGAGACAATTATTCCCATGTGCAAACAGCACAAGAGGTGACAGATCTATACATAGCCACAATGCCCTAGACTAGAGGAAATGAAGCACAGAAATGACTCTATGCAGAAAGATAGCCGTCAGGATAATGCAGAAAAGAGTCTGATTGGGGAGTAAATAAAAATATGAAAGCCTGTTTATCTCTTAGATTAAAAAGAAAAAGTAACTGCGGTTTTTATCTTGTAATTTATCTTGAAAACTTTATATGATACTTTATTTCCATATCTTAATACTGTTTGAGTTTGAGAATCGAAATACCTTTTTTAAATTTTTATTCAAATTATTTAATTGTTAAATATTAAATAGTTTCATAGGTAAATAAGAATTACAGTAAGGATAAAAGAAGAGTGTTTTGAGAAATGCCTTATCTGAACTTTTAGTGAGAGTCACATTGACCTTACAAAGTTCAGAATTCCTAATTTTCCAGTGACCCTGATTGTTAGTTAATTAAGTTGAGCGTTATGTATGTGAGCCTGTAGGCTATGAGCTCATGATTGCTGATGAAAGTGATTGGAGATTGGAAGGGGAGGGTGGCCTGACTATTGACAGCGTCTGCTAGAGAACTGTCAATATCCTGCCTGGTAAACTCATAATTCCTGGGGTCTGAGAATCATATAGGGCCCATCTGCTTTCTGCCAGTTCATTTAAGGTCATTTAAGATGCCATCCTGAGCTTTTTAAAGGACTTAGATGAGCTGTCCTTGTACTTTCTATCAATGCCACTCCACACACCTCAATCAGCTGTGAGCGTCTTCTGTATAGAAAGGTGTCAGTTTACTGCTGAGATGCCTGAACCAGGAAAGACGGATCACTATCCACCTGCTTTACACTTTCATTCAGTTTCTGAAGGCCGCTTTTGTATAACCAATCCTTCAGTTGAACATGACACATCGTACATATCACAATAATGGTGGGTGGGAAGGCCCAGTGAACCTGTATATGATCTTTATCTGATTGAGATTGAAGAGAATGTAAAAAGATATAATCAAAATTATATATTCAGTATTTCCTCAGTATGTAGACATCCTCTCTCCTATTAAGCGCTATTGAGCTTAGAGTCTTCGGAAACTTTCATCATTCATAAAAGAAATCATAATTTATACAACTGTATTTTTCCACGATAAATGAGGATATTAAAGTCATTAATGACTACCCTAGAGTGATTTTATTTTAATTCCTGTTATTAAACATTAGAACAGTAATTAACAAGACATCTGTAACTAGAGGGGAGGTTATTTTTTTATTTTTTTTCAATGCATTCCAAAGCATTTTCTCTGTCTGTAAGTTAAGACATCTGTAACTAGAGGGATATTTTTTATTTTTTTGGCAGTCAATTCCAAACATTATTCTCCATCTGTATCTTCATCTAACTGTTCAAGCAAGTTAGAAAAATTGCTTATTTTACTTGATCATAATAGACAAATATTGCAGTTTGGTTTGACATTTGACAACCTTTGACATTTGATAAGATGTGAGAGTAATTTATATATATAGATGGATATATGGATGGATGGATGGATGGAAGGAAGGAAGGAAGGAAGGAAGGAAGGAAGGAAGGAAGGAATGGATGGAATTTCACCATCCAGTTAGGCACATCAACCATAACTCCTTCAAAAACAGCCAGAAACCTTGGAGTTATGATTGATGATCAGCTGACTTTCTCATACCACATTGCTAAAACTACCCGGTCCTGCAGATTTGCTTTATTCAACATCAAGAAGATCAGGCCCTTTCTTTCGGAACATGCTTCACAACTCCTTTTTCAAGCTCTTGTTCTGTTCAGGCTGGACTGTTGCAATACTCTCTTGGCTGGTCTTCCAGCCAGTTCTATCAAACCTTTACAATTAATCCAGAACGTGGCAGCAAGATTATTTTTTAATGAGCCGAAAAGAATGGACTTCACACCTCTGTTTATCAGTTTGCTCTGGCCACCAATAGCTGCTCGCATAAAATTCAAGGCATTGATGTTTGCCTACAAAGCCACCACTGGCTCTGCACCCCTTTACCTAAATTCAGTACTTCAGACCTATGTGCCCTCTAGAAGCTTGCGTTCTGCAAGTGAACGGCGCATTATTGTGCCATCCCGAAGAGACACAAAATCACTTTCACAGACTTTTACATTAAATGTTCCCTCCTGGTGAAATGACCTGCCCAACTCAATCCGAGCAGCTGTGTCCTCAGCCATCTTCAAGAATTGTGTGATATTGTGTTTATACAACAGTTCGATGGAGTGAGTGTGTAAATACATAAAAAAATAACAACGGAGTGTCTTTAAAAGCCCTCTTTTGTGCAGAACTACTTATTTCCACCACGGATTCAAATCTAAAGTTGACAGTTTAACAGCTGAGCCCAAGCCTCCATTTCTAATTCCAAAACGTCACTTTAGATCTAATGAAGGAACATTGAGTTACTTCATTAAAAGCTTATTGTATTACTGTTGTAAAAGCAGTGTATTATGTATAGTAGAGTATTATGAGAGAGAAATTGACTGAGTGATCGTGATTACCTGCATCTGATACAGCATTCATTCTTCAGATCAATATATACGTATATATATATATATATATATATATATATATATATATATATATTAGTGTTGTCAAATTGATTAATCACGATTAATCGCATAACATAATGTGTGCTTGTGCTGTGTGTGTACATATACTGTATATACACACACAGCACAAGCACATTTGTTATGCAATCACAAACTTTTATTTTGATTGCAATTAATTGCGATTAATCAATTTGACAGCACTTTTTTTTTATTACTGGCTATTTAGGCTTCTTAAGTCATTTTGCTTAACCCACTGGCAGATCTTATTTTTTGCTTAATTTTAGTTTAGTTTTTGCTGTTTAAATGGTTTTGCTTATTTCAAGAGGGGCATGTTTTATTGAATGTTGTGTATGTTTTATGCACATCAATTTATCATTATGTTGCAGTGAGGCTATACAAGGCTTTATTGTGGATGCTGAAGAACCGTAAATCCTTAAAGCTATTTATTTTGAGGCTAAATCTGATGATGGATACGATCTGGCTTCTGTGTTTGAAGGTCATGCGGTCAATTCTTTTGATGCCATAAGAGTGTGTGATCACAGAGGCTTTTAGACATGGTGCATGGCCTGCATCACCTGTAAGATGCACTGTTAATGGGGTTTCTCATTGCTTTTTACTAGTGCACTCTTGTTAAATCCTTGTCACCTGACATCATTCAGTTCAGACCATTGTTTCCTTTCATAAAGAAATGATTCAGTGAAGTTACTTGCATTCATGTAAGGGCATTCATCCTGTCATTCATACATGTACAGAAATGTTCTTTGTTAGAATTCTCAGCCTCTTCAAGGATATGCAAATTGACACATTCAGTATTGAACCTTGCCGATAAATGTTTTATTAACAATCTATCATCTGTGTTGTTTTATTTTTTTCTTTATTATTAACATTTTTAAAGGACAGGCCATCATTAGTTTTTTTTTCTGTGCATATATTAAAAAAGATAATTACAACTTTGTATATCACAAATTGGACAAATTGGAATTGTGAGATATAAAGACTTTTTTCTCGCAATTCCAAGTTTATGTCTCAAAATGTAGTTTTAATATGGCAATTCTGAGTTTATATTTTATAATTTTGACTTTTTTCCTCAGAATTGTGGAATTGTGATACATAAACTCATAGAACCTCATAGAATTATGAGATAAAAACAGCATGCAAATTTGCACTGTTTTGACCAACAGAAAGATACTTGGTTTTAAAGTTACTTTTGTGTAAAATACACTAAATGTACAGTAATTATAAAAGAAAAATTGACCTTTTTGTCTGCAAAATTTTGCCAAAATCATCTTGTCTGTTTTTGCCAAAATTTTGCTGTGACCACAATTTAAGCAGCATTTTAATCATCGCTACAGTACTGTTGGACTGCTTAGCTCTCAAAATTTCGAATAAGTTTCGCTAATGTGACAGTGACTTAAGACCCACTTGTAAATAGACAAAACAAACATCCTTTCATTTTAAGTGATCAGTGATCGCTTTTTACACAAGGATTAGATTTGCTTTTGTCACCGTGGTCAGATGTCATGTCTTGTTTGAGTGTGTGGTCTTGAGCAAAGATGCATATCACTATGGTTACATCTCTGCCTGCATATGTGCACACTGGAGTGCGAGGGATGCTCATCAGCCACGGCTGACTGTTGGATGAGGAATTTCAATAGCGATTTTAGAACACAACAGAAAATGAAGTCTATTTTCCAAGACCTCTCACCTATTTCGCAGTTCAATGAGAAGCTCATCTTGTCTGGTTCTGTCAGGGCATGAATACACTGGAATGTAACTTCCTGATCAATAGAGTTTCCCATGTATTGATTTGTTACATGGAAAGTGGCAGTCAGAGAGGTAATCAGCAGTGTGGCGCGGGCCGCATCCCACATTAACTCTGTGGTAGTGTTTGCAGTAATGAGTCATAACAAGTTGCTCTGTTATGATGGATGTTCCCTCAGATGAGTCAAGTTTCCCATAAAGCACTGCTGCTTTCTGATGATAACTTACTGTCTAAACTATAATGTCATGAATATAGCTGATTTAGAAAGAAAATGATTGGTAAAACTGCAAGTAAGAATGACAGGAATTGAAAACTATTTGGGGGATAGATTGAAAATTCACAATTTGTTCATGTTGTTGATTCTTTTGGCGATATAAAATTAAGCAGAATTCTGAATATTGCAATTTTTTCAATAAATAATGTTTTTTTTTTGTGCAGTAGGTGTTCTGACAAGCGTGTCATTAAGTGTTTTAGTACAGAATATTGCTTGTTATTGTTGTTGTTGCTATTAGGTTTTGTATTTTTTTCATTGTTTATTATTGTTAAAATAAATGAAAATCATCAGTATTTTATCATCAGTGTGAAAAGCATAACTTGCTCATTATTATTTGTACAATTATTAATTGTATCTTTACTATATTTTACATTTACTTATTTGAATCCAATCGACAGTAACTGGTTGAAGTAATGAACAAGTTCAAAAAATCAACAAGTTTTTAAAAAAAAAAAAATTATACATATCGCCCAGGCCTAGTTGCATGACCTTGTTTTGTAGCTTTATTTCTGTGATTTTAGAAATAGTTTTTCTCTTACAATTGTTTTATAATGTGCATGTATATTTTTAACTTCTTTCCATGCTGCAGAAATCCGTGGTACAGTCTACTTTTAAATAGATATCTCAGGATAGATTTCCATTTAAGTGACTTTCCTCACCTGGTGCCGCCTCTGACACATGATTCTCTGTTTGTCTTCCATTTCCTTTTGCAGTTTTTCGTTTCCTCACACTTCCTCTTTACTCCATGTCTGCACATATTTTCTCACCCAGTGCTGTTTGCTCATGCGACCCCTGTTTGTGAAAGGGATGCGGAGCTGTACCTGTGTGTGTACTTGTGTGTTTGGACGTGGGAGGAATGCTGTGGGATGGGATTATTGTGGGATTTATGTACTTTGAAAAAATCCCATCTCCCTGTTTTCATGGTAATCCTTCCATCAGTGTAAATCCAGGCGATTCAGAGCAGGCTTCTAATCTCTGACATGACTTAAGTCCACATTTGTCTTCAGGAAATCCAGCGGCACAGAATGAAGTAAACTGAAAACACAATTCCGAGGCGTGAGTCTTTGACCACTTGCCCAATTCCTGTCTTTTTTCTCAAATATGAGTGGATGACGCAAGAAAAGATGAATGCAGTGCAGTGATGACTCAGTGAGAGAAAACTGCCTATGTGTACAGACATTGATTCACATGATGAAAATAACAGATGTATCTGCATCACCCGTCAAAGTGATGAAAGGGTTTTGCATGACGGAGTCATTCTAAAATTCACTTAAATCGGACAACCAAACTCTCCCTTTACAGACGATGGAAAATAGAATTAAAGCAGGGGTTAACTATAACAAAGTATATTGATAACATCCAAAGTAATCAGAAAAGCTGAAACTGAAAGTCATTCATCAACATATTCAACCTATGACTTTGAAAAAAAAAAAAAACATATATATATATATATATATATATATATATATAAAACATATGTGACCCTGCATCACAAAACCAGTCATAAGTCGCTGGGGTATATTTGTAACAATAGCCAAAAATTGATTGTATGGGTCAAAATTTTCTTTTATGCCAAAAATCATTAGAATATTAAGTAAAGATCATGTTCCATGAAGATATTTAATAAATATATTACAACTTAATTTTTGATTAGTAATATGCATTGCTAAGGACTTCATTTGGACAGTTTAAAGGCAATTTTCTCAATATTTTGATTTTTTTTTGCACCCTCAGATTCCAGATTTTTAAATAGTTGTATCTCGGCCAAATATTGTCATATCATAACAAACCATACATCAATGGAAAGCTTATTTATTCAGCTTTCATGTGATGTATAAATCTCAATTTCGGAAAATTGACCCTTATGACTGATTTTGTGGTCCAGGGTCACATATATTTATATTTACAGTACATATATCTTTTACATATATATATTTTTTTTAAATGTTAATATTTTAAATATGTATTTTAAATTTCTTGTATTTATTCAAAGTAAAAAAAAAAAAGCTTATTTCTGGTTCAGTTTCATTTATTTTCTGGTTCCTTCACTGTTAAAGTGATCATAGTAGTCAACAATGATAACAACTTCTTAGAATGGCAGGTGGCAACAATGGCTTGTATATAGTTGCACATAATCAGAAAATAAATCTGACTTAAAGCCTGCAGGATAAGCACTTAACAACTGAAGGAAAGCACTGAGGGACTGCCAAGCCTTTCCCCCGTCCTGCTTTTTGCCAGACATTAATATGTCTGCATGTTGCAATTGGACAGGGTTATCTGGTGATTTGAAGAGGTAAACTGACCTCACTGGCCTGTTGGAGTCTGGGAGGAGAGTAATACTCTTCTTCTGTCTCAGGAGGAATCTGTGTTTGAAATTCCTCATTCAAATTCTGCAGTTTAATCCATCTATTCTTTATCATTGCCAACATAGACTTATTCTGCCTCTATGTTCATCTTGTTCTAATAATATTTATTTTCTTTTTAATTTTTATCTTGAAGTTGTTCTATATATATATATACTTAAACACACACACACACACACTAAATAAACCTTTTGTTTGTTTGTTTCTTTTTGCATTGAAATGTCAAAAAATAGTATTGAATTTAATTTTAAAATAATTTTTAATGTAAAAAACAAAAATCTGTTATTAACATTGTTAATGCATTTTAAATGCATTTTAATATAATTGGATATAATGTTACAACTTTTACATTAACATTGTAACATTAAAGGGTTACTCCACCCCAAAATGAAAATTTTGTCATTAATAACTTACCCCCATGTCGTTGCAAACCCGTAAAAGCTTTGTTCGTCTTCAGAACACAAATTAAGATATTTTGGATGAGAACCGGGAGGCTTGTGACTGTTCCATTGACTGCCAAGTAAATAACACTGTCAAGGCCCAGAAAAGTATGAAAGACATTGCCAAAATAGTCCATCTGCCATCAGTGGTTCAATCTGAACTTTATGAAGCGACGAGAATACTTTTTGATCTGGCCCACGGACCTCAGTCAAGATTGATTTTTGGCTCTTCATATTAAAAGGTTCGGTCACCTCTGGTATATATAAATATAAACAGTCAAAAGTAATTTAGTTATTTTTTTTATTAATTAATTTTGAGCGCTATGCATTAAATAGGAAGGGGCCTTGCCAGACCTGTAAATTACAAGTTGTTTTTCATGTACTTTTGGCCATACAGTGTATTTTGCAGTGCAGTTATTCACTCTCTTTATAAAGTCTGAGGACCTCTTACCAGCAGCACAAGAGCAGTTAATTCTGCCTGTGAAACTGTTTTATTGCTTTCATGTATCACTCAAAAAGTGTAAAAAGTTCCTAGAGTGTGTGACCTCAATTGTGTTTAGCAGAGATTGCGGTTACATGTTCCTAAGGCACTTAGATACCTGGAAGCAAGCTGTAGAGATCAATATTCTAGCCAGGGAGATAAAGATCGTAGACAAACCTTCTTGTGTGAGTTTTTTTTTTTTTTTAGTTTTTTCTTACAACTGTCACTGTGGCATACATTTAGAAAAAATTGTTATACAAGCAGCACGAGATAAGATTTCTAGTAACACTTCTTTGCGCAGACCTGAGGGACGAGTATTGAATCAGGATCATTAGCACCATCCAACACAGCGGGGACAGAGACGCCATTCTGGGCAGCCCCATTAATCTTTTATGATCAAATTAACGTCACAGGGCTTCACATATGGCCTGACACTGGCCATGCCGTCCCTTTTAAAAACACATTGCACATAGATTGGAACACACAATGCATGAGATACAAGAAGTGAGGCGGTAAATATGGGATGAAAGAAAACGGTTGTCAGGGTGAACATCTGGTGCTATGGCTTCCGCCTGTGCTTCAGACACTCCGGTGACTCTCTGCATTGCACAAAGCTCATACAGGGATGGAGACAAACCCAGCAAAAGTGAGATTGTGTTGCTGAAGTGCAAGGCTTTGAATCTGGTCAAAAGAAAGAGACTGACAGAGAAAGAGGGAGAGGTAAAACTGCTAACTGCCAGTAAAAATAGTAATGTTAGGATTGAGTGTGTTGGTTTCTTTTCTTTGTGGCAGGTTCTGTGATTGGGGCGTGACTGGAGCGCACCTGATGCTCATCATGGCTGTTATTTAAACCTGTAGCTCGAGCAGTTTGCCAGAGCCGCCCTCCAATTTTGTGGCATTATGTTTTGTTTTGCATCCATTCACTACCGCTGACCACACTTCACTTTGTGCATCCACTCATCTGCATTTCATACTGATTGATATTACTGGTACTGACTTTGAGATTGTTATTTTTGGTTAATTTTTGTTGTAATAAATATTATGCTTGAAGTTATTCCGCTGTGTCATCTCCCTTTATGTTACATCTTTGAGCCTGGTGTAACAGTAATGAATGGCACCTACTGTAGTCCCACTGTTATTCACTATTCTCATAATTCTCATATTTTCTATTTTTTTTTGTATCTCAAATTCTTACTTGGTTTATTTATTTTTTAGGGCCCAGAGGCCTAATTTATAAAACTTGCATACAAACGGATTTGATCCTAAATTCCATAGATTTCATTGTACGTAAAAAGGGCAAAAACTGACATAAAAAGAAAAAATATATATAATGTGTATGCGAACTAAAGAACATGCATACCTTTTCTGCACCTATATAAACCACTAATTAAAATCTAACGTTAAAACATTTATTAAAATGTAAAGATAGAATATGCAATAATATTATTAGAGCAACTGTTTTTTTGTTCATTTTGTCAATGAAATTAATGCATTAATTATATGATTTCCTTAAGAAAATGCTTAATCATGCCCTCAACATACTCTTGTCTATGCCAACAAAAATATGCAGATATGTTTTTAGTGGACTTTCAAAATTTGCTTTGCTTAAGAAAACATGAAAATAGTTGCGACTACTTTTAAAATTTGAATTAGTTGCATTAGCTTGCCATCATATACAATGTATTTTTTGGTAATCGAGTTCTGGCAGCAACAACTCAAATTTCTGCTTGGGAAAGCAAATTACGGAAAGCTTTTCTTGTGCATAAAATCACTCACATGCCAACAAACCAATGAGAATGCAGAACAATAATGATGATTCATAAAAATAGAGCACAGGTGCCAAAGCTGTTGTGGATCCGCTCAGTCAAATGCATCCGTAACTGGCACATTTTGCAGAAAATCTCAGCGTTTGGCAAATACATCGCCTACGGACAGTTGCATATGTATAGCCGACATATAAGAATGTGAGCTTTGTTACACCTTAAGGAACAAAGGAAATGTAACTTTAGGAAATGTGACAAGGAAATATGTAGTTATGGCCTCTAACTATGGTACATGCATATGTAGGATCACTCTATACTGTCTTTATAAATGTGGCCCCGGATGCATATCCTCTACTGTACTATCTGCAAATAAATAAATAAAAAGTCATGGCAGCTGCTAGAAGTGTTTGGAGGATTTTTTTAATCTGCTTTCTCTGCTTATTCTAAGTTGATTGTCCATATAATTTCAGTTTCAGTTGTCCAATGCCATACACAATATACATTAACATTTTTCCAGCTTTTTGTTTATATGATCTTCAGACTTCACAAAAGTTACTGGATGGATTTTTTTATTTTATTTTATTTATTTTAGCAGCCAAATTACCAAATTACACCATAAAAAATTTAAAAACCTGTCATGCTGTATCTTGACAGCGCTTTTTCCTTTTTTAGCAAAACAGAGCGTAATTGCTACCAGGTTCCAAGAATGCTTCTGAAGTTTGGTGACAGCACCACCTAGCTTTCTGAAAGTATGAACCTGATAAATCAGCTAATAACTTTTCAATTTTGGTGCCTAAAGTCATTATAACTTCTTTTTGAGGCCATACATTATTTTGCCTCAACTTCATGTCTCTTTGACAATTAGCATATCTGTCGGGTTATTACAAAGACTATAGAAAACCCAAGACATGTCACTTGTATAGTTATGAATGGGGAAAAATGCAACGCTCAATATGGCCGCTCCATCGAACGAAGCCCCGCCTTCTGAGTAAAAGAGCCAATCCCTAATCAGTAAAGTCAGTGCGTCACTGCAGCTGCCCTTAGAAGTCCCGGTTGCTATAAGAACAGTAAGCGTCCTGAGACATGAGCTCAGGACTGCGCATGCGCACTGGCTGGTCTTGCCAGAAAAATATGCTTTTTTAACACTATTTGAGCAAAATAAACAACATTTATGAGACAGTTGTCAGATTTCATTGGTGATTTCAAATATGAAATTTAATCGTAAGCATGGCGAACAGTTTTGGAGAATTTGATGTTTCCCCATTCAAAGAGATAGGAGCTGCACTTGCCTTAAAGGGACTTTGGCTATTACCAAAATCAGAAATTGGTAGTAAATTTCACAATTAATTACAAAGGAACCACAAGTGAAGTGACTGAAGTAGTATTTTCTTGTCAAACTTACTCCAGTAATATTTATTTAACTTCAAGTTGTTTACAGTGTAGGCTAGTCCTTGATGTTGTCATTGAATTCTTTGTATTGCACAGTGAGTGTTGGCTCCATAAATGCTACTTGTAGCTATATTTACTTTAAATATTACTGTTATTTGTTACCATTGCTGTTAAAGATGTTTCATGATTTCAAAACATAACTCTCTTGACCTTCATATTGATCAGTCTTATAAACTGCATGTAGCTGTCATAGTCTTTGCTGACTTAAAGCATAACAGTTATTTATGACTTGGTGACATTTTCATGTGGGAATCTCCTATGAGTTTTTTTCTACACAAAATGTCAAAAGCAATAGAGGATTAAGGAGCTGGAAGGCTATTTCTTTAGATGGGCATCTGTGTGTTGCCTGACATCTTAATTTAAACACTGGAATACAAAAAACAGACACTTCAATGGTTGAAGACTCCATATGACACACATTCAGTGCACTGTTATTAAGGTAATTAAGAATAGCAGTTTATGGATGCAAAATCTCTTTCAGAAGGCAGACAAATGCTTGTCAACAGAAAACAATTGATATCAATCTGAGTGCAGACTGTAAGGTCAGTTTTGTGGTCTGTATTAGACTGAGCACAGCTTCTCTTAAATGCATAGTCATTATTACTCACCCCTCATGTCATTCCAAACCTGTATGACTTTATTTCTTCCATAGAACACAAAAAGATCAATTATGGAGGCTGTTTTCTCTTTGATGTGTGTGTTTTTACCATGCAATTACAATGAAAGGGCACTGGAGCTTTTAAGCTTCTAAAATACCACAAAAGTGCCATAAAAGTATCATTAAAAATGGTCGATATCTGTACTGTATAAATTCCCTTGTGTGAGGAATAAATTGGGATTTAAGACATTATTCTCTGAAATTCAACCCTTACTCTCTATGACATATCCATGAGAAAAGCAGCGATGGTCATTTAATTAATGAATCACTCTTTTAAGTCAGATTTTTTCAATGAATCGGTTTGCAAAACTGGTTTGAATGATACATTTAATGACTCACTGACTCAATAATTGGGTCTCATTACCTGGTGGGGAAGAATATCAGTCAATCAGCCTATTATGTGACTTCAAACTTAAATCATTGACTCAAGTATTACCGCATGAGTTGTATGGACTACATTTATGATTCTTTTATGGTGCTTTTGCATCCTTATGTATATATCCTTTATGTATATATGCATCCTTTATATATATATATATATATATATATATATAGAGAGAGAGAGAGAGAGAGAGAGAGAGAGAGAGAGAGATGGAAATATAGTTTATAGTTATATACAGTAGATTTGGAAACTATATAAGGTGAGTGCATGACCACTGAATTTTCAATTGAGGGTGATCTATCCCTTTAATAACTAACCCCCGCATCAATGCTGGAAAGTCCAGAAAATAAAAAAAACATTGTTTCTCATATTCAGTGAGTCTACATGTGATTGTTGACAATCTTATGACTTGCCGGTCTTCATCTTTGCTCTTTGGTGCCCTAGTTTCTCAAACCAAATATATCTCACAAAATATTCCTTTTGATGAAAAGCATAGATAATAGTGAAAGAAATGAAAGTGATTAGCCCCACCACTAGAGTCAACACCAGGCTGAATGTTCCTGGATGATTGTTCCAAGAATCAGAGGTCAGAGGACGGGGGTGAGAGTTACATCACCTGAAATCTTTACCATAATTGCTTCTTTCTCTTCCTTCTATTCTCTCCTAATTAAAATAAAAACACACTAGCATTCCTTCCAGTGAAATGAGGATGTATTACTTCACCATGGCACTCCAGAATCATTTTCAAATGCAATGCATTCCAGCAAGCTTTGCTTGGATTTGTCCATGTATTGGGCAATGCGTCTCATGACATTGGAAAGCCAGTAAAATATCAGGAGCAGAGTAAGAGGATAAGTCTTGAGGAAACGGTGACAAGCACCTTACGCACAAAAAGCTTGTATAACAGTAGATTTTACACTAAATATCTCCATAAATCCCCCCCCCCTTGAATAACAAAGCAGCTCTTTATTAGTAATTCTTTTGACCCATATTAATGTACTTCCTCTCAAAATACTCAAATTACTACTCATTAAAATGCATTAAATTGGTTCAGATTGTCATGTACATACACATTGTGTAATAGGTTACACTTTATATGGTTGCACTTTATTTTAAGGTGCCCTTGTTATACATGTTACATGTACTTATTATTATAATAACAATAAATTATACATAATTACATGCAAGTTACCCTAAGCCAAACACTAATCCTAACCATATAGTAAGTACATGTAGTTAATTAATATTACTCAGTACTTAAATTCATAATTACACTGTAACAAGGACACCTTAGTGCATATAAATATAGTGTAACCTTTTATTTGAAGGTGCCCTTGTTACAGTATAATTATACATTTAAGTACTAAGTAATATTAATTAACTATTATTATACTATTATTATAATGTATATAATATTATATTAACTACTATTATTATATTATGTACTTACTATATGGTTAGGGTTAGGATTAGGGTTTGGCTTATAGTGTTACTGCATGTAATTATGCATAACTAATTGTTATTTTAATAGTAAGTACATGTAACATATATAATTCTAGTAACAAAATATATTACAATTTGAAAACTGTTCATATAGTCATGTACACATAATATAATATAAAGGTAATAACAAAGTGTATTACAATTTTATTTTGTTCTGTAGAAAAATTGATTGAAAAGTTATTTATGTATGTTTGTGTAAATGCTTATAAGCAGTGGTTGTTCATAACATTTTAATTGTCAGCTCTGGGGTTCAAACACATAATCAGCATTTTATAAGTGTGTGCTGTTGACTGTTGACTGGCTGTTAATTAAAGCTGCTTCAGAATCTGAACAGGATGTGTGGTTTGAGAAAGAGAGAGAGCAGGGAAGGACTGAAGACTGAGCATGTGCAGTTTCTTTATATGAACGTCCTTCTGGCGCATATACACATATGGGGCAAACAGGCACTTCAGGCTTACACTTTGTGTGATTATTAAGGGTTTAGCACAGGGCTGTTGGGCTGCATGTGGGATGTTTGAGTTTAACTGAGCATCCCTCCTCATGCATACTGAAATAGGCACATGGTTTCTGGCATTGACAAACTCATCACACACACATGTTGGACGCAGTTGACAGCTCGGCTCTAGGGCGCAGACAGAGAGAGGCAGAGGAAGGCATCCAACACCTTCTTATATAGTAATGCTGTTTCTCAGGTTTAAGCAAACTCTTTTTGCGTACCAACTCTGAGCCCCTCTCCCTGCGCTGCGATGAACGCTTCGCGCTTGCTCAGCATGGGGATCCCCACTCAAGCCCCTAACAGCTCCGCGGTGAGCGCGGACACTCTCGCGCCGTGGAATTACAGCGCGGTGAGTGCGCACAAGCTGATGGAGCTGCCGGCACGGGCCACTACGGTAAGATGATGGAGATTGTTTAAAACAGCTACGTTGTAACAATTAGAGGGAGAAAACCTCTGTCATAATGTGTGTCGTACTTTAAGTCATGTGTATATTTTTAACACGCAAAAAAATATTGGAAAGCTAGCGCCAAAAACGCGTGCGTAATCGGAGGAGCGTTTGAGGGAAGTCAAAACGTTCCATCTAAACGTTTCAGGTGCAAGTGTGCCAATGAGCGGGGATGGCTCCCTCTGAAAGATAAGCAAAAGTATATGTAAGTATTTTACATGTAAGTACTGTGTTTAAAAGCGCTTTAGTATGTTTTTGTAACCACAAAAGTTGCAAGCATAAGTTGCGTTCTTCTGAGGAGGTAACCATAGTAACAGTATGCTGATCGAGCGATTTCCGTTTCGGACGGTACCTAAAAAACGTTTTTTTGTACATTTGTTTGTCTAAATTACAAATAAAAAAGATTGTTACCAGATAGTGATTAAAATGTCTGTTGGACAGTTGACTGTTAGTTAACTGTACGAGGCTCCAAATAATTAGGGTGCGCGAGAGGGACATCACATTGCGTCTGGACAAACTGCTGACAAATATTCCGTTTCTGTCTCTCCACATGGATACGAAAGGATTTGCCTATCAAATGTATTAGCTAGTCAATCACGCCTCATTGTTATAGCCTCTGAGAGTGTTCCATGTTCATGGTGTTCCATACGTGATTCACATTCATAAGTTTATCAACCCATTGAAATGTAACAAGTGCACGAGCCAAAGCATGTGATTAAGACTGTAATTAGTATTTTAAAAGGATTAAAAAAAGATTAACCTGTGAACCCCAATAATAAAACTGTAATATCTCTTTTAAAATGGCATTATGTTTAAAAGGCCGTTATTTCATGCAAAATCTCGTTTACACACACCGCCGTTACACTTCCTTGCTGTATATATTAATATTTTTATGGTAGCACATTTACAACTGCTGCAATATCTGATATAAAGGTATTGCAGGTGCTTGATATTTAATGCATCAGTGGAGCATGGAGTCAAGTTGTAATGTATAGCTAACATGTATCTATGTAGCCTATCTATTCTGTGCATTTATATCCAGAGCTGTAGTTATTGGTTGACATCAGAATTACTCTCAAAAAGGTATTTCTATATAATTAGCCTATATTAAATTAAGTTGTAACTGTATTCATTTGTTTTTAGAAATGCATTTTATGCAAAATGTTAGACAGTCTGATTTTTATGAATAATTGAAATATTAAATTCAGACATATTTGGACCAAGTCTCTAAACTAAAGTCTGTTATGGTGTCTTTGTGACAGTACGCAGATGAATTGCTGCACTCTAGAGTGGCTCAATATCACCCACACACTCCACCAGAGGTGTTACAACCCTACAAGTAGAATTACTCAGCAAATGAGCACAATTTAGCAGACTAAGAATCAGCCACATACACACAAATGCCAGTTTGGAAAGGCAGATGTGTTGCTGTGGGATCATATAGCATCATGTGGGAATCTAGCACATGGGATTAATTTCTTCGAGATGTAAGCTATTCCTGGATATTTCCTGTTTGGCGATTAAAATGGGACATACAAGAAAATTAATTCAGTGGAAGAAAAGAAACAAAAAACTAACAAACAAACAAAACAAGCCAAACATGCATAATGAAGTGCATGAGAGCATTATTTGCATTGTATCATTTCATCCGATGAAAATGATATGGAAATAGAATGAGAATGATGTGAGGTCGTAAAACAGTGCTTTGTCTCATGTGAGAGTTTTAAACCAAAATTTTACTAAAGCATAATACTATAATAAAAATAATGAAAAATAAACAATTTGCTAATGCTTTACTGCTCATAGTCCTTTTTCGTCTCTAACTATTTATTTATTTATTTCCATAAATCAATAGTGGTCCAGACAAATTTAAGAGTATGCATTTTGTCATATGAACGAGTGTTATGGCATTCTTCAAACAGAGGGGAGCCTTGTTCCTCTGATGAATCATGACTTTATTTGTTAATGTCATAGCTACAATACAGAGATTTCATTCATATTCGGATGTAATGTGAATATAGAGCTTAACCTTTAGGCCTGTATCTTCCATTGGTCTAATTTGATATTTTTCAATCCATGTTTTTTTTTTTTTTTTTGCACCTCAACAGCTGTCATTGTAAATCATTGCAAACTATGGAGCACTATGTATTAGTGCATAGAACTGAATTCCTAGCTGTATCTTGTGTCACTGTGTATTGTAACCCTTCACCTTTTGATTCCAAACAGTAGATTGATTCTGTTTTTTTAGAGTGGCATGGATAGCTTTACAATTATAGAGTGAATCAATACGTGGGAGATAAAAAAAGTAATGCAAATATGAGTTTGAAGCAGGAGCTTGAAAGAGAAGCTGAAAGGTCATGGTTGTACAGGGACTTCAGAGAATAGGATGTTTAAAACTATGCCTTAGACATTGCAATTGTCAATGAGGCTCTCACTGTTTGCCTTGAGCTAATATTGACAATCTGCATGGCTTAAACAATTTTTGTGATGACACTGCATGACAATTAGCCTTTTATATTTGGTTGCATAAATTCCCCATTCCAGAGGCCTGAGATAAAATCCTGAGAGCCCGTGGTCTCAAAAACAACAGGTGGAATCAGCCACTTGTTTTAGTTTTTTTACACTTTACACTACAAAGATGGCAGAGAAGTGCTTCTGAAATGTCATTTAGCTGTCTTTGCACTGACTGTTTAATGCAGTGGTGGCATAAATGCATTTACACAGCAATTAAAACTATATACTTTGATAATAGGTGGGTCAGAGAAGTCATAATTTAGTCTGGTTTTCATCCGGCATTGTGTCTTTACACTGAATTATGAGCAGGGACAGATCAGCCTTAACTCAGCTGTTTAAAGAAGCCTTTTGTCATTTAAATGAAAGCCAGAACATTGGACACTGGCCCAACTTTCAAATTCAGTGAAAGCGATCCACGTGTTTGTCTTTTGCCAATAAATACTAATTTACCTTGGACTTCTAAAATCTTCTAAAGACATGGATGCAGGTTTGAGACAGAGTTTCTGGTTACTTCATAAGGCTGACATGACCCTGTGCTGCTTTGATGATCTTCTGGATCTTTAAAGGTCATAGGATTTCAGCCTAGCTTTGTATTCTGTTGGAAAGCACTACTACAAAATGATTTATTATAGTAGTATTTTAATGTTCTTTTTAGAAGTTGACTTTCTCCTCCCAGGGTTATTTGACACACTGGCTTGATAGAAAAAACTTGAACAAGTTCAATTGAGTTTTGGGATGAGTCCAAGGTTTATTGCAACCGACTTGTCCAGTGTGTATTTGAATTGATTTCTGGTTTGTCAGAAGTAAAACAGAGAGCAAAGAGGTTTCTGTAATACAATGAGACATTCACAGAATGGAGACAGCATAGATATTGGTCTGTTTCACATGTCTCAGAAGTGATAAATAAATCACAAAAAAATGCAGGGAAAGCTGAAAAGCCCTTTTTGTTTGTCTTTGTATTGTTTTTTATGTTTGAATTTTTTTTGTGAAATATATCAACAACCACTGAAAAAATCAAGCCAAATGTATTCGTTAACAAATTTTTAAAGTACAGTGATATTTTGACAATCAAGGACAAACACAAGATCGCAATTTGAATGATGTTTAATTTCAATATGATTGTCAAGAGTTTGTCAAGGTAAACTTTTTTTTTTATCACAGCAGCGGGAGCCCTGATTCCTTATTAATGAAAATGGTTTTGACAGTAATGTTAAAGCACTAGATATTGTGTTTGGATGTTCACATATTTTTGTTATGTATGTTTTATACATCAGAGAGAGTGAGACAGTGACAATAAGAAGGAGAGAGATTGAGACAGAACAACATATGAATCTGTTCAAGCTCCAGTGACTTTGCAGTGTCTTTCAAGGCTTTCAAACATTAGTATTCTTCTTAACATCTGAATTAATAATTCACATTAGGGGTGGTCTTTATGTGTCCTGATGTTTTCTGTCTGATTGTGTTAAGCTATAGTGACATGCCTTGAAGGGACATGTAGGATCAGACCTGTCTCTCAAAGAAGACCAAGACTGAAAATCTCACACCTTAAAAGATATTAACTTTAAATTCTGCCATATTGAAAGCCACATTAATGAATGGCAAGTGGTTTGTTCTTAAAATGAACCATTCATAGGATTCTCAATGGTCATGGGACTCCAGAATGAAGAAAGAAAGGTTTGTTGTGGAATCCGTTGTCAACAACATTCATCCTTTAGTACCACCACTACACAACATTTTTATTTATAATTTTGCATCTTGTAAATGCTTTTATCCTAAGCAAACTCTAGTGGAAGGTACATATTTTATTAGTGTGTGTTCCCAAGGATTCAAACCTATGACCTTGATGTTGCTAGCATTATACTGTTCCAGCCTTAGTCATTAAAGTCCGACTCTTCTGACAAAAATATTGATCAAATGTACATTTTCCTTCAAGTACTTGTCACATCAGGAACACTCT
The DNA here is from genome assembly GCA_027422415.1 of Schizothorax lantsangensis. Taxonomy (NCBI): domain Eukaryota; kingdom Metazoa; phylum Chordata; class Actinopteri; order Cypriniformes; family Cyprinidae; genus Schizothorax; species Schizothorax lantsangensis. The sequence goes on along the minus strand of CM049860.1, from coordinate 20,459,813 downwards.
AAACTATTCAAATAATCTATGCAATAAAGTTTAAAAAAGATATTTAACCCTCTGATGCGTTCTTTTTTTTTATTATAAAGGGGAAAAAGTCCTTAATGTTTATTTACACTTCAAAACAATAATAATTCTCAATCTGGTTTGTGATATATTTGGAAAGAGTTGCACATCTGTCCATTGCAATAGATTGTTACATTGGATTTCCATCCCAGGAATATCAGATCAAGTCTCCTTCTCAGATCCCATCGTTAAATATTTGTTTTGTTTGGTATCCCATATTATCAACAGTTATACCAGTTAACAGCAAGTCTGGTCTGATTCCAAAATCAGTTAACAAAACTGTATTTTGTCTGGTACTGGTATTATTTTGTATGGTAGCCTACTATTAACTAAAAGTTCTATCAGCCTGAGCGGTTGACAGAGGAAGAGCAGAAAGCAAGAGATGAAGTAATGATGATAAAAAATGAGTTTATTAAATAATCATAGCTGTATGTTTTTCAATACTCAGACTTTGTCTGAATGTCATCCCTACTTCAAGACTTTGTCCTGTACTTTGTCTAACCAGTACAAATCCAACAAGTGTATTACCAAACCAAAAAGAAATGGAAAATTACTGTTTTACAACATCTTGTGAAATTAAAACCATGAAATAGAGACATTACTTTGTGTTTTGCTCTTGAACACCACACAATGATAATATTAAACAACAACAGAAAGCATTACTAGAGCGTGAAAAATATGTAAAATTAGTAATATAACAAATTTGAATCAAAGACCGTATTATTAAATGGAGTGCTTAAATGGTTATGAACTAATACAAATGGACAAAATTGGCTTTTAAAAATCCATCCACTGTTGCAAAGACATGCATCAGAGGGTTAAATAATGATTCACAATGGTAAGAACTGCCAATGGGAAGCCAAGAAAAATGGGTCAGTGGTATCAGTTAAAGCATGCATAGATTTAAATCATCAGCATCTCAGAGCTGCACACTGTCAAAGTGCTGTTTGAAATCTGTCTTCAGTATCCAATGTTTTTCCCTAGTTATGTTGTAGACATCAATTAAAAGGAATTTGTGCAGTTTGAAAACTTTTGCTTGAAATCAAGTTCACCTTCCCCCAAGAAAGTGCTTTCAGGAAATACACCCATGCTCTTTGAGGAAAGGTCTCAGCTTTTGTTGGACAGACGGAGTAGATAATCTCCCCAAAAAGACTCTTTTTTTTTAAAGCAGTGAATCAGCTGTCCTTTATCACAGTTTCTGCTTGAGAAGGGCCCGTAGTCTCCAGAGACGTTCCTTACCAATCAGGAAACTGTCAGCTGACAGATTTAGAATCGATTGTGTGTGCTTTGCTCCTATTCAGACTTTTCTTCTAGCCGCAAGCTATGATAATAAGTGGAGCAGCACAGACAAACATGTTCATTCAACACAATCTGTTGCTCTCAATCTTGCAGGTTAATTTTTGTTATTTATAAAAGCTTTTAAATAATGCAAACATAGTAAAATTAAATAGTTTTTAATTACGTTTTTTAGATGATTTAAGATCTTTGTTGTGCATTGGTGTTATTCTAAACAACTGCAACCCAAAAATAAAGCACCATGACATTGTTCTCTCTCTGCTATGATTAGCTAATGGTACAAATAAGCTCCTTACAATGTGGTGAAATGTCATTTTCTCTCCTTTATCCATTTCTGTCTTTCTCTCTGTCTCTCCTTGTCTCTTTAAATCGCTCTCTGAATGTGTAAGTGATAGTGACATTTTAAGAGCATTTCCCATCTATTTGTGCCACAGAATCATCCCTCCAAGTAGCAGAACATGCTCTCGTCCAAATCCCTCATGATCGATAGACCTAACAGACAAGCACTGTAACGGCACTGACATATGAGGATTAAACCAAATATCAGTTCTGTCTCTCTAGATTTGGTAAAATGACAATCAAGGCAATTTGTACCTGATACTGTGTCTTCCAGTGTCTACTTTCTGGATGTTTGTGCAAGAGTGTTTTCCAGAAATAGTGCCATTTACAATTGTGCCTAAAAAAAAATCATGATTTGTTAAATTTTGTTTTGGGGTCATTTCATTCGAATAAGATATGGACTACTGTTCAAAAGTTTGGGGGTGGTAAGATTTTTTAGTATTTTTGTTTTTTTAAGGGAGCCTCTTAATATGCCCACCAAGGCTGTATTTATTTGATCAAAATAAATGCAGTATAAATACAGAATAATTAACACAGTAATTTAGTAAAATATTATTATAATTTAAAATAACTATTTTCTATTTAATTGTATTTTAAAATGTAATTTATTCCTGTGATGGCAAAGCTGAATTTTCAGGAGCCATTACTCCAATCTTCAGTGTCACATGATCCATCAGAAATCATAATATAAAATATAATCTGATTTGGTGCTCAAGAAACACTTATTATTATTATCAATGTTGAAAACAGCTGTGCCGCTTATTATTTTTGTGGAAAACAATGAAAAGTTCAAAAGAACAGCATTTATTTGAAATGAATTAAATTATTCTTCAATTCTTCAATTATTATTTCTGTATTCATTTATTTTATTTTATTTCTTTTTTTTATGAATGAGTTCATTTAACTTGATAGAAAAAACGAGGTAACAGTGAGGTTACTTTTTAATTTTCAGTCTCAGGATTGAGTTCCTGGAATAAATCCTGTTTAGCTCCAGGTATGAATTATCACCTTGTAGAAGGGGAGAGCATCTGTGCCACAAACCATGATTTCTTCAGACCTCCCAGCGTGTAAAGAAAAAGCCTTGTTAATATGAGGCACCAAAATGCATTTATGTTCACATGGCTTGCCTGCATACAGAGTGTCTGGGTGGATAGACAGGCATAGTGACTTGCTGACTCATGATTCAGTTTAGCAAGGTGTGAAATATTTTATTCTATTGATCATTTGTTAATAGGTTTATCAATTTATTGACAAATGGATGACAATCTTGGCAGAGAAGGTCTCTCATTCAGTGCAAAAGTTTTGGAGAACTGCAACCACATGCATAATAATGTGCTGCCTATATATATCTATAAGACACAGAATATATCATGATGAAGGAGATCAATTTAGAATAAGTTTATTATTGATTGACCAAAAGTAAATACAGGGTAATGGCAGTGGAACCGAAAAGCCTGTGTCTGCAGCTTCTTCTCCGGCTTTATTGAAGCACAATGATTGTTACCTCCTTTTGTTCAGGGCTTTTGTTTGGATGTATTTATCATGTAATTGAATCTTTTAGACAGAGTTGAAAAAATAACAGGCAATTTGTGCTTTTTGCATAAACCACCGACATCAAGGGTCAACTGAATATATTTAAAATTTGAAATATATCCATTTTCTGAGACACTTTTAAATGGTGAATAAGCAAGGCTTTTTGAATCAAATTTAGTTAAGTCAAACATTCTTTTATCTGTTACTTAAAATAACATATAATAGCGCATTGGCTAAAAAGCAATGAAGGAAGCCCCCCACCCCACCTCGGAACTTGATTTCTGGGGGGCCCAAGCCAATGTGCTGTTCAGGGGGCCCAGAACAAGAGCCATCTGATTGTTATTTGTGTTTAAAAAAATCTGCAGATATCCTATCCTCTCTTTCTCTCTCTCCTCCTTCACTTCCTGTCTACTCTACACTGTCCTATCGTAATAAAGGCAAAAAAAGAGATCTGCGTTATCTTACCAAAGTTCGTACACCTGCTTTTGTTTACAGCTTAATTTTATTTACAGCTGTAGGAAATACAATGGCATTCATATTGTATCCCACTTTAAAAATCTATGATTCAAAATCCAATTTAAACCTGGATAAAACAGTAAGTTTTAGGATTTTTGTAAAGTTTCAGAACTATTTCTATTTCTAATCATATAAGTACTTTTTGTCTTTGTACAGATGGCCAGATGCTCTTTGGATCATTCTCAAATCATGCCTGTAGAAAATAATCCTCAGGTTTGATGCAAAATGTATTAAATTAGAAGTGTATGTTTTGCAGAAAACCACATTTTTAAGCATTCCTTGTCCAATAGTAGTGGAGGGTGTCTATACTTCAATCAGATGATAGACTTTTTAATGACCCATTAATTTATCATGAGCAAAGATGTCCACATACACACAATTACATTAATCCGCCACTGATCTGCGGCAGATTATAAACTCATTAGTTCTGAAATGTTCTCTTCGCTTATTTTGTATTTGCGATTGTCATACTGAGCAGTCTTTCAATATCCACTATTAGTACCATCTTCACATCATCTCCTTCAAAGGCTAGCCATAAACTAGAGTGTTTGATTAAAAATAAATGTGAATGATTGCCACTCTGATTTGCTAGTCTGTATTACTCACCCATTGTATGCTGCTCTAACTATGAAAGTGACCTACAGAGTGTCAATTCCACTTGTTTTGCTCTGTCTGGCTTTAGCCATTCGAGTCAATAGAGTGACTCGGGGATGGATAGAAATATAAATGGATAAATTGATGCTAAAAGTGGCCGACTAAGATGTTGACACTGGTGAATCGAACGGCAGTGTTTGATGTACTAATTGCTTCTTAAGAACCGCGTCTGACACGAGGGCAAAAACCGAAAGCTGGCCCGCTTGCCATTCTAAAAGCGTTTATGTGTTCTCTGTTCCACACACCAATGTAACTGAATGAAACAGCACAATCCACTTCAAAAACAGTAAATATGTCTGATTAATTCCTTCTCAGCTGGCTATTAAGGTATTAAAGATGTATTACAGAGGTTTCAGGAACTAGAAAATTTGGTCTCTTGGAAAATGAAGACATTTATAACTTTATAAGTAATGGAAAGCTCAAGTATTCAGATTCAATGTCCTTTATGTATAAATGTAGCTCATTGTGCTCATCTGAAATCATCTCCTGGCGTTCCCTTTTTTTCTTGCTGTGCACAGGTGGCAATGGTGCAGGATGTTCGACGTACTTTCCCCACAGTGGATGTTCCAGACCATGCTCACTACACCATCGGCTCCGTCATTCTGGCAGTGGGCATCACCGGCATAGTGGGAAACTTCTTGGTCATGTATGCCTTCTGCAAGTGAGTCCAGATATATGTTGTTTGTGTGATAACCAATGAAATCCTGGTAGATCTGCTCATCTAGAGTCATTGTTTCACTGCAAAGGCAGCACAGAATCTGCTAAGATATAAACCAGGGTTTCTCAAACTGGGGTTCAAGAACAATTGCTATTTTTTTAATTGTAGCATTTGACATTTCTTTTGTGTATGTTTTCAGGAGTAGGAGCCTGAGAACACCTGCTAACATGTTCATCATTAATCTAGCTGTCACAGACTTTCTGATGTGTGTCACTCAGACGCCAATCTTCTTCACCACCAGTTTGCACAAGCGATGGATCTTTGGGGAAAAAGGTAATCCAGATGTCAGATAATCATGGGCGCTTGATCAAACCCTTGGTTCATTTCCAGAATTTCATAGTTACTTGCACAGATGCTAAGTCAACTTTACAGGGTGAGTTCATGAGACTGATTCCAGTGCAGATGAGAAGAAAGTATAACAGATAATAATAAAGGATCTCAGTTGGAGAGGGATTATGCAGTGATGCATAACTGTATATCCTGGTGAAGGAGAAGAAACACCTTAGTGTCTACAGAGGTCAAAGCGTATGTAGATATGAATCAGTGTTCGGTTAGCCTGAACATACAACCCCAAATCAGAAAAAGTTGGGACAGTATGGAAAACGCAAATAAAAAAAGAAAGTAGTGATTTCTAAATTTACTTTGACTTGTATTTCATTGCAGACAATATGAACACAAAATATTTCATGTTTTGTCTGGTCAACTTCATGTCATTTGTAAATATACATCCTTTCCTGTCATTCAGACCTGCAACACATTCCAAAAAAAGTTGGGACAGTAAAGCATTTGCCACTTTGTAATGTTGCCATTCCTTTTCACAACACTTAAAAGACGTTTAGGGACTGAAGACACCAAGTGATGAAGTGTTTCAGGTGTAATTTTGTCCCAGTCTTCCTGCAAACAAGTCTTAAGGTGGGCAACAGTACAGGGTCTTCGTTGTCGCATTTTGCGCTTCAAAATGCGCCACACATTCTCTATTGGAGACAGGTCGGGACTGCAGGCAGGCCAGTCAAGTACCCGTACTCTCTTCCTCCGCAGCCAGGACTTTGTAATGTGTGCAGAATGTGGTTTTGCATTGTCTTGTTGAAATATGCATGGACGTCCCTGGAAAAGATGTCTTCTTGAAGGCAGCATATTGTGCTCCAAAATCTCTATGTACTTTTCAGCATTAATGGTGCCATCACAGAAGTGCAAGTTACCTTTGCCAAGGGCACTGACACAACCCCATACCATGACAGACCCTGGCTTTTGGACTTGTTGCTGGTAACAGTCTGGATGATCCTTTTCTTCTTTGGTCCGGAGCACACGGCGTCCATTCCTCCCAAAAAATACCTGAAATACTGATTCATCTGACCACAGTACACGTTTCCACTGTGTGATGGTCCATCCCAGATGCCTCCGAGCCCAGAGAAGTCGACGGCGCTTCTGGACACTGTTAACATAGGGCTTCCTTTTGGCACAGCACAGTTTTAACTGGCATTTGTGGATGTAACTACGTATTGTGGTACTTGACAAAGGTTTGCCAAAGTAGTCCTGAGCCCATGTGGTGATATCGCTTATAGATGAATGACGATTCTTGATGCAGTGCCACCTGAGGGATCGGAGATCACGGTTGTTCAGCTTAGGCTTGCGCCCTTGTCCTTTACGCACTGAAATTCCTCCAGATTCCTTGAATCTTTTAATTATGTTATGCACTGTTGAAGGTGAAATATCCAAATCTCTTCCTATCTTTCTTTGAGGAACATTGTTTTTAAACATTTCAATAATTTTCTCACGTATTTGTTGGCAAACTGGCGATCCTCGGCCCATCTTTGCTCCTAAAGGACTAGACCTTTCTTGGATGCTGCTTTTGTACCAAATCATAATTACAATCACCTGTTGACATCAACTGTTTCAAAACACATCATTATTTAATCAATTTACCTCATTACTAGCCCTAAATTGCTCCTGTCCCAACTTTTTTTGGAATGTGTTGCAGGTCTGAATGACAGGAAAGGATGTATATTTACAAATGACATGAAGTTGACCAGACAAAACATGAAATATTTTGTGTTCATATTGTCTGCAATGAAATACAAGTCAAAGTAAATTTAGAAATCACTACTTTCTTTTTTTATTTGCGTTTTCCATACTGTCCCAACTTTTTCTGATTTGGGGTTGTATTTCAATTACAATGCAAAGGGGCTTCTCAAAATCTGCAGGTGTATGTAAAAAATGTGCAATATTAAACTCTGGAAAAAAAAAAAAGTTTTTGATTCATTAAGCAGATTGTTTGATGAATCAGTGCTCTGAAAAAATAATTAGGGTTCTGCTTTATCAAGCTTTTTCCAGTGTGTTATTATTGAGGAAGAAAACAGTGGTAATTGTATTTTTATTGTCCTAGAATATATAAAAACAAACATTTTTGTAAAAGCCCATGAATTAAAATTAAAACTATTTTATCTACACTTTTTGCACAACTAACAAGCTTAATTTGTTAGTGTTTTTTTTTTATCTGTCTCATGAATTGTTAATTGTATTATTGTAATATACAGTATTATTACCAAATGCGCTAAATCAGATGTTTTCTTTCCTAATCAGACAAAATTTGATCAGAGGTAAACTGAATGACGGTTTAATGCTATAGTCAGTGTTTCCAACCCATGTTTACAGTAATAGTAGCACATATTAATAAAAAAGTATCTTTTTCTATTTTAGTAGAAAGTTTATTTTACATTTGTTTAGTTTGTATTCCTAAAACCCAGAAGACAATTAGCATATTTGAGCCATTTTCTCTTTATTGGTTTGTACCGTGACCATGTCTAGAAGAGCGGTGAAAGAAAGTCTAGGTCTATTTCAAGTTATCATTTTGAGCTATTTGCAAATAATATTTTTAAATATGCACACATGCACTTTTATTTGTATGCCTGATATGTCAAAACACAAAAGTGTTTCTTGTCTCATTATGTAAATGACACCATATTTTCAATTCAAAACAGCCATATTTGAGAAAAAAGTTGAGTAGTTTGCATCTCTGGATATACTATCGTTAGATTAACATCATAAAATAGTTGTCAAATATTAAATGTTTCCATACGTCCATCTTATCTGACGTCTGTGTAGAATAGCAGTTTGCGACTCGTGACTAAGCAGCTCCCAACAAAGTCAATATATTAGAGATGTAATCTCTCATTCAAGCTCTCTTAAACATATTATTGCGATTATTTTGTATTAGTCCTAAAAAACCCTCTTGAAAGGACAACAATTGCATGATTACATATTCATCATGCAGTAGCATGTGTGGGATTAATGTGATGCTCTAATGTTAGGCTTTCGAATAATGCCACAGATAAAACAGAAAATGTTGGGTCATCTGAGGATCCCTTGATCACTGATGGTCTTGTTTAGATTTCAAACCTTTTAAGCACTTAAAATGTGTTCTTTGAAGTGAAGCAGTTGCTGGATGGTTGATGAAGTGGAATGACTCAAACTCTCTTGAGGACTCTCTTCAACCTGAGGAATGTGTGAGAGATCTGCTGCGCTTTCTCTGAATGATGTTCAATAAAACACCCTCACAGTGCTGTAGAGCAGCTTTAAAAGATGGTGAAGAGAAATGTGACAGCGGCACCCACTCACTTCACACATTCACAATCATTATACGAGTTTATGTTGTCTCGAATCATAGTTGATCAGAATTTAACAAGCTTTCTCTGCCTGGAATCATCTTGTAGACATCACCTTGTTAATAATAACTGAGAATCTTACAACCCCCAGCAGCCATACATTGTTCATATTGTTTTGTTGTCAATATTTTATCCACGGTGTTATTGTAGTTTTATGAGTACACTGAAAAAATGGTATAGAAACAATTTTCACTCAGAAATTTCACAAACAATTACAAAGAAGACATTGAAATAAATGTAAAATGTTGAGATTCAAAAACTGCAATAGTATTTTCTTGTGTAATGTACTTCAATAATCTTTATTTTACATGCAGCTTAAATTTTTGATATTAAAATCAGTATTTATCCAATTACATATATACATATACATATATATATATATATATATATATATATATATATATATATGTGTGTGTGTGTGTATATGTATGTATGTATATATATATATATGTATTTATAGATGTGTGTGTGTGTATATGTATGTATGTATGTATATATATATATGTGTGTGTGTGTGTGTGTGTGTGTGTTGCTGTGTGTACTAAGCAGTATAATGTACAGTGAGCCAGTGATTATTGCAAAAAATAAAACCCTTTAGAATGGTACAAGATCATCTGATAATCTGAACATAATACATAATATTCAAACAGTGGGAAAGAGTTTGATGATATTCTTGTTCTCTCTAGCCTTCTCATAGCCAGGGCTATAATCAAGCAAAGGTTTCCAGCAATATTTAAATTAGTAGTCAATAAATATGGGCTTTTCAATGACAGGTTCTTAAACTTATACCTTTTTCCAGTCTGTAAAATGAAAAACCTGTTCACATTGGTGACATTTCCAAAGCAATTATAGATTCACAGGGTTACAGGGTTTTCCATCATTATTATAATTACGCATCCACTGCCCACATGTGTAGCTTGTATAAATTAGCTAGTATTCCTATGCTGATAAGGAAAACATGTTCTTTTTCCATCTAAAGCCATTTTCCAATCTTCTTCTTTTCATACAGACGCTTGACTGAGGTGGTTGATTTATTAGGACAGTGTAGTATAATTTATTACTTATACAATGTAGAAGAAACAATCTGAAGGACTAACTTTATTAATGCAGTGCTGGATTATTTATTCAGTGCATTATGAAATGCATAAAAGGATTAGTTCACCTAAAAATCAAAATGTGCTGAAAACACACACAATGTGCTGTACACACCCTTGGGCCATCTAAGATGTAGTTGAGTTTGTTTCTTCATCATAACAGATTTGGAGAAATTTAACATTACATCGCCTGTTCACCAGTGGGTCCTCTGCAGTGAATGGGTGCCGTCAGAATGAGACTTGATATGAACATCACAATAATCCACACCATTAGTCCACTGGTCCTCTAGTCCATCAATTAACATCTTGTGAAGTGAAAAACCTCATGTTTGTAATGAATTTGAGGTTTTATTATGACGTTTTTAACTTCAAACCGTTGCTTTCAGCTAAAATAGAAGTCCTCGATCCATAATATTGCTTTTTTCTGGTCTAAATCAGGAGAGAAATATGCACAGATCAAGCAGAATTTACAATCAAATACAGTCCAAAAGAGTTGTAAAACAAATATGTCAGTGGATTTTAATGTAAAAGGAAAACAATGGATGGACTTTTTTTAATGGGAGGAAATGTTATTATGGATTTTGCACTGGCATTTTGGTCAGAAGCAACTTAATGCCTTAATGACGGATTTGTTTCTTATACAAGCATGCAGTTTTTCATTTCACAAGACATTAATTGCTGGACAGGAGTCATGTGGATAACTTTAATGTTATATTGGCGGTTTGGATGGCATTCTGACGGCACCCATTCACTGCAGAGGATCTATTGATGAACAAGTGATGTAATGCTACATTTCTCAAAATCTGTTCCAATGAAGAAACAAACTGAGGGTGAGTAAATTTTCATTTTTGGGTGAACTGTTCCTTCAACATATTTATTTTTACAGTATTTCTCTCTCTCTCCACAGGTTGTGAGTTATATGCATTCTGTGGCGCTCTGTTTGGTATCTGCTCAATGATCACACTCATGATTATTGCAGTAGATCGATACTTTGTGATCACTCGTCCTTTGGCCTCCATTGGCGTTATGTCACGCAAACGAGCCCTGTTGATACTCTCTGCTGCTTGGGTGTACTCTATGGGCTGGAGCCTGCCTCCGTTCTTTGGATGGAGTAAGTGTTTACAATCACTCACTTAAAGAGAGGCATTTAATTGTGAAATTCAAGATTGAATAATGTATATATCCTTCATTTGTTAGAAAGGAAATTGTACCTCCTCATTTTAGAAGCAGCAGCATGTAATTGTATTTTATATTCTCAGGTGCGTATGTCCCTGAAGGGCTGCTGACATCCTGTTCGTGGGATTACATGACTTTCAGTCCTTCTGTACGAGCCTACACAATGCTGCTCTTTACTTTTGTTTTCTTCATCCCGCTCTTTGTCATCATTTATTGCTACTTCTTCATCTTCAGGGCCATCCGAGATACCAACAGGTACATGCTTTTACCATGTTTATGAATGTATTTTACCATGTTTCTGGACCGGAAAGAGGAAAAATACTGTTTTTCTATAAAGCAGTGGCGTATTATTTATCAATAAGAGATCCATTTTAGATTAGCGCTATGTTACAGTGATACAAAAACCTCGGCTTTGTAAACTGATGTATATGCTGTCCCTTCTTGTGTGTACTGTATCTATCTGTTTGTTTACACATCTGTGTGATGAAATAACAGAGCTGTCGGAAAAATCAATGGAGAAGGAGGACCCAGAGACTCTATCAAGAAGATGCTTCGAATGAAAAATGAATGGAAGATGGCAAAGATAGCACTCATAGTGATCCTTTTGTATGTCATCTCCTGGTCTCCGTACTCCTGTGTGGCTCTTACTGCTTTTGCTGGGTGAGAATCAGTATGTCTTGCACCCACAATCCATTGCTTTTATTACGTCCTTAGCTAATTAGTGTTGACTTCAGCTTATTTTTTTATTTTTTTATTTATTGATTTTTTATTATTTGTAGTTACCTGTGGCAACTAAAACAACTAAATATTTGACGGATAAAGTCATACTTCACTTGTCACTGTAACTTTGCTCACACACACTGTTGTCAGTCCTGTGTCATGTGTGTCGTGTGTTTCCCGCCCTCTTGTGTCCATATTTGGTTAGTTTCCTGTCCTTGTTAAGTGTGATTATTAGTTAATTCTGTTCAGCTGTCTGTTTGTTATTAACCTGTGTATTTAGCCTTTTGAGTTCCTTTTTGTCTGGTCTACTCATTACTCCCGGTGTTCCTATGTGTCTGCCCTGCCTTGTCTACATTAAAGACTGTTATTTTGAGTTTAATCCTCATCTTCGTGTTCCTCGTTCCTCCCCGTTCTGTGCATCGTGACAAAAGACCAGACCTAAACAGTAAGCGGCGCCCCTTCACCTCGTTTTGTTTTGTTGGTTTTTTGAACGTTTTTTGTTTGTTCCTGTGTGTCTGTCCCACGGCAAGGAAGTCGCCGCTCGTAATCCCGCCCTAGCCTGCTCAATTTCGGCGTTGGAGTTCGGCGGGATCACCGCTAGTGCCGCGAATCCGCTGTCCGAGGCTCACCCAAGCCCGCCTGCAGTTCATGTGGCAAGCCCGCGTGCAGTATATGTGGCAAGCCCACCGGCCGCCGCTGACTCAAGCCCGCCTGCAGTATATGTGGCAAGCCCGCCAGCCGCCGCTGAGCATGTTCCCGTGGATCCAGTCCACATATCCGGCCAGGAGTGCCGTGCCATGTCCCCAGAGACACGTTTTAAGTCTTGTCATCGTCCTCAGGAACAGTTTTAATTAACCTTGTCTTGTCTTGTCGGTCTTGTCCATGGAGACTCGTCTCGGGCAGACCATTCCCAGCCGCCTGCTTCCTTGTCGCTGAGATGGAAGTGGTTACTGAGGGACCCTCTGGGGGCCCCTGACTCTTCGTCATACCCAGAAGAAGCCTCAGCTTTTGAGCTTTGCCCAGTGAGGGCCCCCTTTTCATGAGAACAGCCCCGGAGGGCTCCTGATAGCCCTATAGCTGCCCCATGGAATTTTTTGGGGGGGTAGTAAGGTTCCGGCGGTAGTAGCTGGGCCGCGGGGACTGAGGCCACGGCCACAAATACCACCTGCTATGGCCTCCTGAGCTCCCTGCACCACCATGGCCTCTGGAGCTCCCTGCACTGCCATGGCCTCCGTCTGTCTGTTCCGCTCTGGAGGCCCCGTCCTGTTAATGAGTGCCCACCCCCCCCCTCCCTGGTAGTACGGTTACGGCGCAGGACGCGCCTTCCGGGAGTGGGGAGTTATGTCAATCCTGTGTCGTGTGTTTCCTGCCCTCTTGTGTCCATATTTGGTTAGTTTCCTGTCCTTGTTAAGTGTGATTATTAGTTAATTATTTTCAGCTGTCTGTTTGTTATTAACCTGTGTATTTAGTTCCTGCCTTGTCTTGCCCTGCCTTGTCAACATTAAAGACTGTTATTTTGAGTTAAATCCTCGTCTTTGTGTTCCTCGTTCCTCCCCGTTGTGTGCACCGTGACAACTATTCACTGCTAGTGCAGGAATAAAAAAGTTTGACTCTAGTTATTTGTTCAGACTGTACAAAGTCTGTCTAGACACTCAAGGCAGAAATATGTCATGTTAAAAAGAGCAGAGATAGCTTTAAATTAAAGATGATAAAAATTATCCATTTATCTCAATCATCATGAGGTACAGTGTGTTCCGTGTGAGAAGTAGATATTTTTCAAGGTAGTTATAAGTAGATAAGGAAAAGTTTTTGATAACCGTGGCACTAAATTCATATAATGTAATGTAATATAATATAATGTAATACAAAAATGCTTTCTTACAATTTAATATATAATATATATGTAAAGACCTGATTTCTTTCATCACTGTTTTCTTCCATCCACCCTCACAGAGAAAATGTGTCACAGACTGTGAATGAAATTCTCTGAGCTGTTTTCATCAGACTCCCTTTGACAGGTTAATGATCACAGACGCCACGTACCTGCTGCTTCATTTCCAAAGGACTCAATGGTTTTACTCATTTACCGCCTCTTTGTAATCTAATATGTCTGTGTGGAGCTGTGAGGCCACATCATGCTGGTTAGATGAAAGTAAAGCATTATAATGATGTGTAATGTTAAGTCTTCTCACTCTTTTCCACAGCTACTCTGACATGCTCACACCCTACATGAACTCTGTGCCTGCTGTGATTGCCAAAGCATCCGCCATCCACAACCCAATCATCTATGCCATCACTCACCCCAAATACAGGTATGACAATGCTCAGCATAAACCTTTCTACTAACAGTTGTCTACTCTGTTGCATTTAAAGAGAACTGATATGTAATTTGTATTGTGACAAAATTACCAAGCTTGCATTGATTTTATATCAAAACCCTGAATTCCCACTAGTGTTTAAAAGTTTAGGGTTGATTTAAAATTTTGGAATCATTTTTTTTTACAGTTTAAAATAACATTTTTTTTTTATCTAATTCATTCCTCTGATGGCAAAGTTGAATTTTCAAGTGTCATGTGATCTTTAGAAATCATTCTAACATGCTGATTTCTTATTAATAATGTTGAATAATATTTTTGGGATGAATAGAACATTAATGAAGAGAGAATTTATGTGAAATAAAAATATTTTGTATCATTTTAAATGTCTTTCTTGACACTTTTGATCAGTTTAATACATCCTTGCTGGACAAAAGTATTCATTTCTTTTTAAAACAATCTTGCAGACACCAAACTTTTGAACAGTAGTGTATTTATTTATTTATATTTTATTGTAAGAAATTATGGTAACACTTAACTTAAAGCCCTAATGTGTAATGCATTATAATGGTTATTAAATGCTGTAATGCATTATAATTATTCATAATGTATGTTGTACTACATTATATCTTGTTGTAAATAATTATAACCAAATTTAAAATGCATAGTGTAACCATGAATTGATACGTGTTATAATGTATTAACTGTTGTTACAATTACTCATGCGATTGTTCAATGCATTATAAGGTTCATTGCAAGGCATACGTAATGCATTAAAAGTACTTTAATAATGCATTATACATAAAAGCTTTAAGTAAAATGTAAAATGCATACTGAAGCACTGAAGCACAGCGGACTCAATAACCAGCAGCTCCGGTTTATTACACATCCTAGTTTCCAATACCAAGAGACCTGTCCAGCGAAATGAAACATTGTTCCACAAACATGCACACTGCGTGCTTCAGGGCCAGGCAGACCCAAATCGATCAGCGGTTTTGTGTACAGAGCGCAGGTACAAGTACCTTGAGATGACAGAGGTAGATTCTGACCTTTAAAAGTCAGATTTACTTCAGATTGATCTGCTCTGGATGCATTAGGCCATGTGCTGCTCATAACAGATCTGAAGATTAATGCCTCGCGATGAAGCACCTAAATGATGAGGCCATCATGTACCCATTCTTATCGCCTGGAAATAATGGGATCCTTGTGAAGGATTGATTTGAGCTGTCAAGTTTGGTTTTGACATAGGGCACAATGAGTAAAAAATTCCCTTGCCCCTTAAAAATTTAAGGCTTTTTTAACAAAAAAGGGTATTAATATTTCATTGACAGTTATGGAAAGTTGATGTGAACTGCAGTTTGCAGTTTCCTCTTTCAATGTTTCTGTCCTTCTTTCACTTATCTCTTCTCTCTCAGGTCTGCCATTGCAAGGTATATACCATGCCTGGGAGTCCTGCTGTGTGTGCCTCATAGAGACCGGTTCAGCAGCAGTAGCTTTATGTCCACACGACGTTCCACTTTGACAAGCCAGTCTTCAGAGACCAGCTGCAACCTGCACCGTGCCGGAAAGACACGCTTGTCCTCTGTGTCTGACAGCGAGTCGGTAAGAAAACACCTTAAGGCCAGAAACAAACTCTACACATGTTTGTGAACCCAAATTCTTTTTTTACCTTTCTGATGGCGTACTGTATAATAAACATTCATTTGAAATACTTCAACTGAATAAGTTTAATCAAATGGCCAACCTGGAACTTAACCAAGAACAGAATATTATGCAATATATCAAAAGTTAGGTAATAGATACCTAACAGAGGAATTCAGTGTAGACACAAATTTAATATCTGGGTCATTTTGGTCATTTTCTGTAGCATTTTTGTTGTTGTTGTTGTTGATTTCTTTCCCTGTGATTAATAATGTGATGAAAGTACTGTGCACATCGCATTAGCTGCATGAGGACATCACCAAGAGAATTTGATTATAACAGACAATAACACTTTTGTATAGGGACCAATTCTCACTATTAACTAGTTGCTTATTTGCATGCCTATTATTAACATATTGGCTGTTTATTAGTGCTTACATATTCTGCATGACCATATTCTACATCCCTAATCCCAATACCTAAACTTAACAATTACTTTACTAACTATTAATAAGCAGAGATGAAGAGATTTATTGAGGCTAAAGTCATAGTTAATGGTATGTTAATTAGCAAGAATTTGACCTACAAATAAAGTGTGACCACCTCAGTAATGCAAGTAAAGTACATTTAAAGGGATGGTTCATCCAAAAATTAAAATTCTGTCATCATTTCTGTCATCAAATGCATACAGATTTGGAACAACATGACGATGAGTAAATTATGACAAAATTGTAATTTTTAGGTGAAACATGGCCAAGCATTCTCGTTTGCGTTTGTGTAAAGTATGTTTCTTGTCCTTCCTCATCCAAAAGGTAACAGCAACCTCACAATTATTCTTTTTGGATTTCTATTTAAGCTGTTTGATCAGCATTCAGTGTGTGTTGTTTATTGACAGGGCTGGACGGACACAGAGGCAGATCTCTCCAGCACGAGTTCACGTCCTGCTAGTCGTCAGGTCTCATCTGACATCCGTAAAGATTTGTCAGACTTCAAGCGCACCAGCTCTCTGAGGCTGAAGGTCAAGAGCAGAGACTCGGGTATCTTTGACAGAACCTCGGCCCAGAGTCTAGCTGAGCCAAACTTGAACCGGACCTGTACATACATCAGCGTAAGTGAGAGTCTTCAAGAAGTGTTATATCTCACCTCATTAATCAAAAGCTTCCCAGCTCACTCAGCGCTCCTTGATATATGAAATTAGGAAGATTCATTTCAGAGAGGAAACGACTCCATCAGATTTAAAATTCATTTGGAAATTTCATTCCATCCTTCATATCTCGAAGACAGTTGAAGAAGCTGGATTTGTGCTTCTTTCACCATTTTTTCTTAGATATGTGGAAAGATCCACACACAGCTCTTCTTGCTTTAACTCTCCATGAAGTTGAAGATACTCTAATGAAGATGTATTTTTTAATTTAGCCTGGTACTGGTACTGCTTAATAATGATAGATTTTATGTTTCACTTAAATGATACATCACAAGGGAAACTTAACGTTATTGAAAGTTATTATCGAAAATTTTATTAAAAATACAAATGTCATGCACTGCTTATTCAATGGCATCACTACTGATTCTACAGCACAAAGCAGCATGACCAGAAACATTCAGTGCAACTGGTGTGCTCTATATCCCAAACAAATGTCTCTTATGAAGCAGTTCCTTCAGTGAATCATATATACAGTGCAACCAGTGTACTCTGATTCCTGAGTGAATGATTTTTATGAGCTGGTTCCTTTTAGTGAATCAAACACATACAGTACAACCAATATAGTCCAAATCCCAACTGAATGGCTCTCTTGAGTTATTTTTTTAATGAATCATACACATGCAGCACAGCCAGTATGATCTTTGTTACAAAACGAATGACTCTTTGAGCCAGTTCTTTTTAGTGAATCAAACACATAAAGTGCAGCCAGCGTAATCGGATTCCTAACTCTTATGAGCTGGTCATTTTTAATAAGACAACCAGTGCAGTTCTGCATTTTGTCAGTATTATTTAATAAAAAATAATAAATAAAATATGACACCATGTTTAAAAAATATATTTTTAATTTTTAGATTTTAATTATTTAATTGCATTTATGTAACTTCTATAAAGAGGAAGAATTTTCATTTTTTTATTTAATATTTTATTTAGTAATTTTAAACTATGATTGCATGGTTTGTTGCGTTTCATAATTTAGCATTTAGAATAGTTTTTTTTTGTCCACAGCTTTATCAGAACAGACTTGTGACACAGTTTTGGATTGAGACCCACCATTTGAGAAGCACTGATCTGCTTCACTGGAGCGATTGTACAACATACAGAGCAATAGTCAGACAATCAGTCTCTCATGTTAATGGACTGAGACAAATCCTGCTTTTATGCTTATCATTTACCAGTCAAAAGGATATATAATGTCACATTGTTTCTATTTTCCAGGCCATAAAACTTTTTTTATGAGTTTTAAATGAACAGAAGTCAAATCAAATTGATTGCTTTTGTTAATATAATGTTAATCAGGCCATGAGCCAGTAGAGCAAGTGACAGATGTAGATGGTACGGTATGGGTCAGGGCGTTTCTTTAAAGAGCAGACTTGAATGAGGGTCCATTACATTGAGATTAAGCCTGCCTTAATTCTCCTTCTCTAATCTGCTGGTTTTAGAGAAATAATCCCATAAACAGAAGCTCATCCCATGTCATCAAGATGAACGGCATTAGTGCGTCCACTGGGTGGCACCTTTTGCTTTGCCCTTCCACCTCCATTTTTATTGGTCACAGCCCATTTTAAACACTAGGAGGCTGGCAGTGTGCTAACTTAATCAGTGATTAAAGATCTGAAAGAGAAATTTGAACTATGGAACTATGTGAAAAAACTCCTAATCATACATTTCATTCCCTCTTTCAGACGGTGGGTGACAAAGATGAGATCTCAATGGCTGAGGTCAGCCTGTCCAGTTGTCTCTCGTCTTCTGTAAGTGCTCTTTTTGGACTGAATTAGTTTATAAATTATGTTTTTGAGTTACAATTATTAACATATGATGTCAGTCACTTCATGTACTAATGCAAAAACATAAGGTCTCTGTAGTTATTAACATGGAAGTGTCTGTTTTCTGGAAATGGACGTAACAGAAGGTCTGTGCATCACTAAACCAGATTTACATGTGATTATGTAACTAAGAGAGGGAATTTAACTAAGTGAATGACACTTTTTCAACAAAGGTCAAATATAGGAGGAGAAATAATAATAAAACTACAACAGTCTTAGATATTCCTATCAGGACTAGAGCAGAATTATCAGAGGATGCTGAAAAAAACCTGTTTAATTTGTTCTGTAATCTTTTTTGAGGTTGTGTGAGAGAAAACACTGATGTGTTTGATTAATATGGGACTGAAAGTCCATTTGTGAAACACAATTTTACTAAACTCTTCAGGGAACACTAGTCCCCTCCAAACAGGGCCAATGGTGGTATATGCTCCTATTTATTATTCTTTTGTGTTATGAAGGAGCTGTTTGGTTAAGCATAAGCATACAGGATTTCAGTACACTGAGTTAGTCACATTCTGAGGAAGAAAACAGCAATAGTTTGATCCTCAGAGAGAAGGGATACACACATGCCAGACTTTAAATGAAACCAACCCACATGAGGTCAAATGAGGCATCCAAATTGTCTTGTGTTCAGATGCAGTAGTGTTAATCAGAGAGGCCGAGGTACACTAGCTAAAAACCTAAAAAACATTCTGCTATTGCTGAGCATCAACATGCCTATGGCGAGATTTGTTTCCAGTGCACTGTGGGAGTTTTCATTGATTCCTACAAGCAAGTCTAATACCTGCTTATGCACTCCCAGCCTGATCTCATTAAGTATACATATTAATAAAACACACACTTTTATTCAGCATGGATGCATTTAATAAATCAAAAGTGACAGCAATAACAAAATGTTTTACAGTTGTATCCGTTTCACCATTTTCTACTCACTAACTATCCTTTCTCTGTCATTTTAAGACAAATATAGTCTCAGAGAACGTTGATGAGAAAAGACCGTTGGCTCGGATCCCTTCCATCATTGTGACGTCAGAGTCAAGTCCTGCCCTCCTCTCAGAAGGTCACAACGGCGGCCCATCCAGACAGCTCCCAGGTGCTTCAGTGGAGGCAGCCTCTGTCACTGCGGAAGCTGCTGGAATTGACTGAATACGGGCTGCACTACCACTTATTTATACTTCAGGACATCATCTTAACAGACTCTTGGTCATCTGACTTATCCTTTCCTCCTTTTTTGTCTCCTTTACACAGGGCTCCAAAATGAACCTGCATGCAGTTACAGCTGACACCTGAAATTTAGCTGTGTTGTATTCGTTGTACTTTTGCCTGTTTTGAGGTGGAAAATGGGTAACCACAGGCTATACGGGGTAAACAGGGTCTTTATTTTTTACAAGAGGACACCCTTTAAGGCTTCTTTCAGTGGTGTGGAGATGATCCTCTTCTCTCAGGGAAGAATATGACAGTTCTGTGGGAAAAGCAGCGATCAGTGTCTCAGTTATGGATTGACACTGCTCAGAATATGTATTCAGATACATCCATCCCTGCTTCATCCATAAAAAGGTTGTGCTGTAGGCCATAGGAGTAAACAGTTCCCTGCATCTGCACAAGATCAAAAACAACACAAGATGTGACTTGAAGATTAAAACGCCTAGTTTTTACATTTCGGTTTATGAAATGTAGAGCCCTGTCTACAGGTGTAATCACTCTAGGACAGAAAAGTGGATATTTGAATGTTTCTTTAAAGGTAAAGTGTATAATTTTTTATGTATATATGTAAAAATATTTTAATTGTGATGGTTGATAAATGATAAATGAATGGTACTTTACTACTTCATTGAAATATATATAAAATAAAACAATAAAAAAATTAAATCAGTCATTATGAATGATTAAAGTGAATTTAGGCATCATAACATTATAATTTACTGTCTAAAAATATATATTAATTTTCAGATTTGATAAAGATTACATGTATCAATATGTTTAACAAATTGACTTTACCTTTGCTGTTATCTACGGTTTACTTAATCTAAATATAAAAACAGGAAAAATCTTTAATTTTCTGAGATAACTGATATAGTACAGATTATTATGCAACTCTAATTAAAAACATAAATTAAACTCTTCAGCTTCGAGTTTTAGGTATTCCCGCCAACATCATAATAAATCAAGCACTTTGACAACCAGTTACATCTTTCTTGCTGCTGATTGAATACATTTGTATATTTTTTTCCATCACTGTATGGCCAATACATATATTTGTATATATATTATTGAATGTTAATAAGAAAGTGTGCTCAACAAATGATCTTGACTGTATGATTTCTCATGCTTTTGTGCTGTGCCATGTTTCTCTGTCCACATGTGAATATTCATAGTTGTGATTGTCTGCATGCGTTCTTAATATAAAATATGCTCCTTTGATAGACATATTTGATTTTAAATGATCCTAACTTTCCATGCAGGCTACGGTAACCCATATTAATGTGAAAAAAATGTCTTTTAAATTCTGGTCTTAGAGCCAGTGGCTTTAATGAACTGTACATTTCAGATGCAGATTTGCCTTTCTGCTGGATTTCAGAGATGCTTTATTGGGATTAATATGCCAGCATCTGGGAGTCCTTAGGGATTAGAGGGGAAACGCTTTTAACAAGATTAGTTTTGGGAAAGTGCTCAGCCGGAACACTCCATTGCTTTTAAAGGCTGCTGTGTTGTCAAAGTTACATACACATTCTCAGATAATGGTCTCTGAAGCAGTTCAAATGCACTGTCACTCTCTCTATCTCTCCTGAGAGATACATTTACCTTTTCATTTTGAGGTAAATGTGCTTCATAGATGATTTTATGATGTACTATGGGGTGGTTTGAAATATTTACTGATGTTGCCAGAATGTTCACCTGATTAGCAACTCTTCATTTAGCGGTGACACACGTTTAGCAGTGAACACATACTGTATATCATGTCACTCACAGTTATCATGTAGGTCAATAGTGTGTCTGCTGACTTGCGTGTGATTTGTTATCTGGACGCCGTCGGGTGACATAGTCAAGTGTTATATGAATGATATGTTAGCTTATCAGCTAAAGCCACCAGGTCATACATAATATTTGTGATAACATTGTCACGTCTTCACTGCCCTTCTCTTTCCTGTTTGATTGACTCTAGTTCTGATGTTGACCCCTTATAAATAGTTGCATTGTAAAGTTCATAAGGTTAATTGTTTTACTGTTTACCAATGCACCTGCAAATGGCAGATGAATTTAGAAAATGTTCAGACTTTAAATATTTCTCACTGCCCATAAAACTGCATTTGTATAATTTTTAATTAAAGCAACTGTATGCACTTTTTATTTCTTTCCACCCTGAACGTTTGTTCTGAGAGTATGTAATTTGGTACAAATTCTGTGAAAAGGATGGGCCCAGCTTACAAAAATATGTTCTAAGAATATTTTGTTATTCTCATTAAGTTAAGAAAATGTTATTTCTGGATGTTCTTTGAATGTTCAAAATGTCCAATTTATTTAAATGTTTAAAAACACTTTTTTCTTGGTTTTGCGAAACATTCTATTTTATAATTTTGCAAACATTATGGGAGCGCTACTTTTAAATGTTCCGAAATGTTCTGTACAAGTAGCAACATTTAAAAAACATTACAGAAAAAAAACATTCCATGAATGATATATAAATAATGTTTTGAGAACATTAAAGACCAGATGAAACTCTGAACAAACATTCTGTTAATGTTACTTGAAGAATGTTTGTTCATCAACTTTGTGAGAACCTTGTCAGAACGTTAGCCAAAATCCTGAGAATGTTCCCTCTTAGCTTGGGAGTGCCTTGTGGCAGAAACAAAAGCATGTGTACAACTGTCTACTGTAATTACGTTATATATTTATAGTTATATATTTAGACAGTGAACTTAACTCCACTCACTTAACTGCCGGGGGCTCCAAAGTCACAAAAATACTCAAAACTACTTACAGTTGCTTTAAATAATGGATATTTAGTTGGTTTTCCACTTATAATGATCCTAGAAAAACCTGTGGCTTTATGATTCTTGTATTTTAATTTAAACCGTTTGTGAAGAGTAAACCAAAGTGTGGGTTTAGGAAGCCTAAGACAATCGGCAGCTTCCACTGAGCAAACCACAGCAATCAATTCATACAGTCCTCACCTCAGCAGCCTCTCTAACATGGATAGAGACAGAAAACATGTAGGCTTGCAAATGTTTTCTAGTCAAGTGGTCCAGATTAGATGGTAATGAGTGGCTGTTAGGCAGAGGTGCTGATGGCTGCTGTCTGGCATTTTGCACTTCAGGACGCAGTAAGATCTCATTCATTAGCCCAGATTATTACCACAAACTCCCTTTCTGAAGCCTTTTGTTTATATTAATCCATTTCATCATCAAAAAAGAAAGTAAAAAAGCTATTTTCCCCCCATAAACTATAGGCTTCCCAATGGTCTGGAAAAAGCCTTGAGCAGCCTATAACTATGTATGTAAGCAGTTGGTGGAAAGTGGCTCTGCATTTATAAGATTCACGCTGTCTGTCTCCTACAATGAGCTCTGAACAAGGTCACAGGCCCCTGGAGATAGGATTAAAGAGTAAACAACTCTATGCCATTGACTTTTTCCTTTTTTGCATTTTATAATAGTATATATAGCCTGGACACTCTGACCTAAATTAGAGATGATCTGAGTATCTCTGCTGACCTTATGTTGGGGTCGCTGCAAAACCATATTTAATAGTCCTAGCTTTGGTATTTTGTATTTATATTTCTTTACATATTGTTTCTCCTAATCAGTAAATTTTGTGTGGTGCTACTGTGTTTTCTTCACAGCTGTTCTTCATGCACATGTTGGATGGCCAAAAGCATAAAAATCTTAGTCCATTTTGCAATGGGTGTGTGATTTCACTTTAATTTATTGGATGATGTATTTGAGTGATTAAAGTATTATGAGATATACTTGCATGTAAAATCTATATTTATGCTTTTTGGTTTTGGGAGTTTGAAAATATGTAAAATGTGCAATCCAGTTCACAATACATGGTTTTGTGTTCTTTTGATGTTCTGCATTAAAGAACAAGACACATAGTTGACAATCCATTCAGTACATTGGCTACTTGGTAATCCAATTGTCAGATTGATGAAACTGACTGATATAGTAAAGCTTGTTAGACAGTTACACTTCTGTCACTTCTGTGTTATTGTTGTATCTGTGACCCAGTGTAACAAATGGTCAGGAGAGGAGAGGATCCATCTGTGCAGGTGTTAAATGATGATAATCTTTGGATACAGTAAGCCCTGTGATAAAGATGTTGGAAATAAACTTTACTAGGTTTTTGAGGTTGTTTTGGACCAATTTCCAGAAAAAAAAGCATTAAAAATGGCACTCAGTTTTAGAACCAGATACTCGTTAATACTCAACAGTTTTGTCCTTTCACCTTTAGCACTTTAAATGCCTCTGTTACTTCAATAGGATTTAGTGAAAAAATGCATCAATTAAAATCTGCAGTAATATGTTGATTGTTCGTTAAAAGGAATGGAACAGGTTAATGCAGGAGTTGTCACACTCACAAGTGTGAATTTGAATAATGACACGGTGGGCTCAAAAAAGAATCTACCATGTCACAGTGGATGAATACAGAGAGAGGAAAGTTCATTGATGGCTGAGAGTGAGCTTTACTTTTTTCTTAGAGCTGCATTGTTTGTAATAATAGCTATTGTGTGTGTCATTATGTAAGAATGCTTTCTAGGGAAGGAGACCGGAAATGCTGTAGGTGACGTCAGACGCTGGAGACTTGGCGGAAAAACTGAATGAACAACGAGGACAGCGAGGAAAATTTAGAAACTCTTCAGGAATACATCGACTGGTGCTTCGACGTTATAGTCATGAAGAAAAACCAAAATGCAGGTTCTCCAGCCAAAAGCGAGACGCCGTCTTCCAAAAGAAGTCGCCCAGCAGACTCGCCTGAAACAACATCGCCGACGGGTAAAAGCTTTACCGACATCCTGGAGTCAATCGACAAGCGGTTGTCCAGCTTCGACGCGAGGTTGTCCCTGGTCGAGATCCTGCACCGTGAATTTAAATCCCTGAGGGAATCACTGGAATTCAGCCAGCAGCAGGTGGAAACACTCGCTGCTGAAAACGCATCACTACGGGACTCGGTCAAATCTCTAACTGAAAATATGACCCATCTAAGTGAAGAAAATAAAAAAATAAAAGAGACTGTCATCGATCTCCAGGCCCGTAGCATGAGAGATAACCTGGTGTTTTCAGGCATCCCGGAATCTGCCGAAGAGGACCCAGAAGCTACGGTTAAAAACTTTATCAAGACGTACCTGAAGCTTCCGGAAGACACCGTGGAAAACATCTGCTTCGAAAGAGTCCATCGGATGGGAGCGAAGAAACCTGGAGCCCCGAGGCCTCGTCCAATTGTGGCCAAATTCGGATACTTCAAGCAGAAAGAGCAGGTGAAGAGTCGCGGCAGGGAGCTGAAAGGAACAGACTTCGGCGTAAACGACCAGTTCCCCAAAGAAATCCTGGAGCGACGCAAACTTCTGTTCCCAATCCGACGCAGTCTCATCCAAAAGGGCTCCCGAGCTGTCATCGCAGTGGACCGGCTCTACGTGGACGGGCAGCTCTATCGCAACCTCCGTACCACTCCGTGGTTATATTAACACCACTCCAGATAAGAATCCGTTATATTTATCTTTTCTTTTTCTCTCTTTCCTCGCTTGTTCTTCCGTTTACCTCTAAATATTTATGTCATTTCGATAATTTAATACGATATCATAACAAACACGTACAGTCAGTCTCCGCAGCGTTTAAATGATTTTGCAATGTTTTCGTTTCTGTCAAGTTTTTACTTTCATCCCTCTATGCTTGCTTCTTTGTATGTCTTTCTTACTTCCAACTCCTTTCACGGCACCGATCACCTGCTTTACTACACATATAAACAAAACACACTATATTACACATCTGCTTGGCACGACCATGTACATATACACTCAGCATTAACGCAACCACTCAGACCTTACAGCGCACACAGACATGAAGGACATACTCGCATACAAGCGCGTACACGCCCGCTCATATCTTATTCATTTGAGCATCACACGCAGCCAGCAGCATTAGCTACACACACACATCTATGGGTGCATTAAGGTTTGTCACATGGAATGTGAATGGAGCTGGCTCCAAGGAAAAAAAGTTAAAAATATTTAGCCATCTTAAAAAACTACAAGCAGACGTTGTATTATTACAAGAGACTCATAGACCTGCCACAGCTACAGATCAACTTAAAACAACTGAGTTTCCTAATGTGTTCTCAGCCTGCTATAACTCTAGGCAAAGGGGGGTAGCAATTTTAATACATAAAAATGTTAATTTCACAGTACTCAACACAGTTATAGATCCAGAAGGTAGATTTCTAATCATTAAATTATCTATATTTGACAAAAAGTTATGTATTGTTAGTATATATGGTCCAAATGTTGATGACCCCTCTTTCTTTCATGTTTTTTTTACCGCTCTTTCTGAACAACTAGATTGTGCACTTATAATTGGGGGAGACCTCAACTTTGGACTAAATAAAGAAATGGACAGGCTAAGTACAGCTGGAACTCAGCGCAATTGGGAATCCACAAATATAGTTAAACAGTACATGAGCGACTATGGACTTTGCGATGCATGGCGTTCTCTCCACACCAACAGTAGGGAATTTACTTTCTTCTCACATGTCCATCACTCTTACTCTCGTCTGGATTATTTCCTAGTCAGCAGCTCACTGCTGAGTGACATTTCAGACACAGAGATACACACTATAGCTGTCAGCGATCATGCTGCTGTTTCTTTAACTCTAGTAAATAAGAAGACCACTCCACCAAGTAATAACTGGAGATTCAATACATCATTGCTTAAAGACGACGATTTTATTAAATATTTTAAAGAAGAGTGGGCTTTATATTTAGACTATAATGACCTGCCTGGAACATCAGCATCTGTTCTCTGGGAAGCAGGCAAAGCTGTGATGAGAGGTAGAATAATCTCATTCTCATCGCATAAAAAGAAAAGAGAAAATAAATGTATTCAGGAATTAGAAGAAACCATAAAAACTTTAGAAGAATCCTACGTATCCTCCCAGGAACAGGAAATGCTGAAAAAAATATGTAAAGCAAAACTAGAATTAAATGAAATTATTAATAAAAAAACTAAATTCTTAGCACAAAGACTTCGCTGGCAAGAATTTGAATATGGTAACAAATCAGGTCAATTCTTAGCGAACCAGTTAAAAATAAATAAAGAAAAAACAACGATATGTGCTGTTAAAGATTTAACTGGGGATACAGTATATGACCCTGAAAGAATAAACAACACTTTCAGAGATTTTTACGAATCTTTATATTCTCCACAGATAAACCCATCTAAAGACGAAGTTGACCAATTTCTTGACAATATAACTCTTCCGAAATTAACAGACAATCAAGCGATGGCATTGGATTCTCCACTGACATCAGATGAACTTCAGGAAGCTTTGAACAGTATGCCCAATAAAAAGGCTCCAGGTCCAGATGGCTTTCCAGCAGAATTCTATAAAGAATTCTGGGCTATTCTGGCACCAACATTCTACAGAATGTTACAGGAAACCAAAGAAAATGGCAGACTTCCACCAAATATGAATTCTGCCAACATTAGTCTCTTACTAAAACCAGGCAAAGACCCTGTATTGCCTACTAGCTATCGTCCAATATCCCTTATTAATGTGGACACTAAAATAATCTGCAAAGCTATCTCAAAAAGAATAGAGAAGATAACCCCTCTCATAATTCATTACGACCAAACTGGTTTCATAAAAGGGAGGCATTCCTCAACAAATACACGTAGGTTACTTAACTTGATAGACTATTCATGCAATAGAAACCTTCAAATTACAATATTGTCTCTAGATGCAGAAAAAGCTTTTGATAGGGTTAACTGGAATTTTCTATTTGCAACTTTACACAAATTTGGTTTTGGAAACTATTTCATAAACTGGTTAAAAATATTATATAACTCTCCAACAGCATGTGTCAGGACAAATGCCCAAACGTCCTCTAGCTTCTGTCTTAAGAGGGGCACCAGGCAGGGATGCCCCCTCTCCCCCTCACTGTTTGCAATTTTTATTGAACCACTAGCAGCAGCAATTAGACAGGCAACAGTGATTAAAGGCATTAAATGCAAGAATGTAGAACATAAAATTAGTCTTTACGCAGATGATGTTACTTTTTCTTCAACATTCACAAACCACTCTCTCTGAGGTAATTACATTAATAAACTCTTTCTCAAGAGTCTCAGATTATTCAATAAACTGGTTAAAATCAACAGTTCTTCCAATTAATTGCTCCTTCCAGAATTCCTCCACTCCACTGCAATCTGGAAATATTAAATATTTAGGTATTAATGTTTCTCCTAAGCTGGCAGATTTGATTAAATTAAACCACATCCCACTTTTAAAGAAGGTAGAAGATGATCTAACCAGATGGAGGTCTCTACCCATATCACTCATGGGAAGAGTCACCTCAATAAAAATGATGGTTTTGCCAAGAATTAATTATTTATTTGCAATGATCCCGAGCAAACCACCACCTGACTGGTTTAGATCTTTGGACTCCTCTATCTCTAAATTCCTTTGGAAAGGTAAACCCCCGCGTATTAGCTTAAAAACGCTGCAAAAGACCAAGGATAAAGGAGGACTAGATCTACCTAACTTTTACCACTATTTCTTAGCCAATAGGCTTCAACACATTTCAGGGTGGTTAAAACACACCCTCTTAGATGAGCCTTGGCTAGATGTAGAACAGGCATTATGCAATAATATAGAGATTTCGGATCTGCCATTCATTAGCTCGATCAGTAAACGACACGTATGCTTTAAAAGCATCAGTATCAGCTCTTCTCTGACAGCATGGTGGGAGTTTCTAAAAATGACGGAGTCTTCACTAATCCCATGCAAACGTACCCCTATCTGGAACAATCCTGACATATTGCTAAACAACAATATGATAAACTTCACAGATTGGAGTTGTAAAGGTATTAAATACCTGGAACATATATTCAAAGGGACAGACTTTATTCCCTTTGACAAATTAATTAAACAATATGGGATTAATAAGAACAGATTTTTAGAATATCAACAAATTAAATCTATTGTAAAAAGGAAATTTAAGTCTAATCATATCAATTTACAAATACCACCAAGTGTGGCAGATTTTCTTAATCTCAAAACCCCCAAATTAATGTCTAAAATATACAGGGTACTTTCCAATATAGATGAATCAGTATCACTTCCTATTGCAAAATGGGAAGCAGATCTATCAGTAAGCTGGGACCATAATTTCTGGTCTCAGATATGTTTAAAAACCTTTGAACTGATTAGAAATCCTGGATTACAATTAATACAATACAAAATTCTGCATAGAGTGCACTACACAGGTCATCGGATGTTCAGGATGGGTTTTACAGCTTCTAACAACTGCTCACACTGTAAAGGCAATACACCTGACAATTACATCCACGCTCTATGGTTCTGTCCACCTGTTCAGAGGTACTGGTACAGGATTTGTGAAGACTTATCAAAGTGTCTTAAATGCTCTATTCCAGTCTCTCCTTTAGTCTGCTTGTTGGGCGACCTAGATGGTGTCACTACAGAAGATAACACAATCCACATGGCTTTCACTGCACTATGCATTGCTAAGAAGACTGTCCTCATGAACTGGAAAAATAAAAATAATCTTAATATCAACCAATATAGAGATTATTTGTGGGATTATATTAGCCTTGAAACAGCTTCTGCTGACACATTAGATCAATCTCTCTGGGCTCCTTTGATCAGCTCCATCACCTAGTGTGGGTGGGGGTCCCGATTCTGTCCGGCTGTGGTTTTTGTTGTTGGCGTGGGGTGGCAATATGGGCCTGGGGCATCTGGGGGTTCCCTGGGGATGGGTTTCTTGGGGGGTTTGGCGCTGGGGCTGCGGCCTTGACCTGGATGGGGTATTGGTGACTCTTGGATGCTGTTTCTCTGGCGGCGGCATGCGGCGCTGCTGGGGATGCCTGTGCCGGCGGACGTAGGTTGCCAGCCTGGCGGCCGCACTGTTCCGGGGTTGGTCCGGGGGGGGTTTGGGGATCTGGGGACGCTCTGCCTCCGGCTTGGGGTTACG
The DNA here is from genome assembly GCA_027422415.1 of Schizothorax lantsangensis. NCBI lineage: Eukaryota > Metazoa > Chordata > Actinopteri > Cypriniformes > Cyprinidae > Schizothorax > Schizothorax lantsangensis. Next base: position 20,429,868 of record CM049860.1, on the reverse strand, counting down.
GCTGGGCCTGGGGGGCTTGGGTCCTGGTTGGTGTGCCGCCTGGAGCATGGGTTGGTGCATGCGCTTGGGCCCGGCTCTGGTGTGGGGGTCTTCGATGCATCGGTGCCTCCGCGGGGGGGGGGGGTCCAATAGAGGCGGGGTATACGGGCTTTACCTGGGTGTCTTATTGTCTTATGTAGTTTGGGAAGTGACTGGTTGATGGGGTGGGGTAGTTTTTTCCTCTGCTGTGGGGTCTGGTGGGCCGCCCCGGGCTGCCATGGGCCCTGGTCTGGATGGGCCTGGGTCCCCCGCCCTGGGCAGATTTGGGGTAACAGGGGTGCCTATGGGGGTCAGCGGGGGAGCTGGCTCCAGAGGGGGGGGTATTTTGCCCCCTCTGATGTTTTCCTCCCCATCCCTAAGGCTTCACTTCTCCCGCTCCATCACACCAACACATAGGTAGGGTTTTGAGGTGCGGGTGAGTCGCTGGGATGCGGGGGAGGTGGTACTCCTCTGTCTCCTCGTGGCCGCCTGCATCTCGATTACACATTACAGCTTAGACATTCTCATTACTTACTGTCACATGACACATACATATAGGGCCTTGGGGGTGGGCACACTGAATGGCATCCGGAGGGCGGTCTGTTCATTCAGCCTTCCCTCTGGTGCCAGTGCCCACTTTTCAATTTTAAGTTGCACATAGACATTGAGGGCTCTAGGGAGGGGACGAGCTGACACAAGCTTGTGGAGGGTGCCCCTCCCCTGTTTTAAAGCACCCCTGTTTTAAAGCACCTTAGAACAACACACACCAACACTACATTTGAGCGGGTGGGGTGAAGCATGGGGTCTCTTTTTTTTTTTTTTTTTTTTTTTTTTTCTCTCACACCCCTGTTCTCTGTTCTCTGTCTGGGGCCGGGGGATGTGAGGATGAGCTGGCCGCCCGGTCGGGGTCTGGGCTGTTGATTTTCTCTGCTGCTGCGGGGACCGGGGTGGTCTTCCTGTCCCCACGCCGGAGCGAAGGGGGTTTAGCTCCGGGATCGGGCGCTGGCTACCCCTCTGGGGGTGGTGGTGCCTGGACCTAGGAGTATAGAGTGCATATGGGGAGTGTGAGTGTGGGTACCGTGTTCATTTTTGTGTGTCTACATGTGGGGCGAAGGTGTGAATATTTGTTTGCGTGCATGAGGGTGGGAACATATGCTTGTGTATATGTGTGCTTGTCGTCTACGTCTATGTGTCAGGTCGGGCCTTAGACTCCGCTTCACTCATCATCTTAGTCGACCCCCACCCCACCACCATGCCCTGCCGGTGGAGGATGCCGCCGGTGCGTTGGTGATTTCTCGCGCCGGGGCAGGATGCTCGGGCGAGCGCCGGCCCACTCTCGGCGGTCGATTGGCGGGGCCTGGCCTTACTGGCCTTGCTGGGCCCCGATTGTGGGGTGGGGGGCCTTTGGGTCTCCGAGCCCAGGGCCCGGTCCGCCCTGGTGTGGTCGGCTGCCGGTGGAGCCTGCGGGCTTGCCGCCACGGCACCCTGGGGCGCCTACACTGTGGCTGTCGGAGGTCCCGCCTTCGGGCTCTCCTCTGCCCTTTTTTTTTTGGGTGGAGGCCGCGGTTGTCCCTGCGGTGGTTCTCCTGGGGGTCCCGTGCCCTGGGGGGCCTCCGGATGTTTGGGGCCCGGGTCTTTTCCGTGCCTGCTTCATGCCTTGCGGGATGGGGCTGTTGTTCCCCACACACACTATTAAACATTTACATGGAGGAACCTTATGAACACAAGCGCGCTCACACACACAGGTGTACACTCAAGCATTCACATTGGTGTAAAAACAGGTGCTCACAGACACACATTGTCTTGATCTGCTGTTGCTTCAAAACTTATTTTGTAATATTAGTTATGTGTGCTGCTCAATAACATTTAACATTTAGAATTTATTGTGATTTATACAGATGTTGGTTGTTGCTGCAGTCTCTTTGATGTTGTGTCTTCGGTTGTTTTCTCTTTTTGTCAGCAGGTATTGAAGCAAATTGTCTGTTTTTTTTGTTTTTGCTTTTTCTCCCTCTCTCTCTCTATCCCCCATTCTCCTTTTTTTCTCTCTCTCTCTTCCCCTTCTTTGTTGACTTTCCCCACACCCTTTTTTTTTTTTTTTTTTTTTTTTCTTCTTTCTTCTTTCTCTCTCTTGTTTTCTCTGTCCCCTGGTCTTGTCTATCACAGTGTGGTTAAGTAAAAGGGTATATAAAATTAAATTAATTAATTAATATAAAAAATAAATAAATAAATTTAATTAAAAAAAAGAAAAAAAAAAAAAAAAAAAAGGCTGTGAATGATGATAGTATAGCCATGCATATGTACTGTCATGTGTTATCTGTGCTACTGACAGGCCAAAAAAAAAAAAAAAAAAAAAAAAAAAGAATGCTTTCTATACTTGTCACCCTAGCCTAGAGAATAAGAGTGACAGGATTCAGTCAGAGTGACCTGGCTAAATTATACCTGTGATCTTTCACATGAATGGACAGAATGAAAGGTGGATGTCCTGTCATCCTGTGCCATTCATGTATTGACGGCGTCAGTTGTCTTCACTAAAAGTGTGTGCCTTTCAACCCACTAGATGACAACAACATGGAATCAGGACAAGAGAGTTTCTTTCATTTCCTAAATCTAGAGGGGACTGATTGGTTGTAGTAGTGTACTTAATCATTTTGAATATGTTTATTCTCCTCTCTGAATCCAACAGAGGGCCCATAGCATAGTGTATTTTAGTACAGTGTAAAGCCATTATGACTATGCAAAGCTCTTAATCTATTTGTATGGATCAATGCCACTGAGGAATCAGCTTCACATCATGAGGTCAAGGTTTTGCTCGTTATCTAATTAGGTACTGTAGATGACGCAAAAAAACCCATCAAATTAATACTTATATTTAGCTTATGTAAATGCTGTTTATTTGAAATTTCTGTTCGTCAAAAAGTCAAAAGTATCATAATTTCCACTAAAATATTGGACAGCACAATGGTTTTTAACATTGACAATAATAAGATATGTTACTTGAACACCAAATCAGCATATCAAAATGATTTCTGAAGGATCATGTGACACTGAAAACTAGAGTAATGGCTGCTTTGCAATCACAGAAATAAATTACATTTTAACATTTATTAAAAAAGAAAACAGATTTTTTTAAATTGTAATAAAATATTACCGTTTTACTGGATATTTGATCAAATAAATGCAGCTTTGGTGAGCATAAGAAAATTATTTCAAAAATATAAAAAAAATTGCACTGACCCCCACCCTTTTGAACGATAATGTGTAAATTGTTTTACATTGTTGTAAATATTTTATCAGATTCCAAAGCGTTCTCTGTCTGCTGCCTTTGACACCACAGCTCAAAATAATCACTAGTTTGAGACTGTGCATGGCGCCATCAGCCAATCAGCACTGTCCTTTTTCTATAGCTTTACAGTCATTAGTCACATGCCATTTACAGCTTCCGTGATTGGCTCAAAAAAAAACTTGCTGCAGAACTGAGTGCCCTGTCCAAGATGGAAGAAATGATGGAATCACAACTAGGAAGCCCTGCGGCAGCCGAGCAATTGCTACTGAACAGAACAGGAATGCTAACGGATAGCTTACACCAGATATTATGAAACTCCTTGTTACTCACATTGTGAAATCAGAAAGACAAGGCCTTTGAAGACAGTTATAATCAGTCAACCTCAATCAAATCTTACAGCCACCTATTTGGATTCACACCCTAAAAGAGCTGCAAAATGACATTACGTCAGACTTAGCACTAATCACTCCTTGTTTATTAGTCATTTCCCACTAGCTCAATGTCCATGGTGCCCTATGAGTGGACGCCCATAGGAGCAGAGTGGAAAAATGTGTTACCCTAAGAAGAGGCTATATTCGCCATGTGAATCATGGGGGCTTGGTATCCAGGGGTGTCCCCTTACACACCATATAAGAGCCCCCGAGCTTGAGTGTTATCGCTTTCTGCAGAAGGGATCTATTCTTAGGCTGTCTGTCCAGGCCATCCGAGCAGGCAAGAACTCTCCTCCTGCTTTTAAAACTTTTTTGACTTATTTTGTCAGTGTAAACAGGGGTAGGATTATACTATTTATTCTTTTTAAGTCTGATCATTCTGTGGTATGTTTTTGAGTTGTGTTGATATGTGAGCTCAGGTCCTGTGTGATGGTTGTATAGTGACGGATGGCATAAGTTAATACATATTGTTTCACTCTATTGCGTTTCCTGTCTGTTGTTGTTGTGTTTCAGAGGCTCCTCTGTGCCTGCCCGTAACCGGGTGTTTGGTCATCCCGACTACAGGGAGAAGAAAATTAAAGGAAAAAAAGGACTTTACTGATCCGAGAAGAAGCTTTTCACTTTAAACTCTCTTCAAAATGAGCAATTACACAGTAACCCTGTCTGGACCTGCACCATGGGGCTTCAGGCTCCAGGGAGGCAAAGACTTCAACATGCCCCTGACCATCTCCCGGGTGAGACCTCAGCTCTGCCTTGTAGAAATAACAAGCAATCCCAACATGCTTTATTTAAACAAATGCCTGCTTTGATTTTTATTTTTTTTAAGAAAGAAAGAAAAACCTCACTACAGAGAATGTTTTGACATTTTTTACCTCTCTTAACAATGAAAATCGATGAAAGCTTTGAGTCACATTGTATGCTGGCATTATGTAACATCGTGTTGCAGCTGTTGTACTGGTTATCGTCCAAGCCAAAGCAGAAATTCTCTAACTTTGGCTCTTTGGCTTGAGAGAGGTGTTGTGGTGCATTTACAGTGGAAAACTCTATGAATAGCAATAGATGATGCAAGCTTTAAGAAATTGAATCTGTGAAAGGTGAGAAGCCTGGATGTATGCTACTTGTCTAGTTAAATCACATTTACTGTGTTTAACCGTGCTAATTTGCCCAAAGTGAAAAAATTAACACACTGGCTGTTCATTTATGACACTGATTCAATCTATTAAATGAAATGGAAAAAGGAGACTTTCAATTTTCTCATGTACAGCCCTTGAAGAAAAAACAAAGTATTTTAAGGGCTCCAAACCTGTATGATTTTCTTCCTTTTGTGGAACACGAAAGAAGATATTTTGAAAAATATGTCAGTGTTATTTTGGACCCCATTGACTTTCATTGTACCTGTTTTCCAAAATATCTGCTTTGGTGTTCTGCGAAAGAAAAAAGGTAATATAGTTATATGAGGGTGAGTAAATGATGACAGGATTTTTATTTTGGGGTAAACTATCCTTTTAAGTGTAAAAGACATTAACTTTTGGACGTCTGTTATTTACGCTAAGCAGACGTTGATGTTGTGTTTCGTGGAAAGACGCTCAAATTCTTGTTGCTCATGGATGTTGATTCTCATTTCAGCTTTCGGTTTTCTTAGAATTAATTTCTTGATGGTAAGCAGTTTCCCATTTATCATCTCCTTTAACGTGATTGTTGTATATTCAGTTGTTAAATTTGTTTACCGCAAAAAGAGGAGCAAAGGCGCGTTGTCTTACCTTGGCAGATAGATCAATAAGGTGTGCTATTGACAAATGAGCACCATTTACACCTTAGGGAATTGAATTGTTAATGCAATGCACCTTGTAACATAACATACAGTCTTCTGTCTATACTCCAAGTGTGCTCATTTCATGGCGTCCAAAATCCTTTTTGTGTTAGCGGATGGATTCAAGGAAGCCATGTCCAAAGGCTCAGAGAGATTATATTTTCCTAGCAGAGGGTGAGGTGTTTTTATCTCTGCTATGACAAGAAATCGCTGCCGTTATATAATCAGTCAAAGGCAGTTCAGCCCAGTTTGTTTGTTTCATAGCTGTCACCTTTCTTGACATTTGATTGTCTTTCACTTCAATAAGGAGAGAGTCATTGCCTCTGTTTGTCAAGGCTGTGGTAGGTCTCCTCATATTGGCTGTTTGTCTGGAAGCAATTACAGACAGGACCATCATACCGGGAAAACTTATCTCCATTGTTTGGATTTTCATTATTTTTTCTAATCAGCATTGCTGGTGGCACACACTTTGATGTCATAATCAGTGTCAAACCAGGCATCCGTTTAGATTTTATAGTCTCTCCTGACCCAGCTATCACTGAATATGGAGGTAGATTAAAATGTGGACAGTATATGTGTTCAGATCAGGTCTCAGTTGATTGATACATATGTAACAGCCAGAGGTGACGATTTATACATTTTACAATCAAATCTTCACACACTGTAATAAAAGATCAGCCTCTATCCTAAAGCACCGTAGACAATCTGTACCAAATCTTAATCCTGGTCCCAAGGCTGAAAGAGCTGCTGTCTTCCACAAAGAAGCGTATTAATTGCTTTTACTGTTTTCGTAATACTTGCTGATTTTCTGTAGTGTCTGTAAACGGCGACATGATGTTGTGACATTTGTCACATTCATTGAGGACAAAGAAGCAGTGGATGATCTAATTTAATGCTTTGATTCAGTAAATTACTACATTCCGATATTTTGTGCTTGTACGTGAGGATACCCCAGGATATGTGATATTAGTGTCAATAAAGTTACCACCAAACAGGTCATGCTAGACAGGAGAGTAATAGTACAGTAGATGTTGACAAATGGATTTAGACCTGAGATGCAACCTTTTGAAATATCAAATCACAGATATTCATTTTGTTTTTCATGCAAGCTATGATCCAACTTTAATTAAGATGTCCTGGCCTCAATGTTACAGACATTGGAAAATGACAACACTAATATGAAGACCATGTTAAGTGAGTGACAGAACAAAATGAGGTTGTTAATACGTGTGGGGGTTGGTAAGGAGCTGCCTTATTTCCTAATAAAACGTTTTAGAATGATAATAGAAAATGCATTAAAAATAATTCACTTACATCACTGTCTCTTAGCTATTTTGCTACTTTGCCTCCTTTGCAACCCTAAATAAAAAGCTCTTTGGTAGCTAATGATAGCAATTGACGACCACTTTTGGCCCAGGGGTGCAATGCCTGACTTATGGTCACTGATTTTAGCTTAGCACTGAAGGTCAGACCTGCAGAAATACATTCGGGCGCCATAAATGTGAAGAGCACAGAAACAATAGACATATGAGGTCATGGTGAATTTAAAGATTGCTTGGAAAGAGTCTCAGGAAGAAAGGCTATTATTGAAGCTGTTAGTTAATTCCATTTAAAACACTTCCACAGTTGAAAATATATGGGAGACTGGTGCTACTGAGCCATATTTTTTACTCCAGTGATTATTTCTTTATTGTTCAATTGTTTCTAGTCTATTTATTTTTAATGTTTTTAAGGTAAATTATGATGTACAAAAAAAGGTAAAATAAATAAATAAATAAAGGAAATAAATAAGATATAACATGAGCCAACAGAAATTGTAATCAACAAATTACAATATTTAAAACATGAACATAAAATGAGAAATCGCAATTGCAGCAGCACACTCACAGTTACGCTACACAATTACTTTAATACATTTTGATAAGACCATACACGCAGTCAACTTGATAATGATGCATTTAAAATGGGTTGATTTTGTCAGTGGTTCTGTGAGCGCCGAACGGCTTTGTGGAGCGGCGTTGCCGATAGCAGAAAGCACTGGCCCTAAATGTCCTGCCAGAGATAATTTCCGTCATTATATATTGTTGCGCATGATATGGAAGTCCAGCTCTGCAAAGTGCCGATATTATATTATGTAAAGCACTTCATAAAGTCCATGACAAAGACAGTATGTGGAGTCATTTGTGATGTATTATATGAAGTAATTTAACCACAGATGAATCTGCTTAGTGATGTCCCCAAATCTGTTGTATTTTAATGTCCACATTGTATCTCCATGTGTACTGCAAATTTATAGACCTCATAAGTCTGTTCAATTCTACTGCTTTCTAAGCTCTTCAAGGTCGTTAACTCTGACTGTTCAGTGCTGTAGGAGGTCACGCTGCATTAATCTGAGGTCAAGGCCTTTCTAACACAAAGGTGGACAGCATCAGGCCCTGTTATGAATATAACCTGTGCCGGAGCATAGCAACAAAAAATCGAATATACTTTCAGCAGTATTCAGAGCCTTGCAAATACCCAAAGGTTCCACAGATAGTCCAGATCATCACCCCAACCTTTGCTTTTAGTCAGAACAGTGCAGGAGGTAGCAGAAGACAATTAAAGCTGGCATTTACCAAGGACTGCCTCATAAATCACAATGCCAACAGCGCCAGGCCCCCGTTTCCTCACTAAGGTTCTACAGGCAGATTCTACTATCTCTCAACAATCTGAGATAAAACAGATGCTTTCATCTATAACTTGAAAGGCATGTTGGAACACCATATCTGTCAGACTTGTGTCCCTGTGTCCTGTGTTTTTCCTTATGCCCTTATTTGGTTTTCCTGTTTCCTGTTCTTGTTTGATTATGATTCCTCCCAGCTGTGTTTAATTAATTACTCCATTAATTACTTTGTTCTATTGATTAATTTCCTAGTGTTCTTAAGCCCTGTGTTTCCCTGTCTTTAGCGTCCAGTATTGTACGTCTACCCCTCGTCCTACATGTGTGTGTTCCTGCCTGTTCTGTGTGCTCCTGGATTTGTAAGAATAAAGACTGTTTATGTTTAATTCCCTTCGTCTCCTCATCTCTGCCACAATAGGCGAATCGTGACAATATCTGTGTTTGACATAAATGTTAAGATTTTTAGGAACTAATGTGAGAGGATGGAGCTCTTCAAGTTAAGACAGTTGCCATCTGGACTAGATTTAAATAAACAGTCACAATGTATCAAATGTTTTTATATGGATCTTAGCGGGTCATTGGATTTAGCATCTGTTGAAGTGAGATTGGCAGTTTAACAGCTTAAATTTAATGAACGGCTGTATTTTTTATTCATTTTGTGCCTTTTATCCCTCTTGACATTTTATTCTACACTTGAATAGGATTTATATTACATTAAATTATAAATTAAACAAAAGTGTTTAGTTCAAGGTGGCAGAAGATGAGATACACGATTTGTCTTCTAATGTCAAAACTTTCTCTTAACTTCACTCGTTTTTCATACTTAAGACATTGCCTGCATTTAATTTACATTAAAAATAAGAGAAGCATTATAGCAGACAAAATTAACCTGTGCTTGAACAGTGATTCTTGCTGTGAGTGCATCTCAATTCAGTAGACCAGGGGTGTAAAGCATTTCTTACTAAAGTAACTTTGATGGACAAACTGTGCAAAGCAAACTGTTCAGCCGTTTTTTTATTATTATTATGCAAGCACCTAGGACACACCAGATGTAAAACTGAAACCTTTTACCTCATTCCTCATAAAACTGGAACCTTTTTTTATTCATTCAGTAGCTGATTTTCTAGTTGTTTGACACTTGCATGATCATCGACCATGTTTGAGTTTGTCAACAATGGTATAGCATAATTAAAAGGCATAGTTTTCGTATTACATCTCAATGCTGTAGTTGTTGTGAAGAAACATCTCTTTACAATGATGAACACAGTTATATTTCACATTTAAACTGATTTTATTAACCATTTATAATACAAATTAAAGAAATCATGCTATGATTTGGTTTGAAAAATATATATTTATTCAAATCTATTTAGGATATTAAAATCTATAAAGGATAGATTAATGTACTGTGCAATAAGTTCTTTGAAGAACTAAATTACATATTAAGCACAATTTTTTGTGTGTGTAATTCAATAAAAGCAGTTTCAGTAGTACCCCAAATTTCCAAAATTAATATTTTGCAATATAGAACTAAAGTAATGTTCAAAAACATGTTTGAGAAAACGAAATAAAAAATAATAATAATTAATGTTTGTAAAAATAAAATAATATTCTGGGAAAAGTGATATGTTGTCTAATATCTGAATAATGTCAGCCAAAAACCAGTGTGATGAATTGGTTTCAATTCCGAAACATCTGTTCTTGGCTCTCAAAAATTCAGATTCTCTCTCAAATCTGTGTGTGTGTGTGTGTGTGTGTGTGTGTGTGTGTGTGTGTGTGTGTGTGTGTGTGTGTGTGTGTGTGTGTGTGTGTGTGTGTGTGTGTGTGTGTGTGTGTGTGTGTGTGTGTGTGTGTGTGTTAAATTAGCCTTTCACTGTCATTCAATATGCAGCATCATGATTGAAGCGTCGGTCAAGCAGCAGTCTGTTGGCTTAAGTGAAATGGGAACAGGAGGAGGGCGATGATGATGTTTCTAATCTAGTTTGTAGGACCCTGACCAGTGATGCATGCAGTGGGATTTAATTACATAATAGCCAAGAAGAATTATGTCTTAACAGTAAAGTCATGGAAATGCAAGCAGTGATTCACTATACAAGTGTAAAAATGATGCCTCTATCTGAATGCCTAGTGACTTTGAATATTTTCCAGTGTATCTTATCCAGTGTATTTAAATATATAGTAATATTTATAATTTCCTTGCTGATTTTCTTTTTCTAATTCCTAAACCATTGCTCATTATGGATTCCAGTTATTTTCAAGTAAATCATATGCTTTAGTGCTCTTAATGCACCTTCAGACCTTATCATTTGTTTGGCAGTTGGGAATTTACTAGGAGAACATTACAGGAAGGAGAGCTTTTTCAGAAGCATGTATATGTGTGCGTGTTGAGTAATGGCAGCAGGTGGGACAGAAGGGTTGGTGAATACAGGGCCCCAGAATACAGGGTCAAATTGAGAGGCAGGGGGCGTCAACAACAACCTTTATTTTTAACATTTTAATGAGCTGCCTGAAAGTATAGCCACTGACTTGTTGCAAAGATGGGATTTCAATCTCGATTGCTTGGTTATTTTTTGTATAATACTGTTAGTCCCAGTTCTTAAGGCTGATTGGCAGATCAGCACTTCGATAGTGTTGATATACAGTAAACACTGCTGACTTTTCTAATTTTATATCACTCCGCTTCTATATCACCCCTGACAGACTGTCAGTCTGTGTATTAGTGTTAAGGATTTTTCGCAGGTTACATTGTTGCACCTGTATATGACCACAAATGACTGTATGAGTGAGTCACTGAATCATTTATTCATCTGATTCATTCAGGAACTAAATATCCTGAGTAGATTTTTGACCAATTTATTCATCCAATTCATTCAAAACACTGGTTAATTTAAGAATTAAACATTATGAGTGAGTCAATGAATTATTCACTATTCATTATTCACTATTTATTCATTCACAAACACAGTTGTTTTTTTTTTAATTACAAACGAAGGTATGTTTTGATTCATATTTGATGCCCATTCAGAAACATTTTTATAAATGTTTAGCACACATCACTTATGTCCTACGGTCATTCTAATCACTTCATTCTAATTGAATATTTGAAGACATTTGTTCAAATGTATGTCTGAAGATACAAAAGAACTAAGCTGCAAATGGATTCTCTGAGCCAATATTTTAAAAGAAATCCACTAAAGAAGAGAATATCATTTATGTTTAGCATGGCTTATTCCTAAACGGACTTGTGAAAAGCCCACCAGTGCTTCTGCCTCATTGTGCCTATACACAGCAATGATGCTGTCATTTTTACAAGAGCTCTTGCTAGAAGATCACTCAAGGAATGCTTCTTCTCATTGTTTAATAATTTTACAGGTTTTCAAGATCCCAAATGTAGTAACTTTAGTTTAGTAACTTTTTTTTTTTTGTAAAGAGGAGAACATTGTTTTATGTTTGGCTGCTCAGAATCAGCTAATGCACTTGACAGTGACAAGTTATCAATTATATTTTACTGATGTACCATGCAAATGTGTGTACTGTTGCAAGCATAGTGTGTGAAAATGAATTTGATAGTAATTTATCAATAAACAAACAAACAATACAGAATTTTCCATTGGATTTTTTTGTGTGTTCAAAATTCAATCTGTGCTGTCATTTGTAATTATTTAATGAATGTCTGCTATCTTTCCACAGATCACACCAAGCAGCAAGGCAGCAAGTGGAAACCTCAGTCAGGGTGACATAATTACAGCGATCGATGGGGTCAGCACTGAGGGCATGACCCATCTGGAGGCCCAAAACAAGATAAAGGCAGCCACCACCAAACTCAACCTCACCATGCAGAAGTAAACCTTAACACCACCAGAACATTTTTAAGCTTTTTATGTTTTTGATTACTTTTTAATTACTTTATTTCCTCCAAACTAAACCCATTGTTAGTCTTTCCATCTGAAGATTTCCCATTGTGTTTTTCTAAGAGGGCATCAGCAATGCATCTCATTTACTTTGGCAGCAGACAAGTCTGACAAGCAAACAAAGTTGTCTACAATTAAACAGCTCCATGAGTGATATAAGCAATCACAGTTGAGCTGACACAGACCACGAGTGACGGTTAGAATACAAATATACCAAATTGAATTCAAAAAAGTGTCTGTGATAAATTACCTTGGTATCATGTAGTCCTTCAGGTTGCCAACATGCACAATGAAAGGCATTGTTGTTTATAGGGGAAGGAGAAATTACATTCAGAAGGCTTTTTATATACCTTTTTAATATAGTTTATTAATTTAGTACGGACACCCCAAAGCCTCTATCCGAAAGAAGATTAAGTCCTTTCATCTGGCTGCCTGCATTACAGCAAAAGGAGGAAATGTTACTCACAAAGATACCTTAGCTACCCTGTGACATTTCTTAATGCTGGCTCTAGTGTTCACTTTTATAAGCTACTCCTCTTCTGTCTCCGTCTTTCAGTCATGAGTGATTTTCAGAAGCTTAGTTGAGTCTCCTTATTTATTTATTTACTGGAGTTATATATTTTATATAAATATTATATATTTGTTTCTGTGTTTTGTGTTCATATATTTGTTTCTACAGTCATACCGTTAGTTAAAAGTGCACTTACTCATAAAATGTATGTAAAAATGTATAATTTAAATCACTATAATTAAAATGACAATAAAACATTAATGTTTACAACCAATAATTAATCATATTAATAATTAACGAAGGGAAAAGTTGACTCATGACAAACAAAAGCCTAATGTTTTTGCATGATTGACCTTTGCTTTGAATTCTTTACTGGTCCCAGGTCGAGGCGTCCCGGTCCGGTACCCACAGCCACTCCAAGAATGGACTCACCCATGACAATTATCCCTCACCAGAAGGTAAAGTCATGTTCTGTCCATCCTTTCCCTGTGCCAGATCGCACGCTAAATAGACTGGTTTATGTCGTCTTTTGATATTTTATCAGTGTGGTGTAAAATATAACTGGACTGTATGGAGGGGACAAACATGTTGAAGAAAACTAAATGATAATTTGTGGTAATAGGCAGGCCATTTCTTTATAATCCTCTTAATCAGTCATGGGAGTTTCCAAGCCCATATCATAGAAAGAGGAGGAATTGTGAAAACAAACATTCTCTGTAAAGCTGACACTTAACTCCCTCTACAGGCTTTTGTTGGTCAAGCAACAATAAGCACTTCATTTGAAATCCTCATAAGTTTCCTGCTGGTCCAGTACTCATTTGCATTGTTGTTGCCAGATGAATTCTGATCTTGAGTGCTTATTCAAGCCTCATTTGCCTCTTTCCTAACCATCTTTTTCTTCTATGCCTTGCCATTTTGGCTAATGGTTCATTTGTTGATCTGATCTAATGGTTTATTTTACACTAAGGAAACCACGGACACTGAGGAAGGAGAAGATGAAGAGAAACCTGTCAAAAAATATGGCATCCTCCTGGCCAAAAAACCTTCCAAAAAATCTCTAATTCCAAACACTGAGGAGAAACCTCAGGAGAATCTCCAACCTGTAATTCATTCTCCTGCTAAAAGCCCTGTCCCTGCTTATTTGCCATTTGGGCAAGGGCCAAAAACCACCCCAAACCAGAGGGGACCGTATAATTCTCCCATAGGCCTGTATTCAGCAGAAACTTTAAGGGAAATGGTCATGCAACAAGACAGTCTAAATGGCCTGCCACTGCTGGGGTAGGTAATGTGATGCCTAACCCACAAATCTGTATCTTAATGAGCACATCCACCAAATCTGCTTTAACAAGCTAGTTCTCTAACAGGAGGCTAATCGTGGAGGCATTGGCTAGCCTCACCTGTATCCCAGTACCTTTAACAAAACTGTGGCAAAGAATACTCAGAACATTCCGTCATTACCTCTGCACATTCCGCTCTCACATTCAACAGATCAGCTGGGAATGTGCTTGGCAGAACTGGGACCAGTGGTCTGTGAGGCTCACCTGACCCCCGTCCTGCAACATGAGCAGGGCCTGGCCAAGTCGTATCTGTATCTATGAATGTAAACTGCTTCCAAATGACAACATACTATGGTTATTTTAGTCGTGTTAGAGCTACATCTCCTGCGATTAGATGAGGATTGCCAAACTTTTATAAGTTGGCTTATAAATAATGCCAACATGTTAATGATGGTGCTTTCACCTTTTTAATGTGTTGGCATCATTTATTAGCTTCATAAGAGGTCTTTATTGTCACAGCAGTGTATCTTCTCTGTCCAAAAACATGTGAGGATATTCCCACAGGGGCCAAGTTGAGCCGTAATTGAACATGGGTGCAAATGTGTGCTCGTTGGCTCTTTTAACCTGCTCAGAATGTCACAGCTCCTGTAACAGTATATCCCAAATGAAGTCCTACCGCAGTGATGCCGTCACGTATTCCATTCTCTATTTGCAGCTCACAGGAACAGAATTCCCGCTAGGCAACATCACGTGCACAGCTGAGCAGGGCACGTGCATCCATTGACTGTTCATCTTGTTAATCTAGGTGTACAAGTGGTCTGATATGTACTTTCTAAACTTTGATCCTTGTTGTCATGCAACTAGCAATGTATGTCTTTGAGCTGTGATTGGTTAAATGTTATTTTAGGATTATTTGTATAATATTATAGTACTTTTTAATATTTTGATTTATTGCTATTATATTTTATTTTTTACATTTTTATTTTATATATTTCCAGTTGTAATGTAAGTTTTTTTTTTTTAATTTGTTATGTGCTTTTGTCATATATTTTATTTAGCTTTTAGTTTTAGTAATTTTAGTTCTTAGTTCTTGAACTTCTTTCTGTTGGCTGCCAAGGCAATATTTCTATACTATTAATTTAATATTTATATTTTATATTATTTCAGCTTTATTTCAATGAACAAAAACTCTGCTAAAAATGTTGATAGTTTAGTTCTATTTAACGATCACATGACTGGATTGGTTATTTGGTTCAATGAGAGTATGAGTGTTATTTTGGTTCAATGTTATCTGTGTGTCCCGCTGCAGCCAAACTCCTGTTCCAGTCAATCAATCTGTTCTAGGAACAAACCAGAATGTCATTCTAATGAGAAATGTGACCAGTAATAACCATTTAAACTGTTATTTAATGACTCTAAACATTTACCCCATCCCAGGTCATTTCAAAGCTGTACTACTTTCTTTTGTTTGAAGAACACAAAATAAGATATTTTTAAAAACCTGAGACACTGAGACAATTTTTTTGTGTTCCACAAAAGAATGAAAGTCATACAGGTTAAATGAAATGAAAGTGAAAATAGCAGGGTGAACTGTCCTTTAAAAGTTCAAATATATTCATACTTCAAGAACAAGTTCTTTAGACAAAGAGAAGCATTTGCATTCCATGTTGTTGTTTTTTTCCTGCTAATTTACATGGACATGGATTCATTATCATTTAACACACTGTCAAATCAAGGCTAACACTGCCTCTTTTGTTTATCTTTTTTTCTGTCTATATTCCTCTATGTCGTCTCAGGTCATTGGCAACACTGCTGCCAAGTCAGTAACAGTTTTGAATATAAAATCTCCAGAGTTGCGTGTGAATCTGTGTGCTCTGAAGCATGGCCACATGCAGTACTGTGGTTGTGGTTTGCATGCTTACATTTTCAATTCCCGAATGTTCAAAATATATTTTGAACAATTTGGCATTTCGGACATGATGAAATGTTAAATGCTTTTGAGTGAAGTGTTTAAACTAGATACATCTATTGTTGGGTTTCGGTTATAGTTTTATTGTTCAATGCGTCTTTGCATGTTTTTTTTGTTTTGTTTTTTGTAGAATCATAATGGGAACTATCGCATGCCATGTGCATTTTTACAATTAGGAAGCCCTGATGCATTTGTTATACATTGTGTTTTCAGACATGGGATTTTATTAGAATGTAAAACTAATGGCTGGTGCAAACCATTTAACTTCAGAATCATCTAAACTAATAATGCAAAACTCATTGCTGTATAATGATACAGATGCATTAGGTAAGTCAAGTCTAAATCAAACTGTTCTCACTGTCAAATCATATTTATCTCTCTATTTTCACTGATATTTCTGGCTCCTCACCATCACCCACCCGCCTCTACACTATTGCTCCCCTGACACTCCCACACCTGAACTCTGACAGCCAAGAGTATGTTCCCAGCTTCAACCCCATCGCACTGAAGGACTCAGCTTTGTCTACTCACAAGCCTATCGAGGTCAAGGGTCCTGGTGGGAAGGCTACTATCATCCATGCCCAGTACAACACTCCTATTAGTATGTACTCCCAGGATGCCATTATGGATGCCATAGCTGGTCAGACCCATGCCAGAGGAAACGAGATGAGGTAGGTCTTCCATTCCTGTCCAGCACTTTACTTTTTACTACACTGATGCTTAGGTGAGAGCTGAGGTAAGTGTAGCAGTGGCCCCAAAATGGACATTTAAGCCTCACTACATGAATTTCATTGCATTAGAAACAGTATTATATTTCAATATTTAATGCAGTGATGTTTTTAAAGGAATAGTTCCCTCAAAATGGAAATTCTGTTATTATTTGTTTGCTCCAACTCAGAATCCTGACTTTTTTTTTACTCATAATTCTAAGTGTGCATCTTGCAGTTCAGAGTTCATATCTCACAATTCTAAAGGAGAAATCGCAGAGAGACTTGTCAGTCGCAAATATTTATTTATTTTTTATTTTTTTGTGGCAGAAACAAGCCTCCATACACCATAAGCCTCTTTTCAACACAATGAAAATGAAGAATGAACTTGGAAATCAGGAAAAAGTAGCAGCCTATAATTAAAAGTGGTTCAGTAACTCACACACCTCATCTTATGAAGTCATGCGGTAGTTTTGCACGAATAGCAATGTTCAATTCAGTTACAAATAGTTATTTTGAGTTTCATCATTGTAGTGAATCGATTGATCCAGTACAAAAAAAGTGGTCTGGGATGCATTTCCCAAAAGCATTGTGAGCTTAAATTGTAGTGATCTCTGGTGCCAGCGGTTTCTACATTCTACTTAAACTTTGCTTTTGAGAAACACAGCCCTGAGAGTTATATTCATGAATTAGATTGATCCGATTCTTTCACCTCACTAACTCAACGATCTGGTTGCCACAATTTATCGCCCCACTCGATCTGAATGTAATGAGAGAATAACAGAAGATGAGAGAATTGATTTTTTTGAATGAACTATTCATTTAAAAAGAACCACTGTATGTAGTAATGTAAATGCACAGCAATTACGCATTTTTGTTGGCCAACCCATAAGTTAGCATCACCCTAGTTCCAAAACAAAATACAACAGGATTTTCCCATTGGCGATTGGATCATTGCAGAAAATAAGATCTGCGACCAGCAGAAGTTTATGATTCTTACACATTTTGTTCATCAAGATAATTATCACAAATTAACACAAATGTTATGATTTTTTAACCTAAATACAGTCACCGGAAGTGAACAGCTAAAGTGAACAGCTTTCAGTCTTTATTAAAAAAAAAAAAAAGAAAGACCAGTAAAAGCTTGGAAAAATCAACAGAGGGTATTACTGGTTTATTTTACATCATAGAATAAAATGTGAAGATATACTGAGCTTGTGTTAACCAGGCTTTATATAAAAAAAAAAATAATAATTATGGATGATGGAACCTGGAAAACTATGCTAACTCGTTTCTGGGTTTAGGCCTATAAAAATAAGTCACCCCTGCAGCACTCTATTAAAAATAAGAAAGCGTATTCTTGCAATTTGTTATGAGATGTTAGGGGGGGGGGGGAGTATTTTCACTCATTTTGCATCTTTTTATTTGCAGTTTAATGTTTTTGATTACAATGCAATTCTATTTAGTTAAGATCTCATTATCAGTCATCTAGCCTGGGCAGATTTCAGGCTTCCACAAGGTCACATGTATCAACCTCATCTGTGCTTTTCCTCCCTCTTCTGCTTGCAATTATGTCACTCCATCCACAACCAATCACCATTCCTCATCACTCATCCTCACTCCACCCCCACTACATTCCCCATCCTTCCATGTGACACGGCTCTGACTTGCTCCCTCCCATCCTGGCTCATCATGTGATTGACAGTGGTGATGACTCCGCTGGATCTCCCTTGGCGTAAGTAACCACAGTTTATGTAGATCCATCACAGCCGCATTGACTCACCTCTCGTGTTATATTCTCTGTTAAAGGCATAAACACTGAAGTGGATTTTTTGGTAATTTTTCAATTACCATGTTATACTGTTGGAAATATGTAAGTAAATGGAGTTCTATAAAGAAAAATATGAATGTTCTGAGTATATCTGCCAGGGGAGAATTACATACCTCTAACATTTTGCTTTACATTCTCCTAATATAGGAACTCCGTTTTATCAAATCCTAACTCATTCTTTCATCACAGATCTCTCACTACAATGGAACTGTAGTAAAATGATGCACATCTTCACAAATATGTGAATTAATTCAGAAATAACTTCAACAAATATTGTCCTTTTATTATGATTTTTGTCAATTTAACCTGATGTTCCCAAATTCAGAGAACTCAGATGAACAACTGATCATCTTTTTTTTCCCTTTCTCTCTGCTGGGGAGTAGCTCACTTCCCATTAAAGACACTCTTGTGGACAGTGCTTCTCCAGTCTATCAGGCTGTGATCAAACCTGACAGTAAGGAGATGGAGATGTCAGAGTGGGCCCGTCGTGCCGCCAACCTGCAGTCCAAGTCCTTCCGCATCCTTGCTCATATCACAGGAACGGAGTATAGTGAGTCCAGCCTTTCTTTATCACATCACTGTGTGAAATGGAAATTGGTTTGAATTGAAAAGACTGACATGTTTTAGACACAAGATGACAGATTGCGTGATAAACATTGGTTTGTACTTTATTTTTTGAGACTAGGCCTGTAACAACTGACTTGTATTTATTTTTTATTTATCACAGTGCAAGATCCAGACGAGGAGGCTCTTAGAAAATCAAGGTAATCCAAGTTGTCTCAGTTTTTGCTGTCTTCACCCTTGTGAAAAAGTACTCTTTAGCATACTTTTAAAAACTAAAACTAATGAGGAAATTATATACTTTAAAAGAAAAGTGCAAACTGTAATGTTTTTGGACACTTAACTGCATGATATTTACATTAAAATAAAAATGAATTATAGTTTTTCATTTTTCATTTCGAATTATATAATTTATATTAAATGCAATTAGATGATTTTTAGAGTGTTTTTGACCCACTAAAGAACATCTTTAGAACATCTTTAATGGTTAAAGTGGACTTTTGAATGTACTAACAAGCATTTATAACAAACTAAAATATTCTTTAATTTATTGTCCATTGAAACTTGTACGTATTTAATATATTTGTAATTTCATATTTGTAATGATGAAGTTGCAATTTAGTACATTTAAAATATATTAACTTTAAATGTAATTGGGTAATATTGAAGTTAAAAAATATTTAAGTATGAATGTGCTTTAGTATGTTAGTCAACACGTCAATAAGTGAACATCTTTAAAGCACAACAATAGATTACTAAAACATAACGCTTTCAATGTAAAACTTTTCATTTTATTTTATTACAAAGTGTACTTAAGTGTGTTAAACACTCATGCAAATGTACTCTCTTTAAATAGCTTGCCCTTAAAAGGTCTTTTATTTCATTTAAAATATATTACTATTACATTCAAGTATATGAAATATATTTTTAAGTTTGTAGTTGTAGTACACTAAAGTGCACATTCAGTACAATTAAGTACATTTTTTGGACAAGACTAGGTCCAAGGTTCAAGCACAAAAAGGTCTGTTGATTAAGTTAAATAATTGATTAATTTATATTTTCTACAGGGAGAAGTTTGAATCAGAGGTAAAAGGCCCACGATTTGCCAAACTGAAAAACTGGCACAACGGCCTGTCTGCACAGATCCTTAACATCCAGGAATAAATGCAACAGTGTTACTGGAGAGAAGTTGAGGCAACAGTCAACAAGGAAACCTGAAGGCGATGTAAAGTGAGGGTGCAAAAGGCAGAGAGGAGTAGTGTAGTGACTGGAATGCGAGTTAGAGTTCTAAACTAGCCTGTAAGTGAACACAAAGCTCCTGTGTTTGATGTTCATATGTCTTTTTGTTTCATGTAACTTTCAGCCACTGAAACATAGTGCATAGTGCTCAGTTTGTCATTTTCTTTTTCATTTTATGTTTCTCTTTTTCTTCTCTTTTGGCTGCTCTGTTTATCAAATTATTTCTGAATAATGAATTGCCTGAATGATTTACTGATGTAAAGAACTAACCATGAGAGAAATTATAAAATACATATGTACCACATCCACTGCAATACACCACAGCACATATTGAAATACAAACCAAATGTACTAGTGTTAATGTGAATAAAACATTATTACTTTTAACCAAATAAATAAAAGTGTCAGTGTGACTTGTTATTTACTCTTTTGTTCCAAACCACTATGACTTACTTTCTTCTATGGAACAGGAAAAAAGATGTTTAACAGAATGTTCTGGCTGCTGTTTTCCATACAATATAAGTGAATGGGGACAGTGGCTGTTGAGCTCCAAGAAATACAAAAAGTGCCATTAAGGTCATTAGGCCTATTTCAATTCTTCTGAAGCCATACAGCTCACCAGTGATCAGTCACACAAGAAACAAGACCTCTGATATTACTGCATTTCATTTCTTAATTTCTCTATTGGATCAACTATTTTGAGTGTTATATAGGCTAGAGTTATTTAATATAAATTCCTACAAATAGAAAAATGTAGCCACATTTGAATTTGAATGCTGTCAGTAACATTTCAGTAAAACATTTTTTAAATAAATTAATATTTAAAAAAGGATGCATTAAATTGATAAAAAATAAATGCTTTTTAAATTTTAAAACCTTTTTTCCCAAAATAAATGCTCCTATTTTGCAGATATCCGAATAATAATAAAAATAATTACCAGTTTCAATAAAAAAAATAAGCAGCACAACTGTTTTCAACTTTGATGACAATAAAAAAATGTTTCTTGAGCACCAAATCAGCATATTAGAATGATTTCTAAAGGACCACGTGACACTGAAGACTGGAGTAATGGCTGCTGAAAAGTCGGGTTATCGTCACAAAAATAAATTACCTTTTAAAATATATTAAAATGTATGTTTACTGTATTTTTGATCAAATAAATTCAGCATGGGTAAGAATCTGAGACTTTTTAAAAAAACAATAAAAAATAAAATAAAAAAAACTTTCCGATTCCAAACTATTGAGTACGGAAGTGTATTCTTTAAAGTGTCATAGTTCTCTAAATTCATACCACATGTAGATTCCAGCAATATTCACCCAGCCAGTTTCTGCAACACAAATACTGACCTGTAGATGGTATTAAAATTCAGAGTCATTCACTCTTTGCTCATCTTTCATAGTTATACACACATTTATGTGTACGTTTAATAATAGCCTATTTTATGTGTATTTATATATTTATTAATCGCTTGTAGGGTAGTCTTCATTATTAATGCAAAAGTTAAACTACTACTATATTCTTCCTCATATTGACAGCAGATGGCACCCGCGGCTCTCAGTTTTGGATGACCCCCTCCCATTCATCCATCCTCTCCCTCTCTAGCGCGTCTCTCCTGCTTGTTTTTCACCGCGCGGGTCTGCGTGCGAGTAGAACGCTCGCGCTCCACCGCGCTGCTGTGATTGGAGGACTGCAGCAGCGCGCAGCTGTGATTGGAGGACTGAATCAGGGCTTATCGCGTTACGCGCACGAGAGGAATGTTCCCTCACACAGAGGCACAACTAGACAGAAAAGAACGAGAGAAACCGGAGAAAAACGTCCTCGAAAGCAGAAGAAAATCACCTAAAACCTCACCACGGAAAGTGTCTAAAATTCACGCTTTGAAGTAGACCTTCGTCACGAGTCATAAATCCTAATTTGGAAGGATTTTGAGTTGTTTGAGCGGCTTCATCAAATAGGTAAGTGGGAATTCCGGATATTTGTGTGATGATTTTGTTTCCGGTAGTGGAGGGGGAAAGTTTGTTTCTCTTGTCATGGTTTCGTTTTGCAAAAATGGACGCTTTAGTGCAATTAACGCAATATCCAACAAAGGTATTTCTTATCTACAGTGTTTGTACATGTTTCTTTTCATGCTTGTCTGCTATTTTCTTATTCCAGCCCTTTTTGCAACGTTATATTATCTTTTCCTACAACAGCCGTGTTTTCATTAGAGTAAATTACTCCATTTTGTCTACGTTGCCCAATATTGTTTATTATATTTTTGTGTGGGGTCGCTTTGATAACATCTGTGTTTGGGTATTGTTGTCAAGTCCCAACATGCATCGTGAAAAATCACGTTGACTACATGCTTGTGTTGTGTAACGTTAGCTTGGATTGGCCTTTCTTTGTCAGTAGTTGAATTAAAACAGTTTGTCCTTGATTATAGAGATGTTGTCTTTGCATTAACTTTGCTACATTTTTATTGTAATTGGCAGAATACTCACTGTTTTCTTTGACTGAATGTTGAGTTGTTTACATTCAGACTGTGAGTTTTTGTATGATCTCTTTTGCATGTATTACCACTACAAACTTAAAAATAAATAAATAAATGTATGCGATATTTTACATTAAAGATTGACAGATACATAAAGATTATTTTTTATGTTAAAGTGTCCAATAACCCATTTTTCCCCCTCCAGAACTATGGGTTTAATTCTGCTTGTAGACACAATCAAAACTAAATGACCACAGCAATAAAAAAAATGACATTCATTATAATTGTTCTATTGACAATGCCAGCAAATAATATTACTATTGCTATTTATGCTATTTATTTATGCAAACATTTAATAATTTTGATCTATGTTTGGGGCTCTACTTTTAATCAGTTACTTTACCTTTGAATGCTGTTGTAATTATGCCATTTATCAATAGACCATTTATTTAAAAATATATATATAACTGACTGAATTGAAAACTTTGAATATTGGTATTCAAAGCTGATAACTGATCAGGATGACTTATTTGTTACATGTTTGCCTTAATTGTTGAGTATTTTTAAAGAAACCATTTTGTAAGTCTGCTTGGATTGTTACCACAATTCAGTAAATTGATCTATGACATTTAGCCTATGTCTGTTTTTTTTGTTTGTTTTTTTGCAAACCCTTACAGGTTCTTACAGAGATGTTTAGAGGGGATGTTTAGAATAAAGTATATACCTTTTTTTGGTCCTGACCCTCCACAACACCCAGAGAATGAACAGACCCATGATTAGTCCCAGGGGCAATTAAACACAGAGACAGAGATAAATCTCCTACGAGGAGTGAGGCAGTTCTATCCATATATCTTAATTTACCGTGGTATTGGTCTTTCAGATTTGTGGAGGGAGAAAAGGAGCAGAAAGCTCCAAATGAAAAACAGAGAAGAGAGAGGCCTGTGCCTGCTCTTGGCTCTTATGAGAAGCCCTCTCTTTTTTAGTGGCAGTGTTCGGAAACACAAATAGACCTAATGCCTACAGTTTATTTTCCCTCTCTCGATGTCGTTGTGAATACGAATAGTTGTTCAAGTAAACACAGGGTACTTCCAGCTTCTTAATATCCTGAAACTCCTTGATTGTGGAGATAGCCTTGTGAACAGATTTGAGATGGCATGTTGGCAAGTGTGAATAATGGTAATTGAAGGCAGACCATTTTCTAAATGGGGTCTTTTTATGCATGCCTGCAATGGGCTGTGGAGATTCCTGTTGCACGCATTGCTCTAACAACCACATGTAGTCTCATGTAACATTGTGTGAAAACCATTGTGTGACACCTTTGAAACAATAGCTATTTCAACTCAGCGTTGTCTGGATAAATATATATTTATTAGCATTTATCAACTGAATTCATAGCAAGAGTTCAGTTTATAGGTTGAATCTTGTTTTCACCTTTATTACTTTTACGTTTTGTGAAGTACAGTGCACTGCAAAATAAAAAAATCATGCAAAATGTTTTTTTTCTACAAGAAAATTTTACTTTTCAGAAATTTATATATATATATATATATATATATTAATATATAGCCTATCCTTTTTGTACATTTTTGAATATCTTGAAAATTGTTTTTCATATCCCATTGTTCTCAATTCAAACAAAAACATCTGTAATTTTCTTAGATTTTTGCTAAAATATATATAGTAAATATATTTTTTTCTCCAGTGTGTTAGGTAAGATATAACTTTCCTTACTTGTGTAATTGCATACATTAACTGTGTGTGATTATTCAGTGCATAGATTGTTTAAATACAGATGTATAATCAGGACTTGCCCTGAAGCATGTTTATAAGGTCAGCCCTGCTCTTGACACAGGAATTTACATTCACAGTCTGTCAGATAGATTTGTCCTGTGCCTGTTCTTTCTCATGAATCGTTGGCACCAGTTTGTTGTCATTTGCATCATGTTTTGTAATCTGCTGCCATTTTTGTTAGTGCAAGATGTGGGCTCAACAACACTGATGACCCCAGCAGCACCCCTCCCACCGCACATGAAACCTTTAGCAATCTGAATTGCTCCTGCAGCAACGGGCCAGAAAAAGGCCTGTGCTCTGCTTGCAACTAAAATAGAAGGCCAGGAGTGGGAGGGGAAGAGAGAACCAAATCTAATTTTCTCCCTAAGAGCCAGGCTTTCTTTATTTATATATCGTTATGGCTGTATTTAAGGAGAAATGGTGGCCCGCTTCCTCCATGCATGACTCGTTCTTTATTTTTCAGCCTGTGGGCCTTCGTCTGGCCCTAGAAGAGCCTCTCCTTAGAAGGGGGGAGGAGAGAAAAAGAGAATGAAAGGGAGGGAGAATGAAAAGGGGGGAGAGAGAGAAAAAGAGTCAGGTTTCGGTCCCTATGCACTCTAAGCTGAATCAGACAAGAAAGCAATATCACTTCGACTTTTAAGCAAAGCCACTTTTAGTTTTACATGCTCTCATTTGGTTAAAGGGATCATTCACCCCCCCAGAAATAAAATAAAATTTTGTCATCATTTACTCATGTCATTCCAAACCTTTATGACTTCTTCAGTGAAAAAATAATGATGATACATAGAAGAAAGGGAATTAATAAAGGTTTTGAAACTCACCATGAGGGTGAGTAATTAATGACAGAATTTTCATTTTTGGCTGAACTAACCCTTTAAGAGTTTCATGCTTCATAGTGGGCTGTTCAGTTGTGTAATTTACCTTGGCTGTAATAAGATGTATTAGTAAAAAAACAGAGAAAGGCTAGTTTCATGGTCTTGAATGGTAGCTGAAATTGAGTCTGGGGAGATTTTATCATTTTTTGCAGTAACAGTCATCCTGTTTATTTCCCTTTTTAGCATGGAAATGTGGAGCGCACGTCCCCGCTTGGTGAATCTTTTCTCACTAAATGTTATCTTCAAACCTTAATGAATGCCAAGCCTGTAAATGGCCTGTATGCTGTTGGCAAGTGAAGAATGATTCTTTTGAGAAGCTTAGAAATAGGACAAAAGTTGCTTCAGGTTGAAATAACCAAAAAAAAATCTTGTTTACTACTGAGAAGTGAAGCACATCTTTATGCATGCAGGTTGAGTTTGTCATAATTTGGCACATGCCTTTTAGAGAATAATGCACTGAAAACACTTGTTGTATTTGGAAACCGCAACTAAATTGGCCCTTGTTAAGCCCTTACACCCTCATGTCGATGTAGAGCTTTATGTAATACCTTTTTGCATGTCACTCCCTTTATCTGTCTCTGTATAGGAAATGCCATGTCTTTCAGGAGCGTTTTGTTGAAGGGTGCAGTTGTGACCACACAGGACAATAGAGCAGAGTTGGTTGTGGTTAGCTGAGCGTGCAAAGTATACACACGTCCATTATTTGCTGTGCCGAGACCTCCCAATCTTTAGCTCCACTATACACTGCTATTCCTTTATACCAATCAGGTTGTGACTTATTGCTAGTGCCTGCCACTATGACCCCATGTTGCCGCTTTTATAGATCTTCCCATAATTGTAAGGTTTATTTAAAAAGCATTACATGCTCTTCTTCACGTAGTGTTTTGATTTAAGTATTGGATATTTTCCCTCTGCTTTGCATGGGTAGTTATATTTGACATTTTATTATGGAAAGATCTTTCCAAACCATGCCGTCTGCATTTTTGCAGCGTATTATGTCAGGTCTGAGATGTGTTTGGCATCTGCACAGAACCACACGACTATAAAGAGGGGCATTTCCAGAGTCTGACTCTCTCTGTCTGAACTTTTCTTGTGCTCATAGCACTGCTGAACCTGAACAAAACCCTTCATAAAAAGCATTCATTAGTATTGAGCCCTCTAGCTAGTCCAGCCAACACAGTCAAAGAAAACAGGGTTTAATTTCTACATGTATAAAGGTGAAATGGATATAGAACCTCAGGGCTTGAAAAAGAGGATGCCCCTGTTGTTAAGGGTCAGTGTGTGAGTGTTTTGGAACAGTTAAGGAACCATATGCTATGCTGTAATACAGGGCTGTCAAACTAATTTTAGGTTCAGGGTAGGGATGTCAACGATTAATCGATGATTGATTAATTGTCGATAAGAGATATAATCAATAAAAGCTATCGATGGTCGATTAAGCAGTTTCATTTTGGGGTGTGTGCGGCTCATGCGCAAAACACGTGCAAACGGCTGTGAGTGACGGTGAAGGGGCTGGATCTTACAAGAAAATAATTTACTAATGTACAAACTACGCTTTTAATATGATCCAAACTTTAAAAGTACATTAAAACAGATACAGTACAAAGTTCTTTTGTATTGAAATTAGGGATGCAACGATACCATTTTTTCAGATCCGATCCAGAAAATTCTGAGTATCGGCCAATTCCGATCCGATCCTAGCGCAGGTTTTTTTTTTTTTTTAAATCAATGTAGAGTTTCTATACTTATGTGTCACTCTTTTGTGTGTTAAACACAGTCTACTAGACAACTTCATTTTAATGAAAAATAACATGAAAATATATATAGGGGCTGTTTACACCTGACCTGGTCACTTCATGCGTTTTGTAATATAAATACGATCGCTCAAACCACTTCAGGAGGTGGTCTGGGCCGCATTCCAGACGAAACTGGACATGTGTAAATGCATCTGGTTGTTGAAACCACATATGTGAATTTTACTCCTCCCAAAATGTAAAAATAATAAACGTGTGAGACCGTGTTATAGGCTATATGACATGACATTCAGATATGACTGCGCTAATGAAACGCGCATCGTGGCGGACGAGTAGCTGAACATCTTTTCAGCAAGCAGACGTGCAAACTGCCGCGAATGAAACTGAAAGTAAGATGCAGATGGTCAACACAATCATCTTCATTAAAAGTATAAGACAAACATATCTTTCCATTGCTGATGACGCACTCTCTCCTATTGCGGTCTTTGATCTTGAAATGAGCTGATAATTAATAAAATGCAGCGCTTTTGATTTCGTTGACCTGAACTTCGTTAAATTTAAATATAGCTCGGGAATTGAAGATCGGATTTACAGGTGCTGGTCATATAATTAGAATATCATCAAAAAGTTGATTTATTTCACTAATTCCATTCAAAAACTGAAACTTGTATAATGTATACATTCATTCCACACAGACTGATATATTTCAAGTGTTTATTTCTTTTAATTTTGATGATTATAACTGACAACTAATGAAAACCCCAAATTCAGTATCTCAGAAAATTAGAATATTACTTAAGACCAATACAAAGAAAGGATTTTTAGAAATCTTGTCCAACTGAAAAGTATGAACATGAAAAGTATGAGCATGTACAGCACTCAATACTTAGTTGGGGCTCCTTTTGCCTGAATTACTGCAGCAATGCGGCGTGGCATGGAGTCGATCAGTCTGTGGCACTGCTCAGGTGTTATGAGAGCCCAGGTTGCTCTGATAGTGGCCTTCAGCTCTTCTGCATTGTTGGGTCTGGCATATCGCATCTTCCTCTTCACAATACCCCATAGATTTTCTATGGGGTTAAGGTCAGACGAGTTTGCTGGCCAATTAAGAACAGGGATACCACGGTCCTTAAACCAGGTACTGGTAGCTTTGGCACTGTGTGCAGGTGCCAAGTCCTGTTGGAAAATGAAATCTGCATCTCCATAAAGTTGGTCAGCAGCAGGAAGCATGAAGTGCTCTAAAACTTCCTGGTATACGGCTGTGTTGACCTTGGACCTCAGAAAACACAGTGGACCAACACCAGCAGATGACATGGCACCCCAAACCATCACTGACTGTGGAAACTTTACACTGGACCTCAAGCAACGTGGATTCTGTGCCTCTCCTCTCTTCCTCCAGACTCTGGGACCCTGATTTCCAAAGGAAATGCAAAATTTACTTTCTTCAGAGAACATAATTTTGGACCACTCAGCAGCAGTCCAGTCCTTTTTGTCTTTAGCCCAGGCGAGACGCTTCTGACGCTGTCTGTTGTTCAAGAGTGGCTTGACACAAGGAATGCGACAGCTGAAACCCATGTCTTGCATACGTCTGTGCGTAGTGGTTCTTGAAGCACTGACTCCAGCTGCAGTCCACTCTTTGTGAATCTCCCCCACATTTTTGAATGGGTTTTGTTTCACAATCTTCTCCAGGGTGCGGTTATCCCTATTGCTTGTACACTTTTTTCTACCACATCTTTTCCTTCCCTTCGCCTCTCTATTAATGTGCTTGGACACAGAGCTCTGTGAACAGCCAGCCTCTTTTGCAATGACCTTTTGTGTCTTGCCCTCCTTGTGCAAGGTGTCAATGGTCGTCTTTTGGACAACTGTCAAGTCAGCAGTCTTCCCCCCCATGATTGTGTAGCCAACAGAACTAGACTGAGAGACCATTTAAAGGCCTTTGCGGGTGTTTTGAGTTAATTAGCTGATTAGAGTGTGGCACCAGGTGTCTTCAATATTGAACCTTTTCACAATATTCTAATTTTCTGAGATACTGAATTTGGGGTTTTCATTAGTTGTCACTTATAATCATCAAAATTAAAAGAAATAAACACTTGAAATATATCAGTCTGTGTGGAATGAATGTATACATTATACAAGTTTCACTTTTTGAATGGAATTAGTGAAATAAATCAACTTTTTGATGATATTCTAATTATATGACCAGCACCTGTATATCCATTTTGTGAAGACACATTTATGTGTCCACTTGTAAATGGAAACGTTTTAACAAATCAGATAGATATCCGATCAGAGAAAACGCATGAAATGACCAGGTGTAAACAGGCCCATTCATAATCTGTGACAAAAATACTATTATAAACTAGGTTAGTGGATAATTTAGCAGCAAAAGTTATTCTAGAAAAATCATGAGTGCACAATTTTATAAAATCTAAACATTTAGTGAAATAATATTATTTAGTGGGGAACAAATAAAAGTCAATATGTGAAGGACTGAATCTGGTAAAATGTTACACATTGCTCTTTGCATTGTTGTAAAATACATTAATGAAAACAAGTAAATGTATTTATTTATAAATATAAACTACAAAATTAAAATACATTTCTTTTAAATATATAGCACAGTAATGAAGACAGCAACATATGAGGAGTCCTATCTATCATATGTTGCTGCCTCCATTACTGTGCTATACATTAGATTACTGTGCTATACTACACTAGAATAGTATATGCACAATATCGGATTTGGATCAGTCTAGTCTCTCCGATACCCGATCCGCAGAAAATGACCGGATCGGAGCCGATACCGATCCTGAGTATCGGATCGATGCATCCCTAATTGAAATGTAGTAATAAGTCATGTTCAATTATAATTTCCCTAGATAATTATTGCATATCGGGCACTTCGCTTTGACAGGGCTGCGCACGCGAGCAGGACAGTCTATTCATTCATACAACTTGTTAATTCGTTCCTACGACATATTAATTTGTGGCAGCTGTCCATGTTTTATTAATTTGTTCCCTAGAAAACCCATGATTTAACTTAAATGCGGGAACAATTTAAGTCATAGTAACGAATTCTTAATTCATGGCCACGAAATCTTTCATTTCCCCCCACACGTTTACCACAGTAAGAGATGCGAAAATAGTGATTAAAAGTGAACAACAATAAAATAAACCTGCGAATATAGAGGGTGAGACAGTGAGGATTTGGGAAAAGAAACAATAAATAATATTAAATTCGTGACCATCCGGAAAAACAGAACACAAAGCCGCACATGGCTTGATTTAAATGTATGCACTCGGCATGAATCAAAAAGCATGGTCGCGATGTAACATTTGCCTGCTAACCAATTATTTATTTTATTAACAAAGCTTTGTACCTCACTTGTGTCATAATACTCACATTAAAATGTTTCAAATGGGTAACAGTGTGTTTTGCCGTAGCAACGCCGGTGGTTCTGGAAGCGGATCACTGACCACACGTCACAGCCCCACGCGCCGTACTTGCGTTTGGGATCATTTTATTTTAAATCCCGATAATGTCAATTGCAAACATTGCTATGATGTTTTAAAAAAAACAAAACAAGCACCATGAAACCATTTAAAAAGGCGCATTCAGCGGTCTCCGTGACAGGATATGAAACAGCACACAAACTATAATGATCCCGTGCGTAACTACAGCACGCTCTCTTCCTTTTATCAAATGATCGTAATCACATCCATTAATTTTACCATCCTGCCACTAGCCTTTTATTTAGACTAAAAACCCTTTTCATTCGGGTGAGGAAGCTGGCGTTTTGAGTGGCATTTGCACATCCTGTCATGCCGGTGACTATATGCCACTGCAATAGATGCATTTTGCAGTAGTTAAGGTTAACGATTAATCGATTAATTGATCGTTAATTTAAACGACGATCGTTTATGGAAATGATTGAAAATTGACATTCCTAGTTCAGGGCCGGATCGAAGAAAATGTCCCCTTGTGCGGGCTGAATTACCTTTTGTTAAACCCTAGTTTGCTCACAATTACAAATAATATTAACCATACATACTACAATATAATTTAAAAAAAATCTAGGACTACTTTTTTCGAAGATAATGCTATGTAGTTTTAGGGGTGTGCAATATTGACACAATGTAATTTTTCTTTTTTTTATATATTAATAATTGCCTTGGTCTGAATTAAAATGCAAATTCATTCTTTGCCACTAGGTGCCGCTTTTGGAGCGTTAAAAATAGCTGTTTCCAATCGGACCAATCACCGCAGATTAGCGTCACGCAAAGGAGGGGTTTGGAAAAATGAATCGTTGAGCAAATCGTTTGGGAGTCGTTGAGCAAATAAGGTAAAAATAAAGGCATATTATAAGAAAATTAAAGTGTTTTTTGACCTTACATGCATGTCAACCTGTTGTTGGGGATTCCCAAAACCAAAATATGAACCTTTCATAACCCATAATAGGGGCACTTTAAAAACTTTTCATTGCCGAGACAGAGATAAACAGACAGACACTGCATTGTAACTAAAATGTAACACGCTTAATACTAGCATCTTGTTTGTTGAGCTGTTGTATAAAATCAATTCATTTGCGAATGCGCTGACATTTGGGAAAGCAACACTCTTGTTATAGTTAATGTTACTTAACCATCATGACATAAATATTAAAAACAAAAACTCTTAAGGGCATTTTTGCCTCCATATCTTGAATTATATTATAACTGTATTCTGATTGCACTGAAAAACTTGCAAAAGTCCAGTGCACAAATTTACAAAATGTCAGCTCGCACACCATTAAAACAACAGTTCAGTATTAGTACATGATAAATATCGCACAGCCCTTGCTCATTTACTTTTTCCATGCTAAGCTGTCCAGTGCACTGCAGTGTCATTTAATATTGCACACTCTTACCACAGCAACGGGTTGTGATTGAACATAGGCCTAACGTTTAGGGATGCACCAGTTGACCGGCCATAAATCGGAACCGGACGGTTTTTGCTTATAATGCGTGATCAGCAACTCTTTTTTTTTTTTCTTTTTTTCGGCCGATTTTTCCACATGCACAGACTACATTGTAATCATTCGCGAACATGTCATTTGTGTGGAAGACATTTGGCACAACAAAGACAGAAAAACAGATACCAAGAAGCGAACAGCTGTTGGTGTACTGGCGCTAGAGCCCTGCACGGGCCTAAAATTTAGGCCCTAGCCCGGCCCGTGTCCGACAGCTCATCAGAATTACCGGCCCGAGTCTGACCCGAGCCAGTCTTTTTTTCCCCTTCTCCCAAAACAGCTTATAGTACTGTTTCAGCTAGTAAAATACTTAAGTTTTGTATGAAATGGCAAAGTGGTTGTATTTTGTTTCGTTATTTTATTAAGTTAATTTAGAAAAACGTTTGGAGCATTTTTTTATTCGTTAAATGTAAGTTTTTGTTTTTTAAAGTAACGACCAAGCGGCCAGCAGCAGAGAGCGAGTTGATCATAGCCTATGTTTGATCAATTTAGCTTTCTCAAATCATCACGACTTGTCTAAAATTTAATTTATAGTTATAAAACAGCTCCACAATGTTAGTTTAAACAATTGACCTAGATAAATGTGCACTGACACATATACAGTCGTTTGTGCGCAGAGTGGAAGCTGAAGCACGCTTTACAGGATGTACACAGAACTCACGGTTTCATTACACGGATTTTGAGTCACTCTGATCATTTTTGATCAGCAAAACAAAGTTGTGTAAACTACTAGTTTTACTACTGTAAAGTCAGTAATAAACCAAGTTAATTATTGTTCAACAATAGATAGATTTATACAACATAAAACGTGCTTTTATAAAATAAAGAAGAAAAAAAGCAGTAGTTTCGGTTTTGAGCAAGCGGAGCGCTTCTGAAAAACCGAAACACAGCGAATAATGCTTGCCTCACTGACTTGATAAATATAGATATCTATAGAGAAGCTGTTAAATTAGGCTACTCTTTAAAACAAGAATTTGAATCGAAAACAAAAACTCTTTCATTATAAAATCCCTAAAGATGCATTTCTCTCTAAAGGCACATCCAATGAGGAGATGGCGAGTCAGGATCATCATCAAATGCATGGATGATCCAAAATGCCGCTTTTCCCGAAGCATTGGGAACTTTTAGTAACTCCCCCATGCTCCAACTTCTCCCTGATGCTCTGCATAGTCAACTGCCACCTGTATGCTAATGTGTGCGTATATGCGTTGCGTAGCCTATTGCGTTGGCGATGTATAATATTTATAATATAACTTTCACTCTATGGTTTCATATCAGTAATCCGCCATGTGTGCATGCTGTGCCGTATACCGTGGGGCACTGGTCCAATAAAAGGAGAGATCAGCTAAATCGAGCACCCCTAGTCCTGACCCGAGCACGCTTTACAATCGGGACCCAGACGGCGATCACTTGCATTGGAAACCATTCTAAAAAACTCTGGTCATTTTTGCACAAATAAGAGCCGCTTTCCTGCGCTCGCTGAAGTTGCGCGAGCGTATCTGTCTGCACATCCGCTCTGCACAAGTGTAGACAGTGAAGCCCAATCGGTTGCTTTCCTGCGCTCGCTGAAGTTGCGCGAGCGTATCTGTCTGCGCTCTGCACAAGTGTAGACAGTGAACGGTTGTTCAGCTCAGCTTCTCACGTGTTGGATGAAAATCGAAACAGACTAACTTGTGACAAAGCTGAAATGCTTCTTTTGTAAAGAAGAACTTGCATGCACTTTTGAAAAGCCAGAAATAAACGTCAGTTCTGTGCAGGATGATTATTTTTATTTTACCTTAAAATTACATTGATGTTAATGTTTTCATTTAAGGCCAGTTTAGGGCTGGGCGATATATCGAACACGATGATCATGCGCATCATGAACGCGATATTGTGTAGCTTGTCAGTGAACGACGGCTCTGTGTAGTTAATGCCACTCCATTTGAAAGCAGGTGATGGAGATTTACCGCTAATCATGGAACCGGCTTTACTGAGGAGATGCGCATGACAATCACATGCGATATATCGCCCAGCCCTAGGACTTTTATGTAGTTTCAACCCAATTTAAAAAAAAAGCTAAATGCTGATGTCAGTACCATTTATGTTTGTATTGAATGTAGTTACTGCGCAGTTACTGCTGTTAATTTCAGATGGTTACAGTTATTGTTTTCAACAGCCAAAAGCCTGTCCGCACTTCCAGGTCAATTTTTTTTCTTTTGGACATGTTTAAAATCACAAGTAACTTGCCAAACAAGCATCAGTTACAACGCAGATATCATCATATTATCTTCGTGTTGCTCGAGATTCTGGCGCCGCCTTAAAACGTGCGTGTGTAGGTGTCCCGACTTCCGAGCATAGACTTCTACCGAGGTGTAACATTCAACGCAAATAAATAGCCTAAGCAATTTGTCCGCTTTAACTTAAAAATTAAATATTGTGGTGAATAAACTTAATATAATAAAGAATAAAATTTTAAAATAAAATTTAATTTTCAAAATATTTTTGAAAATAAATATTTATTTATTATTTTATTTTATTGTTCAAATCATCCCGCGGGCCGGATTGGACACCTTTGTGGGCCATATGTTTGACACCCCTGCTGTAATACCTTAATTTTTAACTTCTATGTTTTTGTCAAATGTTAAATGTTCAATTTTGTTGAGGTGTTATTTAACATTCAACTAGTAAAATAATTTTATATGTATTTGTATTTCAAATAAATAGCCTAAGCAATTTGTTACTGCTTTAACTTAAAAAGTTAAATATTGTGGTGAATAAACTTAGGTTTTCGTATATAATAAAGAATAAAACGCTTTTAAAATAAAAGTTTAATTTTCAAAATATTTTTGGCAAAAAAAAAATTTGAGAGCCTCCTGCAAATTGTTTCATGTGAGTGTACAACGTTCCAGCGCGAGAGGGTTCTCGGTCGGACAGGGGCTCACCCAGGCCTTCAACCATTGAGGCGAGGGAATTTACAGCGCAGTGTTTTTTACTGAATGTACAGTGATTATTTGAAGGAGTGACTTTTCGTGTTCTTGTTGCTTACAAATCCCTCCTTCCACTCTCTCCCTCCCTTTTGATTGAACTTTTAGATGTTGAGTATGTGTCTGCTGTTTTGTTTTGTTTTATTTTGGATATTATCCGGAAACACTGTGTTGTTCCATGTAAAAAAATGAAAATAAAAAATTGTTGATAACAAAATCGATTTTTGAAAATCCCTTTCTGTCGCGGAAATATTTATTTATTATTTTATTTTATTGTTCAAATCATCCCGCGGGCCGGATTGGACACCTTTGTGGGCCATATGTTTGACACCCCTGCTGTAATACCTTAATTTTTAATGTGTTTCTATTATTCTCAAATGTTTTTGTCAAATGTTAAATGTTCAATTTTGTTGTTTTAAATATCAAAACAAGGTGTTATTTAAATCCGGAGATGTGTAAATTACTAATATTTTCTAGTAAAATAATTTTATATGCATCCTATTTGTGGAGAGCATGACCGGCTTCATTTATATATATTTGTTTTTTTATCAAGGATCCAGCCAATCCCACAGATATAATTATATGAGGGACAGCACATCAGGCAAATGAAAGAACTAATTCACCCTACATCACACTCCCATTGCCACACACGTTTGTTACTATATACTGTATATGTACGCACGCACACATACCAACATAATACATGTGCCCTTAACATTCACAATGTTTAGATGTGACATAATGTAAAATGTGTACATAGTGTATGATAACTAAGACTGCTTTATAGTACACTGTGTGTATTGAGTATGTAGATGTGTATTTTGCAATTGTCTTCTGTAAGTCTGTAAAATGTACTGTCTAATGTAAACTGTTTTGTTTTTTGCACTGTTTGGAGCAGCTCTCAAGAATTTCATCACCAAGGCACTTGTGCTGTGGTATTGACAAAGATTTGATTTGATTTGAGTGATAGTGTTAAAACATCCTTATTGTTGAGCTCTAGACCTTGATTAATAGCTGAAAAACTAATAGACGAACTAAACCTGCAAATTAGAAATAAAACTTGCATTTTTATGTTTTTCATTCAGCTTCTTTGTTTTGCAATGTTGTTTTAAAATATGACTAAGTTTGATAAGCAGATTGGAGGAGATAAGGCTCACCGACTACAGCACCATGAGCTATAGTTATATTGTGTTTTCTGTTTCTGGGCCGTAACCTAAATGAATGGAGAATGGCTGGTTGTAATTGAATGACTTCCTCCATAATAGGTCTCTGCTTTGTAGAGGAAATGAGTAAGAGTTCCTAAATGGTGAATATGAACAGATGTGTTACATGGTGGTCATCATCACTCATCTATTGTAAGCCCAGGGTTAATTATTGCCTTTCTCCTTATACTTTGCCAGTCACACCTCTTAATGAACTGTTTTACTTTAGTGTTTCAGCACAAAAAAAGACATCTGGTTGTTTTTAACCGATAAAAAAAAAAACACTGAATATGGTATGAATATCTGACCAATTTAAACAACATTTTGTAGCCTTATTCTCATTGATTGTTGGTTTTAAATCATGCATGAAGCCTGTGGCTTTGATGGTAAACAAGTTTGCTGTCATCTCAAAAAGATCCTGACAGAAAAATTCAGCTGTTGCCTTCCCACAGAGCTGATTCGTGACTGAATGCTCATTCCAAGCTTGTAAAATATCACAAACATTAAGGAATATCATAACCACAGTGTAAAAAGAATGAGTGGGTGCTTTGTAGCTCTTTGCAGGCACAGTTGAGCCCTCCCTCAAGGCATCTGTGTTCCCATCCTCAGCGCCTCAGTGAACCACGCTAACCTTCTCATTTCATGGGCTTTAATTTAAATTAGCTATGGCTGATCGTTCGCTTTGATCACATTAGTCTCCCCGTTGAGCCCCAATTGCTTTATATACACCCTCATGCTTTCCTGTTGGTTTTACTAAACCCTCTGGAATTAACAGCAGTGATGGCATCTTCATATGTTTGATTTCCACTTCCTACAGCTGTCCCACATCTTTCAGCACATAGTTTCTCTTTCAGCACTCCAACAAAAAACAATGTCACAAATCATTGGACATGCTCAAGAGTTTTGAAGTGGAGATGTGCAAAAGCCACCTTAATTAAAAACGGCTAAGTTCTTTCCTATAGCTAAATGGTCGTTTTTGATGAGGGCTATTGAAAAGATCACCCCTAAATCTACAGATTTGGGAAGAAGTCAACATTCCTTTGGAAATAAGTTGTAATCCTCTTTCTCAGCGAGGGCAGTCGGGGTCAACTCCTCCTGGCACCTGTGTGGATCTAAATGTCTCAGGCTTGGTGACACTCTGTCTGAGAAGCGTTACTGCTTTAATATGAGGAGAACAGCTTTATGGATCTCCTTTGTGAACTATTCAAGTGTTACTTGTGAATGTGTGCAAATTAGTCAGTTTTGCCATGAACTTTCTTGACGACAATTTCTTGACTCTTAATTAGTTTCTAATTTCCATTCAAGCTTCTGAGTTTTTTGGTGTCATTGAGTTTGAAGCTCCCATATTATAGCATATGATACTGTATCAAACCTTGGTGGAAAATATGTACTTTAAGTTTC
The DNA here is from genome assembly GCA_027422415.1 of Schizothorax lantsangensis. Classification (NCBI taxonomy): domain Eukaryota; kingdom Metazoa; phylum Chordata; class Actinopteri; order Cypriniformes; family Cyprinidae; genus Schizothorax; species Schizothorax lantsangensis. Next base: position 20,392,194 of record CM049860.1, on the reverse strand, counting down.
CAAACAGAAGTCTAAACATGGAAGTGTAAACAAGAAAGTAATCTTAGGCTGCAGTGAGTGGTTTTTAGTAAGCAGCCAGGCAGTTTCCACTTAACTTTCAAAACTTTGTCATCATTAACACACTATCTATCTCTCTGCTTAAACCCTGCCACTCCACAAAAGCCTGCAAGCTTGTGTTTATTTTTGCGTTTATTTAAGTCCTTGCCCTACATTTTTTCTTTGTTAATCCATTACACTTGGATGTTTGTCATAATATAGAAGAAAATATCTGTCACTACTTCAGTTTTATCATTACTTTAACTTCAACGTTCAAATAATTCTGAAGATGCAAAAACTTTATTTTGCTAAGCTGTGATTTGGCAGCTGTTCAATTGTGACACTGAAAGTGTCCTAAAGCAATGCATGACAAATCATAGACTATTCTATTATTCTTTTGGACTCTATGCACTCAGAAGTCGCTGACGTATTTCTTTAACTTGATCCAACTTTTATAATGAGAATAATGAACAGGGGATCTGCTGTCTTTTAAATTTGTGATTCAGCCAGATAATGATAATTCACTTTATGAGATCAGACGTTTTGATGCTTAATTTAGATGAGTGTACGAAAGTTAACTAAATGACATCCATCAGTATTGGATCTGACCTTAGTAATGGGGAGTTTGTTAGTGATTTTGACTCTGATAAAGACAACAACCTTCCTCCTTTATCCAGAAGAGGCATGGCAGTTTGCATTTTATCTCCATAGTCAGAAGTTCTGGTAAAGCTCCTTTGATGTAGTACAATTGTTGTTTGTGGGTGCTTTATGCTGTAGTGGCTTCCTAATGACATTTTTCTTTAGTTTTTCAACAGATGGTATAACTATCTCTTTCTCTGCTCCCCATTTCTTTTTAGGTACTACAAAGGTTTTTCACAGAAGTTTGTGGCTTTGCTCCGTGATCAGCTCCAGACAGAAGACTCTTAATGCTGATACCCATGAGTCCCCTTCATCATCATGTGCTGCCACACTTGCTACCCTGTGAGGTAAGAACCTGATGCTTCCTGTTGCAGGCTCTTCTTTATTTTATGACTCAATTTATTTATTTTCCCCTGTGGTTTTTGTGTTTTAAATCAGGGTCTGTCGTATTTCCCAGATGCTTTTGTGAAATTAAACTGCTGGTAAATGTTTGGAGTGCTCTATTCTGTGTTACCAGAGGGTCACCTCTTTTTCAAAGACTGACTCCATAGCCAACTACATTAGAAAATGCTGCAATTTTTCTTTACTTCCTCCACCTTTGGCTGTATTTTAATAGGGAGAGAAGGAGCATACGGCAACCTTGATTAACGAAGCCCAGAGATTAACCCTTAACCCTGCGCCTGAGACAGAGACAGACCTACGCAATCAGCGAGTTTCCTGTCTCATAATTATTGGCGCTTGATTGGTCTGTCAGAGACCAGATACCCTGCAGCCCACCTCCACTGTTTCACTCCACATTAATGACCCACGACATATGAGAACCGTGTTTACATGCAGAACTCCATACCGCCACATCGAGGGGATCACCGTTGGGATTTTCTCAGGTACTTATGGGCTTTACTTTTGATTAGACTGTAGTGCGAGTTTAGATGTCGCTCAGAGGCATGAGTCAATCAGTGGGTAATGTATCGAGTCCTATGGACCTGGGATGTTTACATGGGGCTGGTGAGATGGCTGGCTGGAGGGAGGGGCTGTTCCACTCAATTGCAGCCACATGTTTGCAAAGGATGTGGAGCTGAACGAGGCTGTGTGATCTGCCAGACTTTAAACAGGGCCTTCGCCTGTGGGCAGCTCTAAAGTTTTCCAGCGCGTTCCTCCAGCCTCTTCGTTACTGTGGTTTCTAGGCAAACACACTACCCTGTTGCCGTACAATTTCACATTCATAAACTGCACTCGGGCTGCCTGAGATTCCCATACTATTGCTCAGACAAATCCGTTCTTGTACTGACTTACACTAACACACAGACCACACACATATAACTAAGTTACACAGAGATGGGGCATGGAATATTTCATATGTACTGGCGTACATTTTCAAAAAGCAGAAGCAGGACAACTTTCAAACATGCACATGAAGCATAACAGAAAGTGACATTGTCAACTAACTGGGGTTTTTGTTTGTGTTACTTTGACCACCTGTTTTATGTGGTCTTTTCGTCTGTTTTGACCTGTTTATATGTATCTAAATATCTTTTTTTGGGTAGGAGTGCCTGTAGTGCAACTGTAGCTAGACAAAGCTGAGCTGCACTGCTAGTTGTTGGATGTTGAACTGGCATGAATTCAGTTGGACTAAATGGTTTACATTTTAAAAAGTCAAATTATTGTTTTGTTCCGACTAAAATTGAAGTTTTAAAGTGCATGTAAACGCACTGATTATTGGATCAAGGTTCAAAGTGTCCAGATGTCACTCTTCGACTGAAGAACAAAGGCTTTTACTGTTCTTCCTGGTGCTGTAATTAGGTAAAAAGTCAGTGTCAAGTTGTAAAGTAACAGACATTTAGTAGTTCAAATGATTGGCCTATTTATGGAACATTAAGAGAGGTTGATTGACCTAATAGCACAGTTCATCCAAAAATGGAAATCCTGTCATCATTCACTCATCCTCATGTTGCTCCAAACATTTATGACTGTCTGTCTTCTCTGGGCACAAAATGATAAAAAAAATGCATCATTCATTCACAAAAGAATATTCTGACGACTCCTTACATTGAAAGTCAATGAAATTAGTGTTTTTTTTTGGATCCCCTTGACTTAGTTTTATTGTATGACCAAAATCAGTTGAATCAGTTTTGCCACATGTTTGGAATGACTTGAGGTGAGTAAATGATGACAGAATTTTCATTTTGGGTCAATGATCCATTTACAGGCATGGGGCTTTCTTAAAAATGTGCCCTTTTAATTCTCATACTCTGGACTTGTTTACATGTCCTTGCCCTGATCCGTCCAAGAACCCTTGGGCTGATGTTTTCCATTTATACCAAACCCCCTCTACAGGGCAAGAAGATCTAAAGCTTGCCACAGATGATAAAACCTCTTTATCATCCCACAGCCATGGAATTTGTGAGCAGGTAGTGGAAAATACAACACCTCTTTCATTTCTGTCATGCCCTAATGCCTTTTGAGAGACAACAACTCAAACCTTGGCGCTTGAAAAACAACCATCACCCCACAGTGATAAGAAAACAGATCTCCAGCGGTGTCATAGTATGTCTCTCCAATCATGTGGATAAGAAAGAAAAAAATGGCATCCATTTAAACACCTTGTGGCAGACATCTTGATTTGTAAACTCATGCAGGAACAGACATTCTGGCAGCACAAGCTCTGCAGAGTGTGAAAATGATCTGTTTGATACAGAGGAACCTCCTGCCGCAGCCATTAAGCGTCCTGCCTAGAGAATTGGAGACATCGGAGAGCCCTGCATGAAGTGCACTTTCATGCTTTGCTCATCAGGGCAACGTCCTTCAGCTCAAAACAATTTGCACTTAGTGTTTTTTGGGGAAGGGGGCAATGTCACATTCAGTTGCCAGCTGGATGACATGTGTTTCTATACACAGAGGGACTAGCCACTTAGTAATATGGATTTTGTTCTCCGCATCCAAAAAGAAATTGGCTTGCATAGGTCCGCACTGTGGTCTGTGATCTGATAGACAGGATTTCACACTCTAGGATGTGTACATTAGGGAACTCGAATGACTATCCCTGGGTAGAGAACACTACTTTCTAAATTAAAAGTTGTAGACAGGAAAGAAAAAATAGATGGAGAGAATTGAAAGCTTGTGGCTGTTTCAGTTTCTTCTACCACCAAGTATTTCGAGTTTGAAAAATATCGTAGTTTAGTCTGTTATTATTACAGAAATGTTAAGATATCTTACAATAATGCTATTTCATAGGTTTTCCTTAATTATTCATGAATACATTAGAATAAAATAAATGGTAGATTTTTTGAGGGAATATTATGTCAATTTGGTGTTTATTTAATAACCGCTCTGTGTTATGTCAGCCATTTTGGCTTTATTTAAAAATAAAATACAAATATTGCAATACCAAAAGAAAAGTGTACAAAACAAAAGTTGATCGTGGTCACATGAATGGGCCATGGAATTTATTGTTACACTATAAATTTTTTGTTACACAATTTATTGATACACTACTGTTCAAATTAGGGGTCGACCGATATGTGTTTTTCAGGGCCGATACCGATTATTACAGACCCAAGTAGACCGATAACCGATATTTTGAACCGCTATATATGTCTGGTGTAAAAATGAAAATTAATGTCAAAATTAAGAATAACAAGTGCTCTGACAAAAACTGCCTTCCCTGGTGTTGGTTGCACTTCTTACTCTTGTCTTTCTCCATGCATCCATCTACAATAAGGGTAATATAAAGAGAGAGTTAAATGTGGGGCCACTGTAGGGCTGCACGATATATTGTATGCGATTGTCATGCGCATCTCTTCAGTAAAGCCGGTTCTGTGATTTAGTATTAAATCTACATCACCTGCTTTCCAACCCAGTAGATGGAGCGGAAGTTAATACACAGAGCCGTAGTTCACTGACAAGCTACGCAATTCGTGCTCATAATCACAGATGAATTGCCTTCGATAATGAACGTGATATTGCGTAGCTTGTTAGTGAACTACAGCTCTGTGTATTAAATGCCGCTCCATCTGAAAGCAGGTGATATAGATTTACTGCTAATCACAGAACCGGCTTTACTGACGAGATGCGCATGACTATCGCATGCAATATATCGTGCAGCCCTAGGCCACTGTATTCAAGATTTTTATTTGTCACATACACGATTATAGAGAGAGTATATAACCAGCAGTGAAATGTGAGGTACCAGCATACCAGCAGTATGCTTCATGTATGTTTCATGATTAAGCCTATGAATACTGTACTACAGCTAAACAGCTTGGGGAAATGTAAGTATTTGGCTTCAATAATTTACATGTTAGAAATGTATGTGTAATAGCATAACCACTCATAATTCTTCATTAACTATTTTCTGATGACTTAATCATAACCTACAAGAGGTGACTATTCAATTCATCATCTAATGCACATCAATTGATTAACTTAAAAAGCACAATGTATATAATAAGTGTAAATAATTTAATTGTCTTCATAGTTCCATTGTAGAAGTTAAGAAGACGGCAACTATTTTAATGAAAATATAACACTAATAGCCTGTTATAGGCACACTTGGTTCAATAGCCTATTGAAATGTCACAATTTTTGTCATCCTAATCTTGGCCTATGTGACAGTATCTTAGTCTTGGCCTATGTGACAGTAATTTTCATTAGTTTTAATTTACAGTGCAGTGCAAATTAAGGCATAAAACATTAATTTAATTTATCTTTTAATCAAATGAGATTTAAACTCTATTTTTGGCAAACAAATGGGTTTACTATTAAGATGAAAACATGGAAGAAATAGCGTATTGTGTGATTGTTCTTTTAAACAAAAGTTGTAATAATTGTAGTAGTATTACTAGATAAACCGAACTTTTATTTTGACGGGTTGCTATGAGGACCTCTTAAGTTTCTGTGTAGCCTATGTATGATATGACGATCGTTTTACTCAAATGAAACGGTCAAATGCTCATGAAATAACTCTCAGAGCAGGTCTGGGGATGTTGTTCATGTATTTATGTCCTCATTTAGTGAGACAGCAGATGCTGAAAACACTGCGAGCGTCGCACACTTCTGTGTGTGTGTGTGTGTGATCAAAACCGCGCGTCTGTGCCATTCACATATACAGAGACACGCAGAATTCATATTTAAATAGTCTTTTTGCGGCTTAATGTTTACAGATACTAGTCCATAGCACGAGTCGATTTAAGTGCACTGACCTACTTTTGATTAATTAATCCAAACTTTGACAAATTCCACGACTCCGCGTTATACAGTAACCTCTATTTATATGACTGGATTCTGCGATTCCATCCGCGTTTCCCCATCACGGAAACCATAAATAGATAATATTGAGGTGTTTTGCAACTTCAGTGTAGTGGATTGTGATTTATTGCAACTTGAGCAACGTCTGCTGCTGCCTTTGAGAGACAACTGATGCGTGATCACTGAAGCAAGCAGCTCCAGTTAGCAAGTGCTTTCGGTGTGAGTGCCTTAGTCTTCCACGCTGACTCGTGACTCCCAACAAATTAGATGCGCGGTGGGCGGAGACTGCTCTAGCCCACAGAGTGGTGAGTTCTGACAGGCTGCGTCAGAGCCAAATAGCGCGTTTCAAAATTAAATTATTTTATCGGCACATCGGTTTTGAAAATGACCGATACCGATAATTATAAAAATGTTTAATATCGCGGCGATAATCGGTCGACCCCTAGTTCAAATGTTTGGGGTCAGTAAGACATACTCTCTCTTTCTCTCTCTCTCTCTCTCTCTCTCTCTCTCTCTCTCTCTCTCTCATGCTTACCAAGGCTGCATTTATTAGATCAAAAATTAAGTAAAAAGAAAAACTATATATATGTTAAATATTGTTACAATAAAAAAAACAGTTTTCTCTTTGGATACATTGTAAAATGTATTTCTTATCACATTTACTTCTTACCACAGTTGAAAACCATTCAGCTTGATGCTGCTTAATACTTTTGGGGAAACCATAATATAAAGTTTAAAAAAGAACAGCATTTTGTTTGAATATAAATCTTTTGTAACATTATAAATGTCTTTACTGTCACTTTTGATAAATTTTATGTGTCCTCAGTGAATAAAAGTATGAATTCTTAAAAAATCTTACTGACCCCCCCCCCCCCCCCCCCCCTCCCCCCGTACCTTTGTATGGTAGTCTAATATATAATGTGAGACAGTGCACAGAGTGCATTTCTGTCCAGTTTCCAGCAGAGCTGATCTGTGATTGTTGAACTGAGCATGGACCTTCTGTTGTGTTGTCCAGAACTGAACCTCCCAACCATATGTCTCAGTGACGTGAAGCCCTCTCTGGAGAGCGAGGCTACATTTGGTCGTGGAATGTGCTGGAGCGTGTGCATCTGCTTAAACAAAGCCTTATTTTCAGCTCAATGTTGTAATTACAGGCTAGAATGAATCTAGCCGTCTTGTGAACCCACAGCAGCCTCTGCACAAGTTTCCCAGGATCTGCTCAGGGCTTGTAAGTCCAAGCAGTGTTTACAGCAGTAAATCTAAGCCACCATTAACACAACATCTCTCAGACATATTTACTTACTTTTAAAAAAGTGTGTGTCTTCTGTGTGAGGCAATCTTATGTTTGTGAAACTAGATTGTGTTGTAATGGGCCGCTAGCATTAGCAGGGTCCTCGCGGGTGTTGAAGACTAGATAGAGGGACTCGGCCAGTCTTAGCGCAGATTGTAGTCTGCTACTCCTCTAGACATTTGGATCGATGGGAATTGGACTTGCTGTCTTTCCCTATAAAGAGAAAAAGTGGTTTGTGATCCAGTTGCATTTGTGTACTGAAAAAGAAAACCCAGCGAATCAATGCATTCACTATTTCAATAAGTAGCAGCAGGGTTATTGTATTTAAAAACTAAGATGAAAACTGTAAAATGTCAATTAATAGAAACTTAAAAGTAAGCAAAATATAAAAACTGTAATCAATATAGTAATTAAATATAACATAGTATTGTGCAAAATCCAATCCTGCTGCCCATTTGGATAAACAACACATAAAACATGGCCAGTACTCATGTATAGACAGTTTACTACTGATAACCAAAATAAGAAGAAACAAAACTATTTATACAAAATACAATCATATGATGTTACACAGGAATTTCCGAAATTTTCCATATTCTGTTTTTCATCAAAAATTACTTCATAGTTTCTACTTCCAAAAATATAAGTGTGTTTTAGTTTTTCACTCTATATGTGACCCTGGACCACGAAACCAGTCTGAAGTCGCTGGGGTATATTTGTGGCAATAGCCAAAAATACACTGTATGGGTCAAAATTATTGATTTTTTTTTTTTATGCCAAAAATCATTAGGACATTTAGTAAAGATCATGTTCCATGAAGATATTTTGAAAATTTCCTACTGTAAATATATCAAAACTTATTTTTTGATTAGTAATATGCATTGCTAAGAACTTTATTTGGACAACTTTAAAGGCGATTTTCTCAATATTTAGATTTTTTTGCACTCTCAGATTCCAGATATTCAAATAGTTGTATCTCGGCCAAATATTGTCCTGTCATAACAAACCATACATCAATGGAATGCTTATTTATTAAGCTTTCAGATGATGTATAACGAAAAATGTACCCTTATGACTGGTTTTGTGGTCCAGGGTCACACATGGTAAGGTTACAAAGTTAACTAACATAATTTTAAGTAATTCTGTTTTTTTATTTGTTTGTTTTTTATGATTTTGCTGTTACTATAAAATGTGAAAAATGTTAACAATAGAAATTTAGTATAGGTGTGTGCAAACTTTTGACTGATAGTGTATGTCAACCATTGACATGAATTTAGATTCATCCAGACTCTCAATACTAAATGCAGGTAAATGGAGCACAGAAGAACCCGAGGTACATTACTACTGGCTTCCACGTGGGTGATTGGTAGAGCAGGATGACTATGCAACACCATTATCAGTGTGTTCTTGAACCCACGACTGTCTGGATAGAGCCCTGCGTCTGTTGCCACAAACCTCCGCCCTCATTTCTTTCCTTTCAACTTTCTGCACTTTCCACTCGATTTCTCTTTTGTAGATGTTCCCACAGAAAGATTTGTTTTTACCCTCGTGGTATCAAGTCAGATACCATCAGTCTTACTAAATTCACATCTTATTTCCCAATAACCCCCTTTTATATTTCCATTAGAGTGTTGTGTGTCTCTTGAGGGTTGTTCAGACATCCGATAAGCCGCAGATACAAACCAATGATGGGCTGTAGATGTGAGAGAGAAGGCGACGGCGGGCTGTGAGAGGGTTGTGCTGGTAGCAGAGCGTGACTGAGATGTTGGAAGAGCTGCGGCCAGCAGGGAATGATAGATAGAGGAGGACAGAGAGGGGGGAGGAGGACAGGAGAGAAGAAGTGCAGCAGGAGGTTTGGAAGGGGAGTGCTCTGCAGGAACGTTTCAGTATTCTTATGGTAATCCAGCCTTGGATGAGCCTCAGAAGCAGCCAAGCAAACAATGAGAGTGGAGCCAGGAAGTCTGCTCTCCCTGCTGGCCGGCGTGACTTGAGAGGCAGGCGAGGCGCTGGGCTGCCTGCAAGGAGGGGCCCCCAGGAGGGGCCAGCAAAACGCATGCCAGCACACATATCCACATACCACATTCACTCAATCTACTAGTTAGAGAGCATGGTCGGCGCTGGAGAAAAGCATGTTTGTTTGCGTGCTTTGTGGTGAGCGGGACTTGTTTTTCTGTAGACTATATAGAAATGACACATTTCAGTACCTTCGTCATTGTTAGCACAGATTTGGTGACGTGCTTTTGGAAGTTATTTTAAGGGATTCTGATTACAAATACCATATTGTTATCTGCAGATATAACAGGTTTTTTTTTTTTATCTGAATAAGTTGATATTGCATATTGAATTGTGCATGCTCATTTCATCTTTTTTTTTCCCAGTTCAATTACTTATGGCATCATCTAACACTCATTTAATAGCTAAAGTTAAATTGAGTTTAATCATGCTTAAAAATCAGCTTAAAAATACAGAAGTAAATAAACTTTTTACCTTGTGCAGATAACCACTGTAATAATACAGGTGGCAATGGAAATCCATAGTTAATACCAGTTAAATTAATTTAAAAAAAGTTAGTCTTTAAAATATAGCACAAGTTAGCAAATTAAGTTAATCTTAATAAAGTTAGATAAAAATAAAGTAAATAAATTAGTTTTTAAAAATATAAATAGATTTAGTTAATCTAAAATAATAAACCAGTTAAATTAATCTATAAAATAATTAATAATTTAGTAACACAGCTAAATGTAATCTTTAGCAAATCTCAAAATGAATGTTAATTTAATATATTTTCACATAATGTTGTGATGCCTATATTCACTTAAATTATTTAAAACGATTGGTTTTAGTTTTTAGTGTTTTATTTTTAATTTATTTATAGGATTATAATATTTTAAAAATACATAAAACAATTATCTATAAACAATTATTGGCTTAATTTTAATATTGGTGCATCCCTAATTCTGAATAGGTGTTCTTTGGTGTTGGTCTGTGGTTTTGTTTTATGTAAAGCTCTGGTATTGTATGCGTTTCTTTAGTGTGTGCATCGATCAAGGCCACAGACTTAACAGGATATCTCGGGTGATCCTTTTAGCTGTTCATCTCACCTGCCTTTCCAAAACCTGTCTGAAACAGGATGTTTGGCGTCTTGCGGTTATCCTTTTCTTCTATGAAATGGACTGCTGAAAAAACAAAGATATTCAAAGACGCTGTCAAAGCAGCATTATCTTTGGGGAAACGAGTGACACAGCTGGCTCTGTTCTTCCTCAGATTTCTGTCTCCAGAGTGACTTCCCCTTTCAAGCATCATATGATTGAAGACTGTGGGAATGCCTTCCCAGAAACCACATGCCATGCCTCAGTGATTTGCTATAAGGTGTGGTCATTCTATATGGTGGCTACAGTTGCTTTACCCCCCCCCCCCCCCCCCGTCCCCGTCCCCGTCCCCGTCTCTCTGGTCTTTCATCCATTCAAAGGAAATTAATGAGGATCTTTCCTCTGAAAGAATGCTCAGTGAGACTATAAATTATGCCATTTAGCACAGCTCTATGGCATCTTTGCCTTCTGATTTAATGGTGGTCCATCTGCTGCAGAGATTTGCTTTGTGCCAGTTTTCGAACTGTTATGTTATTGATATTAAGCTGTGTGCCAATGCACATTCACATCTGTAGCAATTCTTAACAAGAGCAAATTGATTTTCCAAACCATGTCTTCATGTGATTTTTAGATTATTTCTTTTGAATATGAAATGTTTTTTTTTTAACCTTATTTAATATTTTTTGTGTGTTGTGACTGTGGTGGGATGATCTTGTTCACAGATGTAAGTGTAAGTGTCAGGGACCTCATGATAAGATTGTTCTTTCTCTGTCAGCACACTTCCTGTCCTTAGGCCATGAAGCTTTCCACACTGACTAGTCACAGCATGCTTTTACCAGTCTTCCATCTTTATCTCTCCTAAGGCATATTCACACCAACAGCTAAACCAACAGTGAATTGTTCATTCTGGTTATTTACAGGCTTTAATACAAGATCCCTCCCATCTGACTGTATAGATGCTTTATACACTTATTATACATGTATTTATAAATTTAATCAAGCTTAGAAAAACTGAGTGTAAATCTTTGTTAATATTTAGTAGTGGTGTAATATTTAATATATAATAACTTTAATTGTAGTAATCATAATCTTAATAATAATAAAAGTTAATTGCACTGCATGAGAAAATTGCACACTAGTTTATTTTCTTTACCAGGGATGGGATGAGTTGTTGAAACCTGTTGTAGGTCATATCTCTCCATCCCTTGCCCTGTGGTCCTGTGTGAAGAGGGACCCAGTCTGTCTTATGGGGTCCCTGTGAGCCAGAGGAGCCCCGCCTTTTGTTTCCCCATTACCCAGGAGTCAGGGAAGTGTGAAAAGTAGGGCGCAGGTCGGGGCTCTTTGTCCCCCTCGGCCAAATGAAAAGTGACAGACACCGGCCCCCTCTCTATGCCTGTTAATTCAGGCCCCCAGTCCCGCAGAGACTTTGGGAGCCACTAATTGCATCGAGACAAGCAGGAGCTACGAGAGGGCAGACACATTATGTTATTAACGCTGGACAGAACCCAACACCAGCCATTTTGAACGGGACACTGCTCAAAGGGATAGTTCACCCCCCAAAAATAAAACTCAAGTCCTTACAAACTTGTGACTTTCATTCTTTTGCAGAACAGAAAAATGGTTTTGGTGACCATTGAAATCCATTGTATGAAGGGAAAAAAAAGGTTTGGAACAACATGATGTTGAGTAAACAATCCAGAATCTACATTTTTGGGTAGAATATCCCTTTAACCAGCCTTCCAGTCTCGAGAGCCACCATCCCACAGCTCTGCTCTGATACGGGGTCAGGGGTCAAGTCACGGCACTAAGATGGAAGTGCAAAGGAATTTGAATACCACTCCAGTTTTCCCTGTCAAGCTTGCTTTCTGGCACTCAGCAAGGAAACATGTCACGATGATGGTTCTGAAACATTAATAAGTGTTCCTCTCTCTTCATTACAGGGTCTTAAACAAGAGGAGGCTGTAAAGAGGCCTTGAAGTCTTCATCACGCTCACATACTCTTCCTCGGTCTACTCACCTTCACAGCTCATTGGCCACTTTGTTTGTCTCAAAAGAGTACGGCACAACCAAGACAGCTATATAGTTTTGGATCTCAGCCAACATGATAAAAAGCACTTCCATGGTCATTGTCTTTGGTGTTTTGGGAGCTGCCTTCCTTCTCTCGCCGTCGACTGAGGGTAAGTTAGGTTCAAGGTTCTTTATTATTTGTCACATACACAATCATACAGGGTATAATCAGTAGTGAAATGTAGGTCAGGACAGGTCCGCTCAATGGACAGTGCAAAAAAATAAAATAAAAGATGAAACATAACACAGGAGAGTATATATAAATATAGGTAAGAATAAGATAAAAAATAAGTAAAAAATAAAATAAAATAAGGAGTAAAATGTGCAATGAAATAAAATGTGCAATACAGTCTACTGTGGATTTAATAAATATTAATATAAACAGGGATGTGCAAGAGGAATGTGCAAACAGGTTGTACCGGGTATATTCACATAGCAGCAATGCGGATGATGGAGAATAATGGGTGTTTTTTACAGTTTATTAAATTGAGTCCTGTAGATGTTATGAGACTGAGTTATGAGTTAGTTTCATTATAGTAAAGTGTCTACACTTGACCATTGCTTCCTTCTCAGCGGACCAAGCAGACACTTGGCAGTAGCCACAATGTGTCTGTTTTGAATCACAAACCCCTATAGCAAACAAAAATGTGTTTTTTGTTTGGTTTCGTTTGAGTGAGGGAAGAAGGCGAAAACTGGAGATGACTGGAAGGGTCATCTGTTTTGTTTCATCTGGATGCGCAACATAAATGCAGCAGCAATTTATAATACAAAGCAGACTGAGGCTGCAGGAGAATTGATTTCGCTGTATTTGGATGATACCCAGAGTTTGCAGAAGCCTGTTTTAATGGATGGTGGCCTTTAAAAACATTGCACAGTAATGGCCTCGCTTTTTATTCTCATCAGGCCCAGAAAGCTCAAAATCTGTCTCTTCACATTTGCAATGCATTAACAAACAAACACTATCTGCCAGGATATTCATCTGAATTACATTATTTAATTTTATTGATTTGATGGCCTTCTGATCATCTCTAATATGGGTCTGCAGTAATGGGGACTTTGCCTCCATTTCAGGTAAAGGCAAACATGAGGAACTGCACACTTTTTTTTCTCTCTCAAATGACTCACTACATCAGAATGTAACAGTCTGCATTAGAGACTGTTGCGTGGCAATCACGTCATCTTTAGGTATTCATGCATTCACTCTGCAGTGATTGTCTTTGGGTAATACATGTCTTAGGATTGAGGTGTGAAGAGGTCGTTTGGGTCACATTTGGCTATGTACAGAAACAATGGTTTGGGTGATTGATTTGAAATTGTGTGTTCATATGTTAAGGAGAGGGATGGGGAAGAGTGTGTCAATGGGCAAGATTGTAGATGTGTGTATTTCAGGTAAATGCTGTTTTTCTTCTAGGGTTTTACACTAGTATTTTAATGAAGACAGGGTTAGGGTGAAGGTGTTAACATTGACAAAGCACAGAAAACTGGCTATTGTCTATTTCTCACATTAGTTGACGTTAGGGGGAAGAAATATGTAAAATGCATTTAGATATGATACATTTGTTGATAAATGATTAAATTAGTTAAAGGCATAATACCGTCCAAAAATCTGGGGTCAGTAAGATGTTTTAAGAGGTTTTGAAAAAAAGCCTCTTATGCTCACCTAGGCTGCATTTATTTGATCGAAATACAGTAAAAGTAATAATGTCAAATTACATAACTGTTTTATATTTTAATTTTTAAGAATAATTTATTCTTGTGATGGCAAAACTGAATTTTCTGGAGCCATTACTCCAGTCTTCATAGTCACAAGATCATTCAAATTTGGTGCTCATGGAGCATTTTTTATTATTAATGTTGAAAACAGTTGTGCTGCTTAATATTTATAATTATTTTTTGATGAATATAAAGTTCAAAAGATCTTAATGAAAAATTATTTAATTTGAAATAAAAATAACTTTTGATCGATTTAATGCATCCTTTCTGAAATATAGTATTAATTTCTTTAAAAAAAAAAATCTGAATGTTGGTGTATCACTTCCAGGTTAATCAGTTTCGCAGAATGTCATTTTGTTTACAAATACACACTGTGTAACAGCGTCTGATGCTTATCCATAGCTGAAAGCATAACCAAAAATATTAAAATAGCTAACATATTCAATAAACAAAGGTGTCGGGGATGCATAGAACTTCGTCACTTATGAGTGCAGTTCAGTTGAGAACCGTGCCGTGTTCTGTGGAGATTTTTGGGCACAGATTTCATGTAAGCCTAGCTATGAGTCAAAGTATACTTTGTTACGTAATATTTTGTTATACAGTCAACAAGTTTTCCAGGCTACAAAACATCACTCAGCAGTTTTGCTGTGGTCCACCCATGTTGCTTAAAAACAGTAGATTCATTGTTTACATTTGAGAGCTGCCCACTGATGTCATGAGGTCTTACTATCTGTTTCTGTTTAGTTCTTTGAAGTTTATTTTCTAAGTGAATCTCTATTTTAGGCAATGATATCTTGGAGTCATAAACGCTGTCTATTCTTGGCAACAGAAAAGCCAAGGGAGAGAGAGTTTTCCTCCCATCAAGAACTAGAGACTCTATGGAGTCTGGTAGAAGAAAAAAAAACAGATCGAAAGAGATTAAGAAGTTTAAGTTAGTATGTCAAAGCTCACAACCCCATTACCTTCTTTTAGAGTTAAGCTCATAATTATGTATACAAAAGGAAATGACCAAGGCAAATGAATATCTCTGGGGTGCAAATGCATTTTAGAAGCTTTACTTTCCTCTGTTGTTTGGTACAACAGTTTTTGTTCACTGCACTGACACAATTTTAACTTTACAATAGTGCTCACTGTCTGCTTGTTAGCCTAGTTTAGCCTCTTCAAATATATTCTTCCTTCTGCTGTTTCCCTCCCTGTAAAGGAACAAAAGAAGAAATGGGTGCTGGCAGCAATTTCTTCTCACTCGTAAAGTCAACCAGAGCCTTTAAAACAAAGGGGTAACTACCCTCGGTCATTGCAAAGGTTCCTGTTAAATGATGAGGGAGACTGGAGTGCCAGTGAGAATAAGACAAGAGTGAGAGCTGAACTGCAGATGAATGCTGTTGAGCGTGTTTTTTTTATGGAAGCTGATCTGAGGGCAGGTCGACGTCTGACACAGAATAATGTCTCCTGACTGCATATGGCGGCACGTTCCTCTGAGAAATGTCATGTCACTCAACACATTTAACACAGGCCTGGAGCTAATAAATGAACTTTATGGAATTTTCTGCCTTCAGAGGAGAAGGTGAGTTTGAGCACATATAGGTTGAGCCTCATAAGAGAGGAAAACTGGCAGTAAGAGGATCTAGTTACTCGACTGTGTGGAAACCCAAGCAGGCTGAAATATAACAATCAAATTGAGGCATTTTTACTTTCTAGGTTTGAGATCACTGCTTTTAGCATGAACGTATTAAGCTTCAGTAAATCTGAAAATGAATATACTTTTTATATTGTATGTTAAAAGGTTGTGATATTTAAATTTAATTGTAGCATTTAAAACTATTTCTGTTTATTTTTTTATTATATATTTTATTTATTAGCATCTAATACATTAATGTAATAAATCTTCAAATCTCAGAGTGAATATCCCTTATTTTCAGGCTGTATATTAAACATTTTGTAATTTCTAAAAAATAACTAAAGCAATTTTAGGTGTAATTTTAAATTTTTATTTCATTTTTACCCATTTATCGATTGTTGGCCATAATTAGAGACCTATGATTTTCGCAATACGGAAAACGCGGACGGAATCGTGGAATGCAGTCATAAAAGTGGAATTTACAGTATAACACAGAATGTCAAATGTACAGTCGTGGTCAGAATTATTGGCACCCTGGGTAAATATGATCAAAGAAGGCTCTGAAAATAAACCTGCATTATTAATCATTTTGATCTTTTATTTAAAAAATCACAAAAATCGAACCTTTCATTGAAGTAAAACAATTGAAAATGGGGGGAAATCTCATTATGAAATAAATGTTTTTCTCAAATACATGTTGGACACAATTATTGGTACCCCTAGAAATTCTTATGAGTAAAATATCTCTGAAGTATATTCCCATTCATATTTACAATTTTGAGCACTCCAGGGGGATTATGAACATGAAATTACCCAGCCATGGCTTCCTGTTTCACAGATTTATATGAGGGAAAACAAAGTCAAAATTCCCTTAATCATCCATCACAATGAGAAAAACCAAAGAATACATTTCTGATGTGCAGCAAAAGATAATTGAGCTTCACAAATTAGTGAAGTGGCTTTAAGAAAAGAGCTAGAGGAGTGAAAATTCCCATTTCCACCATCAGAGCAATAATTAAGAATTTCCAATCAACAGAAAATGTTGTGAATCTGCCTGGAAGAGGACATGTGTCCATATCGTCCTAATGCACGGTGAGGAGGAGAATTTGAGTGACCAAAGACTCTCCAAGGACCACAGCTTGAGAATTGTAGAGAAAGGTTGAGTTTCGGGGTCAGAAATCCTTAAAAAAAAAAGTCAAACAGCCCCTACATCACCACATGTTGTTCGGGAGGGTTTCAAGAAAAATTTTCCTAGCTCATCCAAAAACAAACTCCAGCATATTCAGTTATCAGACACGACTGGAACTTCAAATGGCACTGGCTTCTATGGTCAGATGAAACTAAAAAATGAGCTTTTTAGCAGTCAACACTCAAGATGGGTTTGGTGCACACAGGGATAAAAAAGTGCCCCATGTGTACAATGAAATATACTGCTGTATTTTTAATGTTGTGGGCCTATATTTCTGCTGGAGGTCCTGGACATCTTGTTTAGATACATGGCATCATGGATTCTATCAAATACCAACAGATAAAAAAAATCAACAAGTGACTGACTCAGTTAGAAATCTTATAACGGGCCATGTTTGGATCTTCCGGACAATAATCCAAACACAAACCTCAAAAACAACACAAAAATGGGTCACTGAGCACAAAACCAAGCTTCTGCTATGGCCATTCCAGTCCTCTGACCTGAACCCTGTAGAAAATGAGTGATGTGAACTGAAGAGAAGAAGCACCATCATGGAGCTGTGAATTTGAAGGATCTGAATAGATTCTGGATGAAGGAATGGTCTCTGATCTCTTGTCAGGTGTTCTCTAACCTCATCAGGAGAAAATGTAGTTTAGAGCTGTTAAACTGGCAAATGGAGGTTTCAAAAAGTATTGAATAAAAGGGTGCCGTTAATTGTGGCCAATGTGTATTAGAGAAATACATTTATTTAATAATGATATTTCCTCCCATTTTAAATTCTTATTCTCCAATGAAAGGTTAGATTTTTATGATTTTTAAAAAAAATAAAAGATCAAAAGGATTAACAATGCAGATTAATTTTCACAGCTGCCTTTGATCATATTTACCAAGGGTGCCAATAATTCTGACCACGACTGTATAAATCAAAAGTAGGTCAGTACACTTAGATGGAAATTAGATATGGACCAGTGTCTGTGAATATTAAGCAGCAAAAAGATTAAATGAATCATGCATGTTTTGCGTACAGGATTCATATCACAAATGGTGTGCAGGATTCATATCATAAAAGTGTGAATAAATGGCACAAATGCACGGTAATTTGAAAAAAAAAATGGAATTTGGGAAAAAAACATGAAACTGATTTCATAGGTCCCTACATAACATGGTAAAATTATCTGTTTATTGATATTCACCAGGTTTTTATAGCATTACTTCCCTATGAATGGATTATTATTGGTCTTGAAACAATGTTTTAAACAAATGGCTTGTTGCTTCAGTGATTCTGTCCCTCTGCCCTCATTTCCCATGCTGCACCGCTCTACCACGCTGGGCCGCCCGCCCGGGCCCTACTACAGGAAACTCGTTGAGTCTATTGTCGGTGCTGTGAGTTTCCCTGACACTTTAACCATTTCCTGTGTTGTGCTGGCTGACAGGTACCGGACTAAATATGCCAAATGCATGCTGCTCTCCGGAAATAATCATTACTGTCTGACAATGAAGGCCTATGTTGGTGTGCGTGACTGTTTCTTTCCTTGTTTTTGTAGACCACAGGTTCCAAAGCGTTTGAATAGAGGACTCCGTTGAGCTTCTGTACTCTGACATGCGTTCACTCTAGCGAGCATATGTTCAGCGGTGCAGCGCAGGAGCCTATTAAAGGCAGTCTGAACTCTCACTTTTACAGCTTGCTGTTAGGTACTTGGCTCTAGAGGTGTCTCCGAGCCCATTAGAGCTTTACTTTCATAAAGGCAGCCAACTTTATTGGTCTGTGTCAGGCAGGCCGTTGTTTTCCATATGTTCCCTTTTTTCCTTCCCCCTCATTCCATTTTTAACAAGCCGGTCTTCAAATAGTGCTGGATTATAACGTGTTGGGGGATTTTGCCCTGAAATGGAAGCCCGTGTGATAATTATAATGATCGTTATTAAAGAGATGAAAGTAAATAAATAATAATGGCAGGTTCAGGTTAACTGCCACTTAAAGCTTAAGCCGTTCCTGCCAGCCCACAACCTACTGTACATCCTGGCCTTTCCACATTGTTTAGTTTCTTTTTTGTTGTAAACGTGTACAGATTTTAATGAATAACTGGTGTAAGAATGAAATAATTAAATGTCTCTAATATTTCAGCCTCTCACTGAAGGGCAAACCTCCTACGTGTCATCCCTCAAGGATACATGATTCACATGTTATTTTGATGTATCTAATGGATACCCAGTTATGTATTTTGGCACAAGGACATCTTGGAGGATTTTTGTGTTTTTATTTACCCTCTCCTACGTTTCTGCTGCAGACACTGAGAGACTGTCATGAGGACCAGCGTCTTGATTATAGGCTTGCGATCCAAACGCCCTCGTAGAGACTTGGCTGGCTCATTGCATCATTTCCTGTTAAGTCTTACTGCAGCACTGAGAAATAATAGCTACAACACAGAGAACACATGGAGATCCACAAAGCGTACTACTTTTCAGTTTGTTATTTCGAAATTAACATGCAGAACAGCTTCTTTGCGGTCTTGCTGTCACTTTTGTTACAGAAACCAGAAGCAGCTAGCATAGCCTGTTCATGAAGGTGTGAAGACTGTGAAGCATTCATATTCTTTGCTTACCTCTTGACCAGCCTCCCATTACAGCTTCAATAACGTCTGAGCTGCCTACTCTACCCTCTGCTTTAATAGGGTCAAACCGCAGATGTTTACCCTGGAGATCACAGCTAAAGCTTCAGCTACTGCCTCGTCTTACACTGAGCAACACTACACTATGGCATGAAATAGTGACCTTAAAAAGTGTATGGACACTTATACCACTTTTCTTTTTTTTTACTGCAAGATATAGCAATATATCAAAACATGGATTTATAGAAATATAGCACAAGCACACTTTTCAGTCAAAACGTTCACAAAAGTTGGTTAGATTTTAAAATATAGATGTGTTGTTGAAAATGAAGAAGAAAAGAGTTTCGTGGAACATGTTTATAGTTAGTATGATGAACTACAATGGTGGTTATTCTATGAGGACACATGTTTGAACTTGAAGGAAATTGACTTCAAACATCCATGAAAAATGACTTTGAGACCACGAAAGAAGCTATTCCACAGAAGAAAGTCATTCAGGTTTGGAATGACAGGAGTGTGAGTAAATGATGACAGAATTTGACATTTTATTTCTATTAAAGCGTCAATTTCTTTGCAGATGCCACTTGGTTTGATTATTTTGATGTTTAATTCAATGACATTCAGACATTTTAAAGTGTGACTTAAGTGTCCAGATACGTTTTAGGGCTACTGTAGCGGTTTCCATCACCGTTTTTATGCGCGTTTTTGAAGTATTGCATCAGAAACGATCAATGGAAATGCCAAATTTTGAGAAGAAAAAATCAATTCACAAAAGTTTTTGCAGTGCACAAAAGGGAGATGGAAATACATTTACCGAATAAATTCCTTCATGCTCGTCAAAAAAAGGCATGTGACTTTGCGCTTAACTTGACTAACCTGCAGACAGATCTCGTTGCACAGCCTGTCTGTCGTAAAAGTATTTCTGTATAATTGCCTCCCAGAACTGTCTTACACTAACGCGTTTCCAGACAGCAGGCATCCACCTCCGCTCTGAGGCACAAGTAATTTATTATGTATGAAAATTATTCAGTGGCTTCTCCTACTTTTCTTAGTGATATTTAGTGCCAGTTTATCAGGAAGTGATAATTTTGTTCTCTTTGACTCGTTGAATGGAAACGGTGCTTTATTCGCAAATGTTTTACCCGATATTCCAAGTTAAATTCGCAACTTTGGATGGAAACATAGCTTGTGAAGAACTACAAGCTTTACCCATCTACACAGTGAGATTGCTGATTGGCTTCACCTGTTTCTTTGATTGGACGTGTAACTGTAGAGCGCTGTGTATATGTTCGGGTCGTCTGTATGGAAAATGGAGCCGAAGTGTCTCTTTAAGAGGCTGGCGATGGAGTCTGAGCCGAGCTGCCTGCAGGCTGGGAGAATGCGGTCAGCAGGACTCATTACTGCCTGAGTACTGCCAGACCTCAGACTCCATGGTGACGGCGAGCCAGAATCAAGCACACATGTAGGAGCATGGCGATGCTCTGTAGATCCGTCTCTCCGAGCCAAGGAAAAACGCAGAGAGGGGGAAGGAGAGCAAATGTATTCAGTGGCTTCGTAATGTCAATGAATCACTCGGTGCCTCAGAGGTACTTCAGAGATCTGCTCTGATTTAGTAACCCTTCTGGCTTGAAACCTGTTTTATGTGTTTCAGCTCAGATAACATTCCTGAGCCCTGTGGTTGTTTGTGTGCCGCTGTTGTGGTTGCGGGAATTTAGCTGGCGCTTATCTGCGCATTGTAGCTGTTAGGACGTGTAGGGCTCAACACATCATAACAGATTAGCCTGCCTTTTACAGTCGCTCTTAAAAGCAAGCCGTGTTTCTGACTGCACCGTTCGCATTCCTTCAATTTACTGGCCTCTCGCTGAGAGCAGGGCTTTCAGAGTGATACTGTTTTTCTTTCTTTCTTTTTCCTGTCTCTATTCCACCATGTTTATGTTACCGGTGTCCACCTCCATTATCACACTGGGCCCCGTGTGACAGCACCGGCGCCTGGACTAAACTGTGAAGTGATCAAAGATGTTACATCAAATGCTTTCGCCGTGTATTTTGCATTTTGCCCTAATGGAGGGGGCCGTGGGACGCCTTCGTGGCTTCAAATGAACATTTCTCAAGTGCAAAAACCGAACCATGACACATAAACAGAAGATTTGTATCGCTGGCTATCACAGGAGCGTAGCATATGAATGGACTGACTCATACACAGAGAGACAAAGCATTACATGAAAAGAGAGGAGGGCTTGAGAGTGTTTGATCAGTCTCCAGAGCTCGTGCCACTCGACCCGGTCTTCAACCTCACATTTATACACTATAATCCTGTCTCTTGTGTTCCTAATCTGGTTTTTCACTTTCCCTCCTAATCCCACTTCTCACCATTTCACCTTCAGGCCATTCAACAGAATGTTTCATGACACGTTCTTTTGTAAGCGATGTTCCACAAATTGACGTGGTGTTGAGTAACATCTTATCATGTTTGACACATCTGTTCCAGGATCCCTCTCAATAAAACTGATTATAGCTGCTGCATTGTCAAGCACACTTTTATTCCTGGCCGTGCATCATGTTTTTCCACTCAGATCATTTCAAGTCCCTGGGTGAATCTCATAAAACATGCTCAGGTCATATTTCAGCCCACAATCAAAATGCGGGAAATTACATAGTGCTAAAAGAAAATAAAGTTTTAATAAGGATATTTAATATATAGACATTCATTTTTTATAGTGATAATGAAGCATATTAAATATATTTAATATATTATAGTATATTTTAATACAATATGAGTATTTATGTCTTTGTCGTAGTGCCTTTAATTTCTGATGGTTTAAATAAAAATTAAATAAAATTTTGTTATTTATTTATTTATTTTTTGACTGTGGTACTGTAAAAAATGATGTATTGATGTAAAAATATATTAATTTAAAGGATAACGGTCTGAATAATGCTAAATTGTATTTGTACTGTAACCTACAGAGAAATATATATTTATTTCTTTAACTTTTAATTTTTTGGGTGTTACCTGATCTGGTCATGTTTTTATGAGATTCAGCTCACAAGTTCTGCAAAACCTTTCTACCCTTTAAACACATTCTCTGTGTCACAGATATAGTCCATATTTTCATATTTTTACATATATTATTATATTCACTGCTCTGTAGGACACTTAGCTTCTGTCCATTATGCCATAGAAGCACCATACTCACACTCAAATGCCATTTTAGATGTTTCGGCTTATTTAAATGACCTGCTTCTTCATTCGTTGCGCTGAATATGAATGTAAATGTGGAGCAATATCTAATTAGAAACAACATATTTTTATGAGATTCTCACTGAATTCTCCTGTAGTGTGATTCTCCTGTAGATGTTTAACAAGCGGTTTGTTTATTCTCTTCCTCCGATATTATTGTGACACGTCCTCTTCTTTCCCCATGCTGATATCAGCTCTCAGGGTTTAAAGCATCTTGGCTCCACGCTTCTGTTTTATCAGACTGTATATCAGTTTAGTGGTCTCCACCCCAGCTGATATGGCTGGAGGTGTTGCTGTCGTGTAACTGTGCTGATAGCAGGTAAGATCTGCCTACTGGATGGAGTTTGACATTTATATTTGTTTGGATTTACCCATCTACTGTGGGAAATGAGGCACTGTGATTCAGAGGTACACTCTCGTCTCCATCTGATATTTATATATTAATATTCAGAGAGAGGACTGAAGCAGTCTTAAGACGTGGGATGGGTCTGAAGCACGGCCCTAGTAATGAGATCCTAGGTGTGGAATGTGGTGTTTTACTAAACAGCAGCATGCCTGTTTTAGTGTGGGCTTATTTTGACTGGGTTTAGGCCTGCCCGGACCTGCAGGACGAGCAGCAGGGCTTTAAGAGGAAGCACCCACAGCAATACTAAACACATGAGTCTTTGTGCCTTGGGCAATATGCACCCTGTCTGTCTGCGACAAATGCTCACGCACTCAGACGGATCAAATTACACCACAGAGAAATCTGCATGTCTCTCTTTCTTTGTCCCAGTTTTCAATCCTTATCGCCCTCTTTTACTCACAGTCTATGGTGATCTGTTTTCCTCACTCCCACCTATTTATCTAAGATCCTTAGATTCCTTGCAGTATAATTTAGCACAGAATGAAGGCAATAAGAGGGGTTTTGTTTCCAATTGGCCGTGAATTTGATAGGTTTGATATATATTAAAATAAAAATATTATGTATTAAAATATAAAAAAAATATGTCCTATATAATGTGCATGTCTGTCTCTTTCTTTCTTTCTCTCTCTTTCTCTTTCTTTCGTTCTTTCTTTCTTTCTTTCTCTCTCTCTCTCTCTCTCTCTCTCTCTCTCTCTCACACAGTATTGCCAAAGCATTGTCTATTGCATGAATAAGGAACAAACGATTATATAATACATAGAACAAGAATAGATCTGTAAAATAATTAAGTAAATAAGTACATGTATACTTTCCTCCCCCTCCCCCCACAAACAAGAAAAAATATTTAAGGCATTGTTTTAAAAAAAAAAAAAACTTTGTACAGCATGTAAGAATGCTCTCTCTCTCTCTCTCTCTAATGTTTTCTCAAACCTGTATGACTTTAGCTCATTTCTGTGAATCAAGACTAGCGCTTTCAAGCTTCAAAAAGGATGTAAAAACATTATAAAATTATAATAAAGAATACTCCATAAGGTTCATACATTATATTCCAAGTATTAAGACTGCAATTTATGCATATGCATATTCATTTTTGGTTTGGTTTTGATTCTCAGTTTCACTGCTTCAATAAAACGGTTGATATGACTCAATGTTTGCGCAATAATGATGATTCTGTCAGAGACTGCTATATTTTTAGGCTGTCTAAAATCTGTTTTCCCGTATTTCAATTCTTCTAGGTGGGCAGAACCCAGACTACATGCTTCACGGCACTGGGGTCAAACCCGGATCAGATCCAAAGAGACCTCAGTCAGGGGATGGGCCCACCGTGGCCCCAGAGGATGCTGCCCGCTTCCTTAGCTGCTACTGTTCAGGCCACTGCCCCGAAGATGCCACGAACAACACCTGCGAGTGAGTACACCATGTGCTATTCCTGCTGTTCACAGCAGCCACTTTCCACTTTCCTCACCTAAATGCACACACTGTGATTAAATGGTCTTTTTGTGTTTATGCAGGACGAACGGCCAGTGTTTTGCTATCATAGAGGAGGATGAGCACGGCGAGGCTATCCTCACCTCTGGCTGCATGAAGTATGAGGGCTCCCACTTCCAGTGCAAGGTAATATATGGTCAGGAGAGTGAAGAATAAATGTTTAAGTGCTGAGGCATTATCATTGACTGAATGTGGTTATTGTTGTCTAGGACTCTCCTAATGCTCAGACCAGACGGACCATTGAGTGCTGTTCCACTGATTTCTGTAATAGAGACCTTCAGCCCACACTTCCACCTGCTATTCCAGGAAGTAAGCTGCACATCACTTAAGAACAACCTAAATATAATAATTACTGTATATGTATTTGTGTGTATATATACACTTTTGTTCAAAAGTTTGGAGTCTGTAAGATTTTTGAAAGAAGTCTCTTTTGCTTAGCAGGCTGCTTTTATTTAATCAATAATACATTACACAATTTAATATAATTTTTTTTTTTTTTTTTTTTTTTATTTTAAAAGTGTAATGTTCAAGAAACATTTCTTATTATTATCAGTTTTTAAAACTCTGTGATCTCATTGTAATCCAGAGCCTCCGTTATGGAACGCCCACTTACTGGCCTTTCTGATCTCTGTGACGGTGTGTTGCTTCACTTTGGTTACTGTGGTGTGTTTACAGTCTTCATGTGTCCTGTTAAATGACCAGCACACTGCTGCACACCTGTTTGGTCAAGCTCAAGACCTTAACATGTTCTTATTATGTATCATGTTTTGAAGGTAAAACTCTGTGATCTCATTGTAATCCAGAGCCTGGCTCAGGTTATGAGGCACCGGAACGCCATGGTTTTAAAGGTCACAGTTACTCCCAGGCCTTTCTGATCTCTGTGACAGAGGTGTGAATTACATTTTGCTTCACTTTGGTGTAATTTTTAAAATCTGTAATTTTACCTTAAGTATATTTTGTTTGAAGTAACTTGCTACATTTTAAAACATATTAATTACTGGTGTGTTACTACAAGGTGAGACTTTGCAGACCCAGCTATTTCATTCTGCTAAGTTGACGAAGGAAATGAAGTGAATGTGCAGTGTAATCCAGCTGAAATGCAAATAGAAAGATGCATTGCATTGGTGGTTAAAATGAAGCTAGGCAGTTTCTGCACAAATTAGTGGTGCAGGGTGTGCGATATCTGCGATAATATAACCATGTGCACATTACAGTATTTAGATACAGACATGAACTGGCAGTCTGTTAAAAGGCACAGAAAATGTATATTTATATTACCATAGTAAATTTAACGTGCCGATATGATTCATATAGATTATTATTTTTATTTTTTTACAAATTTAAGCACCAATTAAGGTTGCAGTTTATGTCTCTGCGTGAATACCAGGTTGCGAACGAATGCAAAAGGTTAAATGTATAGCTACTAATGCATGAGTTGTTATCTATTTTGGAGTAGCAATGTATTCTTAAAGTAATAAGTATTCACTACGATGACGCGCGCAGACGCGGCGCCCAGTGAATGACATTGTGGAGCAGAATGACTTCTCAAAGTAAAAAGCAAACACACTGAATTTTTTTTAACAGGTTCTCATCTTCTATGATGAAGGTGACTTATACATCAGCATTTTTTTGCTTATTAGCGATGGTTCCACTTGATTTATGTAAATATTGTCATATTAAATCAAGGTATATAGATAATATCTGTGCAGCCCATACCCAGCTAGGACTGAAGTGATATTTTGGACTGTGGCAAAACAACAACAACAACATCTTATCAAACAAGAAAGAGATACATTAGATAAAGTGTGATGAATATGTACATACAGAGCAGTTTGGATCCGATGCTCATCAAGCCATTTATTTGATCATCCCTGCAAGGATGTGTTAAATTGATAAAAAGTGATAGTAAAGACTGATTGAGTCAAAAAATTCTACAAAGATCTTGATAATAAATCAGCATATTAGAATGATTTATGTTAGACACTCAGTAATGGCTGATGAAAATTCAGTTTTGCACTGTAAAATAGCATTATTTTAAATTTTTAAAATATTTCACAATATTGTTGTTTTTTTCATTTTTGATCAAATAGGCTCCAGGCCCTTCTTTGCTGTAATGTTTCCAATTTTTTGAGGCAAATTAAATGTTGTATAAATAAAAAGGTTAGGAATAATATTTGTTTCAAGTGCTTTTTATTGGGGGTTTCCAACATGAATTTTGCCTAAGGCCTGTAATTTTGAAAAAGCCCTCTGAATGAATAAGTTTAAAATTCGGTTCAGTGCAATGACTTTTAAAGGTGACATACTGTTTTAATTTCACATTTAAAGTATCTTTTGATTTTTTTTATAATTTCAAATGAGTATGTCTTATATATCAAAATATTATTTCTGCATTTGTAACTCAGTTAAATGCATTCATGTCCTGCATTAAACAGTGTGTAAATACATCTAAATGCCACTTCAGATGAAGCTTATGTTTCAAAGTTCAAAGATGAATTTTGTTGATATTGATTTAATTTGCCTGGTAAAAAGCCCAAATGTCTTATTATTCTAAAAACTGATTCCTTTAATTAAAAACAACTAGTTTGAGATTTATAGGCCTATCCCAGGGGTGTCAAACTCAGTTCCTGGAGGGCCGAAGCCCTGCAGAGTTTAGTTCCAACCCTGCTCCAACACACATAACATGTAGTTTTCAAATAAGCCTAAATGATTAGATTAGCTGGATCAGAAATTAGGATTATATCTAAACAGTGCAGGGCTGTGTGTGCACACCCTTGGCCTATCCCAGTTTTGTCTCCCTCCCACTGTTAAAATGTAACTAAGTAATTTTTACTCTGAGTAAATTTTAAATGAGCTACTTTTTACTTTTACTTGAGTAGATTTTTAGACTGGTACTTTTACTTGTACTTAAGTAAAATTTCATTAATGTAATGGTACTTTTACTTGAGTAAAATATTTTCGTACTCTTTCCACCTCTGCAAATAAGCCAGGCTTATTTCAGTTAGTCTGACTTATTTTGAACCAAATCAACTAGCAATAAGTCAGACTAACTGGAATAAACCTGGTTTATTTGGTAAACTTGTTTTATGAAACAGGCCCCAGAAGTGTGTTTTGTTTTGTTTTGTTTTTTGTTTTGTTTTGAAAATCATTATCCAGTAATCACAAATTGCTGAAAATGTCATGAAACTGAAAACTTCATAAATCCATTGGTCAGAAGTTGTGGTAACCCTTGATAAATGATTTTGCAAATTTTGATGGTTCGGAACAGTGAAATATTTTGAGTTATGATACTTGGTTGTCCAGCTGTGTAATTGTCCAATGTCGATTCACAGGTCCAGCGCACCATTGCCAAACAAATTCAGATGGTACGTCAAATCGGGAAGGGGCGGTATGGAGAAGTGTGGCTTGGTCGCTGGAGAGGAGAAAAGGTTGCAGTGAAAGTGTTCTTTACCCGTGAAGAGGCTAGCTGGTTCAGAGAGACCGAGATTTACCAAACGGTGCTCATGAGGCATGAAAATGTACTCGGTAGGTTCCATCACAAAGAAAAAGGCCAAAGACACTGAGTTTGTAATATACATGTGTTTGACTCTGTACATTGCTAATGATTATTTTAAATGCATACAATATAATGTGTGTATAGTTTTGTACCCTGATATAAAACATTTACAGATTTAATATTTTATTTACATTAACACTCATTTTTCCTATCTTGCTCCAGGCTTTATAGCTGCAGATATTAAGGGCACGGGAGCGTTCACTCAGCTTTTCCTCATCACAGACTACCACGAGAATGGTTCTCTCTATGACTATCTGAAATACACCACCCTGGACACACAGGCTCTGTTAAGGCTGGCCTATTCTGCCGCCTGCGGCCTGTGCCACCTCCACACAGAGATCTACGGCACGCAGGGCAAACCTGCCATCGCTCACAGAGACCTGAAGAGCAAAAACATCCTCATAAAGAAGAATGGCACCTGTTGCATCGCTGATCTGGGCCTGGCTGTGAAATACAACAGGTGAAGACACTCTTTCAACACACACTCAGACATGCATGCAAATACACTGGCAATATAAAAAAAAACATAATTGAAGCATACTTTATTTACAGCTAGTATACAATCATTTGCATTTGCTTTTATTTTAGTGATACCAATGAGGTGGACGTTCCTCTGAGTACAAGGATGGGCACACGGCGGTACATGGCACCAGAGGTCCTGGATGAGACCCTAAATAAGAACCAATTCCAAGCGTACATAATGGCTGATATTTACAGCTATGGGCTCACTGTTTGGGAGATGGCCCGCCGATGCGTGACAGGAGGTTAGTTTATGTGTGTTATGTCAGTGTATGTGAGGTTAAAATGTGTACACATTTCAAAGCATGTTTATGTCTCTCCTTTCTAAATATGTGATGGGTTTGTTTTAATAATGGCATTTTCTTAATGTGCAGGTATTGTTGAGGAGTATCAGTTGCCATACTGGGACATGGTACCTTCAGAACCGTCCTACGAGGACATGAGGGAAGTGGTGTGTGTTAAAGGCATGCGACCAGTTGTGTCTAATCGCTGGAACAGTGACGAGGTAAGATCTAGCATTGCAGTTTAGTTCAACAGCACTCAGTTATAAAAAAATTAAAAACTCAAAAGACAGAAACAAATAGTGTTGCATGATCCTTCAGAAATCATTCAAATATGCTAATTTGGTGCTCATGAAACATTTCTTAATTCAGGATTCTTTGAATAGTAAGTTGAAACAAACAGCATTTATGTGAGAGATAATTTTTTAACAATCTACAAATCTTCAAGTTAAAAAGCTTATAAAAATCTTAGTTTTGTCAACATGTATGAATACATTTGCCATAAAGTTGATCTCATTTCTAACAGATATGTACTTAAAGCCACAAAACGTTTGATTTCTTGGGTTTTTTAAACATCACTGCTTTGTAACTGACTATTTTATAGTTTAATATATTTATATTTATTATTTTATAGTGTAAAATGCAACCCTAAAACAATTGTGTTTTTTGTCTCCACACAGTGCTTACGGACCATGCTAAAGCTCATGTCTGAGTGCTGGGCACACAACCCAGCCTCTCGCCTCACAGCTCTTCGAGTCAAGAAAACACTCGCCAAAATGGTTGAATCACAGGATATCAAAATATGATCAGTTTTCCCTCCAATGCCAGTCTGAGAGAAATCATGGAGATGTTTATGCTCACTTTCATGAATTATTGCCTCAGTTCCTAAACAGATCTGTGGGAGTGCTGCTGAGCAGAACATTAGCCTTCTTGTCTGGCTGTGTTTCCTCACCCTGTTGCAGTAATGCTCTTAGTGTCATGTAGCACCCTCTGCTGGACAGTATGTGCCATAATACATCCATGAGGAACTAAGGACAACTGTTCATCATCCCCATCGCCACCATTTTTCCTTCTTCAGATGCTCTTTTATATATTGGGAGAGATTCGAAGAGCATATGGTGCTTTCTGTGAAAGCTGTGTAATACGATACATCTGTATGGAGGAGTGGCATGGTGCCAGCAGTGATGGAGCCGTTTGGGAGAAGGCTTGACGACTGACCCCTCTGTTATTGAGTGGAGAGGCGGACATATTTGGGGTGATATTCGGACTAAACGCCCATCAGTATGCTTGGGATATGCTCCAGTGTGGCTAGCGTTACAAAATTGCAACTCTGCATTTGGATCATGTGCAGCTGTGGCCACTGAAACATCAAAAGTGAACACACCCTATTTAATTCAAATGACCCATCTTATGATATATTATGTATAAAACAAAAAATGTCCCGTTACTACATATTGATATTTAAATTAATAGCCTTTTTGAAAAATTATTCCTTCAACTGCTTTCCGTTCTGAGAATCTGTCCAAAAAAAGAGTGTTCGCAATAAGGTTTTCTAGTTGAAACCTTCCCATTTTCTGAAGACTGGGAATGTATTCACTGTTAGGAATAGAAAGTTCAGGTGTAATGACAGGAGTAATGTAATCATTACTCCAGCTCTGGCCTGAAGAATTGAAGTACCACCGGTCAAATATTGCCAACACCGCCGCCATATAAGATCTATTCATCTAGAAGATATGGTGACTGATCTCTCAGAATGGCAGATCTGATCTGACTTATTGGAGGTGTGTCGGAGCAGATGTATGCCCACTACTCCCGAATGCCTCATAAACGTTGTTGTATTTTATCCAATAGCCTTCGAGTCAACCTCACTATATCACATCTGATTCATCAGTGTCAGGTTGGATTGCGGTTTTCAATGCCTCATTTAAACAGTTTTACCTTTAATCTAATGTTGTGATGCTTGGGAATCATAGGACTCATAAATGTCTAATGTGATAGAATAATGAAAATGCATGTGCTATTTATTCATGTCATGTCATATAGTATAAATTACTGTGGTAAGATATTTTTACTTGCAGGACTATTAACACTGTTCTTGCAACTGACATTCTCAATGTTTTTACAGTGCAGCTCAACTTTTCAAATACTAAATTTATGACTTTAAGATGAAATTCTACATTTAATGACTTCCTATGAAAGTGTGGGTGTGAATTATCATTATTTGTCATTTCTATAATGTGTAAAACTAGACCCTTTGTAAGTAATTTACTGAAAAGTCAGGACAGGCAACTTTAGTTCAACTTTCATATACATGAAAATACTTTTTCATAACTTTTTTTTTTTTTCAGAAATAAGATTGTGAAAGCGTTTTTTTAATCTCAAACTTAAATCACACAACAATGCATTATTAGCACTTGTGGAAAAAACAGGTTTAATTTAAAAACCAGGGTCCTTTGTCTGAACAAAAGAATGGGTCATTCCTGCCTTGAAGATCAGGTTCTATTATCAGCGTGCATTTAAATAAGATGTTATAGCAGTCTGAGAAATATAACTCATACAGGTACAAAACCCTTTGCTTTGCATTGAAGATTCAGATCTCTCATTGCTTGCCTTTTCTAAATGTTTGGGCTGCAGTTGTCCTCAAGCCTATTCTGTCCATTGCAACCATGCCAGTTACCTTGTAAAATCATATTTGAAATAATTTAAGCTCATATGTCTAGAGAAATGACTACACAATGTTTTTGTCTTAATTGTTTAATATGTAAGGAAACATAAAATGGCCTGAATAATATGAACTTTGGTTTTAATTGTGCACAACATCTGGTTTTAAGAGAGGTGCCTTATGTTTACCAAGAAAAGCTGTTCTGTACACAGAATTAGTCCAATGTATCAATTTTTAAGTAAATTACCTTATTTTAGTAAACAAACATTGTTTTTTTTCTTCTTGATTGACATTTGTGTTGAATGTGATCAAACTGAATGCATGAATTGCTGGATGTCCATTTTTTGATGTACAGAGTTTCCCTCAATATTGGTACCTTTTGTTTTTTCATATTGCCTCAGGAACTTGTTTCCATAATGTATTCCTTGCCTTATTATTAGATCCTCCCAAATTTAAGCATCAAAAGAAGGGCTGGTGGTATCTAAATATTTCTGTCATATAACTGGCTTCCCCTTACTTCTTTAACTTACCATGTGTCTCAGTATTATTCCAGAATCAGTTACAAAACATAATATTTCAACAAGTATTTTTTGCACCTTCAAGAAGAGGCTGCATGCATACAAATTACAGCATGTCTGGCAGTGACGCACAGCGTGTCAGACTCAGACGTATCCTCCCATTCCTTTGTCACTCACCCAGTTCTCTTCACAGCATGTCCTTGTGCTCTGTAATGAAGAGCAATAGTCCAGACAGTGTGTTGTCCCCAAGCTGCGATTTTCGTAATGATCCATGCATCAATTCTAATGTAACTGTCTCCCCTTGCCAAAGCTCCAGCAGGGAGGCTCGGCTCACTGGTCCCCTTTTCTCCCCTTGTTCCTGTCTGAGGGAGGCCACTGGAACTCCGCTGCGCTTTAATACAGCCAATGAAAGGCCTCTCTCAAAGTCTAAGGTCACTAAAAAGAGATAGAATCCAGTCTCAGGGGCCTGGAACACCCCTAATGTAGGATTAAAAGTACCACCATAGTTCACAGCCACATTTTTCGATGTGAGCTCCCCATTTGGTCCTCTTCTGTAGTCCAGGGTTGTGATGAACACCATGGGGGAATGTGGTAACCAAGCATGTTCTGAAAAGATTAAATTATTTTGATGATTTTTAGGTTAAAAGTATAATTTTCAGTTGGACAAAAAATGCTTTGTCATGATGTAGTTTTAGTGTTGTCCACTGAGGGGCAGTGTTGTTGTATGTACTCTATGCAGGTCACTCAGTATCAAATAACTTCATTCATGTTTAAAAGTAATGGCAAATGAAATAACTGTAGTAAGATCTCTTACCTCTTTCACTGTATCTTTTGCTTCGCCCACTGGAAGACTTTTCTTCTTTTTTGATCTGGTCTTCTTGCTTTAGACTCCCCCTTCTTCTCTTTCCTTCTTTTTTTCTCACCAGTCTCCAAACTTCATCCAGATTCAGGCTTCTAGTCGAGCTGATCAGTTCTTCTGTATTACTGAACAATTTTTGAAACATTCTCAAATGACCCTCCAGGTTCTGACGTAGGGATGCTATGTCTGCCTGCAGTTCTACAACAGAACCACTAGGGGGCGTAGTACAGTTTCCACAGCATTCTTCCAGCATGGTTATTCTACCTGCTAATTGCTCCACCTCTTTTCCCAGACTCCAGAAGTCACTGACTGAATAATCCACATCCTCCTCTCCAGTCGAAGGGTCTGGTAAAGAGGACTGGTAACTTTCAGAGCCCCTCACCTGGTTATATGTACCGGTCCCCTCTAAGTATGCCACTGGGTCATCGCTATTCATCTCATCTCCATCAGGATGCTTTCTCCGAAGGGAGGCCAGAATCCTATCATGTGTCTCTATCTTTTGCTGCATCACATCCATTCTCTGTAAAAGATCTGGGATACTGAGCTCTTTCTTTTGGTTATGTGACCAATGTGTGAATTCCAGGACCTCCTCTCCGAGTAGCACTTCCAGGACTTCAGAGTGGCGTATGGCATCGTTCAGGAGGGAAGAGAAGGTGGCTGATAGGCCTTGAATTTCATTCGACTTGTCCTTGTCCCGCTGCCTCAGGCCTCGGATCTCCTGCTGGCTGTCCAGGAGTGAAGCCTGTAGCTGGGACATGCTGTCTTGAAGACTCCTGCTTCTGTCCTGCTCAAAGGCCAATGATTCCTTTATGTTCAGCAGGCCCTGATGAAGATCCTCCATTTCTGTGAAATGATTCCTTTCTAGATCGGTCTCCTCAAGTGCAAGTTGGTTCTGTTTGGCTAACTGTGTCACATTAGCCACCTCCAGCTCCAACCTAGCTAGTGAACTGTCAATCGACTTACAGCTACAGGCCTGCTCTGCAACTGCTGAATCATTTTTTTGTAGTTGTTGATAGATGTTGTCCAGGTCAAGCTCAATTTCTCTCAACTGACCCTCGTGTGCACTTAGGTTAGCTGTAAGCTCGCCAACGCTGTTGAGCACCCTGACATGAGTAGCCTCCACCTCCAGACCAGTCTCTGCGAAGTGGATCTCAGTTCGTTGTTTGACCTCCTCTAGGCTCTGTCCCAGGTCCAGTAGGTCTTTTTGCAGAGCCCGGAATGCTCCATCAGAGTTCTTAGAAGTCTCAGACAAGCTGCTGAGCTTCGCAGAGTTACTTTGTGCCTTCTCATCTAGTTGAGTGATGGCCTCCCACACTCCTGACTCCTGTGTTGGCTGGCCTCCATTCGGATTGACAAACTCAGCACGTTCTCTCTGCAGTGCCCCTTCCAGCTTCTTCTGGCCAAGTCTCACCTCCTCAACCAATTCAGTTAGAGACTGGAGATTCACCTGTTGGTATAATAAAATATATTATATATTAATTGATGCACTTTTTTGTGTTAGTTTTTTTGAGTAATCATTTCAAGTAGTCCTAGTGAATGAATGACCTGTGCATCCTGACTTTGACTGATCTGATCATCCATCTCTTCCTTCAGTTTTGTTAGGTTGTGTTTCAGCAGTTCTTGCTGGACCTGAAAGGTCCTCTCAAACTGGTCTTTCTGTGCATCCAATTGGGTTTTCATTTGACTGATCTGGTGATGGCTGTTCTCTAGTCTTTGCTCGATAGGTCTGCTATGACCTTCACCTCTGGTCATGGGCCTGTGTTCTTCCTGTTCCATCCGCAACTGCTGCAAGTCCTGAGACAATGCTTCCACCTCACTGGAAAGATGCTTCAGTGTTTGATTGAAGCTTTCCAGCACTGGCTGAAGCTGACTCATCATGGTTGACATTAACTGATGCATCGACAACAGAATGGATGAATCAAGGAAAGGCAAAGGCTGAGA
Organism: Schizothorax lantsangensis; assembly: GCA_027422415.1. Lineage (NCBI taxonomy): Eukaryota > Metazoa > Chordata > Actinopteri > Cypriniformes > Cyprinidae > Schizothorax > Schizothorax lantsangensis. The sequence goes on along the minus strand of CM049860.1, from coordinate 20,357,234 downwards.
GGTAGGGATCCCTTCGCTGGCACCTGGAATATTGATAACAAGCCACTTTAATGTAAACTTACCATTTTTATACTTTTCAGATCTTAATAAGTGAAAACTATGGTGGCCCAGTAGTGCACAACACAACGAAATTAGCACAACACAATGGAAACAAGCTGTATCACAATGGAAACAAGTCGCAACACAACGGAAACGAGCCACAACACAATGAAACTAGTCCTATGAATTGTGTTGTGGCGATTTCATTGTGTTGTGGAGATTTCATTGTGTTTTGGAGATTTCATTGTGCTGTGGAGATTTCGTTTTGTCACACACTACTGGGCCACCGTATATATCAGCATATTGATTCCTCACACAGCTACAGAAATAGCTTTAAATCACTGAGCTCATGCAGACAATCTCCCTGCCAGAACTCTAGTCCCTAGAGGATATCACTGTGCCTGATGGGCAACTGCATGAGCTTTTATGGTGTTTTCATCAGGAATGACCCTTTCCTTACAGGCCTCCTAAACAAACATATCTCACTATGTCACTGATATGACTTACTACAGCTAATGCATTTTTGATGGATGTTCTTTAATAGGTTGTAGTTGCATTTAAATGCAATGAGCTCAGCGGTTATAGATAACATTTTCGTTGAATGAGGTTAGACTCCAGGAGAAGCTATAAACCTCTTTCCAATCATCTATTCTATGACTCATCTTGAGCATGTGGTTCACTGATGACTTTTTGCCCTGTCTCCTTCCGTCTGTGGGTGATTACATCATGGTGAAGTTTGTTTATAAGAAAGAGAGGATATCCTCCAGAAGACGTCATTGTTTAAGTAGTCAAGCCGTTCACTTTTGAATGGTGAAATCTCACATGCCTACTGTAATGTGTCGGTCTAAATGTTCTTCCTGCATGCTGATTTTGCCGCTTACCAACAGTACTCTGGTTTGGTGAATAACCATGAATAGGAGCTTCCTGTATGGGTTTTGCATCTTCCAAATGGTCAGTCCCCATTTTACCTCCTAAAGAAGAACAAACACATTTTGTTTGGAGGGAGAATGTGGGAAGGAAGTTAACCAGAACATTTTGAGTTTGAGGGTAAATACTGGGCCCACGCATATGCCCATTTGAGAGGGGTTATTATAGACCTTAAAGATTTTCCAACATCTAATCTAGAAGATTACTGTGCTTAAATACTTCACGAACGTTATATTTAATGACCCAATATATTATGAAACCAAATATAATTTTTACTAAGAATGTTTTTTTTATGATATGAGGCTTAAAATATTTGGCACACATGAGACTCTTGTAAACAAACACATCGATTTCAAAGTTTAAGTAAAATATTACATTGATTAATATGATTTAAACTGCAAGAGTGATGAGTGGATTATAGGATACCTTTTAAAGAGACACATAGACCTATTTTATGACTTCTACACAGGAAACAAAGACATGAAGGCACAAAGGATAGCTTCTGGGAAAATGTTCTGCCGTCGAAATATTCGCCTGCCAGATATTTTGGATATGTGGAAAACATGACTTTAAGTTGTTGTTATTCTTATACATGATTGTTGCTTTAGCGTGCTGGCATAGGGCACTGTTTCTCCAGCTATCAAGTGGATATCTGTCTCTCCCTTTCCTGTTGAAGGACACTCACTGAGCCAAAGGCCTGCTGGATATTTCCTCTGTTTGTCAGAAAGGTTGTTTTAAAAAAAGCAACCTTTCAGAAAAAGGAAAGGTTAAAGGTAAAGCCAGCCTTGCCCAAAACAACAGACTTGCCTGAGCTGCCATTGTCATTAATCTCAGACTTTAAAGCATGTGTCTCATCCTCTGGAGGTTTGTCTGGAAAAAAAAAAAAAGATGGAGGAAGCAACAGATGAGTCACCAAAACTGAATGGGCTACTCATCTGATGTTTTCCTTTGAAAGTGGCCAAAGAGCAACATGCATACTCCCAACATGTTGTATTTATACATCTATGTAAAAATGACATTGAAATTGATTGTATTTGCATGCAATGTTACCTTTTTCCAAGCAGTTGTGTCCTCCATATCCTGGGCAACACATCCAGCGCATAGAAGAGAGTGCTATCTGCTTCTGCTTGTATACAGGTTGTGAGGACTGCCTATACCTAATGATCACCATCATCAACATCCAGAAAGCAAATCATAGTAGAAACTAATGATCTGAGGTTTATGTGACTCACATGATGATTTGACAGCCAGGAGCTCCATCAGAACAGGGGTTCACAGATTTCACAGTCTGAGTTTCTGTAGCGTAGAGTACGGCTGTGGTGACCATACGGTGATTTACATACGCACACCAGTTTCTGGCAGGAGACAGAAGGTTTAGGAAGATAAAACATAGAATAAAAGAAGAAAGACAAGGGAAAAGTGAAAGTTGAGAGCAGAGATTACAAGCAATCACAGTCTGATGAAGATACATATATGCTCTTGAGTCCCTGTTTCTTCCTGTTGTACACTATCGCTGAGCAAATGATTTTATATGCCATTCCATTAGCAAGTTCATTATGTTTGTTTTTAGCTTTCTGTTGTATCAGAGAGAATATGATGAGCCCACATTGATTACGATGTCTACACATCCTCAATCTTATTTGAGCAAGTCTGTGCTTTTCTGTGGTGTAGTATTTCGTAAACATACAGTACACAAAGTATATTTTGAGAAAAATGACCCAGTTAGAGAAGTTGTCAAACACTAAAAGGTATGTTTGTTGGCAACTCTTCTCAATTGCTCAAAAGTTGTGTAATAGCATTGTAGTGGCCTCATTTCCCAACAGTGATGAATGCTATAATTGCTGATTATGTATAAACTGTGTGCTGTTCTCATTTTGAATATTATATAAGAGCTGACTAAAAAAAAACATAAACAGGATTTTCCATGTCAGTTCTCTTTCTTTCTGCTGCATGTCTGTGTTTTCATGCACAGTTTATTCCTCTCAAATGACTTGGATGCTTTTCTTAGAGGCTTCTCATGGCATGGGTTTCTGCATATGCATCCATATTCCAAGTTTTTATTGTGTTTCTATGGGACATTTTTGAACTCTGTGACATTTCTGTATTTTTCAGCATCCCGTGTCAAAGGATCAGCGTTTTAAGGCTTGTCAAGGTAAAAACACTTGAACTTTTAAAACATGTTTTAAGTATGTCTATTCTTTTCTAGCTGTTTTCAAATGCAAGAACACGTCCTGTATGAACGACCCCTTACTCATGCTTTTTCTACTGACCTTCCTTTGTGCATCCGCTGCAGAAACAAAGAGATTAGATAGCGGTGGGCTGTCCTGTTTCCTCTCGTTGCCACCTTGAACCATATAGTCCCTTTGTCCAGTAAAACATCAGCCCCTATTCAGACACTGATTCGGTCATAGTTTGGCTGAATGCTAGTCCTGTCTGCCGCTTTATGGCTTTATCATTAATCTGTCTCCATGTACCCACATCTGAACATCCTTCATCAGTCTACCTTTCTTTCATCTTCACCCCTCTTTGTATCTCTCTTTTATTTTCATTTAAACACCTAAACATTTTTGATTAGCACTCCTCCTATGTTTTCTCTGGACACAGCTGTTGCTCATATTCTTTTGTTCTGGTCCAGACTAAAAGGTAAATGCCCTTGAAAACTGCTGTAGGGGTACCTGTCCTCTGCCTCACTGTTATGCTGTACTGAGCATGCTCAGTCCGCTCTAATTCCTCTCTCATTGAATCGCATCCTCAAGAAATCAGCATAGAGCTCCCAAAGAGAGTTAATGTGTGTGTTACCAAGACTAAAATATCAGCTAACACATTTGAGAGAGTTGAATAGAAGTGGACAACTAAACATTTGCATGTATATATTGGATTTCACACGGAGTTGGAACTCAGTCACTCTATAATACTTTCCCACCAATTGTTTCAGATTAGATCACTGAAGCTCTAACTTGTATTTTCGTTGTAAGATTACTGTAATCAAACTCATTTCAGAACAAAAGGAGAATACAATGGACTTTAGCCAGGGTTAACGGCATATTTAATATTGAAACTAATGAAAACAAGACTGTGTGGGATAAATGTACAGTCTGTTCAGTGGGTTGTACTGTTGTATACTGAAGTGTTGATTGTTTAGCCAAATCAATAAAATTCCAGAGCACATATAAAACCAGTCACACATGACTAAACACTTGAAAAAGTTTAACCTTAAATGCTTGAAATTCATTTTGTAGACAAAAACAAAAAATCTACATATGAATTACAAAAAGAATTTGAATTACCTTAATAAAAATAATTTTATAATTCAGAATTTATTACAAGAATATTACTATTATTTTTACTTAGTTTTTGTTTTTCATGAATAGTTTGGGCCAGACAGAGAGAAAGAAAAGCAGCCAACAAGTGGAAAAGCTTCCCAGGATGCACCTCATTAAGCTGAAAAAATGATTACATTTGTGATCTCAAGTAGACGCTTGGCTACTTTGATTTGGAAAAAAATAAAATATTAAATTGTGATTTATTAAATTTTGATTCATAACCGCTTTTGTTCACTATCATTTCTATTTTAATTTGAGTTCAAGTTGTTTCATAGTCTTGACTTTAGTATTATTCTGCAATGTTGTAAGTAATAATAATAATAAAATTGATGTTCCAGACGTCTTACTATGAAAATTAGAGGTGACCTAAGACCTTAAGACAGACAAGACAAACATATTAACACATTTACAAATACAACAAATATATTCTTCGCACCTTTTTTATCACTCATGTCAAATTAAATATTCTCACCTGAGTCTCACAAAATTGTATATATAGTTATAAATACATATGGTTTGAAATAATGTCAGCTTGACTCACCCTCTCTGTGCAGATGGATGTACAGTCTCTCTTGAGATTGACGCTGAGTTTTGAGGTTTTCCCTCTAAAGGCTTCGGGATGCCGTGATGTTCATGTGGCAAGGGTAGGTGAGCGGTCCCAAAGGTGCCAGAAATATGCTGTGCCCTTCCTCCATTCCCAACAGCCTCTTCTTCCTCCACGTCAGGGTCCCTGGCCCTCACCTCACTGTGGCAGCTCAGAGAGTTCAGCACGGCCAACAGCAGCAGAGGCAGAGTTTGGGCCATCTTGCTTTCCAGAGGTACTGAAAGTTTTCCTCCGGATGGCAGTTCTTAAAACTACTTGAACAATCCTGGAAACTCCCCACCCCTCTCTCCTCCTCTCTCTCTCTGTCCAAAGCAGCCGGTATCCTCAGCAGCATGCCTCTCTCCCCACCCTCTCAGTTCCCACTCCCCCTCGCTCTCCCTGGACAGTATCAACACCCTCCAACAATAGGAGGAAATCTGCTGCTAGTTAACAACCTTAAATCCATGTATTGCACTACTTGCAAAGTTACAGCTCCCTTTTCACACTCAAGCTCACACATTGCAGTCTCATGCCTGATGCTTGTTTGCAAGAAAATGGATTTTTAATTTTATACTGAGTTTGGAATTTCATGTTTATACTTTTATGTATTCGAATCGTTGACCTTGTCACTGTTAGCGCCATGCTATACCAGTCAATGTTAATTCCTTTTACTTATTTAGTCTTTGGTTTATACACTAAACAATAAGGTACAATAAGGTTCAGTTGATTAAAATCAGTTACTGCTTTAGGTGTAATGAACTAACAGTGATCAAAAACAATCTAGATTGTTTTTGTTAGTTCACAATATTAAAATTAACGAACTAACTAATAATCAACTAAAATTTTCACCCATTTAACTTCGTTGTAAAGCACTACTTAAGGCTGTCGCACGTTGGTGAGACAAAGGGCCGTTCACACAAAGAATAATAATTATAAAAATAACTATATTAGTGTCCACACCAATGCATGATAACGTTCTGTTTATTTTAAGTATTGACTGCAATTGTCATCTGGCACTTTAAATACACCAGCTCTTTAAAGCATGATGGATTCTGATTGCTGTCAATGTATTTATCATTCATCAGCTGAAAAATAAAAATCACTGCAATTCGTGTTATTTTCCTCTGTGCCGTTATTGTTATAGTGATGTGGACTCCATGCTATTTTTTAACCATTTTTTAAATTTATAACAATTTTAAAAATGCTATCTTTATTGTTATAGTTATCATGGCGTAAACAGGCCTTTACGTTCTTCAAAATCAAGGTTTTTGCAGCGATGCCATGAAAGAATAATTTGGGTTTGAGAAAGAACCTTTCAGTGAACAGTTCTGAAAAGAACCATTATTTTCCTAGGGTAAAGAACGTTTTAATAATCTAAGAACTTTTTTCCACTGCAATAAACCTTTTGTGCAATGGAAAGATTCCAGGGATATTATATATATTTGCATGGATCCATAGATGGCAATAAAGAAACTTTATTTTTAAGAGTGTACATTTCATATTCTCTGGCTCAAAAATTGTGTTTGCAGAAGATGAAATAGATGTCAGTGCAGCTATATATATGCTATGGTTCCAGTCCAGAGATTGTCTGCAGTGATAAATGACTAGAGTTTTTATAACACACAAGAGCCCTTGTTCTTAATGCTGACCCCGTTCTGTAAACCAAGCCTCCCAAACTCCATCTTCGGAGCAGACATCAGCTGCTCTTTCTCAGCCTGGAGTGAAAACATCCCACCTACCAAGAGGTCACACTAGAATTAGACTGCTTGAGGTGGGGGTTTACACAGAGAGAATGAGTTACTGTCAAACTAAGAAGGCATTTTCTCTGTGGTGTGGTGGTCCTCAGGGTCTCTGTCTTCATGTCTGCGCTTGACTGCCTCAACAGTGCGCAGCTCAGCTGTGACAACAAACATGGGGTCTCCTGAGCCGGCCACTACAAGCCCAGCAACCAGCACTTGGCCTGTGCTTCACAACGTGGCTTTCTTCACTCTGACCACAGACTTACTGTCTGGTAAAATCTGACTCAACCTTGACCAGAAAAGAGGCTATATGCTTACTTAAGAGTAGGGGGATGATATTATCTATACTCTTATTATCTAATAATGATTTTTGGATTGAAATAAGAAGGGCTTTTAGAGCAAGTTTAAGTTCCTAAGATAAGTGTAAAACTAGCCTTAAAAGACTTTGAAGGCTTTGACATATGACACATTTACCTGAAAGCTAATTGTCTTTAACAATTTACTGTCATTTTTCATAGGTTATTTTTTTTTTTTTTTTTTTTACTGAATTTTACTAATGAGTAGATTCACATGGAATCTACACAGGCAGAACTCTGTTAAAAAGATTGGGAGATTTCAAGAATTAAAGGGGTAGTTCACCCAAAAATGAAAATTCTGTCATTAATTACTCACCCCCTCATGTCGTTCCAAACCTGTAAGACTTTCATTCACCTTCAGAACACAAATGAAGATATTTTTTGATGAAATCCTAGAGATTTCTGACCTTCCATAGACAGCAACACAACTGACACGTTCAAGGCCCAGAAATGTAGTAAGGACATCATTAAAATAGTCCATGTACATCAGTGGTTCAACCTTGATTTTACGAAGCTGTGAGAATACTTTGTGTGCAAAGAAAACAAAAATAATGACTTTATTCAACAATTTCTTCTCTTCCGTGTCAGTCTTGGGCGCACGTTCACAACAGTACCACAACGCATTATGAACATAATTTTTTTAGTGGAAGTTGTATCTGATGCATTCATTTCTAAGACCTCTAAATTATAAACAAGATCAAAATTTTGCTGTAAATTTAGACAGTCTTCTATACATGCCTTCTGTCGTCTTATTGATTTATGCTTTTTTTGCAAGAAAAGGCCTTTGATTATAATTTTGAAAAATGTCCACCTTTTGGTTGTGGTACACAACTTTTTCTGTAAAATCTTTAATGATTTTTATAAAGTAAATGTGAGAATAATTTTATATTGTTAGTAACATTTCAATGAACACTTACTAGACTGAAGCAACTTCAGTTTACTTGATTAAACATAGATTTTTTTTTTTTTAAATCATGTTCAATTGCAGGATCAGGCTTTTGAGGAAATCCTGCAAATATTTTTTATTTTGTTTAAATGTTCAATAAACTGTTCCACAAAAAAAAAAAAAACATTTCTGATGAATGTTTCATATGTAAACTTTAAGGGTTAAGATATATTCAATAACTTAGCATGTCATGCCCATATATGTTTTAGTCAGATTTTTACCACAAATTAAGCACAATATCAACCTAAATTTTTCAAACTCTGTCCTTTCTTTTGCTTTAGTTGTAAGTGTGATCAGTGCCTGATGTCAAATCAATCCCAATGGGAAATCCCAGCATGAAGAAAAACACAGTGTATGTTTACCATAAAAACACGTTCTGACCGGCATGTGTTTGTTTGCAGTAGAGGAACCGAGAACATCTGGTGTATTCACCTGCAAAGCACTGGCAGGGAGGTGAGATGCACTCGGATGTATTTCTGTGTGATATTTTTGTACCGTGTTTCTCTGTTGAATCTCTGATCCTTGGAGCTCTTCTGACAGCACAATATCAGCTTATTCTCAGCTCTCTGTTATGTCATGCTGGCAGAAGAACTGTTTAGATATAGACTACTCAGCAGTCTACGGCCTCTAGACTTCATGCATGCTTCTGTTCTCTGCACGTTTATGTTATGTTAACCCCTTGTGCAACCTTTTGGACATTTATGTTTATTTTGCTTGTGTTTTGCTAACTCAAGCGAATTTTAATATTCCACCCTCATTTCCATTTTGCATTCAAAAAAGTGCAGCACGGACAAAAATGATGCAAATTGCATAAGCGCAATTTTTGTGCTTTCATTCGCTCTGTAGGTTTGGAGCCTTTCGTATTTCATTAATACTTTTGCACAATGAAAGATTATTAATAGCTAACCTTTCTTGTTCGTCTTATCTATCATGAATGTTTTCTGTCTCATTACTGTGCTAGCACATTTAAAAGAAAAGCAATACAGGTGCATCTCAACAAACCAGAATGTCGTGAAAAAGTACATTCATATTATAGAGCCAATTGGATAAATAATGCAGCTATAATTGTGTGGGTGTGTTGGTATGGATGCCAGAGTGTGGTTTGTATGTGTGTCATAAAAAAAAATGTGTTTGTGTACATGTGAGTTCTTGTAATATTTGAGAGAGAAAAACTCTACTGCAAATCACAAATCCAACCACTGTGTGCACCAGCAGAGTTTTGCTGGCATCTAATGGGGAAAAAGTGGTACTGCGCCCAAACAAAATCTTACCGAAAGCTCATTTTTTGAGATATCAACCTCAAATTTGGAACACAACTTGTTTAGATTTATGGTTTTGATTTTCTAGCAGGTTTAGTGTTCAACATGTTTCATAAAATACATATTTTATATAATATATTGTTCATAAATAATTTTCATAAACTTAAATCTGTATAACCTTTTTTTGGTTTCACTTTTTAAACTTTTTTTACTTCAACAATAATCTGCCATGGGTCTTCTTTAAAATGAGACCAAACTTAAGTCTGTGCTCCCAAGCTTCAAATTTTTATGACAGTTTTTTGACATTTTTGTCCACTATGGACCTATGTGTAACTTTTTTAAATTGATGCACAAGGGTTAAGTACTGACGATCATTTCCCAGTTGGTGAGATAGCAGCACCACTTGTAATCTGAATCCTTGCTTACCTCCTTCTTTACTATGTGTTTTTCCGATCAGTCATAGTCTTGTATTGGGATGCATTTTTGCACTCAGAGTGAATTAATAGTTTATTAATGATGACATTCATATTCATGAATTCATATGTGTGTTGCATGTCATTCCACATCAGTCTGGTAACTGCTGTAGAATGTCATGGGCCAGAGTATATGTCATTCATTCATAGCCTGTAAACTCTATAATCCCGCATGGAAACAGCTGACCATGTGACATACAGTGGAGTGGGGTCTGATCCCATCAGAGATTACTGCTCTCAGGCCTCAGCGCTGCTTCACAGCTTCTATTTCCTGTGTCAATCATCATCCTGTGATCTTAACCAATCCACAGCCACCAGGTGGGCTGGTATTTGTTATCCTCACCCAATCAGATTGCATCACACCACAGATTTCTTGCTGAGTTGTGCCTTTCAGCTGACAATTCAAAATATTTTTAGCATGGAAAGTAAGGAATGATTCAGCTGTTTTTTGTTTTTTTTTACATTCTGATTTGTAGGTCTGCAGCAAATGCAACATAATACACCTTAAAACCTTGATATTAACTCTATATAAGTAAACAGGAACATTCTATCCTCATAATAAAGCTAAATATAGGTCTATTATATTCAATTAACATTCTATATAATTTAATATATCCTCTTAATTAAAAAAAAATATGAAATGTGTCTATAATAAAATATTAAAATGCAAACATATATCACCTTGTATTAACACTTTATATTAAAATATTATGTTTAAATAAAAATGTTTTAATTAAAAAAAGTGTGTATACTAAATTTTTATAATAAATAAAATATTAAAATACAAATATATATCACATTGTATTAACATACAGTATACTTAAATACATATATCAATGTTTTACTATATATATATATATATAGTAATACATTATATACATTTATGTAATAAAACAAAAATGCAAATATATATTAATTTACAATTTACATTATATTAATATTATAGCCTCATAATAAAGGTAAATGTATGCTCTATTGTATTAACATGCTATACATTTAATGTAAATAATATATTTAATAGTGTGCGTGTGTGTGTATATAAAATTAATACAAATACAAATATATTTTATTAGATACAAATTAAACACACACACAAATATATTACATTTATGTTATACACATTACACATAATATTATATACATATTACACAAATATATTTTTACTGTTATGTTAAATTTTTTTATATATATTTATAGTATATAATATATGGTAAAAATAGATTTGTAATATATAACAAATATATTACAATTATATACATATTACACACATAATATTATATACAAATTACACAAATATATTTTTACATTTGTTATGGTAATTTTCTTCGCTTACTGTGGTAATGGTAAAGTGTTTATTTTCATCAGACAGATAAGAATGTTTGTACAAATAAATTATTCAAATTAATTCCCCAAAATAAAGAAATAATGTCCCCAAGGTGCAAGAGGATGGCAATAATTGTAAGAAGCATCTGGTCTTAATGCACTGCTGGCTAGAGCGTAATAAATATGTAATCAGTCTGTTCGACATTGCTGTGAGAGGCAGTGCGTGTCTGCTGTGTGTGTGTGTGTGTGTGTGTGGAGGGGGTGTGGGTGGAGGCTGTAGCCGCAGCACGACTTAAATGCACTGCAGCATCCAGCAGGTTCTGTTTCTCTGCATCCTGTTCTCTTGCGCCTGCTCACTGCTCTCTCGCTCTCTCTCTCTCATTCCACTGCTTTCCATCGAGAGTGTCCGTGCATCCGTCTGTCCCGGCACAGAATCTCTCTGTATTCCTCTCTCCTGTCATCTGAAAATTTCAGCATATAGACAAACACCCTCAGCCCTTGCAAATTCTGCCAGGCCCAGTCCATCTGCAGAGCACCGTCGTCAAACTCAACGTCCAGGATGGATGCTCTAATGAAAGGATTCTCCATGGCCAAGGAAGGAGTGGTGGCCGCCGCTGAGAAAACTAAAGCTGGAGTTGAAGAGGCAGCTCTCAGGACCAAAGAAGGGGTCATGTATGTGGGTAAGTGCAGATGTTTGCTACTAGTCTCTCTTTCTCTCTGTGTGTGTGTGTGTGTGTCCCACACAGGGTAAAATAATGCTGCATTGACAGTGGTAATAATAGCTGTGTTCTATAAAGGTCTCTGCAATTATTCCCAATAGATCTAATGCAGATGTGATGGATGAGTCTGCATCCCATTAGCGTGTGTGTGTGTGTGTGTGTGTGTGTGTGTGTGTGTGTGGAGGAGAGGAGGGTTTCAGTGAGGTTGTGCTCTAGTCTGCTGAGGAGTTGTGAGAGTGTAGATGGAAGCAGCTGCAGATGTGTGATACACTATTGATAAAAAAATGCTGCAAAAATGGTGCAGGGAATGAAACCTGGGGTGTGGTGAAAGAGAGAGTTATGGGAGTGCAGACCTGAACGGCACAAAGTAAAAGCTCATAAAAACAATAAGATCAGTGTGCACTAATATTTCAGTTCAGTCTTGTACAATATTGCACAATTTAATTCAATAAATTCCAACATGCTCACACTATTGACAATGTAACAACTAGTAATTTGCAACAAAAATTAGTGCAGTTAATAATTTATTATTAATGCATAAAATGCACTGTGCACTGCTTTTATGCAAATATTTGCTTTTTTACTCTTTTTGACACTTATTTCCTGCATGCATTCATGTGCATGTGAATAAGTTATTTACCTGTTATGTACCTGTCCAGTACAATATAATAATTCCAACTTCATCAACTAACAGTCTGCACACTATTTCGTCCTGCACACACTATAATGTTGTTTATGTGCATGTGAACGAGAGAGAAAGTAAGGGGGGGCATATAGAGCGGATCAGCTGAGCACTGCAGCATTTACTCCCTCCCTCTCTGCTCTCCATCTTCCATGCGTGTGTGCCGATGCAGCAGGATTTGCCTGGTTGTGAGTGGACTGTGATGACTAACCCTCACCATCCCCCTATGCCACCATAGAAAGAGAGAGAGATGGGTAAATGAGATGCAGTGCTCATGTGTTATGTCATAGGCTTGCAGCCCCATAGCGTCTGCTTATGCTCATCAGCAGAGAAATGAACAGATGGCGTAGAGAGAACATGACTGAAAATACAAACTACAAACAATTCAGCACGAAAGCATGACTATGTAGTATTCAGTGCATTGCTGCACCTGGATGGACACAGAAAACACTTGAAACTTTCTCTCCTTGATGTCGTTTTCATCACCTATAACCTGACAGTGGTAATCTCACCTAATCCAATCAGATCAATAATCAACCCAGCATGCATTTGGGTGTGATGTAATCTTTATAAGCACTTTTCCACCAAGGTCACCTGTGCTGAGGTCACAGGCCTGCACATCTGCTCTCGTTCTAGTTGCATGTATTGTCAGGGGGCTTCAGAGTGCTTATATGGCATTATGTGCACTAGAGCGAGAAGTCATTACTCAGGTTGATTGTTACAAAGGCAGGTTACTTATTCTCCATTTGAGAGTGTCAAAGCTACTGCATTTGATTCTGTGAATGGCCTTTGATCCAGAACTGTATGTTCTGAAGATGCATTGTCGTCATCTTCGCCGTATGACGCAGTGGAGATCTCCTCAACTGAAAGTGATGGTGCAAACGCTTTATCTAACAAGCAGCTCAGATTCATCCAGCAAACTGATAAAGTCTCCTTTAAGGCATTTACAGAAAGAACGCAGGAGAGCAGATGTGCTCAGCCATGCAGAAACCATACTCAAAACTGAGCTTTCGCATAAAGAAACATGGAGAAAGAGAGTGAAAAAGAAGAGAGGTCTAAGAATAGAACTGGACAGACTTACGCATAAATGAAAGACGTAGAGTAATACGGAAGCAGTTTGCATCTAAATATTACACGATCTATGTGATGATTTTTTAAACGCTTGATGACAGCAAGGCCCGGATGTGTGTGAATGATATTGAGGATAGATGTAGCTAAGACTGACAGACAAACTCTTAGAAGCGTAGTGGCATTGCCTGTTAATGAAGCTTTTGGTATCTTATCTGCTTTGAAGTGGTGCTGAATTTATTTTTATTTGCATAGATCTGTATAGTCCTCTATCATCTGTGAATAGAGACACAAGCAGGTTTAAATTATGAGATTAGATTACTATCAAGACTTAACTCCTGACATTTTAGTCACTGAGACACAGAAAAACAGTCTAAATGTGACTGTTTATTCAGTAAATGTTAGCATTTTGTATACACTTTACCGTTGGGGGTCAGTCTTTTTCATTTATTTTTTTATTTTTAAAGAATGTTATTCAGCAAAGACATTAAATTGTTTAGAAACTGACAGTAAAGACTTCTTACACAGTAGAAAAAAAAAAAAATTGAATAAATGCTATTCTTTCAATCCATCTATTCATTAAAGAATCCTGAAAAAAATATGTCAGGGTTTCCACAAAATAATCGTTTTAAACTTTTAGAATAACACAAAATGTTTCTTGAGCACAAAATCAGCATATTAGAATGATTTCTGAAGGATTGTGAGAGACTGGAGTAATGATAAATTGCATTTTAAAATAAATTGAAATAAATTTTAAAATAAATTGCATTTTAAAATATATTAAATATATATATTTTAAATTGTAATGATATCGTAATACTTAATAATATTTCATAATATTACTGTTTTTGTCTCAAAGTCTCAAATATGTTGCATATTGTTGAAAATCCGTTGTGTGTACATTGTTTGTTTATTCTGTTTCGCATATTTCGTATTCTGTTTTCACTTATCATTAAAAAATATGGTAGAGTGACGCCTATCTACTCTATAAACTATATACAATAAACTATCCAGCGTTCTTATAAAAATGCTGTTCTGTCTATTGTTATGATCATATCAATGTAAAATTTACATATTTCACGTTGACCCAGAATAGCCATGTCCATGCCTCTAATTATATAGATCTTAATGTGGTGTTTTTATACCAATCCGCAATTTCTGAAGAATATTTCATGTTTATTTCTCATATTTCAGGTAACAAGACAAAGGAGGGAGTGGTGTCAGGCGTAAACACAGGTGAGAAATAAATAAGCGTGCATCTTTAGAGAATAGAAACTGAGAAATGAGAAATCATTTATATTTACTTTCTATAATATCTCCCCTCACAGTTTCCCAGAGGACCACCGACCAGGCGAATATTGTCGGTGAAACAGCGGTAGGCAGCGCTAATGAAGTTGGACAGAAGACGGTAGAGGGGCTGGAGAATGTGGCTGCATCAACCGGCCTCAACCCGGTGAGATCTCCACCAGCACTAGATGTCGCCCTTTCTCCAAAATCACATCTCTTAATTACCATATTTAATATTTCGTGTGTATTGCATTTTAAAACACCTTTAAATTAGCATACTTAAGACTAGCCTAAGGGATCTATGTCTAATCTGAGATAACCACAAACTCTGCACTAAACTGTGTATTTACTGTATAAATACGTTTTTTTATGTCTAACATATTCTGTTTGTTTTTCCCTGTTTACAATTGTGCTGTTAACAGGATGAGGCTTTATATGAGGTGCTTATTAATGGGGTTGGGAATGGTTGATTTGGTTGTAAAGAGAAATGCTAGTATATAGCCTGTGAATATGGCATATATACTCCACACTGCATATGAGACTGAGCATTAACTTTAATTAACTGACTGCTGTATCACACCTGATGAGGAGAATGTGCACAACCATCCATATAACAGCAGTTCAGTTACCTTTATTCAATCCCCCCTGGAGTCATTCTCTTCATTGTGCATAATGAGAAAGAATGACTGCATTGATTAGCTCATTGATTACCTGAATTCCCATCATTTCCCAGTTAAGTTAATGAGCTAATATTGTTAGTGTTTAGTAATTTACTGGGATAAAATCTCTGCTTTCCCACATAATTGGGAAGGCTGCAGATCAGTGATATTTTAGTGTTATTATTTATAGTATTTGTGAATATTTTTAATTAGCTTTAATTTTTATATTTTGTTTTAATTGTAGTTTATATTTTAGTAATTTTTATGTGTTTCTGTCATTTAAAAAAAAAGCAGATGCACTAAATGAAATGCAGTGATCTTTAGTCACTTGACAGCACAATTATGTTATCTTTTCTATTAACACATGTGGGTGACTTGAATGACAAGCAAATGACAGATCTGTCCTCGTATTTACCTGTCTCTCATTCCCATTGCATCAACTAACAACCTGGATCTTTATCGTGATAATAACTCATCTTCTACCAAAGCATATATTCTGGCAGGACAGGACAGATACAATAAAATGATGTGATTCATCAAGTAAATGACACTAAACAGTTACATTTTCACATCATCAGAAAGCTTATCAATGGCAGTGTGCCATTGCATTCTGCTAATGGATGCACGTTTTCCCTGCACAATATTCTTAAAAAATAAAAAATAAAATCAATAATACTAATCTTTCTGAATGATTTGACATTGTGCATGTAGAAATAATGGCTTATGGCTTATCTAGAACCAAAGTTTGGCCTTCTATGTATTAATATGCATAGGTCCCTAAACTGTTGTATAGGAGACATTGTTCCCCTTTCTGGAAATCATAGATCAGTTTTCATAGTTAAATGGCTAATGGTAATCTTATGCTGAATTTGAGGGCTGTAAAGAAAGATTTGGTTGGGGATGTAAAGAAGAAAGAGGTTAGTTTAAGATGTTGTGAGGCAGAAAGTCCTTTGAGGAGGACAGAGTGTCTGGTCCTGACAGTGACTCAGCAGAAGAGCTCAGCACAGCTGTACTGCAGAGACAGAACAAGATGTGCCTGCCAGCTGCATTCACCATGATCATTGATTACATTCCTCCCTGCATCTCTGCAGAGACAGCAGTCATAACACACTGCAGTGAACAGACAGTGTCTGAGAGGCCCGTGGCTGTGCTGCATCCCTGCATGTCTGAATGGATATTATTTAGTATGGCTGTTTAACATGACAAAAGCTGTTATTGCGCTCCATATGAAGATTCACTGCTGAATGCCAGATGGATCTAAAGCAGAAAGTATGTATCTTGAATGCTAACGATGTCTGTATTTCACAGGGTGACTTCTCTCGTGGGGGCATGGAAGGAGGAGACGGTGGAGAGGTGAGAAAAAGGACTTTCCATGAAAACAGTGCACTTTGGTCTCCCATTATTTAATTATTTTTTTATTTTTTAAGCATACATTTCATGATTCTGTAATAAAAAAATACTTAGATATGTTGCTAAACTTATTTTTAACAAAAAAAGAGGGGGGGGGGACAATGTAGCACACACTGTGAAAAAAAAGTTGAGAGAACTTAAACGTTTAAGGCAACCAGCTTCAGCAGATTTTTGAGTTTTCTCAACTTTTTGTTGTATAAACTTAAAACAATAAGTTCAGAAAACTCAAAAATCTTGTACAAAAATAAGTTGAGAAAACTCAAAAATCTGGTGAAGCTGGTTGCGTTAAACTTTTAAGTTTGCTCAACTTTTGTTTTTCTTTTTTTTTTTTTTAAAGTGTACCATAAAAGGTACACACAAAATTTCTACCCATGCATACTAGCGTTCAACAGTTTGGGGTATTTTATGCTCACGAAGCGCTGCATTTATTTGATCAAAAATACTGCAAAAATGTAATATTGTTAATTTTACTTTTACTTAATGCTGTCACTTTTTTAAATTTAATATTAATTTTGATAAAAGTATTAACTAAAAAAAAAAATCTTACTGATCACAAATTTTCAACAGTAGTATATTCATTATTTATTATTATTTAAATACATAATTATAATATTTATTACATTCTACTATATATTATTATTATATAAAACAAATAATGTTTATTGCTAGATTTTGCTAATATTGCTAATTCACAGCAAAATTGAAGTAAAAAACGTCAAAAACTTGTTTATGTTTATTGGCCTACATTAAACCAATTTCAGTGTGAGATTTTCAGCTAATTAGCACTGGAAGTAATTACTGTCCAAACTGAATTTAAAATGATGTTACAGCATCTTGATCAAGTCTTGACTAATATTTAGCGTCAAATTCAAGGAGCCCGCTGGGCCATGTTTGCATGCCAATTAAATCCTGACAGTGAAGATTAAACACTAACCTTCACTGTCTATTTCCTGAGAAAAGATTGACTTTATTGTGAACTCTCTTCATGGAAAGTGTCCAAAGCATCAATTAAGATAAGAATCCCAGGATTAAACCATATATGAAATGACTTAATCTGTGTTCTTTCTGTTCATCAGGGTTATTAGTCCAGAGGCCTGAAGCTGAAACGGTCCCCTCTCTTCCCTCTGACTCTCCACCTCTGCGTTTCTGCTCCAAAGCCTCACCCCTTCCAGACTCCAGATGTTACTGATATTTTTTTTGTGACTGTATGGAAAACCAGAGTTGAAAAAGACTTTCCCTGAGCCCTGTAGCCGTTAGATGTGTGACGCTTCCCCTCCTCTCATCTGTGGTGTCGTCATGCTGTTCTCTAGTGTTACTTTCATTTCTCTTCCATCCACACACTCATACATACACAAAAAATGAAGCCCAGAGGCTGATACCAGAGGTTGAGGTGGTCTTTTAGGCGCATAGCTGGAAAAAAAGAAACCCGCATGACAAGTAATGTAAGAAAAGCAATACATCTCATTTCATCAGGGCATGTAGCAACATGCGTCAGGATCTTTGTGAGAACATAGCTATGTTTCAATTTATTTAGTCTTGAAAATGCTGCAATGTACGCAATGACAAGTTGTATGTACATTAAGAGATACATTACATTCCTTTAGTTCAGTATGTGTGCAGAATAGAGTTACTGTGTGCTTGACCAATAGACTTATCGTGTGATTTGTTAGAGTAAGAACAAATATGTATATTCACAAAATGTGAACACATACTGTATACATATACTGTAAAACAAAAAAAATATTATCCGTATTGATGTAGCTGTGCTAGACTTGCATTTTTCATTAGCTTATACACATGAGATTTGGTTCCAGTCGGGACAAGGAGTCTTTCGCTGTTATAGGAAGAGATCAAATCTTCAAACACATCTTGTTTCGTCCTGATTTTGTTGTGATGCATGTGAAGTCGGTGTGCGATCATGAATTTGTGATGCCCGCAATGTAAAAGCAATACTACAGCACCATTGCAAAGTTTGTCATTGGTCTGTTCTGTGCTATGCTGATTCTAGGCACATGTGTTTTACGAAGGGAATGCTAAGAAGTGTAGATCTGACTGTCTTCATCTTCATTTAGCCTTGCCATCATGGCCACCCAAACCCCATCCCTGTCCTGTCATTCAACGGTGTGTTCAGATCCACCCCAGGCTTGTGTCTGTTGTAGGTAACTAGGACTATCAAAGCTATCAAACATTGCAGTTTGTTCTTTCTTTGAAGCCACAAAAAACTGAAGACTGCATGTTGCCTTATCAGCACTCCTGTATTCACTTACAGACATATATAGACACACACATACACACAAAGCTGATCAAAACACAAAAACACACTCTTCTCAAGCTGTTTTTCCTTTGAGCTTTTCTCTCTTTGCTCTCTCTTAAACACATACACACACACACAAACAAATGTCTCACATACCTTTTATGTTGGCATCAAAGCAGGCAAGCTGATTTTATAAACTGTATAAGTGAAATAAAGAGTTTTGTTGAAATCTATACCACTGTGTCAAGTTTTAATTTGCGTGCAGGATTGGAGGTGTCCTTTGCAAATGTATGCACTACAAAATTCACTGAATTTTTTAAGCTAAATTTCACAATTAATTATGAAGAAACAAGAAAGTAAAAAAGTTTCAAAGTAGAGTTTGAAATTTGTATTATGGAGCACAAATAGCCTGTAGTATCTGGAACTATCTATAGGGGGCAGTAATTTACAGCTATATATTTTTGACCATAATAGAGCCAGTTTATTTGGGGGCTAAAAATACGTTTTATTTGTTTATTTATTTACTCCTAGTTTAGAAAAGTCCAAACAAGCTTCCTTTACGATGCCAATAAACTTTAGACATGACTGCAAAGTGCAAATGAGTTGCAATGTATGTTTTTATGATCTAGAACTACAGGATCAAGATCTGCAGTGCTCAACAAGCAAACATCAAGCCAAAACACATTCACACAGGACACCGTAATTATCCACCACTCCTTAACCACATTCCCCTCTAGGGATCCATCAGCACACACCCAGTACACAGAGAAAATGACTGAGTCTGGTTACTGAGACCATTACTCATTGGAACAAAAATAAATAAATAAATAAAATGACATGAGCGGAAGGTAGCCTATGTTTACACATGCTTGGTTATGTGTCTTTTGACCATATATTGATTAAAGGAATAGTTGAAAATGTTTTTTTTTTCTTAATCAGAGCAGATTTGGAGAAATTTAGCATTACATCACTTCCTCACCAATGTGAATGGTGTACTGCAGTGGAATGGGTGCCGTCAGAATGAGTGTCCAAACAGCTGATAAAAACATCACAATAATCCACGACTCCAGTCTATCAGTTAACATCTTGTTAAGCAAAACATTGTGCCTTTGAAAAAAAAAATCCATCATTACCACTTCATTAAAGAGATAGTTCACCCAACATGTAAATTCTGTTATTAATTACTCACCTTCATGTCGTTCCAAACCTGTAAGACCTTCGTTCATCTTCGGAACACAAATTAAGATATTTTTGATGAAATCCGAGAGCTTTCTGACCCTGCATAGACAGCAACTGACACGTTCAAGGCACAGAAAGGTAGTAAGGACATCATTAAAATAGTCCATGTGACATCAAAAGTGGTTCAACTGTAATTTTATGAAGCTAAAAGAATACTTATTAGGCCTCATTTATAAAATGTTATAAAATTGATCTTACGATCATCTCTCAAATATGCGTACGGGTGATTCATAAAATGAACATACAGAAAACACACGTACGCATCTCTTTCAGATGTGAATCATTATCCAAATTCTTTCATTTAGAACAGCGAGCTGCAAGAACAGCTTACATTTCCAAAAACCTGCAGTACTCGAACAAGAAAAAGTGCGTACATCTGCTCAGATCCTGACGTGACGCTAAGCACTTTTCCATGTCAAAGCCAGTTTTAACAAATATGAGCGTTGACGTGGATTTAAGTGTACGCACGCTCTAAGATCAAATTTGTACGGTGGCCGTTGCAAATAGAAAACACGCTGCAAATAGAAAAACACCTGCAAATTAAGAAAACAACTTCGTCAATTTTACAACGCACACGCTTCAAATGCTCACAACATAACCAAATAAAGAAACGCGCTACAAATAACATTCTTTGTTTGTGTTGGGAGCATTTGCAGCACCTGCTGTCAAATTGATGAAGATGTTTTCTTGATTTGCTGGTGCTTTTTCTATTTGCATGTTTTCTGAAGTTGCACTGCGTTGAGCTCTCTCGGCCACCGTACAATTTGAGGGTATGCATGCTTTATAAATGAGGTCCCTTGTGCGCAAAGAAAACAAAAATAACGACTTTATTCAACGATGGATTTGTTTCTTAAAAAACCCAGAGCGTATCACTTCAACGTTAATTGATGGACTGGAGTTTTAGGACTGTTTTGGGAAATGTACCATTTATATCAAGTACCTCACACAACCAGTGAAGTAACAAATTTTGTATCCTACATTTTCCATGTGGTCTCAGATTATTGGACCCCACTTCACAATGGAGGTTTCTGTTCCTATGCACCTGATTTTCAACAAATCCACCAAACAAACACATTATTTAGCATCAAAATGATATAAAACCATAGGAAAATGATCAAACAAAAAATTTCAGAGACTGTACATCTCAAAAACCAAACCAGTGTAAAAATGCCTACAGCTTCGACTCATTTTGCCACATACATAAATTCTTCGGCTGCTTCCTTCACGAGTCACGCAACCCTGTATTCACCCAAACAACAATTCAACAACAGTGAAAGCTTGTATTTCCAGTAGCATTGTGTGTGATGCCATGCCCTGTTTACTGTACAAACACTACTTCTGAATGGGTTCTTCTTGAATTTCAATGTCTTGTTTTAGCAATTTAATAAATTTATAACTTTCTTCAGCTCTGAATACTACCTTCCATGCATGAGAAAAGAAATATAGATATGAAATGACAGAGATGTATAATGGCAGAGAGGTGGATGAGTTTGAGTGGGTGTTCCTCAACCAGTGCTTTGGGGGTTGTGTAAAAATGCTAAACACCACAGCCTATAAGTACGCACACCTCTGATGCACACACAGTTCCTGACTGACATCAGACACGGAAACATGGACTTCGTCAAGGGAGCAGCGGATGGACAGGTGGACAAGATTATCGATCAGGCTGGTAAGTTCAATTTGTTTGTTCAATGCATCTATTCACAGTATATGGCATTTGAAAATTAAACACCTGAAATGTATGCCTGAAAACGAATGTAACCAATTAAATTAATTGCAAGTGCTAGTAATTTTAGTAATTTACTTAAAACATATAGACAAGATCATTAACTTTTGTGAATGTTACATCAGCTGGTGTGGCCAAAGAGAAAGTCGGAGCACTGATCGGAGGAGACAAGAAAAAGGCAGGAGGTGCAAAAGGCCAGAAAGAGGGTGGAGGTAATATTTTAGTTTCCTTTGATAGGAGACTTTGGAAAGATACTAATTCTTCCACTATCATATTCATCCAGTTTGAAACTCTCTGATCAATACATTCTGTCTGTAGGTGTTGGTGATATGTTGAGCGGCGCAATCGGCAAAGCTGCGACAGACGCTGCAGGAAAAAATGCCGCTGATCAGGCTATGGACATTGGGAAGGGCCTGTTCAAGTGAGCCTGTGTACTTTGAACATGAACTGTCTGTATCATCACTGGATTCTAACTGGACCCTCAATCTTGCAGTTTTAAAACTTTCTATGGCAGTTTCTCCAGAGGCTGTATGTTTTATGTCATCTTGAAACAGGCAATGCCTATATTTCTGTTTTCTACACCTTTTGAGATTTGTAAATTAAAAAGTATCATTTCAGAATGCTATTTCTGTTATAATTATTAAACAAAACCAATAAAATTGATGCTTAACATGATGGAAATAAAGAACTAAAGAACTGTTGTTTAGTGAGAGATTGAGTTGCTGTTTTTTTTTTTTTTTGAAATTTGAAATTATTTCTGTAATATTGACAAACATGATGTCAAAACCAGCTTATAACAAAACATCACAGAATTAATAAAATTCATTACTAATACTTACTGGTGTTTGTGCCTTGTGGTTTTCCCTTAGGAACGGATGGCTAGTTGAAGAGACATTTTAAAAATGATAATAATAAAAACCTTATGGACTACATAGTGCGTTCAAGTCATGTCAGAGATCATGAGTTTAAACAAACTGCGACTCAAAGTTTACAAATAGAATACAGCATTTTTTCTTTAAGCCACAAATTTGTGGAAATTAATTAAATTAATGTTTTCATTTTCAATAAGACTAGCTAGGTTGTATGTACAAAATAGTAGTAGTGTACAATTACAAATATATAACGATTCACTTTACAGCACCTTCCTGAATTGCAAAAAAGCAAAAACACACCTCATGCACATTCAGTAATTATTCTGTAGTTAACCCTAAAAGAGGCAACGTGTCCTGGGGGATAAACACATTTGAGAAGCTGTGGGGAGAAGCAGTGAAAGTGTCTTATTTCTTGGTTTCATTTTGAAAGGGTGTTTGTTGTGAATATTTAGATGTTTAGCTCACAGGAAGCATTTAAAACTGCATGACCGCCTGTAGTGGGAAATCTACTCACCCTCTGATAAAAGTTGATTTAGTTCACATATTTACACATGTTGGAGGGGACTTACCTGTTTAAAAAGCTGTCATTCAGCATTAGCTTATTAGGTTTACATTGAAATTTTATGAATTAAATGCTTACATTTTTTGTAATCAGTCTCTAAATGTTTGTATCTCAGAGGATACGTCGCTCTTTTAGGGGTATAAATCAAGATATAAAAACATACATAGACTCTGTAATTTTGTGGCTTGTGTTTTAGAAAATCAGATATTTTTGTAATCTTGACAAAACACACATCGTTGGAAAGATCTGACAGTCAAGGTTCCATATTTAGTAACTGTTTTGTAATAGAAGTGATATTGTGACAGTTATTGTGTTAAGTTAAGTGATATTGTGACATGGTTAAGTAAATTATTGATTTGTGACAGAAAACTCAAAAAAATCAATAGAGTTTGGGTGTAACCCAGTGGATATTTTTGGTATAGTGCCCAAACAAAATCTCACAGGAGCTATTGTTGTGATATCAACTTCAAATTTGGAACTGAACTTGGTTAGACATTTGGCTTTGATTTCATAGAAATTTTAGAATAAAAATAGTATACTACATTATCTTTATTGTAAACTTAAACTTCTATAACTTTTTTATACTTTCGTTTTTTTGAAATGCTTTCACTTCAGCAATAATCTGCTATGTGTCTTCATTAAAAAGAGACCAGCCTTAGGTCTGTATTCCAAAGTGTTCAGGAATTACAGCCATGCTGTAACAAGCATTGATAAACATGTGTTCGACGTATCCTGGGGGATACAAACATTAAAATCAAAAATAAGAATCAAGTTTTGAAAAAAAACATGAAATTGTATTATTTGAGTTCCAATAAGATGGAAAATATAAATAAATTAATTTTCTGATGTCTCTTTATGGTTTTGCCCTTTTTAGGGTTAAAGAGAACTCTTTTAGAACATGTTTTTTTTTTTTAACTGTGTCAATTTAAGTGATTTATTCCCAAGAAAACATTTTCTTCTGAAAGATTTGATATGAGAAAATGTCAAAAAAAGAAGAAATACCTTTACTATTTTTCTATCAGTTGCCAGCTTTCTATGTTGTAAGTTAGTGCAAATCATAAGGACAAGGCAAAAACAGCAATAGTCACACCAGTCAAAGTAGTTACATTATTTAAAATTCAACCTTATTTTCACTCAACTGTTAAATTACCAATATTTAATTTATTGCCAATCCAAATAATGACATGACAGGAACGGGAAAATGATTTACATAACCGGGATAATTTATTTAGCCGAGTGTGATACATGTGGTATTTTGGTGACACTGAGAAAAAGAAAATACAGCAGAAAATAAATTATGATAATTGTTTTATTCTCAACAAAAAGGCAATATAAATTTCCAAAACATAGTTCCAGATATGGGTGCAGATAAGCTTGGCGAGCAACTTCCAGCTCTCATTTAAGCGCGAGTGCCCCGGGTCCTCTAGGTTTAACAACTAGCAGATCTCTAAAAGTTATGATTTGTGAACTACCTCAGATACAAAAAAACATCTGTACCTAAACGTACTGCACATTATCAGCTAGAACTTAATTACATCTCAAGGTCAAAACATTGAGATGAGGCAAACCATGTCTGGGTTTCCCTTTGTGTGATGCACTACATGAATTATAGTGACAGAAAATAATTTCACTGAATATAAAACTCCTGCTCACAGGTGTAAGGCATCTTTAACGCTCTTCATTGCTGTAGCAATAACCATGTTTAAATGGTTTGCAAGAACGAACAATAAGAATAAAGTAAATAAAACCTACCAGGACATAAACGCACCAAAGTTGAACTAATATTTCATGGCGAGAGGAAGCCAGGGCCAACATGACAAATCAACAGACATTTAAAACAGTGCGCTACAGCTGCATTTGAAGAGGACCACGTTAGTTTACCACAGATCAATCCAAAAATCAGGGACGAAATAAACAAGTTACAACAAGACACACTTGAGAAACCTGATTATCGGCGCCAGTTTGTTTTGAGACCACATCACATACAGCAAAGCAGTGAAAACTGCAGCCTCAGAACAGATTAAACCGCTTTATAGTTCTCAAACTCATGAGGACGGAGCTTCTGGGATATGACAGCATGAGGGTGTTTTAATAGAGGAAGTAGGGGTTAGGCTGATGTAAACTCTGATATGTTAAAAAGGTTGTGAAGGGGAATCAAGAAGTTGATGGACGTTTTTGTCTTCTTTTTGTTCGTGTCATTTATGTAAAAGTCAGGCCAGCCTCACTGTACACCTTGAAGACCTTCTCGATGGCGTTGACGTAAGCTGCCGTCCTCAAATCCAAGCCAAGGTTGTACTTGTTTGCTGTGCGCATAATTTGCTGCAAAGGGAAAATATTAATATATGAATACAGGTTCGACTACATTAAAACTCTTTTACAAAGCATGGAGGATAAACAGAAAAAGCATCAATAAACAATAACGACATCTGTGCAATGGGCGAGGTGGTATTATTTGCACAATGCTCATACCACACTAGACTAAAATCTGCCTGAAGCGAGGGCTGAACGTTGTGGACGAGTTAAAATTATCTTTCAACTGTTTTATAGCAACACAACGCTGTTATAAAGCAGCTGAGGTGGAGTCAAGGGCGGTTCCTGCTCTACCTGGTGTAGTTTTACAGATGGTATGACAATGGTTGACAGCTTTAGTATGCAAATCTTTTCAATGATATTACAGGAACTTACCCTGGCCGACCTCTCCATGGTGTAGGCAAGACCAGAGTGCACAATGTCCTTCTCTGAGGCACCCTGTGTGACAAACACATCACATCAAAGCATAAACATGACATGAGGGTTAAAAACTGCTGATCTTGGAGAGAACTCCAAAGCTTTGTTCACAGAGCACCAAAAAAAATTGTTTTAAAATGCAGTCTTTAGGACTGACTGACAGGATCATTCTGTCATTCTGTAAGCAATGAAATCTAATCAATATCTAATATATCAACATCAGTTACCGTAGTGATTACTTGAAGGAATAATTCACCCCCCAATTTTTTTTTTCATCATTTACTCACCCTCATGTCGTTCCAAACGTGTATAAGTTTCTTTCTTATGTTGAACACAAAAGAAGATATTTTGAAGTATTTTGAAGACAGAAACAGTTGTTGGTCCCCATTGACTTCCACAGTAGGGAAAGACATACTATGGAAGTCAATGGGGACCATCAACTGTTTGATTACCAGCTTTCTTCAAAATATCTTCATTTATTTTCAACATAAGAAAGAAACTCATACAAGTTTGGAACGACATGAGGGTGAGTAAATGATGACAACATTTACATTTTTGGGTGAACTAGCCCTTTAAGCTTAGCATGATGGTTGAAAACTAAAGTATTTATAGATGTGGTTTGTAAAAAAAAAAAAAAAAAAAATATATATATATATATACACATACACACACACACACACACACATATATACATACGAAGAGTTCATTTGCAAAAACAGATAACTCCGTTTTTAACAATTCTCAGAAATCACGTTTTTTCATTGTGCATTCCAATTAATCTCAATCAAACTGCAGTTGTTGTTTTTTTTTACTAGGTTAAAAAATAACTAAAAAAAACAGCTAACTAACACAATAAAAAACATGATTTTTGAAAATTTAAAAAAACGGAGTTATCTGTATTTGCAAATTAACTCTTTAATCATTAATAGACTGTAAAAATAAATAAAATTAAATAATAAATAAATATACATTAAATAAAAGACACACACACATAAACATACAAGGCAATAAAGGTAAATATTATGGACACTTACAGCTACACGGGCCTGGAAATCAGCAGTGGGGACAATGGGGATGGGGCCACCCTGCTTTCCAAACTTCCTTTCAAGACTCTCTTGCACAGACACTAGACAGAAGAAAAAAAACAGATTGATCAATTATTCGAATTCCCTCTGTTTCAGCAAAGCTTGTAAGAGTGATGTTTGATAAAATGCACATGCTGTTTCTGAGCACAAATAAAGGGTGCAAATTGTCACTCATTTACAAAGCACATTTTTGAAAAATGTTTTAGATGTTTATAATCTTAAAGTTGAATTTTGTTCTGCACTGATTTGTGTTAAAAGGGACTACAAATCGGTACCATCACTGTAATGTTATCAGTCAACTTTAATTCTGTCAAACTGACACATCTCTTCAAAAGCAGCTTCATTACTCTTCCATCCCATCTAATTACTGCAAATGACATTAACAGATAATTTCTTGAAGGGCCAGCAGGCTTTGACACTTGGATGTTAATTAAATTGGTATAACCAAGGAGACAAAGACAAAGAGAATCTGTGCCATGTGACCCAGTACATATAGCACACAAGAGCAGTCACGTCACGTCACGTCACAGAGGTGATTCAAACTCTGCTATAGGAAACAGTGTCACACCCTGCTGGTCACAGCTTTGCATCAGGCCTGCCCGCATGCTAAGAATAAGTGCTAAAAGGGCGGGAGTGATGAAAAGAAAGGGAATCAAGAAAAACGAGAACACATAAGGGTGTTACAGAGAACATTCTGAAGAGATAAAGACGCCTGCTGGCAGACAATAGCTTTGAATAATGTAATGATGCAAGTCCATTGATTTCATGCTGCTACTCTTTGAGTGACTGAGGCTGAGCGGTTGGAGGAAGTTTAAACACATACTCAGCAGGTGGTAGTTGGAGTCCCTCTCATACTTGAAGGTCAGACGACCGTAGCTGACATGGTTCAGGTTCTTCAGCCACTCAAAGTAGGAGACTGTGACACCTCCAGCGTTCAGGTACATGTCCTGCACATCAAGATATAAATCATTATTCCTATTTCTACTTTCCTGAAGCACGACAGAGTTTGAGAGAATGTTGTTCTCTTACTGGAATGACCATGACGTTCCTCTCTATGAAGATCTTGTCAGCATCTGGTGTGGTGGGACCATTAGCGCCTTCAGCAATAATCTGAAGCAATAAAAAGGATATGTTCAGCATTGGTGAAGAGCATTTAAGCATAACAAGCACATGTGGACGATGCTGTTAGTGTCAGACCTTAGCTTTGATATTGTGAGCGTTCTTCCTGGTCAGCTGTTTCTCTCCAGCTGCAGGGATGAGGATATCACAATCAGCTTCCAGAATGGAACCCTCATATGGCTGAGAGTTGGGGAAGCCCACAATGGTACCATGTTGCTAAAGATAAAGCACAAACATATTCAAAAAACAGTTTAGGTTTAGAAAAAAGGGCAAATTCTCACCAGAGATTCAGAAAAGTGATTGTAAATGGGCTCTTAACTGACCAGTTTGTAGTCCTCCAGCTCTTTGGGGTCCATGCCGTTGGGGTTCCAGATGCTGCCATCGATTTCAGCAATTCCCACACACTTGGCACCATAACGGTGGAGGTAACGCATGGAATGCAGACCCACATTACCAAAACCCTGCATGATAGGATCAGAAACTAAGGTAAGTTGTGGTAAAAACAGAATCCTGTTTTGTTTTTTGTGGCAATGGCGCCCCCGTGTGGTTTGATTGAGCACAGACTAGCTATCAATGGTTCTCACTATGAAAACAAGCATCTTTGTCAATTACAAGAGAAATACTGGAAATAGCGTATACTGGGAGGCCTATTCACCTCATCAAAGGTATTTCTGGCAAGATGTCATGTGCATGTCGAAAGGGGAAATGCATATGGCTGCTCACATTACAAAAGGACAAATGGGAAGCAATCAAACCAACTAAGTTCAACAGAATTATGTAATGCACTCCTCTCCGGAGGCTTTGTTTGATCCTAATGACTAGGCCATCTCTTCTCTGTGCTGCTCTAAATCCATAACACGTGACAACATCTTCTCTCGTCTCGTCGCTACACATGGCAGTAAATCTTTAGAAAGAAAATGTAATTTCTGAGGCAGTAATCCCAGAGCAACAGTCGATGAGAATCCCTTCGCTCTGCAGTCTGGGCTGCACTGATTGATTTTAAGAGTTTTGAGCACACTGTGATTAAGACTGAAATGCATTAGAACCCTTAAAACTGCAACAAAACAACTAAATCTTAATCCTAGAGAATAGATCTGCTGGTTCATGGTAAAGTCAACAGATTTCACAGCTGTGAAGCAGAGCCGTTATTTGCGGTGGGATTCAAACAGCATGTGATTTCAAGGAACTGAGATGTACAAGATGCTGACATATTATTAACTCTTCCTTTTTGTGGCAGCAAGAGAATATTTAGTCAGCATATTATGCTGTCACTTTTTTATTTCAGCCCAAAATAAAAATTATCTAATCGTTTACTCATCTTCATTTAGTTACGAACCGGTATGACTTTCTAATGTGCCACACAAAAGCATACATTTTGTATAATATTGACAATGCTTCTTTCCATAAAATTAAAACATGTTTTGATCAGTGGCAGTCATGTTCCAAAAATAACAAAGCAGTCCATATGACTTACTAACAATATTATAGCTTTTTTCTTTTAGCTCAAACATTCCTGGTCACAATACGCTTCCACTGCATGAAAAAGAGCAACATGAACATTCTGCTAAACATCTCTATTTGAGTTACTTCAGTCTACCAGTGAAGCTTTATTGTATCGAAAAACTAAGGGCCAATCATTCAAATACAGTAAGAAAACCAGTTAAAGTGAAGTTGAAACTGTCAGTCCAACTGTTCAAATTGTCGTTTATACCTGAATAATAAAGGTTTTATCAGCAAATCCAGGGGTCAGGCCCAGTTTGCTCATGAAGGAGGCTTCATTGATGAAATTCTCAATGCCATGGAAGACTCCACGACCAGTGGCTGAGATTCTGCCATGGATACCACCCTGGCTAATGGGTTTACCTGTCACACAGGCATGGGCATTGATATCCTACAGAGAGAAAGAGAAACACACACAAACAAGAAAGATTAATGTAATTAATATTCTGTATTATTCTTTCAGCCGCGGCAACACACACAAAAACAAAAATGCAACAGAGTTAATATAGTTAACTGCTGTAAAACTAAAACTTTAAAAAACATTTTTGTTACTTGACATTAAATAAACATTGACTGAAAATAAAAATTAATGTACTAAAAAAAAACAATAATAGTTTATTGTTAATAATGATACTTAAAAAAAACAATGTTATGAATGTGTATCTTTAACTCCACATTAATGAGGAACAATTAATGAAACTGAATGCCATGGAAAACTTGCAGTTCCAGATTTTTTTTTTAAATGAAACCTGTTCTGAATAAAAACCAGTGCTTGGTTCTAAACTCAACACTTCAGCCAACACTGGTTTTCTGTTTCTTATCCAAAAACACAAGCACCAGTCGGGGCTGTTCAGAGGGTAGGATGAGGACAGCATGTGATACACTAACAACCAGAGCTCTTGGATTGATGTGAAGGGGTCTTGTGCTGTCGTAAGGGTACGTGAGAGGGGTCACACTCCAAGCGCAGCTTGCAAGCTTGCCCAAGGGCAGCTACTATAGCCCTATTTATGTCACTGAATGAGGAAACGTCATCGAGACAGGAGACTTGTGCTCCACTCACAGATGACGCACAACAACCAGTGGCCAGGGTAGAGGTTACTGCAGGGGACAGACATCTCAATAACATACTATATGCATTACAGCAACCTTGTTAACCTCCAAACAAGTGTACAGCCATATTAAAAAACATACACATACAGTATGCATCATAATCAAACATCTGCTGGGCTGAGAAGAGAAATCAAAGTATAGTACTGCTGGACATTTAGTTGATCTGCATGTCTGATAAGTCTAAGCTTATGCAACGTTTCCCTCGACTGCCGCTGTGCACATGCAAATCTACTGAGACTGCAGTATTAGTGAATAATACTTTATAAACTGTATTCCAGTTCACTGATACCATCAATCATTTACTGTTCCCTTGTAGAACAGTGACAGAGTTTCCCTTCGACACATCAGCTTTTGGCCAAGCAACGTTTTTAATTAGTCAGTGACAGTCGATACTGGATTTTATCAACGTTTCATCAACGGATTTAGATCAACGTTATAGCTAACTAAAACTAAAACCATTAAAAATATATTTTTAACTCAAATACTGTACATTGATGACTAAATTCACTTTACTGGTAGCATTTAGAAAACGTTTAGTTTTTAGTGTTTTATTTTAAATTTATTTGGACAAAATTGTATAGAAATGTAATATATTCCATGTATTTGTTATCAGCTATTAAGGCTGGGTTTTGACAGATTTCACGATTCAATTCTGCTTCGCAAGCTTGTGATTCGATTCCAATTCGATTTTGTATATATATATATATATATATATATATCAGATATAGTACATGGCAAATTTTCTCAAGGAAAAAAATCTTTCAACTAACACTGTAAAATATACACGAGTCGTTTAGTACTACATTATAATAATAATAATAATAATAATGAAGGTTAAAATTAACTGATCTGTATACAAACACTTAAATTACACTCATTTATTCAAACATAAATTATAATGAATATGTTATATGGTTCATATACAGTGGTAGAAAAAAATTATTTGATCCCTGCTGATTTTGTATGTTTGCCCACTGACAAAGAAATGATCAGTCTATAATTTTAATGGTAGGTTTATTTGAACAGTGAGAGACAGAATAACAAAAAAAAATCCAGAAAAATGCATTTCAAGAAAGTTATAAATTGATTTGCATTTTAATGAGTGAAATAAGTATTTGATCCCTATCAATCAGCAAGATTTCTGGCTCCCAGGTGTCTTTTATACAGGTAAGGAGCTGAGATTAAGAGCACTCTCTTATGGCTCGTTTCCACTGAGCGGTACGGTTCGGTACAGTACGGTACGGTACGCAATTATGTCCGTTTCCATTGTCAGAAGTTGTGAATGGTACCAAAATAGCGAACCGTACTGTACCACTTTTTTGGTACCAAAAGGGTGGAGCTAAACTCACTGCAGAACGTTGATTGGTTTACTAGAATCGTCACTTGTGCGTGATACAAGGGGATAAAGCTTCTCCTTCACTCGTTCCGCACTGCTGTGTTCGGCTTATTACTTCAGAGTGTGCAAACACAAAAAAATAGATTTAGATTTTCACACAGACATAGCCGTTTCTTAATATGCGTTCTTGTGGACTTGTGAAACGTCATTGTCCAAAAACCCATGTAATTTTCAAAATATTACTGTTATTCTGTCATGAAATATAGTTTTAAGAGTTTTTCAGGCAAGAATGTAGTTGTTTAAAATTCAAATCTGCGGTTTATTTTTATTTTTTGCTATAATTGCTATGCCGATAGCATAGATGCAAAGATGTCCGTTAAAACTGTGAACTCACTGTGAACCTACATAACAAAGATGTTATCAGTCACTCAGTATGTACATTTACTAATGTTAAAAAGCTTTAATATTTATGAATTAGATTTATAAACGTATCCATTTCGTTGCGGGTGCAGTGCGCTTCCAGAGAGAGCCCACCCACACGCGCTTCTGATTGGCTGCGATATTTGATTGATTCTGTCACGTCGCGATGTCGCGTCGCGTCTGGTGTGGACACCCAAATTGCTTGTCGCTGGAATCTTGTCACGTCGCGTGTAGTTAGGACACGGTGTAAGTCATGTTTTGTGAAGGGGTCAAATACTTATTTGACTCATTAAAATGCAAATCAATTTATAACTTTCTTGAAATGTGTTTTGCTGGATTTTTTTGTTGTTATTCTGTCTCTCACTGTTA
This sequence comes from Schizothorax lantsangensis, assembly GCA_027422415.1. Taxonomy (NCBI): domain Eukaryota; kingdom Metazoa; phylum Chordata; class Actinopteri; order Cypriniformes; family Cyprinidae; genus Schizothorax; species Schizothorax lantsangensis. The sequence continues at coordinate 20,324,122 of CM049860.1, read as the reverse complement.
AAATAAACCTACCATTAAAATTATAGACTGATCATTTCTTTGTCAGTTGGCAAACGTACAAAATCAGCAGGGGATCAAATAATTTTTCCCCCACTGTGTTTAGCAAAATGCTCCTCTCTAGAGTTAATTTTTCTAGCTGTGACAAGTTTTTGGTCACAGAATACATCTTTTTTTCTGAGGTAAATACGTATTACAGCTACAGAAAAGGTAATGTTACATAAAATGCACTCTGAGGTCAAATTGTTTCCAGGGTGACATTGTGCTTGGATGTGACTGGACTCTTGCCTTCTCCACAGCCTGACTTGGCAAAAATCTATCATCCAAAGGATCCTTTCAGGATCAGTAAAGCTGGATATTGTTTAACACAGTCATTACCCTTCCACTTAAAAATATAAAAAGAACAATACATGACCATCCTTTTGTTGCCATGGTGATAGTGCTAGTACTGTATTAGAGGATGATGTAACTACAATAAGAGCCCTCTAGGAGGAATAACCCTGACCACAAACACCACAGCAAATACACTAAAAGAAAATCTGTATGATTTGGCCATGTTTGTAATTTCAGGCAGCCTCTTTCAACTTCAGGAATCTTCGTACATAAATTACCCAGCTTTGTTCTCTTTCTGTGCTAGTTGAGGCTGTCATCCAAAATCATTTCACAAAAAGGAAAAACTCTCTAAAATATGTATATAATAAGACAGCAATCTGGTTGCTATTGTCTGTGCAAATAAAGCCATGACCTATCCATTTAATTAGGGCACAAAGGTAAACATTTCTCAGTCTGTCATATAGATAGCATAATACTATCAGAGATAGACAAACAAAGGGTGTAAGGTTGCTGATAAAGATAATGATTAAAGAATTACTTCTTACTGAAGACTCTAATCTCTATTGTTTTTGTAATACTTATTGCTCAAATATCCTTTATGGTATATGCTTTTTAACCTTTCAGTTTGGTTATAAGAGGCAAGGCATGTTAATCTACAAGTGATAAAAAGGAAAAACCTCAATGGGAGTTTTATGGGCATGGTTAATAATTTAATAAAGTAGACGGTTGCTTACAGTGTGGGCAATGGTGTTAGCATAGGTGTCAGCGATCCAGGACATTTCCCTCTCACCAGTGCTCATGTCAGGGGCGGGTACGTCAATGCCAGGTCCTGAGTGGAAAGAACAGGGAAGGGAGAGAAGACAGAGATATTTTTACAACTTGTAAGCTCTAATTGTCTAATGAAAGCAGACGGTGGTCATGTGACCAGGCACAGGGACCACTCAGGTTTCGCATCGGTTATCATGAACTATGCTAATAGTACTTTAATATGAATGCTTGATTGCACATCTCAGGGAAAAAAAGTATTTTAAGAGGCAATGCAACAAATGATCTGAGTAGGCAGCTTGTGTTTTAATGGAGAGCTGGAGTTTCAGTGGTCTGACGCTGTGAGCACACTGCCCTTCCCCCCATACCACTGCCAGCTGCTTTGGCCAGGAAAACAGGGAAGGCATCCAGATAAACAGCTATGCAGACAGCCTTGCACCTTGAATACATTTCCAAAAACAGCTCCAAAGGGGGCAGGGAAGCACACAGCGGGACTTATTTTTGACAGCACCGAGGTCCTGAAGCTCTTCCGGGTTAAAAGAACACGGAAGCAAAGTTAATAATTGCCTGAGGATTTCCTGATATCTCCAGAACTGTTGCAATGAAGTGATATTACAAAAGGTATCTTGTTTTAAAAAAAGTATCTTATGCTCAAGGCTGCATTTATCTGATTAAAAATGCAGTAAAACACATAAGATGCATGAAACACATGAGAAAGCATGATCCTTCAGAAATCATTCAAATATGCTGATTTGGTGCTCAAAAAAACATTTGTGTTTAACAATGTTGAAACAGTTGTGCTGCCTAATATTTTAGCAGAGATATATTTTTTTCAGGATTCTTTGATGAATATAAAGTTAAAATGAACATTTTTTAAATATATGTAATTTAATATGTAATGTCATAACTGTCACTAACTGACACAGTCATGTGTCTCTACTAAATAAAAGTTGAATTTACTTAAACCCCCAAAATTTGGGACAGTACTGTATATTGTGTCATATTTTCATGGAGGTCTTGATGCAGGGGTCATGTGTGGTATTTAAAACAGTGTGGTCAAAAAGCACAAATGAATCAATAAACTCACCAATGAATCCCTTTTTGGCCAGCTCAATGGTGAATCTTCTTGTGATTTTCTCCAACTCGTTATCCTAAACAGCACAAAAAAAAAATCTAATAAAAAAAATGTAAATGTAAATAAAAACATGTTTAAATTATATATTTTTTTGCCCCTTATAGCTTATGATAACCATAAAAGTAAAAAAAAAACAGAAGCTCCATGTATGACTGGTTTTAAAAGACTGCTCTTTAAGCATTTCCATTTCCCTAAAGTCATTCCTCAGAGAAACTGTTTAAAGGAATAAGAAAGTCCTTTAAAATGTTGTCAGATGTTATAGTGGAACTTTAAATGTAGTTGATGAAGAACCTGATAAAGGTCTAAATGTTTAGAAAGAAAGAAAGCATGTTCACTCCCTGGAGTAATAAGGTTCAGAGAGGGCCACAGACTCTACACATATTAAACAGAAGAACAAGAAAGATCTACTGCTGCTCATTGAAACAACTTTATATTGTGGACTCTTTATTCAGGACTTCATCCAATCAGGGAGCAATGCCCATTTTAAAGGGAAAGGAGGACTGACGGCATGAAATGTGTTTCCGCTTCATTGAGCCCATGAAAAAGGCAAACAAAGCCCACAGACATGATGAAGAGTTATTTCAGTAGTCTGTGTGCTCAGAGTCTAGACATACATGTTGGGTACTTACAGAGTAATTCTTGGGGTTGATTTTCACTCCAGCTTTAGCTCCACCAAATGGCACATCTAGAAGAAGATAAATGATGTGTAATCTATAAGGATGAAGGATTTTCAGAATCTAATATAACTCAGTGACTTATTAAAAACAATGTATTTGAGTGTAAGAGAGATCTAATGCACAATCCAGAAGAAGAATTCACTCCAACTTGATGTTGGGTGGAAAAACACAAAGCTTACCGACAACAGCACACTTGTACGTCATCAAGGAGGCCAAAGCTTTAACTTCATCCACAGACACATCCATGCTGTATCGGATACCTGATAAAGGAAAAGCAAAAAGGCCCATGAAACTGGGTTTAATCAAAGCCATTACAAGGAGTCAACTGATTACCAAAAGCTCAAACTCAAAGGAGGATGTAAAACACCAAGAACACACACAATGGCCTTAATCAAACAGTCACTCTGAAGCTGTATAGACCTCTGGTCAGGTTTTTTTTTTTTTTTTCAGCTGTGTCTCGAATGCTAAATTGAATGAGGATAAACAGGACAGAATACAAGATGATGTCAGACTGAAATGAAGACAAGGAAACAAACAGCTACATTGTAATACTGAACACAAGTTCAATTAAAAAAAAAATGCAGTTTAGTAATAAACCAAGACCATTTTAAGACTTTTTTTGTGCCAGCTCATGTTCAAAGGACACAGGTCACTTTTTCCAGCTATGCAGCTAAAATTGCAGCTCAACTTGTGTGCTCTGGTCACGCTCCATTAGGACAGGTGCTACAATGACTCGCTTTTAGAGAAGCTGGTGCCTAATGTTGGCTTCCTAAAGTAAGCCACAGCATGGACGTGACCTCAAAGGCACAGAGACTACGTCTCTAATAAAGCATACTGCATATGCTACAAACACCTTGAGCACACAATGATTTTTTTTTTTTTCAATGACAAACTGTGCGTCCTATTGTGTAACAATGAATATATAATTTATAGTTACGGAAATCAAGTTTGCATGTAGATCTTAATTAACATTTAGGCTACCTCTGCAATCAAAAGGACACATTTAATGATACACAAAATAAAATGGGAAAAAAAAAATTCAAAAGGAAAGCACACAATGTTCTGTACAACCTGGTGAGGCAAAGGTTATTTGAATGTCATGTGTGCAGGGGGAGTCCTGTGTATTTGTGAGTATGTGTGTTTTGGCCCAGAGACTGCAATGACTCTGTGTCCCGTCAGCTCCTCTGCCAGGCTGCATCATGAATCTGGATTGACTGTGTCCGTCTCTGACACACACTGCCACACGGCCTGGCAGACGTATCAATCACTTTTACAATAAACATAAATAACAGACTGCCATCAAGCAGTAGAAAATTAGACTGGGAGTAATCCGTTTTATTTAATAAGTGCATTAATTCACAATGCTTCTGTAAATGACTGGCCCAAATGAAAGAAATTATGTGCTCTAATGTTCATAATACAAGTGAGAAAGCTGCCAACATAACTAAACCACTGAACATGATGTCTTTTATTGCTGAAAAGGCCATAAGAAAATCAGCCCCTCTGGGTGTCTTTTTGTCTGCGTTTAAAAGCTCACAAGCTGAACAGATGTGCTTTTTTTGCTATAGCAGAAATGGTCTTCATTTTATACACACATAGGGGAGGGGAAAACGATGTGAGGAAGATGGTGGGAGCTCTTGAGTGGAGGAATGACTCAGCATAGATCACCTACAGTATCCAAAGGACGAAGAAAAAACACACAGGAGGAAAACTTGTCATCAGCATCTCCTTCGACTCCACCTAGCAAGCCAAATGTGCTTGATCATAACCAGGATGTGCACTTCCTGCACAAGTCTGACTAATGCATCTTTTTTTTATTTCCATTACTCTTGCACATATACAGGATACGCAGCCAAGCATTTCTGCTGATCCAGTGATTCTGACATTCACATGCATGACTTTGGCTAACAGATGATAAATGCAGAGCATTAGCTGACTGAATTGCTCTTGTACTTTGTAATGTGTACCTAATCTTGTCTATTACACATTGATAATGTCAATCACAGCGCTTTTGTCAGTGATGGTCTTTGAGCCATGGAGAACAAGGGTTCTGCATTGCATGAATGATTAAAGGGCTACATTTGATGTCAGCCGTTTTGCTAACTTCTGACGTTTGCAAATTTTAACTACACGCCACCTGAAAATGCAAAATAATTTACAAGCAGCGAGCGTTTCTGATTGGCTGGTCTTCTGATTCATTATTATTTACCCAAGGTGCTCCATTTTGTGCCTGATAATGGAGCACTTTGCACCAAAAGCCAATATTTGAAGAGGTATTTTATGCATGACATTCAAAAAGTATGTCCACTTAAAAAACTTGCTAACTGGTATTGTTTGTGATGAGAAAATAATGTGTTAATATAAAAGGTCGTTGCACTGAGATGCTTATTAGCACTGGTCTTATCAGATTCACATTGATGGTGTTCGTTAAAGTCATAATGAAATGGAAGTAGATATTTTATTTTCCATATTGTGGTGTACATCCGAATGTAATGCACTATGGAAAAAGATGGCGGGGACTTGGTTTTATGCAACACTGGTTGATTGGATTTTTAAATGTGGGCGTTGCATTTAAATATGGAGGCAGATGATCATGACCTTGGAGGTGTGGTAAGTAAAACAAGCATGAATTTTTCACAATAACATCAAAAACATACATTTAGAAAATAGATGGGGTGAACTATAAGCACTTTAAGTAAAAAGGCAATCAGTATCTTTCTCGTGGAAAAGTTGTGGCCTTTAAAAATACTGATTCACTGCAAGACACAGATAAACAAGACAAAAGAGAGAATGACAACTTTTCAAACACATAAGATTTTCTTGTCAAACAGACCTACTACTCGCTCATAATTTCATATTGTTGCATAGCTGCAATCACATAAATATCCTTTAAAGGGACAGTCCACCCAAAAATGAAAATTCTGCCATCATTTACTTACCTTCATGTTGTTCCAAACCTCTACTGTCTGATAATGTTTGCAAGAAAACATTTTCAGTTTCCATTGGCTTCATAGACAGAAAAAAAGACTAATGGGAACTGAAACATTTCTTACCAGCATTATACAAAATATCTTTAGCCTATGTTCTGCAGAAGAATTAAAGTCACACAGGTTTGGAGCTACAAACATGTAAATGTAAATTAATTTTTGGATGGACTATACAAAATACACACTGGTGAGTTAGATGTCTCCAAATGCTATGTGTAAATGTGAGCAGAGTGGTCCTGTCACACAGATGACGAGCCAGAGCGCCTGAGCCCCACCCCCATATCCACCCTTACAACTCTCTCTCACGATATGTCACCCCACAAATCACCCACAATGCAGTGCCATGATGACATCTCCCCCTCCCACCCTGCACGGCCTCAATCTCTTGATGACCACTGCTTCTTAACATCTGCTGTTAAGAATGAATGTGATTCTGTGGGCCTCACATGATTTACAACAAGAGGATGTGCCTCGGTATAGGCGTAAACCCCTTTCATTGGAGTATATGAATGTTGTTAAATCACAGAAAGTAAACACATCACATCTCATGCATTTGATACATTATAGAATGTGTATCAACCTCTTCCTTATCAGCTAGCACCCAGGCAAATGTTTATTAACCTAACACGAATGAACTTTCTGAACCCAACCGAATGACATGAATGATTCTTTGTGTACTGAAAACACACAGTTGACTTGAGACAACTTGTTGCCCATGTTTGGCATAAGGGTACAATCTGTTGCAAGTTAGTATAAACAGTTGAAACTGCAATGTTCACATTAATGACTAATAAACATGTCAAGCGGGAAGCATATTTTGAGGTCCCTAAACCTGATAGTCTTAATAGGGATGAATGATTTTTGCCATTCTGTTTCATTTGAAATAGGAAGTTTGACATGTGAAACCTGACTTCAAACCCAACATGTGAAATTGAATAATCTGTAATTATTGTGTAGTAAAATGTAATAGTAATAATAACAATATATTGTAAAAGTTTAAGAAATAACACAAGCAAGGGTGGTGTTATGCTGTGACTCAGCTATAGAGGTCTTCTGCAAAACTCTTATAAAGTTGTGGAATGCTATATTTCATACAAAAATAGAATTATGCATTTTTTGTTGTTTTGGATTATGCTTGTAATGATGCAGTTAATTTGAAAAAAATAGTTTACTTAGCAGAATAATAATTATTTTCATATGACTATAAGTTAAAAACTGAAAGTTGTAATTGCAAAAGGTTCAGAATAAATTTGATTAGAGATTATATATTTTACAATAGAAATCAATTGGAACGAAACCATACAATCCAGAAAAAAATAAAAGGAAAACAGAATTTTGGAAAATATAAAATGAAACTTTTAGGCTACATTCCTGCCTACAACGTGTCTGGCAGGTGCAAGGTGCGTCAAGGTGATGCATTATTGACAGAGCAGCACTAGTTAAATCTATACAAATACCACGTTTAAAGACGTACAAACACATTATAAAATGAATAAAAGAGAACACATTGATTTGCAAGTCATTGTGTCAACAACTGTCAGCATGAATACACTTACAATGCAAACCGAAACTGCTGTGAAGCATCTTGTTGCGCAAAAAACGTAAACTGATATATTATGCCTTCTTACTTCACGGTATAAAAACAATATCTCTTACCTCCTTTGCAGGGAGTTCTGTGCTGGCTGTGCTGTGCCCGGTAACCCTCGATAACCTCCCATTCTCCGTTGTCTCTTTTGATGGGGAAGGACACGCTCAGGACGTGGTTGCAGGGCTTGATGATCCTGAGGATCCCCCGCACACGGTGTCTCTTCTGCTCCGGCGTCTCCCGGGTCTTCAGGTCCTCCACCAGCTTGTTTTCCACAATAGCAGCGCCGCGATCGAAGAAGCCCTCCACCATCTTGAAGAAGTTCGGGTCATCTTCCTTGTCAGCGGCATCGCTGTAGTGACGCACCCTCAGCAGGGACGAGGAAGCCGGCAGAGCGGACTCGACGCATCCCGAGGCCAGAGCGTTACCCGCTCCGCGAGTCAGCAGCTCCCCGAAATACCGGTACATGGCGACAAGGGGCTTTGAAAATTACGGTACAATGGAGAAAGAAGAAATTAAAAGATGGTGGGTATTCGACGAGGTGAAAAAGGGAAACGAAAAGGGGGGTGAATGAACGAGACTACGGAAGCTCCCGAGCCTGCCTCGTTCAGTGTCAAAGTGACAGCGCTCATGCCGTCTCGCGCTTTAAAAGGCAGCGGCGTGTTTGGAGGAGTCGCGCGAGCAGACGCAAGGTCACCGAGTGTCAGGAGGGAGGAGGAAACGCGCCCGCTACTTTTGAATCTCGTATTCTTTCAGCTACATTCAATATTGACCTTATTCTCCAGCGAAACAAGCGCGTCACCATCTTTACAATATTGTCTTTGAACTTCCGTTTGTGCGGTAGCTCTGTATATTTCTATGGCATCGCTGTCTAAGAGTAATTTAGCTGGTAAAGTGGATTTATGTATTGTAGAGTTAACGAAAGTTATCGTGAGCATTGTAATGTAATGTCTTAACAGTCAGTAGACCAGGAAGATTTTAAAAACGAGCGGTTCGTTCATAAATTCGTGAGATCTCTGTGGAAATATGCAACCGGAAGACAGAAGACAACAAAAGCAATGCTAAAAAGGGGCGGGGCTACATTAGAAAAAGATTATTTATTTTTACTTGTATCACTTAAAAAAATTAATTATGTCTTTAGTAATGACGTTTTACTTAGAAACATTAATAGTATCATGATGTAAATTAGATCATGTAGATGTATCATATCATGTATCATGAATTGTTTTAGTGTATCGTTTTAAATAACTTAATCAATACAGAATTTATAATACTGTTGGTAGGCTCTCTATGGAAATATTATGATTACATTTTGATTTTTAAATAAGTTCAATCAAACAGTGGTGACACAGCCACTTATGTCTGTCATTTTGAAGTAACACCACAGACGTAATAACACCACAGACCAGGGGCGGACTGGGACAAAATTTCAGGCCGGGAAATCTCACACTCATCCAGGCCATCCCATACACCCACAACAAATTCTGAAACATGGACAACCCTATATTAGCCCATCTGTATGACCATCACATAAAAAGGTCTAAGTCTTTAGTCAGGGCCGTGGAAAATAATTAAAGGTTCTCTTTTTAACTGCACCTTCACTTCCCTTTTCCTTTTCTTCATTTTCTCCAATATCTGTCACTCCCTTTTTTCTTGTACCTGTCACTTCTTCACCAGCAGGTCTGTTATTAACAGAACTGTGTTCACCTTGTTGCAAAACAACCACCTCATTGCAATTTGTTTGCGCATAATGTTGTTATTTCTCTTAAAATGACTTAAATACCCAAGATTTAACAAACCTATAATTCATACAAATATATTAAAACTAATTTTCTACTTTGATGACACCTAAATGCCAACCTTAGTACATTGAAAATCCTAATACTGAACACTATTGTATTTTTGGGCTGACTGATATTTTTGTGTTGCTGTTTGCTCTAGCTCCCTCCATTTCTATACAATAAATCCATGTGAATATCTGCCTGCTAAATTTATTAATGTAACTTTCCAATAGATAATGATGTCCTTTAGCACAGTATTCTGACTGATGATAATAATGGGGTGCTACTGACAGCCTAACAGGTGCTAGCAGTTTAATACTCAACTAGGTTAATAAAGACGAAACTGACCTGCACCTGAAGCCCTGAACAGGTTAGTAATTTCGCTACATTTAACTGTTTCTTCTGGCCGTTTCCTCTCCTTCCTCGAGTCCCGCGCATCGACTCTGTTCAGAACCGTTTGACGGAGGCGCGGAACAGACGTGAAGCGCGCGCTGCCAGCAGTGGCGCCCCCAGAAAATTTTAATAGGGGTGGCCAGATGAGGCCACAGCAAATCTTGGGGTGGCACACCAAAATAATGAAATAAAAAATAAAATGATTAAAAGTTCCACTTAATGTGTGTTATACGTATTTACTTTTGGTTCTGGTTAATGTAATAATATTATTTTAATTAGCAATTAATTACTTACTCTTTAAATAGTGTAGGTCTTTTAAATAATTAGACATCAGCAAATATATGGGCAAAACCAAAAAAGGGACAATATTTAAATTTAATTATTCTGACTGAGCTTTATTAAACAGGGTTTCTGCAGGATTTTTAAGCTCAAATGTAAGACCTTTTCATGACCTTTTTAAGACCTGCACAAATAAAATTAATACCATATGAGCAGGGTAGGGCAATGTCTATTGTATCATATTAAACTGTAACATGACTGTAAAAAGAATAATTTACAGTTCAGATAAAAGTTTTCACAAAAACAAAAAGTTTTATAAAATGTTAAACTTTACATTTCAGCCTTTAAACCATTTTTAAGAACATGGATGAGTCAAAAGTATTACATTTTATATTAATTTAAACAATTATCAATAAATTATTATATCAATCAAATTACATAAATTAAGGGTGTGCAATATTGACAAAAATTATATCTCTGTGATTTTCTGTGATTTTATCGATAACGATAATTAGACAATATTTTGCTGAGTGTGTTATTGTGCTGATATCTTATTTCTAATTGCGCTGACAGTTACAAATAAATAAATAATGTTTTGATATTTTAAACAAAACAGTGAAAGCTGATGTTTGAAAATATTAAAAAAAATGAAAATGTACCTTAAATGTGAAATTAAAATCGCCAGCAGGTGGCAGCAAGTCACTGTTAATAAGTGAGTCATTGCGACTGAACCGAATCATTTAAACAGTTGATTCATTCAGGAACGAAACACTGTAATGTTGCTCAGAGACGCAAAACAATGCTGTGGCTTTGTTTGGAATGATTTTTGTTTTTAGAAATAGAGCAAAAACAGGAAATATGTTGTCTAAAACGTAAGTCTCTTCATATTAACTTCTTGTTTATTGAACTGTTGTATAAAATCAGTATCACATTTGTAATTATGCTTACTTTTGGAGAAAAAAACTCACTCTTCGTGTGATAGTAACTATATGAAATGATATAAATATATACATTTTCTGGCCCATATCTTGAATAATGTGATAATTCTAAATGCATTTTAATAGACTGATTCATGCAGTGAAAGAACGCAATATAAATGCGCATGCGCACTAGTCTAACCTTCTAGACCATCGTAATGTATGCGCGCACTCTGAAGGTGTTTTATTTTGTTTGCTTTTCGCAATATACTCGTTAAAACCACACATATATAGCACATCAATACCATGGTAAAAATGTAACTGTATGGGTTTTATTTGGTAGGCTATTTATATGAAAAACAGTGGTCTATACATAAATGCACAAACACTAATCACAAAAAAAATACTGTAAATTATATTCCATTACTCCTTTAATACATTTAATATGTCTATTAAATAAAATTCGATATGAATATCCCACATGACATTTCTGACACAATACCATGGTGCAGTTAACGTTAGTGTTACTACAGTAGATCCGTGGTAAATGATGGCGATTTGTAGATTGAAAAGCCTTCTGACTATATCGTTGTTGCACACAGTGTTTCTCCTGTTTGTCAGCTGTTTCATAGTGATTTGTGTTCTTCACAGCGGATCTCACAGCGCTGTTTAGTGGTCGCGTGAGCGGCGTGACCGACACTCATCAGCGGGAGTGAGCTGGGCAGCTGCTCTGGTGGCGCCAATATACAAGCTTTTTTGGTGGCTGCAGCGGGCGCTGCATTTTTTTTTCACTCATAAACTATTGTGAATTTACATTATGCATTTAAATTAATAGTACCCACTGCAAAATCATCCTAGGGGTGGCCAGAGTTTATACAGTGGTGGCCGTGGCCACCCCTTGGGGGCGCCCCTGGCTGCTAGTCAAGACTAACCGATTTATGATTTATTAACGAATGTCACAATCGGAAATTATCACTTTGGCACATTGGGAAGACAAAAAATAAAATAAAAATAATAATAATAATAATAATAATAAAATATAGCTGCAAGCAGCAATTACCGGGGTTCGAGCCTTAAGGGGGTAACATTTTAGGGTCTAGGCCAACCTGGATGTATAGCTGACACTCAAACACATTGAAAATGGACAATAGGCTCACAGACACAAAGACAAACACACACAGAAAAAAATAGAAATGAAATGGTTAACCTATCATATTAATAATCATTAAGCTTGCTTACACACACACACACACACACACACACACACACACACACACACACACACACACAGAGAGAGAGACACACTCATATACGGACATACATGCAGACATATTTTGTTGCAGATATAGATATTTGAAATAAATGACAGGTGACAATACTTTTTGCAAGTCTTTTCTTTTTAAGAGTTTATATAGTCATTTTCAGGTTTCTCTGTGATCATAATATGACAAAATTGTAAAACCCTATACATCTGTATAAACAACATGGTAAACCTGAATTAAATGTGATTTTAAATGTTCTAACAGTGATTTTATAACATCTCCATCAGAAAACCCATGGACTGTACTGTTTTAGTGTTTAATAAGCCCATTAGTGGTCTTCCGCTGCCATCTAGTGGTTATAAATAGCAATTTTTCATACAACACTGTGTTTTTGACATTTATTACCATTATAGTGCTATTTTTTGCCCAATTTCTCTTAAATTATCTTTTTTATATATAATTATTGACCTAGAGAGTCTAGAGAACAGTAGTGCACTGATTTGATTGATTTTGAGTTAAAAACTGAAGGCTAGTTGACAAAAGCATGTTTTTTAAATAATCTCAAATACTTAAAGAACAGTTTGATTGACTGCAGTGATCCTAGAGGCAAAGTTGATCAGAATTAGAAGATCCATCGTATGATATTAAGATATGGTGTATAAGTGAATATTATGAATGATTTATTGCAATTTGAGGTCATTTAATATAGAAATACTGTGTTTTTGAGGCCTTTTTAACTGTTATAGCGCCAACTATGGTCCAATCTCCATGAAACTGTGCATGCTTGTTAAGAGTCATCTGACACATGTTTTCACCAAGTTTTGTAACGTTTTGAGATTTCGTTTAGGTTTCATAAGCTTTTGGGTATATGTGGCCATGCCCCTTTCCTAAATGACCCGTTATAGCTAACCAAAGGACAAAATTCAATTTTCTTTTGATAATTATTGATCTGGAGAGTCCAGAGAATATTACTGCAGTGGTTTGATCGAGATTGAGCGAAAAACCAGGGACTAGTTTGCAAAAGTAGGTTTTTAACATATTTGAGAATATTTAATGAACGATTTGATGCACAGCATTAGTCCCAGAGGCAAAGTTGCTCAGAATGAGGAGATCTATCATATGATATTAAGATCTAGTGTTTGTGTGAATATATGAACATGTTCTAAAATTTAAGAACATTTTCTATACTAATATTGTGTTTTCGAGGTCTTTTTACCTGTTATAGCGCCACCTATGGTCCGATCTCCATGAAACTTTGTATGCTTGTTAAGAGTCATGTGTCACATGTTTTCACCAAGTTTCGTAAAGTTTTGAGTTTTCGTTTAGGTTTCATAGGCTTATGGTTATATGTAGCCACGCCTACTTTTTAAATGACCCCGTTATAGCTAACCAAAGGACAAAATTCAACATGTTTTCGATAATAATTGATCTGGAGAGTCCAGAGAATATTACTGCAGTGGTTTGATCGAGATTGAGCAAAAAACCAGAGACTAGTTCGCAAAAGTAGGTTTTTAACATATTTGTGAATAATGAATGAAAAATTTGATTGACAGCAATAGTTCTTGAGGCAAAGTTGTTCATTATGAGGAGATCTATCAAACGATATGCATATTGTGTGTATGTGTTAAACACCACGTGATTACAGAGCCAAAAAATGTCATTAGCGCCAACTAGTGGCCGATTTCTTTCAAAATTCTTACAGACCTTTAGGGCCGTGAGTCGAACATGCCCACCGAGTTTCGTTACGATCGACCTCTGTTAACCATGTCAAATTGGTGCTTAAACTTCTTTGGCCAATGGCGGCCATGTTTTTTGAGATACACGAATGTCCTCATATTCGATTGTGCCCCATTGTACCAAGACGCAGCATACCAATTTTGAAGTCGATCGGACCAACGGTTGCCTAGTTATAGCCATTTATATGTTTTTTCTGTCTTAAAGCGCCCCCAAGTGGCAAAGCTGCTCACTTTTTTTATTTGACCAAAGACTGAGCTCATACACATGTGTACCGAGTTTGGTGAAGATATCTCATTTCGTTCAAGAGTTATACTTCAAGCAACATTTGGCTAACGTTAGCATAGACGCTAATTGACGTACTGTTTCGCTCCAAAATCTAAATTTCAACTTTTTTTTGATAATTATTGATATTCAGTGTCCATAGAGTATTTCTTCAGTGGTTTGGTTCTGATCGGGTGAAAAACCTAGGACTAGTTCGCAAAAGTAGGTTTGGGATATAGGTCAATTTTGCAGAAAAACCGTGCGTTTTAGAGAAAATCTGTCACATTCCAGTTTTCTTTGATCTGAACCAAGGATCGCAACGATGTAAAGATTTTGAGTCTACGACAAACTGTGTACGAGCTATGGCCAAAAACGTCTGAAAATTTTGCTTTTTGCGCTGTAGCGCCACCTATGAGCCGATTGGGCTGATACTTTGATACGCTCTCCCCAAATTGAGCTCTTCGATCTGCCCGAGTTTCAAGTCTCTAGGCCTTACGGTTTGGGCTGCACGATCAGTTTTAGGGAAGAAAAAAAAAAATTATTGCAATTATAATTAACAATATAGCTGCAAGCAGCAATTACCGGGGTTCGAGCCTGAAGGGGCAAAAATTTTAGTCTAGGCCAACCTGGATGTATAGCTGACACTCAAACACATTGAAAATGGACAATAGGCTCACAGACACAGACACACACACAGACACAGACACACACACACAGAAAAAAATAGAAATGAAATGGTTAAACTATCATATTAATAATCAGTAAGCATGCTTACACACACACACACACACACACACACACACAGACACAGACACAGACACACACACATAGAAATGAAATGGTTAAACTATCATATTAATAATCAGTAAGCATGCTTACACACACACACACACACACACACACACACACACACACACACACACAGACACACACATAGAAATGAAATGGTTAAACTATCATATTAATAATCATTAAGCTTGCTTACACACACACACACAGACACAGACACAGACACACACACATAGAAATGAAATGGTTAAACTATCATATTAATAATCATTAAGCTTGCTTACACACACACACACACACACACACACTCACACACACACATACACACACAGAGACACAGACACAGACACACACATAGAAATGAAATGGTTAACCTATCATATTAATAATCATTAAGGTTGCTCACACACACACACAGACACAGACACAGACACACACACATAGAAATGAAATGGTTAAACTATCATATTAATAATCAGTAAGCATGCTTACACACACACACACACACACACACACACACACACACACACACACATAGAAATGAAATGGTTAAACTATCATATTAATAATCATTAAGCTTGCTTACACACACACACACAGACACAGACACAGACACACACACATAGAAATGAAATGGTTAAACTATCATATTAATAATCATTAAGCTTGCTTACACACACACACACACACACACACACTCACACACACACATACACACACAGAGACACAGACACAGACACACACATAGAAATGAAATGGTTAACCTATCATATTAATAATCATTAAGGTTGCTCACACACACACACACACACACACACACACACACACACACACAGAGACACAGACACAGACACACACATAGAAATGAAATGGTTAACCTATCATATTAATAATCATTAAGGTTGCTTACACACACACACACACAGACACAGACATAGAAATGAAATGGTTAACCTATCATATTAATAATCATTAAGGTTGCTTACACACACACACACACACACACACACACACACAGACACAGACACAGACATAGAAATGAAATGGTTAAACTATCATATTAATAATAATTAAGCTTGCTTACACACACACACACACACACACACACAAACACACACACAGAGACACACTCATATACGGACATACATGCACACATATTTTGTTGCAGATATAGATATTTGAAATAAATGACAGGTGACAATACTTTTTGCAAGTCTTCTCTTTTTAAGAGTTTATATAGTCATTTTCAGGTTTCTCTGTGATCATAATATGACAAAATTGTAAAAACCTACACATCGGTATGAACAACATGTTAAACCTGAATTAAATGTGATTTTAAATGTTATAACAGTGATTTTATAACATCTCCATCAGAAGACCCATGGACTGTACTGTTTTATTGTTTAATAAGCCCATTAGTGGTCTTCCGCTGCCATCTAGTGGTTATAAATAGCAATTTTTCATACAACACTGTTTTTGACATTTATTACCATTATATTGTTATTTTTTGCCCAATTTCTCTTCAATTATCTTTTTTTTTTTATAATTATTGACCTAGAGAGTCTAGAGAACAGTACTGCACTGATTTGATTGATTTTGAGTTAAAAACTGAAGGCTAGTTGACAAAAACATGTTTTTTAAGTAATCTCAAATACTTAAAGAACAGTTTGATTGACTGCAGTGATCCTAGAGGCAAAGTTGATCAGAATTAGAAGATCCATCGTATGATATTAAGATATGGTGTATAAGTGAATATTATGAACGAATGAGGAGATCTATCATATGATATGAAGATCTAGTGTATGTGTGAATATATGAACATTATCTACAATTTTAGGTCATTTTATACATAAATATTGTGTTTTTGAGGCCTTCCTAACTGTTATAGCACCACCTATGATCCGATCTCCATGAAACTTTGTATGCTTGTTAAGAGTCATGTGTCACATGTTTTCACCAAGTTTCGTAAAGTTCTGAGTTTTTGTTTAGGTTTCATAGGCTTATGGTTATATGTGGCCACGCCTCCTTTTAAAATGAGCCAGTTATAGCTAACCAAAGGACAAAATTCAACATTTTTTCGATAATAATTGATCTAGAGAGTCCAGAGAATATTACTGCAGTGGTTTGATCGAGATTGAGTAAAAGACCAGAGACTAGTTCGCAAAAGTAGGTTTTTCACATAATTGTGAATAATTAATGAACGATTTGATTGACAGCATTAGTCCCAGAGGCAAAGTTGCTCAGAATGAGGAGATCTATCATATGATATGAAGATCTAGTGTCTGTGTGAATATATGAACATTATCTACAATTTTAGGTCATTTTATACATAAATATTGTGTTTTTGAGGCCTTCCTAACTGTTATAGCACCACCTATGATCCGATCTCCATGAAACTTTATATGCTTGTTAAGAGTCATGTGTCACATGTTTTCACCAAGTTTCGTAAAGTTCTGAGTTTTACTTTAGGTTTCATAGGCTTATGGTTATATGTGGCCACGCCTCCTTTTAAAATGAACCAGTTATAGCTAACCAAAGGACAAAATTCAACATTTTTTCGATAATAATTGATCTAGAGAGTCCAGAGAATATTACTGCAGTGGTTTGACCGAGATTGAGTAAAAAACCAGAGACTAGTTCGCAAAAGTAGGTTTTTAACATATTTGAGAATATTTAATGAACGATTTGATTGACACCAATGGTTCTTGAGGCAAAGTTGTTTATTATGAGGAGATCTATCAAATGATATGCATATTGTGTGTATGTGTGAAACACCACGTGATTACAGAGCCAAAAAATGTCGTTAGCGCCAACTAGTGGCCGATTTCTTTCAAAATTCTTACAGACATTTAGGGCCATGAGTCGAACATGCCCACCGAGTTTCGTTCCGATCAACCTCCGTTAACCATGTCAAATTGGTGCTTAAACTTGTTTGGCCAATGGCGGCCATGTTTTTTGAGATACGCGAATGTCCTCATAATCGATTGTGCCCCTATGGACCAAGATGCTGCATACCAATTTTGAAGTCGATCGGACCAACGGTTGCCTAGTTATAGCCATTTATATGTTTTTTCTTTCTTATAGCGCCCCCAAGTGTCAGAGCTGCGCACCTTTTTTTATTTGACCAAAGATTGAGCTCATACACATGTGTACCGAGTTTGGTGATGATATCTCATTTCATTCAAGAGTTATACTTCTAGCAACATTTGGCTAACGTTAGCATAGACGCTAATTGGCGTACTGTTTCGCACGAAAATCGAAATTTCTACTTTTTTTCGATAATTATTGATATTCAGTGTCCAGAGAGTATTTCTGCAGTTGTTTGGTTCTGAACGGGCGAAAAACCTAGGACTAGTTCGTCAAAGTAGGTTTGGGATATAGGTCAATTTTGCGGAAAAACCGTGCGTCGTAGAGAAAATCTGTCACAATCCAGTTTTCTTTGTTCTGAACCAAGGATCGCAACGATGTAAAGTTTTTGAGTCTACGACAAACCTTGTACGAGCTATGGCCAAAAACGTCTAAAAATTTTGTCTTTTGCGCTGTAGCGCCACCTATGAGCCGATCGGGCTGATACTTTGATAGGATCTGCACTGACTGAGCTCTACAATCTGCCCGAGTTTCAAGTCTCGAGGTTCTACGGTTTGGGCTGCCCGATCAGTTTTAGGGCAGAAAAATAAAATAATAATAATAATAATAAAATAAAAATAACAAATACAATAGGGTTTCAACTACGTGCTCGAAAAAACACAGGGCAGCGGGCCAAATCAGCCGCCAGGCCACCGGGAAACTTCCAGTGGCCAGTCCGCGCCTGACCACAGACTTTATATTGCAAGTGTTACTATAGGCTCTGTGGTGTTACCAGAAAAGACAGTAACACCACAGACAAATCAGCCTAAATCCAGACTTTTCTAAAATGGAGGCTGCCATCATGATGATTTCAAGATCAGGGAACATTTTGGAAATATTAATAAGTATGTATTTATCAAAATTGTGATTAAAATATGTCAGATCTGCAAATTATCAACATAACACCACAGACACTAATAAAGTGTGACACATGAAATTGTCAGAAATTTAGCTAACTATAAGAAAATTAATAAGAAAGAATGTACTCCCCATGCACCCCTCAGATCTTTCAGTTCCTGCAGTGACCTTTACACACAGGAAGTAGTCCAAATAGAATCCCGCCTTTTCTTAAAGGGGCTACATCCATTGTTGTGACACCACAGACATTAATTTGGGGGACGCAACATTTTTCTTAAATATAACAAAATATGTATTTTTTTAAAACAATTTAATAAAATTGTACATGTTAAATAAAATCTATATTCACAATATAACCACTTTATTTGTGTTAAAAATGTTATATTGTTGCAATTACATTCCACCATACCTCTCTTAAGTATGGTGGGAACATCCATATTTTGTTACAAATGCAGTCTCTAAAACTCAATTAAATATGTATTTTAAATAAAATATGTAACTATTAACAGTGCACAAATTGTGTTTACTCTACAGAATACAAACATGCAAACATTTTATGATTTATTGGTATTTAAAGTTTATTTCAACTGTTGTAAAGTAGAGGGACACCACTTGTCACCACAAATGAAGAATGACCCATTAATTTTTTTATATTAATTTTTTGCCATTTTTACCTTTATTATCACAGGACAGTGTAGAGCTGACAGGAAGCTAAGTGGGAGAGAGACATGGGGGAAAAGGTCCTCGAGCCAGGATTCGAAGTCAGGACACCCGTTGCGCAACGGCTCTATATGTCCACAAGGGAAATATAATTATTTAACTGGATATCACACTACTACTACTACTACTAAAATCACTTACAAAAATCCATAGTATACATACTCATCAAGTATAAGCTAGCACACAAATTCTATCATACATTATTTTGTTATTTGTTTTCATTTTTAGTTTTGCTCTTTTTACACGGTATAACAAAGCATTATAGTCCTCCCAGTTTCTCCCTGGAATATGTCACCTGTCCACCAACCACAAGGTCATTGCTAAAATAATGAGTTCCTGCTGTGATATTCCAAATCAAACAGCTGAAGACGAATATGGGCAATAAAGTTTATTAAATGTTTATCACAAAGATGTTTTATGACACACTCTAATAAACCAGGAAGATCTTTATTTCCTGTCCTGGTTTGCTTTAATTCCAGGCCGCTCCTCCACATGCCTATTTACCCTTAGTTGAAGCAGCAAAACCAGCTTTGACTGGGAACCCAGATAGACCAAAACTGCTGTAGGTTTTTCTAACAAACGAACTGCTTTATCACTGCTCAAGAAGATATATCTCTTCTAAAACATAAAGTATACCACTATGCATAGCATCTTTAGCCATACCTACAATGGACAGCATGGGTTTTGCTGATGTTGAATACACAGCAGCCTAACCTTTACACTGAGCTCACATTACCCCAATGGACTCTGCACAGAAGATAAGATTAGGATTGATCCCCATGGAACCTGGTACAAATTGGCCCCAAGTCTGGTTAAGAAAACAAGCAAATATTAACTACAAGCTTTAGAAAGATTATTTGCAGAAAACATGTCATCCAACAAAAGCACAGACCTCGCGTCATAGCTAGTGTTTGTGTGTAGCCAGTGTGCGAGAAATCAATACCAGAAACTTGCAAAGATAGCTGTGTACATCTTTTTGTCTCCCCATAACAGTTGTTATGCAACTGTTTCTCAGCTCTGCTAATGGATGTCTGAATCAGCTATGTTCAATGCTGGCTTAAAATCAGCCAATATATATATATTTTTGCATATATTTTACTCTACTTTATAGTATTGAAATCTTGATAGTTTATAACATTTTAATGATCTCATGATGCTAATTTGTAAGGTTAATTTTGCTTACAACCTACCAACAGATTGACCGAAGGGTCAGTGTATCAGGTTGTATGCTATAACGATTGCCACAATGATAAAAGTTGAAGTCTCTCATTAATAGAGTCAAACAGGATAAGAGAAGATAACATTGTCATTCAGAGAGAGAAAGAGACGTTAAGCAATATTCAGTACTCTCATTCACAGCTAATATAGAGAATGGTGAAGAGTTGTAAAGATAAGGTAGGAACTACATGTTAAACTGTTATGAGTTTCAAAAGCTCAGGTGGGACAGTGATGCTGATGTGGACAACACCTGATGCTTATTTTCTATAAAAAAGTATATATATATATATATACATACATATACATATATATATATATATACATATATGTATATATATATATATATATATTTTTTTTTTTTTTTTTTTTTTTGCAAGGTCTACAGACTTCTGAAGGCTCGGAACGCTGCCTTTAGAGCTGGAGATGAGGAGGGCCTGAAGACAGCTAGGGCCAACCTATCCCGCGGCATCAGAGAGGCCAAGAGACAGTACTCCAGGAGGATAGCCCATCGTTTCAGCGACAGCAGAGACACTCAGAGCCTGTGGCAGGGGATACAGACCATTACGGACTACAAGCCCCCACCACAGACCTGTGACAGCACCATCCCCCTGCTGAACGAGCTGAATGCCTTCTTTGCTCGCTTTGAGGCACAAAACAGCACCACTGCACAGAAGACTCCACCTCCTCCCGGCGACCAGGTGATGATGCTGTCCCCGGACAGCGTGAGGAGATCCCTCAGCAGGATCAATGCACGCAAAGCTCCGGGTCCTGACAACATTCCTGGGCGTGTACTGAGAGACTGTGCAGTGGAACTCACTGATGTCTTCACAGACATTTTCAACATCTCACTAAGTCAGGCTGTTGTCCCCACATGCTTCAAAGCTACCACCATCATTCCAGTCCCGAAGAAGTCATCTCCATCCTGCTTCAATGACTACCGTCCAGTAGCACTCACTCCTATTCTCATGAAGTGCTTTGAACGGCTAGTCATGCAACACATCAAGTCTGTCCTCCCCCCCTCCCTGGACCCCTTCCAGTTTGCATATAGGTCCAACCGCTCGACCGATGATGCCATCGCCACTGCCCTCCACCCAGCCCTCACACATCTGGACAAAAAAGACTCATATGTCAGGATGCTGTTCATAGACTTCAGTTCAGCATTCAACACAATCATCCCTCAACAGCTCACTCACAAATTGGTCCAGCTGGGGCTCAACACCTCTCTGTGCAACTGGCTGTTGGACTTCCTGACCGGGAGACCTCAGGCAGTACGGGTCGGCATTAACACATCCAGCACCATCACACTGAACACAGGGCCCCCCCCAGGATGTGTGCTGAGCCCCCTCCTCTTCACTCTGCTGACCCACGACTGCACACCGTCACACAACTCTAACCTTTTCATTAAGTTTGCGGATGACACGACTGTGGTGGGTCTCATTAGCAACAGAGATGAGACAAACTACAGGAGCGAGGTGAGCTGCCTGGCCGGGTGGTGCAGGGACAACAATCTCTCCCTGAATGTGGAGAAGACGAAGGAGATTGTTGTTGACTTCAGGAGAGTGCACACTCAGCATGCTCCTCTGACCATCAACGGTGCGACTGTGGAGAGAGTGAGCAGCACCAAGTTCCTGGGTGTGCACATCACAGAGGACCTCTCCTGGACTAACAACACTGCGGCACTGGCCAAGAAACTACACATATATCTGCACAGTTTTGTTTTATTTAACTGGTTTGCACTCTATCAGCCATGTGCCTTATGCCACTTTATCTATCTCTTTTTTTTTTCTACAATGTCCTCATTTGTATATCTGTATAGTTTGTATGTACATATGTTTAAACTATTTATCTGTATTTGAACGTCTACTGTCAGTGTTTAATGTTAACTGTATGCACCAAGGGTCTGAGAGTAACGCAATTTCAATTCTCTGTATGTATGTACTGTACATGTGGAAGAATTGACAATAAAGAAGACTTGACTTGACTTGACTTGAAAAACAGAACTCCGTTTTTGAAAAATTTCAAAAATCATGTTTTTTATTATGTTATCGTGTTTTTATTGTGTTTTATTGTGTTAGTTAGCTGTTTTTTTTGTTTGTTTTTTTAACCGTCAAAATAACCCAACTGCAGTTTGATTGAGATTAATTGGAATGCACAATGAAAAAACATGATTTCTGAGAATTGTTAAAAACGGAGTTATCTGTTTTTGCAAATGAACTCTTCATATATATATGTGTGTGTGTGTGTGTGTGTGTGTGTGTGTGTAGCTTATTATTTTTATCCTTTAATTCTACTCGATTTCTTAATACACTATAATATTACAATGCAAATTATTGTAAAGGCAAAAGTATTAGGTTACTATTTAAGAGTAATATATACGATTTAATCAGCATGGTGATGATAGAAGAAGAACTAACTGAGGCGGGAGATCAAGGAAATGATTTGTGTTGTGCTGGTCTGGTCTGTTCTGTCTCACCCCCCTCACATGGTTCCTCTTCACACAAGACTGACATGCAATAATTTATCATGGTCGTGTTTCAAAGGGCAAGTACTTTGCCACTATTGGCTCTCACACAGACAACACCCACTGCCTGATTGGATAAATTGTGAGGAGGGAGCATTGGGGGCAGGAGAGGTTGTAAATTAACTGTCCATTTATGAGTTGTTCTAAGAAAGGCTTCCCCTTTACATTGAACAATGTGAACCCCCCCAACAACGCCCCATGACACCCCCAAGTTATTCAGCATTTGGAGTCTCCATCAGTTATTTACTGTGTGCCACAAATTTCTTTCTGCTCCTCTATGAATATGCTGGAATGTAAGAATATGTGACTAAATAATATTCAGAGTTGTGATGCAATTGTCTCTGTTGAATGAATGTCACGAAGGTCATGAAGAGAGCTGAAAACATAATTAATCAGTAGGCTATCACTGGCTATTCTCAGTTTAATATAAATTAATGATGCTGTTTCAAAAGACCTGTCCTAGAAGGCATGAGGTTTGTGTGCACCACAACACAGGGAGGTGGTCTTGGGCGGATCCTGACATGCTTGGACTGTTTGCAGAGTCATAGCCTTGTGATTGTAAAGTGTTCCAACACGACATCTCTTGGACAAAATGAGAACTTGTTGGAATGCCATCTGAACTAATAGTGTTATACTGTAAATATGGTTAGGCATTAAAGGCGTTGTTAGACTTTGCTGTTGTTCTCGATGTAAGGAAATGTTAAGTATTCTGTATTTTGGTCTTATTTATTTAGTAATATCTATTGGGACAAAGCATGAAAAATGCAATACAAATTGTATATCAATAAACAAAATTAAAGATGTATCCTACAGAAGGCTACGTCGGATTTATCCAGTTAAACCTATTTTTGGAAGGATTTAAGTTTTCATTTCATACTGATGAATTTTGTAGCCTGGAAAAATAAACAATTGTGCATTTGATTTGCCATTTTATTTACTCAAAATTATTTTGGAAGAATTTAAAAACCCATATTAACAAAAACTGGGGTGTATGATAGAAATTGTTTACAAATATGACATTTTGGAACGTAAAAACACACAACAATCTTTGAGAAGAAAAAAATCTTCCCCTTTTGGTACAAACAGAAAACATGTATGCTAATGTTTTAAAATGTTTAAAATGTAATGTTTTGTCTGACAACCAATGTTGTTATTAATGTGACTGTGTAGTAGCTTTTGTTCTTGTATCAATCAATCAATCACAAAACTCTTTTTAATTAATTAATAAATACTTTTTTGGTAATTCTTCATGTGTGTAATACATATTTGAACATTTGTTAAAAACTACACAATTCAAGTTTTCCTGCACTGGTCGAGGAAATATGTTTGACAACATTAGGCTATTAAACATATTAGCAATTAAATGTCGTTTTGCTGTGTTTGCCACTAGAGGGAAGCCAAACGTCAAACATGGAATCGTTGACACAAGCGGAAAAAACCCAACTGAGCTAAATTGTCTTCAGATGAGATACTTCTTTCATAAAGGCCTACACTTTTCCTTCATTTAGTTTCTCTCACATTTCGCCCCCCGCATTCCCTTTATTATTTTAGCACACCTTTTCATTCAGCACACATCATATTATAGGCCTATAAATACTTATAATGATTATGATAAAATGCTTATTTTTTTATAAATATCCTGGTGCTTTGAACTGTTTACACTACTGTTTTGCAGAGGTTTCATTATAGCGCTTGCAACCACATCTAGACAGTGCATATGAAAAAGTCAAGAGGTAATGTGTCGAACAAGTTCCCACGAGAAAGCTCCAGTCGTGTGCCTCGCTGCCGGAAATGGTGGTTATTGTGGTTTGTGTTTTTGCGTAAAGCTCATTGCATCTGCCTAGCTGACACAGTGACAATACCTCAGAGTCACTGGTCTGGAATCAGTGACTGTCGCAGTATCAGATCATGTCAAATGCAATGTTTGCAGTGTAGTTAAATGACGGTTGTACATCGTGCTGTTCCTCTTTTACAAATCTCAGCTGAAATCTTACACTTCTTTGGTATTCAGGTAGCAGCTGCACAAGGGTCGTCTCCAGGTCAGGCGCCTGCGAAAGGGCACAAGTCGGGTGAAATGTGCCAGTGACAGTATAGCTGGTGCTCTGATTATTTAACCCATATTGAAAAAAAAAACAGAAAAAAACCCAAAAAGTTCTCCTAGAAAAAAAAAAAAAATTCAGCCTCAGGCCATCCAAGATGTAGATGAGTTTGTTTTTTATTATCTGAACAGATTTGGAGAAATGTAGCATTACATCACTTGCTTGCCAATGGATCCCTTGCAGTGAATGGGTACCGTCAGACTGATAGGCCAAACAGCTGATAAAAAACATTACAGTATCCTACTCCACAAGTAGGCTAATGTAAGTAATCTAAACCTGTATGTTTATACTAAACAAATATATAATTGAGTAGTTTAACTCCAAATGTGAGTCATATATCCATATTGCTTTCTTCACTAATAAAGTTGTCTCATCTGAATCAGGAGAGAAATATGCACAGATCAAGCATGCATGACGGCACCCATTCACTGCAGAAGATTCATTTAAGTGATGCTTAATTTCTCCAAATCTATTTCAATAGAGAAAACAAACATTTTGGATGGCCTCAGGGTGAGTATATTTTCAGCAAATTTTCATTTGTGGGTAAACTATTCCTTTAAGCTTTTAAAAGCGCTCAAATTTGATTATTTTCTCTCCATCCACCAAACAAATTGTTTTAATATACAAGCTCACAGAATAGTGCACTCTGTACCCTGGAAACAGATTTATTTAGATTATTCCTCTATGGAAATCATCCACTGTACAAAAGGTCATTGTGTCACTCCGTCTTTACATAACTATGATGATAGTAATAATAATAAATCATAACTCAAATATTGTCCTCTCAACAAACAGAACGCTGACAACAGGAAGACATAAAGTAAGCACACTTATGCAATGTTAAATAAACACTGCTGATTTCATTATTGTGCAGTAATGTTAAACATTAAGATAACTTGACTTGAGAAACTACTTGAAAATGATCATATTTATTTATGTCACAAAGGTTATTGTGATCAGTTGTGCACAGTGTAGTACTCTCGATTGCATTATAATCCTTAATTCTAATATTACTATAAATGAAACTTCATTGGTATAGATACTGTACTTTTATTTTGCGGTATATAATTCTGCGGCATCACTAGACTCTAATGAACTATTGACTCTTCCTTATTTGTGTTTCCTTTCTCCATGGAAAATTAAGATCTGCCACTGAGACCCTGTGCATTATGGGAGGCTCTTGAAGATGTCTGTGATCCCGTTGGGAATAAGGCCGCTTGGCTTCAATCCATGTCCTTCGTGAGAAAAAGCAACTTATTTGCATAGCAAAAATAAGCATGATTGACAAATAGTGGTTTATTCAGTCTCACTTCTGTTATTTTTGTAATGTTATATGCTCTTAGATACAAGTTGCATGTGAGCAGGCAGCACTTTAACAAATGAGCACATGAAATGTAAAAAGTTAAAAAATAACTATATGTCTTGTTCAATAATTGAGTTTAAACATTTACTATTATAGAGCACAAAATGTATACTGTTGAAAGTGTGCATGAAGCTGCACATATGAAAAATATAACTATATATTTATTTATTGTTACATCTGGAGACGTATAAATAACCATAAAATCGTATTTATTACTTTATATAATCCAAATATGCATATAATAGGCTGGTATATAAAAAATCTATTCAGCCATAAACTGAGTCCAAATGTTGAATTGGAGAAGAAATCCATAACAGTGTAAGACAAAATATTAGAGGAAACATAAAAAGGAGTAGAAAAATAATGTTTACCCTTAAACTGTATATTCATGGTGATGGCTCAAGCTTTAAAGTGATTTAATTTAATTGCAGAGAAAATGATGGTGTTTAAGAGTTTATATATGACAAGGAGTTTATATAAATTTAAAGGAATTGCCTGGTTTACCCAGATTACGTAGATTAATAGCTAGAAAGATTTCTGGGAATCGCAATGAACTAGTTACATAACATTTACGTTTGACCCCAATCTAGCAACCGATTGCATCAGTGACATGATTTAGGTTATGAAACATCTATTGTCACACTGGAACAATTACTGGATACATATTGCTGACATTGTATGGGCGATATTAAACAAAATAACTCACATTTTACCTCATCACATTGTAGACACTTCCTTTATGAAAGTGTGCCAATGTACTTGCAATCAGACTGTATCTTGGTCTAAAAATGATGATAATATTTCCATTCTTTCCATAGTTTTTCTCAACTAAAACTGAACACAATGCCTTCTTTTGTTGTTGAAGCATAGCTGGAAGTATAAAAAAACAAAAACAATTGTCAAAAGTCATAAAATTCACTCTTTTTTCTTTCATTGCTACAAGTGATTGCAATTCTTTGATTTCTGAAGAGAATAACTCTCTTATCTTATGTGGGTGTAGCATATAGCTATAAAAGATCTGTATAAGAAATCATTATGCGCCCAGTTCCACACATTCAAATCCATTGTTCCTGAATTTTCTGAGGCAGCATAAGGATGCTGTTACCTTTCTGAGGTAATCGGCATATAAATAAAAGGATTCCCATGACAGTCATAACATCTTACTTGCAGAGACGCACAGCAGCGTCTCTACTTCCTCCGTAGACTCAGAAGAGCCAGAGCCCCGACCCCCATCATGTGCACCTTCTACAGAGGCACCATCGAGAGCATTCTGACTAGCTGCATCACTGTGTGGTATGGCGCCTGCAACGCGTCCTGCCGCAAGACCCTTCAACGGATAGTGAGAGCAGCTGAGAAGATTGTTGGTGTCTCTCTCCCCTCCCTCCAGGACATCTACAGCACCCGTCTCACCCGCAAAGCCCCGCATTCAGGTGATCACCCGCAAGCTTCTTCAGTCTGCTGCCTCAGGGAGGAGACTGCAGTCTTGCTTCATCCATCAGGGTGCAGATCCCACCCACCCGACACACATGCATGTATATATATATTCAGAGATGGAAACTCAGTCTGCTGCCATCAGTCGCATAAATAAAGAGGACTTGACTGACTCGGAACAGTGACTCGAGACTTGACTTGGACTCGTGACTCGTGAGACTCGTAAAAAACGCAAGTCATTTGGTATAGGAGTTTATATGAATGCATCTCTGAGGGAAACTGGCTGTCTTAAAAAAAGTTTAAATAGTATTTTCTTTTCATCTTGCCTCCGTATAATGCATATTAAAGTAGTGATCATAACCGCAGCTCTGCTTTGTTTACAGCGGTAACCAGGAAACGATGTTTAATTGATGTTCAAGTCACCCGCTGACAGAAGTGAATCTCATTAATTCAGCCTGTCTTCTCTGTCTGCGAACTTGTTTCGTACAGATGTTTTATGTAGAATAGTTTCCAAAACTAAAGTCAGACCATTTTGTTTTTGCTTCAAATTTCGAAATTATCAATCAATTTTGAAAAACTGCCATGCTGGATGTATGCAGCCTCTTTGTTTGGATTGTGTTTGTTTAAAATAAGTGGTTGCCTCTCATTTTAAATTGAAAAAGAGCACAGACAAAGCCTTAGTTTGTTTATATGAGATTTATTTCTGATTTCATTTGATTAATTGGGGTTTGTTTTAAAATGTAGTTTTGTTGTTTGAAATTATTTTAAAATTATTTTTGACAATTAATAAATGACACCTTTTATAATTTTTTATTAAAAATTATGTATATTTGTAATAGTTGCATTTTATATATATACTGTTGTATATGAGACTTACTTACTTATCAAAGACTTGAGACTTGACTTGGACTCCGCTTTAAAGACTTGACTTGACTTGACTTACCTCAGAGACTTGAGATTTGACTTGGACCTCAGAGACTTGTGAACATGTCTGATATATATATATATATATATATATTTGATTTGTATTTATCTGTATTTTTACGTTCTACTGTTAGTGTTTAGTGTTATCTGTATGCACCAGGGAGTAAGAGAGTAACGCAATTTCAATTCTCTGTATGTATGTACGGTACATGTGGCAGAACTGACAATAAAGCAGACTTTGACTTTTTTTTGACTTGACATCTTTTACTCGGATTATCCCATTGAATTCCCACCTTGATCCATGTATGAAAACCTAAAATGTTCATGTAGCCTGTATATTTGAGTTTTCTCAATGCTCTGAGGTTCCCTCGTCTCCCAGAAGCGTTTGATAGGAAGTGTTTGCTTGTTCAGTGTTTAAATATTTATTCCTTTTATGGTCATTTGTATGTTTTGGCAATACAGATTTGTTTGCAGCCAGCAGTATCATGGTCTTGTGGGATACAGAGGCCAGGATCGGAATGTTCCTGTAGCTTAATTGTTATGTCATTAAAAACAAGTTTATTTTCTGCATCTCATGCTGATCCTTTTGGCTCACTTAACATTCTTGAACTCCCATAAGCCAGCGTAATTAATCATATACATAAGGTGCAATGTACATTTTCTGGTGTGAATTGCATTAGAGAGGATCATCCTGCACCAATTTGGTACAATTTAATAATCACAAATTTAATTCTAATTCTACTTATATAAGGCTCGCTGGTCCATTATTCAGCCTATTATTGCAACAATCAAGCAAAATGTAAATAATAATAAAAAAACAACTTTCACTGTTAAGTGAAGGGTAATGGGAAGAATAAGATGAGAATGATTTGTAAGTAGCACCATTTACGTTTTAATTTCTTTTAGACATAATGCAGTCTTTCATATCTTTTAATGCTACAAAGAAAGACTGGAATACAAATGCTTGTTATTATCTATCCTGAGAATAAACAATCATAGACTCTCTCAAAGATATACGATTAAATTAGCTAAATATATTTAGTTAAGAAACACACAGAAACCCCAGAGTATCACAAGAAGGTCATACACATCACAAAATTTAATACAAAATCTAATAACCTTAATCTACCATATATATATATATATTAGATATGTACTGTAAAAGAGAAAGCTACAGATTCATCTCTGTCTACTGGTACCAAGGCACTTCTGAACACCAAATACAAACATTTTTTACGTGTTACAGAGATCTACAGAGATCTCATCTAATGTAGACACAATAGATATGTTTGTATGAGAAAATAAAATGCAAATTTAGAGTTCAGTTTTCAAAGAAAGAAGATGGGAGTTATTTAAGAGAATGGTTAGTGTTAGATGGGCCTGAGAAGATGGCCAAGACATACCACTACACTATAGGGCTTTTCAGTTTGGTCTTCCATTTGCATCTTTTAAAATAAAGTGCTTTAGATGACAGAAACTATACATTTAATACAGCATTTGTCATGATTGTGAAAGGAATAGAGGAAGTTCTAAATGGGAAAACAGGCATGTTTCTGAGCTACACAGTTTTATGCCACATTTGTTGCTGGTATACAATGTCGAAGCAAATATTTAAGGCAATAGATTGGCAAAAGAGTTAACCGTCATTGATTTATGCAAACACAGTAGTTGTATTCCAAGCTGAATGAATAACTTACAAATAACACTACCATTAAACTACATATATATTATTGTATATTGTATATATTCTAGTTAGTTGAGAGATATAACGTTGCAACAGTGAAACATCTGGTAAATATTGTAAATAAATGTTAAGAACATTTAGCATCTGAAGGCACAGGACAATATTAGAGTTTGAGATAGCACATAATGTGGTACATCTGAACACATTTTAAACAAGTAACAATCAGATTTTTCAAATACATACTAAAATATTACACAGGTCTTAAAGGAAAATGTACAAATACGTCCAAATAAAGGCTGATGATACATGCGTAAAAGACAACAGCATAATAGGCAAAGATGGGAGAATGGATCACTGAAGAAGCTTTGGGTCTATGTGGACTGGTCCAAAGCTCTCAGGAGGTCACTGCCCTGAAGCAGATACAGGTTTCCCTGTAGAGGCACGTTTACCTCACAGTCATATCGTGTCAGCTCTGGCAGACAGTACGAGTCAAACGATGGGCCCAACAGTTGACTTATCATGCCTGTCAAAAATAAAACAGACATGACTTCAGAAGATTTGCAATATGCACTACCATTCAAAAGTGTACGGTCAGTAAGATTTTTTTTTAAAGAAATTAACCTTTATTTGACTTCAATCATTTTACAAACTTTTCATCAAAGAATCTTGAAATGCATCACAGTATCCACAAAAATATTAAGCGGCACAATGTTTTCAACATTGACAATTTTACGAAGTGTTTCTTCAGTTCCGAATCAGCATATTAGAAAGGCTGGAGACTGACCTGTGTGTTTGTGTGGAGGCATCATGTGGTATTGTCTGTTACTGGGAGAGCTGAATGACTCTGGGAAATGCTGTTTGAGATCCTCTGAGCTCCCTTTGAGAGACTGACTGCAGCCGTGAGGAGCCATCAATCCACTTTGCATACATGAAAATTTATCTGTCAAAAAGGAACAAAGGAGAGTGTAAATTTCAGTATAGAAAAACTAAAAAACAAGATGTTTAAGAACGAGTTGATGTACCCGTTAGCACACTTGTGCTGAGAGACTTTCTGACAGAGAAGGCACAGCTGTCGACGTTCATCGTCTTCATCCTTTTTTGCATTCCATCTGCAGACTTGTGAGGAGCTACCACCTGCTGAACACACATTAATGTAATATTCTGTCTTTGGTATCACTATGTGAACTTTACTCATTTCCATTAGTCTACAGATGAGATCTGAAAGATTACCCTTGGTATATCAGTGAAAGAGCATGATGAACTGAACTCTGATGGTCTCTTCCGTTTGAAGTTGTTGACGAGAGCTATCTGACCCACACTCATGCGTTTCTGGACAGGGGCAAAGCTCTCAAAAAATCTGAAAATACAAAGAAAAATGAAATCAATGAATGAACATGACCTTTGTTATAGTACATTACCATTCAAAAGAACATTTTCTTTTCCTTTTGAATGAAATAAATAATTTTATTCAGCATTAAATGCATTAAATTGATCAAAAGTGACAGATATTTATAATGTCCTGAAAAAATGACTGCTGAAAATTCAGTATTGCCATCACAGGAATAGATATATTTTACAGTAAGTTAAAATAGTAAAATAGTAACTTTACATTGTAAAATATTTCACAATAATTCTGTTTTTACAGTATTATTGATCAAAGAAATGCAGCCTTGGTGAAAATAAGAAACTTTCAAAAACATAAAAATATCTTGCCAGCTCCAAACTTTTAGAAATGTAGTTTATGTAAAGGACAGCAATGCATTGATATTCCTTAAAACATTCTGCTACGTTTTTTTTTCAAACCGAGGTCCATAATTTAGCATAATGTACACATTTTACAGATAATATTTGAAATTATTTTGGCTTTAGTGCTATGAAAATAGAAAAATAATTTTTCCTCACAATGTAAGTGAGATTTATGCATAAAAAATATATAGCTGCATCCTTGTTGCAGCTACAACATATTTGCACACTAATTTGCAATTGGTGTTCTTTTTTCATCTATTTGCATGCTAATTTGTAATAGATCTAGACTTTTTTTGCATATTTTCTGTCATTTATAGCTGTGTTTACACTGTAAGATGTCCTCAAACACAGATGACAGAAAACAACATTACTGGTATTGTCATAATGAAAAGTGACTACAGCATTTTACCTACACAAAATGTTATACAATTCACTTTCTTGCAAAGATGATTTTCTTGTGTAAATCCTAATCTAATTAATCACTGATGCCCAGTTTATGTATTGCAATATAAAACATACTAGCAAGGTAATGATGAACTCTACTCACCTTTGCTGTGGTAGTGCAGTGGTGAAGTTGCATGCTTGTCTTGGATCTGCTGTGCTTCGGTCATCCATGCATCTAATATCTGTACGTTCATACTGTGAGGGTGGGTCAGGGGGCCACTGAAGATTCTGTCTACCATCCTTAGAGGAAAGTGGGACGTTTGGTGCGGTTTGGTAATTCTGCACATGAGCCATGTCCGGACTTGTGTTAGTGCTACTCTTGTTGTCAGGAGGGAATGGACCTAGGGACTGGAAGAGGTCAGCTACACTGCTGAAGCTGTGCTGGAGGGCTGTGCTCAGGCCTGGACCTGTGTCAGACACCGGCTCCTCCAGGCAGATGGGGTGCAGCTGGAAGTCCTCACCGTCCATTGGGATGTATGGAGCAAGAGTCTCCAGGTCCAGATTGCTCAGGTCCAACTGCACACAGTTAGATAACCAAATAATTACTTAAAACATGCAGTTGATGAGAAATAAATATTGAAAGACACTAAAAATATACTAGCAATATTTTTAGAAGAAGAAAAATTTAGAATTTAGTCTGCTTGCCCAGAATTGGGATTGTAAGTGGGAATTATTGTAAGTGTTGTACCACACTCACCCGGGAGTCTTTGGGATTTGTTGCTACAGATTCAGAGGCGAACAGCTTCTCTGTCAGCTCCACCTTCAGATCACACTCTCCACTGCCACAGTAATCTACTGGACTGCTAGGCTGCAGACATATACACATTAAACCACTTCAACACACCATAATGTTACAGAAATCTTAATTGCATCACTATTTAAAGAGGCCATACCAGGAGGAAACAAAAAAATTGAATTTGTTTGAATACATAAGTCTTAAAGGTACATTCAGAGAAAGCCCCTGTTGAAAAGAAACCCCAGCATATGCTGATTATGTATGTTTTGAAGCATGGCAGCTGGTTTAAGCTGGGCCTGAGCTGGTTATAAGCTGGTTATGAGCTGGTTTAAGCTGGTCCTAAGCAACTATCTCCTGCTCAGGACCACCAGCTCATGACCAACTAAGGACCAGCTTAAACCAGGTCAAACCAGCTGCCATGCTTTAAAACAAAC
Source organism: Schizothorax lantsangensis (assembly GCA_027422415.1). Taxonomy (NCBI): domain Eukaryota; kingdom Metazoa; phylum Chordata; class Actinopteri; order Cypriniformes; family Cyprinidae; genus Schizothorax; species Schizothorax lantsangensis. The sequence goes on along the minus strand of CM049860.1, from coordinate 20,289,920 downwards.
CTAACCAGCATATGCTGTTTTTTTTCAACAGATAAGTGACCATGAAAACTAAATGACTGTTTTTGACATGTAACATAACTAGATGGATATGGGACGTACTGTAGAACAGCTGCTGCAGCCACTCAAGCAGGGTGTGGAACAGGGCGTGCATATGCCTGCAGGAGGCACCTGGGGTCTGGTGAAGGTAGACGGCATGTTGGGCAGTTTTCTATCAGGACTGCCATCAGGCGGCGTGTCCACAACCCACGACGGTGCCACCACAGAAAGCTTGGTGGACTTGGAGAAGAAAGTCGGTTCTTCAAAATCTGGCCTATCTGCAAATGCACATGACAATAACAAGTCAGCACACTTGTGGGATAAAAATAACTGAAATGAGATGAAGTCCCATAGAATTACTACATAAAGAGCCAAGGTGGATCATCTAACAGTGGATAGACACACTTTAAACAACACAATGTACACATTTTTAATGCTCACTATTATCTGGCTCAAGTGAGAGTTACATGATAATAAATAAATAAGATGTTAAAAACAACCTCAGCCATCACCAAAAGGAAATTATAGAAGAGTTGAAAGCATCACAAGGTGGTGATTTCCATCCCATGCAGTGGTTTTACGTGTGAAGACATGCATTTTGATGAAAAGAGAGAAGAAACTTCTGTTGTGAGAAGAAACACACAAACACTGCCAACTGCCATTGGTAAACCTTCAAAAGCACAGGTGATGTTGAAATATAAAATTTACCTTTATTATAAAAAAAAACCTTTAAACAAAAAACTGTTTATGCTAAAGCCAATGCTAAGCCATAAGATGCCCATGTGCTTGGAGCAGATAGATTCAGCTTTCTTTTACGTTGTCACATATTGCATACCCTGCAGCAAAGCCAAGCTACAGTGCCATTGAGCTACAGTACAACAACGTCTGCTGCAACATCGCAGCTTATGACCTGGGCAGTGTACGTGTGTGATTGGTTGTGATTGTGAGGTAGAGTAAGGAGAGCCAAGTGAAGGAGCAAGAGTTCATGCATGCAGTATGGGAGTAGATTTGTAATCGGGAGTTGAGGATGTGAAGAGGGTGAAGCTATTGTGGGGGGAATGGTTGAAGTAGTGCCGGATGGCGCTCTGACCAAAGTCCAGGGCAATGATGGCGTCTCCTGGCATTGGAGCTAACTGAGCTAACTCCTCAGGCTCCTCCTTGAGCTTAGTGAAAAGAATGTCCTCAGCTTCCGAAACGGAGGAAGCTCCACCCTGGCTGAACAGTTCTCCCATGTTACACATGTGGTAGGGCTTGAACAAAGACTCCGTCTGATCCAGAGAGAAGATGACGGACTGCTCCTCAACAGAACTGAAATGTAACGACAGAATGAGAAGAATATGATAAAAGCATTAACTGTGACAGGGACCTGTGAGTGTGTCATTTAACACAGTACCTCAGGACGTAGTTGATGCAGATGATGCACTGTGGTTGGGAGTTGCGATTGTTGTAGATGACGGTCGCTTGGGTCTCCATCCAAACATAGCCCCCGTGCTTGGCTAGCATTCTGTACTGGCCACTCACCACTTGACCCTTATTACAAACTGAAGAAGAAAATAGATTGTTAAATGTAACAAAAAATAAAACAGGTACACAAACATTTATGGCAAATGTATACAAGTAAATAAATTTTTTTCTTTATAGCTTATCATGTTGAAAAGACCATTGGTCAGGTATCTAAAGATTAGTTGTTATTAATAATAATTCTTATTTTTTATTAGACGATAAACGATTAATCGCATCCAATTTTTTTACACAAAGATTTTGTGTACATAATATATGTATGTGTACTGTGTATATTTATTATGTATATATAAATACACACACATGTATATATTTCAGAAAAATATGTTATGTTTATATATTAGAGGTCGACCGATATTGGATTTTACCGATACCGATAGCTAGGTTGGACCACATTGGCCGATACTGATTAATCAACCGATAGTTTTTAAAATGGATACTGAACGAAAACTAAAATAGAGCTTTGCTATTTTTAAAAAAGCAGTAACAGTACTGAACCATACTTTGTAAATTAATACAAATTTAGTATTAATATTAATTATTATATTGATCATTAAAGTTATTTCATAGTTTACTAATGTTAAAAGAAGAAACTTTAAAATTTAAAAATGAAGATTTTAGAATTCTATGATAGAATTTATCACCAAGGGTGAAGTCATTATATTTGTCCCAAATCATTGTTAATGTACATAATGTAATTTAATAGAAAACTATGTGAACGGCGCTCTGTTCCGCGGCAGGATTTTCTGTCAGCTGTATTTAAATGCGAGTCTGGAGTTTCCCTCTCTGTGCAGCGCGCAGTGTCACATGCCAAAACAAACAACACGTGCTGTCAGTGATTTCCGCCTCCAGAGGCTACTCTCGTACTGTATAATGACAGCAGACCATTCTCAACCACTCCAGCAACAGATGCAACACGGAAAACTATCGGCATGGATTTTTGCCGATAACCGATAGTTCCGCAAATCAACTATCGGTGCCGATTAATAGGCAAAACCGATTAATCGGTCTACCTCTATTATATATTAAATATATTTATATATAATATAAATTATATGAATGTAAATATATACATGTAAATACGTATTTTCAAAATATATATTGTATGTGTGTGTATTTATACATACATAATAAATATACAAAGTACACACAAGTATATATTATGTAAGCAAAAACTTTTATTTTGGATGTGATTAATCGCGATTAATCATTTGACAGCACTATTGTATATTAAAATATATTGTATAAATTGTAATAATATTTCACAATACCGATGTAATGACTTCTTACATTTATAAATGTAATTATTATTTCATTTTTACATTAAACATTATAAACATTTGTACACTTTAGGCAATTTTACTCAATAATACATTTAATTAAATACAAATGTAAACATATCTGTGTTTTACAGCATTTCTTGACAAATGGCAAATGAATGATTTGATCATGCCAACTTTAACTTTCCTTGTATGACATTATTTGGGATATGCTCTGTAACATGTAAATGGCGATATGAACGCAATTGCTTTAAAATGTGTAAATCAACCTATGTAAATGGCTTAAACTTTATACTGTCTTTGAATAAAGTCCATTACTGCATATCATGTAAGTTTAGTCATTTTTCAAATCGAAAGATCTTACTATTATGTAATACTCCAGGTACTTATCACTGGAAGAGGCCAGTGAAGAAGACCAGAGCACTGATCTGGATTAAATACATCAGAGGAACCAGATCAGAGGTGCTGCACACTTCAAAGGCTTGTTAGCCGCTAATGCACAAGTTAATCAGGTGGGCCATCCTGAACAAGCAAATCTGAGAGCCTTTGGGTTGTTACAGATGAAGTCAAAGGACATATAATGGGATTCAGGCCATCTACTCTGCCTCTATGCCACATGTGGCAACAGCAATCAAATCAGTTTCCTCTGAACGTACAAACAAAATCACATTCAAAATAAGATTGGACAGGAGCCTTTGTATACAGTAGGATGATATTGTGGTTTAGGATGAAACTGGAAAGTGTCCATTATTGTATTTGAGGGAACTACTCTCAGTGCACCTTTACAATAAAAAAGTTATGCATTGCTTATGCCTGATATGCACTGGAAACACAATTCATGTAAATAAATCAATAAGTAATCAGTAAAACACATTTTTCTGCATAACCACGAAAGCTCATTTCTGTCACATAAGAATTATAAGATTAAAAAGTTGAAATTATGAAATTTAATGTCATAATTAAAATGAATACAGAGATACAGCCATAATTATAAGAAAAATCTAAATTATGACTTTTTATGTCATGATTACGAGTTAGTCATCATTTTGACCTTTATGTCATAATGAGAATTATGGTGATAATTATTATTGTACTGTTTACTTTCATGTAGCATCAATATTTTGGTAAATATTTAGGTCAGTAATCATTAATTATAAAACATTGGTTTAGTACATATAAGTTTTTGTACTAATTTTGCATGTTTTTAAAGATATTTTGCTTTTGCAAGGATAGGAACATTCTCAAAATTTCTGTAACATTCTGTAATATTCTAGTGCTTTCTGGAACATTACAGAACATTGTGGAACTAGTCATAAAAGACAAAAAATCCAGCATACACTTCTGAAGTTTTGAACAACTCACTTTTGGTAACTATTTATGCTGAACTGCCGTTAGCTCAGTATTTTGCATGCACCATGCAATTTTTATGCATGAGTAATAACAGATTAGCTTGTATAAGTTGTCAACATTTTTTTTGATACACCAAAAAATAATGTGATTCATATTCAGCATGGCAAACTTAATTAAGAAACAAGCAAAAAAAAACTTTTACAGAAATTTGTTTTTGATATTTGTCATAATTATGTCGTATTATGATTTACCAAAGAATTATTGTTTCTTATGTGGCAGAAATGGGCTTCCATACATAAAAGAGGAAAAAAAAGTTTTTTTTTTCAAACTGTTTTAAAGGTATGAACTACTGTATACGGGAGGACAATTTTAAAAGCAAATTAGCCGAAAACATTAAATGTAGAGTCTACGGCATCTGTTAAGTAAATAAATAATACAATGCAACAACCATTGAGTTTATAAATATCCATCAACAATTCCTGGAGCCCGGCGGGACATCTGTTTCCTTCAGTCATCAAGCCCATGGGAACGCCTCAGGTCGACAAGGTTTTGAACTCAAGCAGTTTACCCATGGACAGAGATGAGAGGCATGGATCTATTCCAGACCGTGAGTCATTTCAGGACGGAGTCGAGATTGATTTAAAGATAGGTAAATTAGCCAAAACGGCTGAGACCTTGACATATTCACACAATGAGCTACTGCGTTGTTTCTCGCAAGTTTGCACCAGCGCATGAAATGGAGGTACGGAGAACGAAGCAAACAAAGAAAACTGAACATGTATCTACCCTATAACTTTGTTCAGACAGGCATTTCCAATTCAAATCTGTTTAGTCTTTTCAAATCTAAACAGAAAAAGACCACATGAAACCCAAATTGTGTTTTCGTAACCTCCTGGATTTGCATTTATTGGATGTAAACAGGTACTCACGATTTTGGTGGCTCTTTGTCATGCTTTCAGAATCCAAAGCATGGCAGAACTCATACACCGAACGGCCAAGAAGTTCCTCTGGGCTATACCCGATCAGGCTGCTTACTCTGAACACAAAGACAGGTCAAGAATAAAACTAATGGAACATTCAAAACAAAGTGTGAATGAATTAAACCACATCATTAACCAAGATTCATGACTGTCGATTACATCTGGTGAAAACAATCGAACTTGTGCTGCTGGGAGCTAATGTAAACTCTCTGCTTAGCTTAGTGAGAACAAATGATTACAAGCGGGACCCTTGTTTATTGGAGCTATAAATCTCTCGAGCAAGACATTTGTACTTGTTCTGTCTGATCATTATCTATAATGTCGGTTTTCCAACTTGCTGGATAAAAAGACAGAACAGCTCTCGTGTATCAACACACTGCCTTCTAAAGACAAAGGCCACGTCTTTTTTTTTGTTTGTTTTTGAAGCACTTTAGTGAGTGCAAGATTGAAGGCAGATGTGGGCTTGTCTAATCACAGCGGAATTTGTTGCAATGCTCAATATCTTCATCAAATCATTTTTTGTGCTGTTGAATTCCATACAAACTCATGCAATTGTTATTTTTCTTCTATTTGAACCTTCAGTTTTACCCTGGAATAGCCTCTCATTTCCTGTTCCAGTATAGGCTTTTAATGAACTCCGTGCGGTCAATAATGAGTCCTATTAAATGGAAGCACGCAAATATCTGACCTCATCTGTTAACCCTCCTTACAACACATCCACTGTAGTGTAGCCACAGTAACTTGCTTTTGCACTAGAGTACACATGGCAGATCCCAGGGGCCACGAGTGCTACGGGGGCCACTTACCAACTCCCCTGGCTTGTTATATAAGACATGTAAGAGAAGTCAATTGTGCCCTTTAGGTGCTTTCAAGAAATGAAGCTAATCTAAAGAGAAAAGCTCACAATCACTCTCCTTTACCACACACACTGTATACAGGCAGTAGCACAACAGGAGTATGATAAGAGTTCCCAATAGTGACCTTTGAAATGCACATATTAACTTACAAATGCTGCTTACTCTTACATAAGCACAAAATAAAACAATGGTAAACACAGTTTGTTTACAAAAGATACAGTGACCTCAAATTAAATATAAACAAATAAAATAGAGTTTTAGCAGATATACTGTACACATAAAATCTTGCAGAAAAACAGACTGTAAATACTGATGACTCATCGTGAATGGCACAGATTCTTGTCCAATCAAATGCTCTCTCGTCTAGAGTGAGAATGTCCCTCCCCTTCAAACCACCTGCAACTGATTGGCAACTAGCAAATAATGATTCATGGCTGTAGATTAAAATAAAATGAGCTTTACAAAGATTTTAGATAATAAATAATAAATAAACTTCCTGATTTAATAAGAAGTACATCAATACAGGAAAAAAAACTAAATGTGATCATCAAGCAATTTCACGGGGTCTAAAGTTTATAATATATTTCTATTATATAACAAAATACTAAACTAAGTGGCTTTTATTATAAAGACAGCATAAGCACAAAGAGAAGTTTATTAGTTTCTAAATTAAAATAAATAAATGTACAATTCAAGATTAGAAGTAAATAAAAAAGACACTCCAAAAATTTCAAAGAAAGGTTAAGTTGGTTTACGTCTCATTTGCTTGTGGATGCCTTCGGGTTTGATATTTTGTATAAACATTTTATATCTAATAATTAAATGAAATTCATAGATTTTTTTGTAGCTTTTATGTCTAAATACTTTTTGGGCCCACTTTTCATGCACACACACAAGCACATATACAATATGCACATATATTTCAATTAGTGAACCAGTTCTTGCCTCTCATCACAGTAGATAAACTTCATGTTCATACTGTGTCTGCTCATGAACGTCTTGCTGTCGAGAGGTGTGTCGACATTTGAGGGATGTGGAATCGGCGAGCACAGCATAGTGACGCATGTGAGGGGTGGCTCCGAAAACCCACACAGAACTTGAGGGGGGCGGCTGCTGCACACTTGGAGTTGCCCCGTGCAATGCAGCACCTGACAGACAGAGCGGTGACAACATATTTTACTTAGCACATGCACATATGCACTGCATGAAGATGTATGATATTCTTATGTGTTCTTACCTTCCAGCTGGCTGATTTGAGGTTGACAGTGCGACCTCTATTGGTGACTGTACATTTCATCCTCATAAAGAAATCTCTGCCCGTGCTCATGTCTCTCCCTCTTCTGCCATACATAGGTCCTGTCAATAAAACAACTCATGCTTAAAAATCATGCATTTACTATAATTGACCATTTTGCATGCAATAAAGCTTTTTTTCTGGCGCACTCTGAGGACTTTGGTCTCTGTAAGTGGGTCGTGGACGCTACAGGTGCAAAGTTCAACTGAATCAGTCTGTTGAAACCATAACTACAGTGTATTGAGTTCTCTGTGCTATTGCCTAGGGATTATCTCCAACTGACCAATGTAATGGCAAGGAAGTTACGTCACTCGCTCAAAAGCTCTAAACGGGTCAGGTGACCTGCTCGTGAAAGATATAGACAGTGAGAGACAGATAAAACAAGAGGAGAAACATTCGCTGTGGGGAAAGGCCCCCTAACTCTCATTCTGAGTATGTGTCTGTGTGCACACGCTGCTAACATGATAGCAACAGAAATAGTAACTTACTGAAACTAGGCCAGACTGTAAAGGCTAAGTTCACACCAGGTTTGGTGTGAAAAAATGAAACTATTCAAATCAAGTCTGCTGAATTCCTGCCTTTGCCTACAATGAATACGAATGCTGAATGAATTCCTGATTAGGCCCTGCTAGAGTAATGTATGCTTTTTAAAGCTATGAATCTTATTGTCTTCTTATTTCTTTTCTTGAAATTAAACTTTAATTAATTAAATTCAACAAAAAGAATAATAAAAAATAAATAAATAAAACTGAGTAAAACAATTAATGAGACTGGAATAGTCAAGTTTATAAGCACGTTGATAGGGTTTACAGTTCTGTAAAATAAAAGCATGATTATTATTCTTTTTATAGTGAATAGTATTAATAGCATTATTACAAAAGTAATATATTTATATCATTATATTTTATTTTTGTAATATATGTAATCTTACATTTTTAATAACAACAATAATTTATTGTTATTATTACTATTTAGCTATATTGATATATAATCAATTTAAATATATTGAAATATCATTTTTGGCCAAATTGTTCAGCCCTACAAACAATCACACCAAACCTGGAGCTCTTTAAAATATTTTAAAATAATTAATAATAATAATAATGTAATTAAATAAAAAATATTTTTCTTAAATAATTTTTTTTTATATAAAAACAAAACAAAAAAACAAACATACAAAAAAACAATCTCAATTATTATTTTTTTTCTCCAAATTGTTCAGCCTTAACAAAATTAGGGGGAAAAAAGCCTCTAAAAGTGTTAAAAAAGACTTTAAAAAAAGGGGGACTTGTCCTCACAGGAACCACAACAAGAATGTACAAAATGTAATATACTGACTGTGACAAGTGCTTTGAGATAAGGACATCTCCATGGCAAATTAGATCCAGAGATAAAGAGGACTGGAAGATTCTTTCATTTGGATTTTAAAGGCAACAGTGTATTCAAAATATTCAAGAAAAAAAACTGTATCGATGTACTTCTGGGAAATATTGTTCTGAGCTGACGCTCACCTGATTTGACACTGAGATTCTCTCGGATTTCTTCATGATCACAGGGGTGCGTGAAGTCAAAGATGCTGTAGCCTGTCAGTTCTACCTGAAAACAGTTTGTAAGGGAAGTAAAGTTGAATGCTTAGCCACTATAAATGAAGTAACAGAAGGCTTTTATGTTTTCTCCCTGTAATTATTCTCAAGAATAAAGGAAATGAGGTGAGGCTCACCTGCGTAAGGCCCATAAATTTACTGACATTTTCTGAAAGGAATATCATGTCCCCATCTGATGTTACCACAGCGACAAAGCCTTCCAGAGACTTCAGATATAGACTGTCCATCTGGCTGTCATCCTGTGACTGGGTTTGCTGGACTGTGCGGCCTGGGACAAGAGACAAGACAACTTGGTATATTGCAGTGACATTTTTTGTAATTTTACACTGGCAAACCATCAAAACAAACTCAAGGGACATAGACTCATATCCTGTACCATTTAGCTTGAAGTAAACAACTTGGATGCAGTTAAACAGACTCATTTATCAAATGAAATTCACATACCAACATGGAATAAAAACAAGCTATTGAGCTGATCAGCAAAGAGAGGATGTTTGAGGTACACAATGCATGAAAGGCATCAACAACTTGAGAAAATAATTAAAGCGAGGCTCCATGCTGTGAGGTTCATGTCTGCTTCCCTGCAGATAAGGGCCTCCTCCCCTGCTCATTCAGATCAGGCAATAAGGGCCCGAGCGATGAGGCTTTGACCCAGCTCAGACATCAGAACTGTGTGTCCGCATTGTGCGTTTGGGTGTCAGCAGGTGGTCCATGTCTGCGCTCCCACCTCAAAGCCCACGGCATTCGTCCCGGTGCTATTAATACTTCACTGTGATGTCTTATTCCTCTGGCTCTCAGCCAAATACAGGAACTCACAATTTTCTGCCATTCTCTGTCCATCTCTATTAGAATCATTTAGGCCTTTTCTGGTCATTAACAAGGTTCTCTGACAGCCTGCTCAGCGACAGCTCTTTAATGTCTCAGGAAGTTATGTTTCAACTATCAACTTTGGCTCAGACGTTTCTCCTAAAGGTCCTTATGAAAAATAAAAATTTACATCCACTACTGTTTAAAAGATCAAGGTCTGTATATGTTTAAAAAAAAAAAAAATTAATAGTTTTATAGAATAAGGATGCATTTAATTTATCAAAAGTGACAGTAAAAACAGTTATAATACAAAATATTTCTATTTGAAAAAAGTATCATAGTTTACACAAAATATTAAGCAGCAGAACTGTTTTCAACATTGAAAATAATCAATTACAATCAATTACAGCACACCTGCAGGTAATAGATAGGTGCGTAGGAAAAAGAGACCAAAAAAGTAAAAAAAAGAAACAAAAGTAAATCCTGCACACTACCAATACTTGCAAAAGTATCAAAAACAATAATTTATTGACAATGTTGGGACCAAAACAATCATTTATTGACAACATTGGGACCGAAACAATAATTTACGGATAACGTTGAGACCGAAAAGTTATTGTTTTATTATTGTTTTTGATACTTTTGCAAGTATTGGTAGTGTGCAGGAATTTCTTTTGGATATCGATAATAATAAAAATACATATTCATTAAGCGCTGAATTAGCATATTAAGCTTTGCCATTGCACAATAAATTACATTTAAAAAATATATCAAAATTATAATAAAAACATTATAATACAAACATTTTTATTATAACATTATAATAAAAAACACTCAGACCACCACTTGAAAATGAGACTCCAGAAGCAAGAGATTTGAGAACAAGTCTAGGAGTTGTTAAAGAGATTTCAGTTGTGATTTTTCGTTTTGACACGAGACCTCTTCGGTTCATCTGTTTTGGCCAATTTGATAATGAGGGTTCAAAGATTCATATCTTCAGAAGGACGTTTGCTGGAAATTCAGGATACAATATGATGCCCCAATGTTTAAACAATGTCTCCTCTGAGGAAAGTTCAAAATGTCAAACAGGTCAAACATTTGGTTCAGATGAGAATCATAACCTTGTTAACACCTATTAGTAATATTATGATTCTATGACTATGCAGTTATAGTTCCCACACACCTCACCGAATGACATATCAGTTTTCTGGTTTTGTAATCTCGGGCCTTTCAAAGGTCAAAGCATGACACAGAAACACATACAACACACCGAATATCACAGGCAGGCCTGCACGGCGCCATCAAAGAGAGTGTTGTGGCTAAGAAAAGAGTGTGAGAAGAAATCATAATTCACAGAAAACAATACCACTAGCAGCCCCTAATTACCCCACACCTCGTCATCTCCCTCTTTCCCTGTTTCTCCACGTCCATCGATCTTCCCCACCCACTTCCACATCACCCACACACATTTTCATCAGCAGATTCCATCTCTTCCCTTTTCATTGTTTGATGCTCTCTCTCTCTCTCTTTCAGAGACATGCACACATACTGTACACATACATGTGCGTCAGGAATGGAGTCTGGAAACAATGAGCAGAGTTCTTTGTCTGTCTTCCTGCATTTCTTATTGTATATTGAGGAGTACAGGACATCTCATGGACCCAGCCCAACATACAACAATATGTAAACTAGCTGCCATGGTGACAAACCACTTCATATAGTTTTTCAGGATTACAATACTGAACACCTAAAATATAAGAAACCAGATTGGGAAAACTGTAGAAAGAATAGTAGCAAAAACAAAAACAAAAAATGCCAATCCATTCAAAATGGCAATTTATGACCAACATGATCTGCCTCAAACTTGAAGGCAATCTTATGAAAGCTGTAGGCATGTTTCACTAAGTTTAAAATGGCAGAAAATACAGTCAAGCAGAAACTTAACAAGCCTAATTAGTGTGCTCAAAAAGTTCAACATTTTTCACCATGCAGCTCTATGGGATGCAATGGTGCGACTCACCAACAGAAACAATGGAGTTTGACTCCTAATTACAGAACATACATTTTTTTTAGCTTCATACCTGAGTTGAAGAGTTTGCGTGTGCGCAGGAAGCTGATAGCTAGTCTCATGATGGAGGCTTTGTCCAGGTGGGAGCTGACGCTGTGGGGTAATGGCAGCTGATGGGCCAGCTCATAGAACACTTCTGTCTCTTTACTGCGCCTGCAGCGCGCTGCATCACGGGACTTTTCCTTGCGCCTTTCTGAAGGATGCCTAGAAAACAGAAGAGGTTGATGAAAACAACACAATCTATAGGCTGAGCTTCAACTTAGATACTGTGCAGCCAATGTTTTGTATATACTCACATACAGTACTTGTACATTATTGTACTTAATACATTTTAATGTAGAAAGGACAATAAAACAATAAACTTTAACTTCGGTTTAAGATAACTTGTTGTCTTTTGGCTGGCACAGTCAAATATTGCTGGAAAGAAAGTCAATTGTCTATTAATTAAAAACAAGGCACTGCACACAAAGGCATACACTTCCAATCCAAGCAGCTTTCTATTGGTCAATGTGGCAAATTCGTGAGTCAAATTTCACCAAACTTGTGAAACCCAATGTGAAAAATGTTCCACCCTCATGTGTAACTACTGATTGTGCAGATTCCTACTGAAATGAAATGACCCACAAAATTCCGCAGTGGAAAGGTACAAGTGATAGTGCCTTAATGCATTTTTTTTTACCATAATTACTTTGAGACCAAACACAATTTTTATTTTTATTTTGTAAATTTGGGGTCCATTTGTAATTAAAATAAAATCTTTTCTAAATATTTTGTTTTATGTTAAGCATACTTTTTGTGCACAAGCACAAACTTCGCTGAGTCAAAGCAAAAGCATTGCAAAACCACACCTGTGAGAATCTGTGCATCAAGGTTTTAATCTAGGTTTACTCACTCGCAAAGGAAAAAACAACAGTCACTGCAGGATCAAAAACAGTTCGGTCTTAAATTTGACACGGTAAATTAAATCAGTCAGTTAATTTGCGCAGGGTCAGGTCAGGTCACAGGGCTGGGCTCATGCAGACGTCTACCTTGAGCATGTTAGTTCATGTATAATCTGACAATCCAGGGACAGTTATATACATACAAGTGTTGACAAAATGTAATGCAGAATATACTTTTAAAAATTAGTCCATATAGCATTTTATTGATAACTGTACAGCTTAAAGGAATAGTTCACCAAATATATATATATATATAAGACAGTAAAATTCTCAAGAAAGCATATAAAAAATATGTGGTCATTTATCTATCCAGACAGAACGTTTATCTTGCCAGGCAGAAGATTTCTGCGGTTTGTGGCTTGCCAGTGTGTGAAAGAGTGTGTGGCAGAGAGAAGTGAACTCTCTATGGCCTCTGTTTGTGGTGTGCCACAGTTCACTGTGCCACCCTCACAACAAACCAAGCTCACACAGGGAGCTGTTTGTCGGCAAAACACCACAAGTGCTTTCTAATGCGTCATATATTATAATACACTAACTCAGATACCAACACACATGGCCTGCATGCAGCGCTAAGTTTCAGTGTCTGTGGGAGGTCGATGCTGAGACCAGGATCTAGCTTTGTAATTCCAGTAGCAGCATCCCAGTGTGGGTCCCCTATTCCCCGGCTCAGGTCAGCCCGGCTCTGGGAGTGTTTGTAAAATGTGTACAGCGTGGTGCGGGGGTGCAGGAATGCCATAATCGGCCCTCTATTATACAGCTGCATATTTGGCAATCACAACATGCCCCCTTTCTACCCTGCCACTACCCCCATTTCACAAAAAAAAAAAATGTCATTGTAATAGTAACTATGGATTCTTCTCACAGGAAATGGCTGATCGTTTTTACTCAGAGGTCAAACTCATGGGACTTAAGCATGAATTTACTGTCTGCATCTCGGGGCTAAATGAGGAATGGCAACTTCCATTCAAACTGTTAATGCTTTTTGTCTCTAACCATAAACGAAACCACATTAGGGTGTTAATGAGAAGAGATCAAGTGCAGTTCTAAAAATTCAGACAAAATGGTTCAATAAATGGGAAAAGATAATGCAGATTCATCTAAAGTTCACGTGTTCAGTACATTCATTTGTGGGAAAAAAGAGTGATTGTCTTCCATGACAACAGAAGAATGTCCTTCCAGAGTTTACGTGCTTATGCAATCAATTATACAATCTATTTACCATTATAAAGTATTTAATATGCTATGCAATAAAACACTAATGCTAATGAAATGATTTTATGTAACCTGGAGTTACGATCTCAAATCTCTAATGGCATCTGCCCTTTTTCAAATGCTCTATTGTTTTATCATTTCTTGGAAATGATCCAATTCTTAAATACATGCAAAGTGTCAATCATATGTCAAGGACATTTTAAAAGTAGGGCACTTTAATTTACCTTTAGCATGAGAAATAACAGACAAAAATTTATATGCACAAACTAATGCATTAAAAAAATGCTGCTGACTGCAAAATTTGCATAATGAAACATTTCGCTGCATTTAAACACTGCACATTGTTCCCTCATTCTGAAAGTCTGACATGCACGGTAAACCATGAGCCCAACAAACAACATAATAAACAAATAATTAAAGGGATAGTTCACCCAAAAATGAAAATTCTGTCATCATTTACTCACCCTCAAGTAGTTCCAAACCTGTATGAATTTCTTTGTTCTGCCGAACACAAAGTAAGATATTTTGAAGAAAGTTTGTAACCAGGTTGTTTTGGGGCACCATTGACTTCCATAGTAGGAAAAAAAAAATACTATGGATGTCAATGGTGCCCCAGAACTGCTCTGTTTCCCACATTCTTCAGAATATCTTTCTTTGCATTCAGCAGAACAAATACATTCATACAGGTTGGAACTACTTGAGGGTGAGTAAATGATGACAGAACTTTAATTTTTGGGTGAACTATCCCTTTAAGCAATATCACACAAGCAAGAGCAGGTTCAATAAACAATATGTTAATACTGAGTAACGAATTGTAGCAGGAATTGTAGGTGGGGGGAGTGAATAACCAGCGCTCTCTCTCCACCTTCAATACCACGACTGAGGTGCCCTTGAGCAAGGCACCGAACCCACAAATGCTCCCCGGGTGCTGCAGCATAAATGGCTGCCCACTGCTCCGGGTGTGTGTTCACGGTGTGTGTGTGTTCACGGTGTGTGTGCACTTTGGATGGGTAAATGCAGAGCACTAATTCCGATTATGTGTCACCATACTTGGCCACATGTCACGTCAATTTTATTTTCACTTGTGAACGAATCACTTGAGTGAATGATTCAGTGACAAAGGTCAGTCACTTGTAGCCACCTACTGGCATATCAGTGTAATCTACCTGCTGCATAATCAGGGTTAAATTGCTTAATAAGGCCATCAGCATTATGCATATTATACATAACTTGTTAGACTTGATTTGTAATAACAAAAAATACACATTTAATCATTCCAGTGGTTTTGTTATAAAGAAAACTCTTCTCTCACAGCCAGCTGGAATCAGTAACCATCAGCCAATGCATGAGCTACTAGCCTAATTTTTTAAGTAACACAAGATCTACACTGCCCAAACACCCCTTGGATGTGAGCTGAGCATCAGGTTTATCTCTCAGAGATGTAGTTTTTACAAACCCTTTGACCGCATTCTGGCTGGATTCAATCCTTCAAATGAAGGGGAGTTGTGTCCTCTGCCCTCTACTAGGCTACTGAGTTATGTTCCCACACAGTCCAGCTTCTGACCTCAACCCCCAGCTATGCTACAAATGCTTTCGACATTAGCTGGCTAAACAACTTCTGAATTAGAAATGCGTTACTGGTCAAGGTAGCCTGAAGACGGAGGCCTGCTGGCCGTTTTCGCCTCTTTGTCCTCTCTTTTGTGACCTTTTCATCTTTCGTGGCATTACTGGAACAAAATAACAAGACTGACAGCTATGTAGCCACTCCCACCTGTAGTGTTCTTTCATGCTAAAAGTGTCAGTCAGGCTCTCAACAGGAGGATAGTCTGTATTTCAGCGATAGATCTCAAGGGAGATTTGCGTGAAACAGAGCTGTCACGATTCCTAAAGTGTACATAAAGACCTATAGCAAACACAATGGTGAGACTGCTGTACCTATCACCTACTGCCTCAGGTGTCATCACGCACAACCAAAGCAAAAGCTGTCAAAGGGAAGAGATCATGTGATTAGCAGGACGATGTGAACCCATTCCTTCCTCTATCTCTCTGCATCTCCCCTCTCAACCAGATTAGGCCAGAGTTCACCGAGAGCCAAGAGCCAGACTGTACAGAGCGCCCATTCACTACAGATAATCCTATTTTCCCTAACCTCAAATAAATGGCCAACCTTTAGTTTCCCAAGTAATAATCCAGTGAAAGATTCGGTGTTAAACAGAATATGATAACTAAACCCAGAGTTGTACTGCATATATCACATTCCTTCTGCAGCAAGCTTTGATAGATGTCATTAAAACAGCACAGTTAAATGATTACATTACTGACTGGCGCTAATTACAAAAGACATCACTGTGTTAATGAAACACTTGTAGAACAAGTTAAACAAACCAGATGAGAGATAAGAATCGAATAAAGTGATGGAAGTAACCAGGAAACATAATGGCCTGTTCACGCACGAAAAAAAGAGGTGAACCCTGATCTGATAACCTCAGTTTCAACTGAAACATTACGTCCCTGTTAACAAGCCACCGAGAACCACACAGAGGAACATTTAACCCCTCTTCAACATGCCTTAGGCACCAGAGAGCCAGTGTTGGCTTATTTTACCACCAAATCGAAATGCTGTCAGTGTCTGGCAAAATCTGACTTATGAATGTTATCCATGCAGATCACCATGACACAATTTTCACCAAAAACAAATGCACATTTATGATTACTGATATATTATGATAACTTATATATTGATTCAGTTGGGTTGTATCCTAGGGGATAAAGACATTTGAGTGGCCAAGGTAAGGACGGTAACTGAGTTGGCACGATTTCCTGCAAGAATATCTAAAGTCAAGTGACTTTGTGTAAAATCTCTTAAAAGTAAGAGTAACATGGCAGCATGGCATGTAAAAGGTAAATCATGTAAAAGATTAATCTTTTACATGTTATTTACATGATGATAGAAATTGTAAAATTTCAAAATAATGCAATGTTTTCAAGAAAACTGATTAATTCTATTATTTGAGTCCTAAAGTGTTTGGGGGGAAAAATTGAGGTATTAGTAATAGTTAGGTATCAGTAATTTGTTTATTATTATTATTTTTTTTTTACTGCAACAGAAAAAAAGATAATAATGACTTTTAAATGTAATTATTTTTACTCAGGTTAGAGAAAATATCACAGCCATAATAAATCTGAATATTTGAAACAACTGTACAAAAGTAATAAATATTAGTTCACTTTGAATAATTACTGAATAAGAAAATTGAGCTCTAAAATCTCAAGAAACAAATAAAAAGACTGTAACGTTAAATTGATGAAAACAAAACTTTTAGGAACAAACTTTTAGGTAAAACATTTTACAGTGATATTTGAATTCAACAGGTAGTTATTTATTATCAAGCGGTCTCTGAGGGTCCAATTCTTTGAATAAAGATTTGCTGCATTTTGTTTTGCCTTAGTATATATATCATGAATGCCTATTGAACAGAATAATTATTTTAATCCATTCGTTTCATAATGAGATGCAGTAAATGTGCTATTTCTTATAGCAACTGAACTATAACGTTTCAAGTCATTTGAGTCCTATCAAGAGCGAGCCAAAAATAGGGTCCCCGCACACCTCTCCTATGTCAAAGTCTTAAAAAACTAAAATTGCGGTGTGAGATTATGGGGGAAAAGTTATTATATAAACCGTTTGAGTTCAAACACAACACCAGCACGTTTAGGAAACCTTTAATGCGATAATGTGTCTCAGGTTAAAACAGCAGTTAACACCTCAGTTTACTCCGCTCTGGTGCCCTTGTCATTGCGCAATACCTCAAATCTCACCTTAGAATATCAAATTAAGGTAAACAACTCAAGAAAATACATAACTGATAATAATGCAAACGCAGTAATGCAAATTGTCCTGCGCCTTACCTTTTTTTCTCTTTCTCGGCTGTCATGATGCGCCTATGACTGAAGACAAACTTGTCTTGCGTATAATGAATTCACTTAACTTTTCCGGAAAAAAAAGTTTAAACGTGTATTTTCTCACAAATGCCTTTATTTCGTTATTTCTCCTCCGTAATGTCCATTCTCATGACATTTCCAGTAATGACCGGAGCAGTTAGTGCAGTCTCAGAACACTGCCGAGGATCGCACTACCTCTCCAGAGTGACGCTGACTGACCGGACGCTGGTAAAGAGCTCGTGAGCGCCGCCGCTGCGCTGCGCGTGTATCAGCACTGTGCACTGATTGGTGCTGTTCACCTCGCGCCTGGCGCTTCCTCTTCACACATGCGTGCTCTGCAGTTCTGTGCGCATTTGGCCTGTGAAAAAGTTCAGTCTCAGTGTCTCATATAAAACAAGCATCACGTGAAGTGTCCAAAACGATTAAGGGCTGAATTTTAATCTCGGAACGCGGACAAACAAACAAAAATGACCGTCGACCATGGAACAATAACAGTAAAGCGTCTTTTCCAGGAGTAGGGCTTAATTGGAACAGATTTAACTTTAGTTCAACTCTATCTTGGACCCATTCCCATTTAATAAGAGGCTTCTACCAGTATACCATGCAAACAAACGTGTAATCGATCCACTGTTATGACTTCAGAAACCATGGAGTTGATGCAAATCATAATCAGAAGGGTTAGAAAAAGACACATTTTTTGAGAAGTTAGCATCTACCTCAAACATTTCCATTATCATTTAGGCCTTTTCTTTGAATGACTGTTGAAGTACAGCATACATCAAGCTCAATTTGCAATAATGCACACACATGCATGTTGGTTTCACCATGTTAGCAAGAACATCTCATTGACGTAATTGTTTTCGGTGAGGGGAGGATGTTTGCTGACCCCAAACCTTCAGAGAAACCGTTTGGTATCAGCAGATTTAAGGCAATATATTATTTAGATGCTTTTGTGAGCCATTCAAATAATCCAAAAACATTTTAAATGTCCTTACAAGTCAGTTTTGTATGTTACACTGCATTTCTGAGACGGATTAGACAAGTATAGCCAAACCTCTAGCCTCTTTTACTTTTGCAATTTGATGTTCTGTTTCCTCGGTATGGGTGTGTGCGTGTGCACATAATACTCTTGCAACATATCACCAAAACACACCATTTTTCATACATCTTGGGGTTTAATAGGTTAAACAAAACATTCACATCCTTTAGATGACAGTACATTTGGCACATAGTAAAATGCTTACGAGATAACGCTAGTGTATCCAGAAAAGAAATAACTCTGTGCACATGAAGCTTCACCATACAGAAACTAAAGTCCAATACCAGATGTATATAATACAGCACTATCATACATATGAAACATTTATGTATTTTAATACTGTATGCGCACATATTCAATATTCAGCCAGAGAAATCTTTGCACTTAATTTAAGAGGTAATTCTTAGTTTATTTACTGTTTTGACTTTGAAGACAGACCATGAATGCATCCTATATATCAAGTTCATTCCTTTACAAGTACAAAGGAAACTGGGAGAAAATAAAGCTGAACAAGACATTTGGCATGAAACAGTGAGGATGACAGACAGTAAAGTGCCTGTGAGAGGAAAGGCTTCAAAGACAATCGGCAACATTGACCTAGCTACCGTGATCAACCCACATACACGTTTAAAAAAAGCAACGAAACAAGTCGAAACAAAAAGAAACTTCAGACAGAAATAAAAGGTCAGCAACCACTTTTAAAAGAACAATGAAACACATCTAATTCAAATCGCCATTGAATTGCTAAAGCAAAAGTCATCACATTCCAGAAGGTTTTAATTAGTACGCCTGAAATGTACCTTTTTCGTTTTCGTTCACCTCTTCTTTAGAGTCTTTCACATTGCACAAGTAAATAATTCAACTACAGGAGGTTCACAAAATTTAAAACAAGACTGAATAGGTTGAAAGATATACGGAGGTGTGCAACAATTGTCTGAAATAAAGTAACACAAAAAGACGAATTACTTATTGACACAAAAAGGGAAGCATAGCTACATGTATATTGAATAAATTAAGAGCTCACACATTTTTCCACTACATTCCACAGCTTATGTACTTCAGCAAACTATGTACATGAGAACGCCAGAGAGAAGCATGAGAGAGCGAGAAAGCCTTTGGTGAAGCTCTAACCTATGCAACACGAGAAAATCAGCACACGATAGAAACCGAAACCGAAAAATTTGAAAATAAAGAAAAGAACTAGGGGAAATGTGTTCAGGGTATTGCACATAGATATCAAAAACATGGTTTTCTTTCCATAAACGGATGCTACTCAATAACGACACAATTTGCAAGACCATGCAAACAATTGCCTACTCTAAGAAGCTTTCACAGGCTTTTGGAGCAAATACTATGTACATGTTACGTTCTGTACAAATCGACCGGACAGCTATGGGTACTGGTCTGTCTGTCCACGACGATACCTTTGTATGCATAGCGGCACGCACACACTCACGCACGCACGCACACACACACACACTGTAGTCTTTGCACAGTCGAGCGCAAATGAAAAGCCATTGCAAAACAACATGAAAACAACCGTAGAGCTTCAGGAGGGCAAGGGCCTCTCGCTCTCATTCATGCAATCACATGCACACGGACACATACATGTCATGCACACACCTACTCAGGCCGACACTTCGTAACACAACCCATTTACAGCAGGTCATCATTCCAAATGGACCTTCATAACACTGATGGAATATATATATATATATATATATATATATATATATATATATATACTACAAATGTCTTTGTATATTTTATAAAATTGCTCCCAAAATGTCACCTGAATACACAAAAAGGCATTTGACTGCACAGCACAACATTTGTCAATTGTCACGTATGCAGTGTAAATTCCTCCTCAAGGGCAAGACCTTTCCATCGAGGGATTATGAAGACCCGACCGGTGTCCGAAATTGTAGTACAATCATTGGTATTGTCAATTTTGGTTTAAGGTAGTGCGTTCCGACCCTTCCTTCCTTGGGCTCTGAAGAACATTCGTTTTCTGATTGGTTGTCAAACTTGTTGAGGCCTGTGATGAGATCCATATGCAGTAGTTTTTTTTCTCTTTTTGGAGATTTAGAGAAGAATAAAAGAACAAAAACAGCAGTAAAGGGAAAATTGAACCACAGGGACTGGCCATTCTGCTCTGGTCCGGTCTGAGCCCCTTCTTCAGAACATTTGTGGAGTGTGTGTTCATGTATTGCAATGCGATGTGGGTTTTTGAGTGTTTGTGGGTGTGTTTAACATATATTTCAGCTGACAGACACCAAGTTAGGCTTTAAGACAAAGCCTCCTCTCCAAAGTAGGAGAAGTCCTTGAATTCATCCTGGTTGATTTGTTTGATGATGGCCTCGTCTACTGGCGTCAGCACGGGGTCCTCGCGAGTGAAGTCCTGGTCGAAGTTATTCACATCACGCTTGGTTTTCTATAGCAAAACAGACACAGAGATATATGGGTTTATGAAGGTTTTCTGAGGTTCAACTTTAAAAGGGTAGTTCACTCAAAAATGAAAAGTCTGTCATCATGTCGTGCCAGACTTTTGTTCATCTTCAAACACAAATGAGGACACTAATGAAACCTGAGAGATTTCTCAGTCCCCTGAGAAAGTCCATTAACCCTAAACATTGACACTTCAAAAATTTATAAAGAGATCAAACAAACCTCATTGGTTCTTGAGGAAGCTCAACTGTCCTTGCTAGACATGTGAGAACAGACCTCACTGGTTCTTGCAGAAGCTCAATCATACTTTTTTGACTCGTGAGAAAAAAACCTAATTGGTTCATGCAGAAGATCAATCGTACTCAGTGTTGGGAAGGTTACTTTGGAAATGTAATAGGTCACAGATTACAAGTTACCCAATTTAAAATGTAATAAGTAGTGCAACTATTTCATATTTTAGAGCAAAATGTAATCTATAAGTGGATGTGTGCGTGTTTGTGTGGGTTCTTGTTTATGTCTCCACAAGGATAGTAAAACCTGACATTTTTGACATTGTGGGGACCGGCCTGCGGTTTAATTACAATTAAACTTTATTTGGTGTACTACTTGGGCAAAATGCACGTTTCTTAATATTAAGCCTAAAATGTGTTTTAATGTCACTTTTGATGAGAATTGTAGGATCTTTGAATAATATCGGTCTTTAAATGCTAAATATTTAAAGTGTACCTGAAGTGTACTTGCAATAGTTTAGCACAATCAAATCTACTATTTAATATACTATATATAATATACTATTACTGCACAATTAACGTGCATTAAGTACAAAAATAGTTGTTCCAATTTAGCAGACTTTAAGTATACCAGGTTAGTATACTAAAAGTACAATTGCAGAGCATTTTATTAAGTACATAAATATGAAAATGTATTTGTAGTATACTTAGCATGAAATAAATGTATTTCAAAGTATATTTATTTTTCACTAGGGTAGGCTTAGGGTTAGGGGATAGAAAATATAATTTGGTCAGTATAAATGTAATAGAAGTCTATGGAAAGTCCCCGCAATTCACAGAAACCTAACGTGTGTGTGTTCAGTTTCAGCCATTATAGGGAGTATGCAAATATGGAAACTAAGATGTTTTGTCTATCTTTGAGAGTTAAATGTTATAAATATAAGGACTTGTGAATATATGTTAGCTATGTGTACCTGTCATCTTGCAAAATGACTTCCCAAGGTATTTGGATTCCGCTTGTCTTGTGGATCCAAATAAAATAATTAAATGTGTGAAAAAATTCAGATGTAACTCCCTTTATAATTGTAAAAATTTTCATAAGTAACTAATTTAATTACATGTTCTTTCTCAGTAACTGTAACTGATTACAATTACATTTATTTTGTCATTTAATTTACGTAATTCCATTACATGTAACCAGAGCTGGGTAGTAACTGATTACATGTAATCTGGATTACGTAATCAGATTACAAAAATTAAGTACATGTAATTAGAGTAAGTTACATTTTAAAATACTCGTAATCAGACTACAGTTACTTTTTTATGGATTACATGATTACGTTATTCATTAATATGCAATAAATTATTCATAATTCATTGATTCTCCCTAATTTTCCTTTAAAATTGCCTACCGATTACATACATTCAGAAAGTCCAGTTTTGTGGACATTAACACAAAGATCAGTCATTAGTCAGGTGGAGACACAGCATTTGACCAATGGATTTACAAAAATTATTTCATGTTTAAAGTCCGGGTGAACCAGAAGTTGCTGCCGACTTTATTTCAGTGTAGTTACGTATTTCCAGGGTTTTATTTTAGCGCTCCTCCTCTCTGTCTCTCACTCATAGCAACCTAACGGTCGGAGGGTGTGTTTAAGGATATTCTGCCCAAGCCGTCAAACTGACATCAAAAATGGAACGCCATTCCAGAGCAGAAGAAAATGTTCTGATTTTGATTAAAGATTACCGATACAAACAATTTTTTTCAGCGGATTAACTTGCACAGATTAATTGTTAACATCAAGACTAGCAATGTGCGATAGTAAAGTAAATAAAGTCCATTTTGATTTCATACCGACATTAAATAAGGTTTCAACATTGCATCAGCTACTGTTGAACACATTCGTTTTCATTTGAATTATCACTCTGTAGGTTTTTTAACCATGTATTATTAATGTCTTTGGAAGGCTTTTGTCTTTCAAACTCATTAAAATGCACATATTCACGTTATTTCTTATTTACATGTAATCCAGGCATTCCAAAACTTTTTGTCATCTAAACCTTATTCACCAAATTATATACTTTAAGAACCCCTGAGATTTTAAAATAAATATTTTAATAATTAAGTATCACATTTGCATGTTCTCAGTTTCTTTGATGTTGATTAATGGTCAGTGCAGCTGCCTATGACCTTTTGGTTTCAATCATTTGACCTTGATTTAAAAAAAAGCTAAATGCAGGTAAATAAAAATATTTCATCTTTTTTTAGTAAGTGTTTTATTTTAATTGTTATTTTAAAACAAACACTATAGAAATACAAAGACGGTTCACTCTTATACTTATGAATGGGAGAAACTGCAATGCGCAATATGGAGGAATGGTCCCACCTTCTAAATGAAAGAGCCAAATTTCCCATAGAAACCTGAGGCTAGACACGTTAAGCACGTTATGACTGCACATATGCATTGGCTGGTCTAGCCTGAAAAATTAGCTTTTTAAATGCTATTTGAGCATAATAAACAACATTAATGGGGCAATTAATTTTAGATTTTTGTTGCTGATTTGACATATGTAATTTAATCGTGAGTTCAGCAGTTTTTGAGATTTCAGGATTCCCTCATTCATTAAGACATATTATATTACCTAAAATGTGTAATGTAACGGATTACGTTACTGACTCCAATTTTTGTCATGTAATCTGGAATCAGTAACGGATTACAATTTGTAAGTAATCTACCCAGCTCTGCATGTAACTACAGTAGTTACTCCCCAACACTGATCGTATTTGCTTGACACGTGAGAGAAACCTCATTGGATCTTGCAGATGCATGTTCAAGCTCTCGTTTATCACATTTGATGTGAATAAAAGCATTAAATGTGTTCAGCATATAAATCAATAATATTTCTTCAGAAGACTTGGATTGAACTGCTCGATTCATATGGATTACGCTTTATGAACTTTTGAAGCATCAAGTTTTGGTGTAATAGACTTTCAATGGAAGGACAGCAATCTCTCAGGATTCATAAAAAATTACATTTGTTAAAATGAAATATGAAAAGGACAAATGTCCTATGGGTTTGGAACGACATGAGGGTGAGTACAGTAAATGACGACAGAATTTTCAGTTATTTTCATCAAAACTAACCCTTTAAAAAATTATGATAATACTAATAAAACAAACTGAATCTGTATTGCTTAAGATTCACATTTTGTCCCCAGTGCTGTTCTAAGAAGCAGTGCAGACGTTCAGTTAAAAGCCCCAGGTGCGTATGTAAATGTAGATGCTGTAGAAAGTGTGGTGAAGAAACACCAGCTCAAAGTTACTCAGAGGGCAAGAGAGCAAGTGGCGGTCGCGTTTTCTCTGAACCTTTCTGTGACCTTTCCATCTAAAGCACCCACTTGTGTACATATACACACATGCGCATACACACAACACTCTCAGCCCTTCCCCCCGCCATGGGAAAGCAGAAGTTGAGAAGTGCCGTTGTGGCATCCGACTTTCAGTCTAGACCACAGATGCTAAAGACAGAGGAACACGAGAGATAAAGTTAATGTGTGTTTGCTGTGTTGGAGCGTTTTGCAGAAAAAATGTCTATGAATTGTGACGCATTTCTTGATTTACATTTTACATTTATGCAGTTATATTGCATTCAATGTATTTACACTACATTTATACCAGTTTGTGTTTTCTTTGGGAATCGAACCCATAACCTTGGTGCTGCTAGTGCTATGCTCTACTGTTTGAGCAACAGAAATGGGTTAATTCAATGCATGCAAATCATGTATGCTTACAATGCGAGGTTTAAAGGGGGGCTTGATCTTCCTCTGCTCCAGAAAGACCCAGTCGATCTCTTTGAAGAAAGGGTGGACTTTGATGGCTTCCTCTAGTCCCTGGGTCACCACACAGCCCAGACGCTTACAGGGGCTCTTTGTCATGAACTGAGGAAAGGGAATACATTTTACATTGCATAATTCATAAAGAAGGGGTAAATATGAACAGCGTTTAAGGGGCTATAAGCATTTTTGTGTAATATGACAAAAAATACAAGGAAGATATCACTGAAAATTATGTCTTGAGAAATCACACTTGTCATTCTAACAGCAAAAAAAAAAAAAAGTCAGGGGAGTGGCCCAACTCTTTTTAGCCAATCATAGAACGGTAATGCTTAACAATAAGGTTCACTAGCTAATAATTTTAGGTAATGCCTTAGGTATTATAATTTACCAATAAGAATACTTTTACAGCATTTATTAATAAAGGTTATTGTAAATTTTTATATACACAAATACATTTTAACATTTAAAAAATGTAACAATATTAACATTACATTAAAAAGACAATATAGATTTTATAATTATAATGGAGTCATAATAAACTAAATTAAAGTAATTAAAATGAAAAAATAATTCTAACTATAAAAAAGATTAAAAACAAGGTGTTTTGTTGTAATTATAGCAAAAATACTGAAGAAAATTTTCTTCTGAAGTGTTCCTCAAAAAACAAGCCAATCAGAAACATTCTTTTCCTGTCAATCATTATGTTCAGGTTTGCTGACATAGCGGGCGGGATTTTGGAGAGAGGGTATGCAGATTGAATCAATAGATGGTTTAATTCATTCGGGTGGAAAATTGCAAAACTGATACAACCGCTTACAACAACATTTCATGCAATTCATGATTTTTAGAGCACAAATATTAGAAAAATGGAAATGTATGTGTATGTATGTGTATAAAATATACCACAAAATTAGTGTATTTTTAAGTCAGAGGTAAATATACCAGAACAGGGGGATGAATGAAGAACAAAAGGGAGGAAAATGAACAGAGGAAGGTTGGAGAGGTCAGAGGGAAAGTGCAGCCAGGTGTATGACCATACAGTGGAGCTCAATATATCACTGTAGGAAGAGAAAAGATTTCCGAACAGAAGTGGAAAAAGAAATGATAAATGGGCCAACCACAAACCACATACACAAACAAACGAAAAGATTTCAAGAAACGGGCCGCTTACAGCTTTCAGAATACTGACGGCTTCTTTACTGAGCCACACGGGATAAAGCACGTCATCGTGGAGGATGGACTCAAAAAGATCGTCCTCGTTGTCAGCTTCAAACGGAGGCTGACCGGCCATCATTTCATACATGAGAACACCCAGAGCCCACCAATCCACCGACGGGCCGTACTCCAACTCCTGCAGGATCTGAATGAGACAGACACAAAAATGGGGTTCAAAATTACGTCAAACACGTCAGCCGTAGGTTATGTTCATTATGATTTACTAGACGTACTTCAGGTGCAATGTAGTCAGGGGTCCCGCAGAAGGTGGTGGTCGTGACCCCGTTCAGAATGCCCTCTTTGCACATGCCAAAGTCGGCCAGTTTACAGTGGCCTTCAGCGTCCAACAGAATGTTATCCAGCTTCAGATCTCTGCAGTGACAGTAAAAAAACAAAAACAATTAGACCATATTTTACATTTTTTTGTGACTTGCTTAAATTTTTTTAAGAAATTGTCCAGGCTGTTTAAAATGGTTTTATTAAGGGGTCGGCATGCCTGTCAGACAGTAAACTGACGACTGATCTACAGGACCTTGAGGGGCTGGGCCGTTCTGCAGACCTTTACAACAATAACACATGACACTCTGCCTCATTTATAACTCTAGCTGCTCCCTGTTCCATTCCTGAGATGACTGCATGCAAGTCTAGGTGTTTGAAGTGCTCAGAGCTAAACATTTGTGTAGGTAAAAACAACAGCAGCCTCAGGTAAGCTGTTAAAACCCTTCACTTCACAACACACACATCAACATTCTGAGCCCTCATGAAGCCGTCAGTCATGTAATGACAGCTTAACATTTCACAACCTGCAATAAAGTCAGAATCATAAAAAGGAAAGCACATTACTATTATGTGGTCATTTGACTTCTACAATTAAAAATCACTACTTTTAAAACTTAATTAAGAATAGATAGATAGATAGTTAAACTAACCGACATTTTCTAAAAGAAAAAATAAACATTTGTATACTTTTTAACCACAAATGCTCATCTTGCACTAGGGAGCCAGTGTTTAGAAAGCGAACATGCAAATAAAGTCAAACACCCTTTACAAAAAAAGGTAAAACAACGATTTCAGACAATTTTGAAGTTGGAGGAGAAAATGCAAAGGAGTTTTTTTGCCCTACTCTACCTTTCTGAACTGAAGAACACAGATGAAAAACGAACCACGCGTGACCTTTCCAACGCGATTACGTAATGCGTCAATTCGTGGACGCGCATCGCACAGATTTGTGGTATAGTTTATTATGATTATATTTTTTTTTAGAAAAGGCGTTCAGATGAGTCATCGCTAAAATGCCGGTGTTTTCTTCACTCGCTCGCTGACTGAATACCTCTTTCTGGCGAATTCTCTCATCAGAAACAACAAAGTGCAGATGTGTGTACGAATATGTAAGTAAGAGATTCATTTCATAGTGTAAACAGCTTCAGTGATTTTAGTTTTTGAGAGTGCTTGAACTCTCTAGACTGTTAATAAAAATGTTCTTTGATAATGTAAATGTTCTTTGCTCTCTTTCTGTAATGAAAATGAAAGTGTTATGAGTAGCCTAACTTACAATGTTTTTATTTACATTAAATTTCAGTGTTAAATTCACATTAAATATAAAGTCAGTCGTATTAAAATATGTTATGGCATGACACCCATATCTGTTAATTAAGTAAACAGACAGGATTTTATGCATAGTTAATAGATTACATTATTAGGTTACTTTGACCATCGCCCACTATATCAACTAACATAATCTATAAAGGTGAGAATCAAGATATTTCATGATATAGTAAATGCGTTTGGGAATGTTTCAAATAAAAAGGGAAAAATAAATAAAACATAAGTGCTGTTGTGGCTGCTGTGTGTCACGTGTCAAAAATAATGAGTGCATGACGCCCCTGGTTGGAAACTATGGTTGGAACAAAGTGGTTGCCAAGCAACACACAAAGTAAACAAAGGTGTAGGTTTGTAGTGTAATTTACAACGGCTTCGAACGTGGCTCAACCAATCAGAATCAAGGTCTGGAACTATCCGTTTTATAATTTATTTCAAGTACCACAAAAAAATCCAGCTCAAAACTATTTTGTCATATTTTACCAAAAGAGCAAAACAATTTGAAGAAACCAGAGCAAGAAAATTAAAGAAATTATATTATGCTAAACAATAATGAAGATTTTTAATGAAGGTTTCCATTACTGAATGCAAAAATATATCATTCTTATTTCTGTAATGCAGGAAAAAATTATGGTAATTTACTGCAAAACAGAAAAAAGTAAATTTTGGTTGGTAGATTTTTTTTATGTTTTTGAAAGAAGTCTCTTACGTTCACTATGATTTATTTGATCATAAATGCAGTAGAAACAGCATAATTGCGAAATATTATTACAACTTGAAATTAATTTTCTATTTGAATATATGTTAAAAAGTAAATTATTTCTGTGATGGCATAGCTGAATTTTCAGCAGTCATTACTCCAGTCTTCAAGGTCACATGATCCTTCAGAAATTCTAATTCTAATGCTGATTTTATGCTCAAGAAACATCTCTTATTATCAACGTAAAAAACAAACAAAAAAAACAAACAGTTGTGCTGCTTAATATTTTTGTGGATACATTTTTTTACTTCAAAAGAACAAAAAATATTTTTTGTAACATTACAATTATCTATACTTTCCCTTTCGATCACTTTAATGCATCTTTGCTACACAAAAATATGAATTAACTTGCTGACCCCACATGTTTGACAGCGTGTGTAAACAGGCAATGGCCCAATCATCTGTAATTAATTTGTAAGTTAATTTGTAATTTGACTCTAGCGATGTGGCCAAAGCCAAACACCTCAGCAGGAGAACATGATAATATCTGAATCGCAGTGATTGCAGAGACTTGCCCCCGCGCCAGTCTTTCACCAGGGGATGTTTGTGCTCTGTGATGTAGAGTGGAAAAAACAAACAAAAAAACATTATACAAGCAGAGGGTGGACATTTTGTAATGCCATTTTTAAGGTTAAAGGATGTGGCACTTGTACATGCCAGCCAGGACACAGTCAGTGAAATCTGGCCGAGGGCATTCAGTGGCAAGTCTTTTCAAACATGTAGAAACATTATACTTATTGAGGGTCACAAGACATTTTGAAGTGTTCATATGAGGCATGCTGACCATGTCAGTCAAGTGAATTAATGCAGTGTCTGCATGGTTTCAGATGGTCAGAAAGTTCATTCCTTCATTACAGATTTGCAAGAACAAATACTAATGATCTAAATAAATGACACAATTTGCATGTCTCATAACAAAAAGGTATGTGCAGAACACCAGTATATTCCTCTACATTGTGTGTGTGTGTGTAGTTGTGTGTTACATGCACCTAGACAAACTGGCTGGAACCTGAACGAATGCAGGAATGTTCAGAGGAGCTAATCTGATTGTCATGCCTGATAAATCCTGTTTTCTCAATGTGTCGCAGCAAAATAAAGACAAGAACTAACAAAATAGAAAAAGACCCAGCCTAGTGATTACATGCTTAAGTCAGTCCCATGAGGGAAATGCCTCCTTTGTGGTCAAGACACTAACTTTCCAACAGAGGTGTAAAGAACTTGAGTTATTGTACTATTTTATTATAATATTTTAATATTAATTATTTTAGATATGAGAGTATCATATTTTCAATATTCATTTTGAAATAGAATCATTGTTATGAAAACAAACACTTTTACATTAAAAAACAAGTTATTTTGTATTATGTTTATCAAAAACATACAAAGACACATTTTTCAGCTTATGACCAATTCTTTCCTTGTACAAGAAATCCACTTCAATGGATTTTCTATGGCCTTTTTCTAGCTTAACAGTTATCACAACTTTGATCTAAAGCAATGCAATGACTTTCAGTCTATAAACAACTACCTACACACCTAAAGTCAAACAACTATAAAATCAGATGCTACTGAATTTAAAGTTTAAAAATGTTAGTTAACAGGCTCTAAGATAAACACTTCAGTTTACCATCTGGTGGCCTAAAGAGACTTAAAATGTCAGGAAATTTGACTGAAACGGACTAAGAAAAAAAGAAAAACTTCTGGAAACATTTTTATTTCTACTCAGGTGACTGAGTGAAAATACTAATGATTTTGGCATGATACTGTGATTTGAAAATTCACAAGTTCGCCAGCCCATTTAGACCTGCTAAACTTGGCTTGATGTCCTTGAAGGAGGCTCGAACTCATAGGCCTTTATTCACCCCCTGGAGCCGTGTGAGGCACCTTTTATTACGGATGCACACACTTTATTTCACATCTTCTGAAATGTTGACAAAAAGCACCCGCTTACCCAATTGTAAGGCTAGGAGGGGCCAGGATAATTTTTAATATAACTCCTAGGATGCTTTGAGGGTGAGTAAAACAGGCTAATTTTCATTTTTGGGTGAAAAAAAAAACAGAAAAATGCATACTTTAATCCAGCAAGGATGCATTGAACTGGTTCTTTTTTTTTTTTCATCCTGAAAAAAAATGTATCACCGTTTCCACAAAAAATTCAGCACTGATAATTATAAGAAATGTTTTTTGAATATCAAATCAGTATATTAGAATGATCACTTGACACTGAAAACTGAGTAATGACTACTGAAAATGCAGATATGCCTAAAGATTTACAACAAAATTTTAAATAAATGGCAATAGAAAACTATATTACTATTTTTACAGTATGTTTGGTCAAATAAATCCAGCCTTGGTACGAATAAAACACATCCTTCAAAAACATAAAACATTCTTACTGACCCAAATCTAGTGTATAATTCTCTGTATTTTTACACCCTGTCATTTTAGAAAGAGCATCTGGGAGGATTGCACTGATAGGGGACGCTGCAATTTATCTGAAGTCGTCTCCTCAGACTTATCGGAGCATGGCTGGTCTTTCTGTGATCTGTGCCTTCCTCGAATTGCAGTTAATGAGCCATAGAAGAGTCTTATATCAGTGTACTATTCACCTGAGAATAGAATCCGCTCTGGCTCGTGTAAGAATGTGTAGAGCCATTCTTATCAAAGCCTCACTGATGTACCGACACTTTCTTCAGATGCAGCATGGCTTATTGAGTGACTGAGGCTGAAGGGAAGAGTACAGCCAATAAGTTTCTGTCATGCTCTATCTAACATGTATCATCTTTAAAGGGGTCATCGGATGCCCATTTTCCACAAGTTAATATGATTCTTTAGGGTCTTAATGAAAAGTCTATAACATACTTTGGTTAAAATTTCTCAATGGTAGTGTAAAAAACACCTTTTTTACCATGGCAAAAACAGCTCTGTTTTTATCAAGCCATTTTAGTTCATGTTGCTTTAAATGCTAATGAGCTCTGCTGACCACACCCCTCTCTTCCATGGGGTGAGGAGCAGTACTGTTTACTTTAGCCACGAAACTGGCTAACTAGCATGTTATTAGGAAAGGCGATTTGCAAAGATTCATAAAAAAAAAACTTATACTCACTTCTTCTGTTGATGAAGCTGGATCACGAATGATTCTAATGAACATAGACACATTTATGTAGATCGGGGATCATTGCATTCCTTTCAAAAATGAAAGCAACATTAATCCTCTGCGTCTTCAGCGGCCTTGTCAATCAACTATCGTGGGAGCGGCCTGCGCAGAACTACATTCTGACAGGAATCTCAGAACAGCCTGATTTGAGAAAGGGGATTTCAAAACAGGGATTTTTAAAAAACCACTGGGTGGATTTTTATAATTATATGATGGATGTGTACACACACTTCCAACACATTTATGTTCAAACAACTTGTAAAGTGAATTTTGCATCCGATGACCCCTTTAATGTGGTAGGTGGAGCAGGAAAGGTTAGAAGAGAGAATGCTGGGTGCCAGAGCATGACCCTATGTGTTTACATGTGTATGTGTCATACTGAGGGATACAGAAGCCAGGGTGTGGCTCATCAGGTGTGCATCTGTTTACACACTTCTGAGATAAGGATTCACATTTCTCTTGTAAAACCTGTCTATCATAATGCAACATGAGCTGTTGTATTTTTATGATGCTATTCAAGTGATTAAAGACTACATGCATTTGTAAGGAAGCTCAAGATCATGTCTCAAGCCACTTAAAAGTGTACAGTCATTTTTTCCCCTCATTAAACAAGTTTTACCCTTAAAGAAAATTATGTACACTTACATGAGATGAAGACTCCAGTCACACCAGTAGCTTATTAAAAGCTGTGTTAATTTAGCAAGGATGCATTTATAATGTTATAAAGTTTCTATTTCAAATAAATGCTGTTCTTTTAGGACTATTCATCACAGAATCCTGAAAAAAATTACTAGGCAGCACAACTGTTTTCAAGATTGACAATTAAAAAGAAATATTTCTTGTGCAGCAAATCAGCAGATTATAATGATTTCTGAATGATCCTGCGACACTGTAATGTAATTAGTAATTGTAATTTACTGTAATGTAATAAGTAATGCTGCTGATAATTCAACTTTTCCATCACAGGAATAAATTACATTTTAAAATATGTTAAAATAGAAGACAGCATTTTTTAATTGTAATAATATTTCACAATATTACTGTTTTTACTTTTTTTTTTTAGATCAAATAAACTCAGCCTTTTAAGAGACTTCTTTAAAAATTCTCACAAACCCATAAAAAATGTTCATGCGTGTGTTTTGTGTGTCAACAGTTTGATAAAGCTGTACAGGACAAAGATAGCACCAGAGCCAAACAAGCCTGGCCTTTGATGGTTGATTGGCAAAAAAATGTCAACATTTCTTTGCTGGCATCATTCAAGCACAAATCTTTTTGTGAGGCACTGTTCCGACATGAGGGCGGGACAGCCCAGGTTTATGCAACTGTACTATTTTTGACAGCAACCATGAAAGTTGGAAGGATTTTAGTGATATGCACTTAACATGACAATAGCCAATAGAAATAGCGGACTGCGGCCCAGCTTCCTGCAATCTAAAGCCAGGAGCTGTCCGCTGTACAGTACAGGTTGAGTTAAAGCGCACTCTATATATGTAGATATTAATAGATCACAAATTAAGTAAAGACTCTCTGACTCCTTTTGGATTTTGTCCACACTTCCTCTGAGCTCCACCGGACAACTGCACACACACGTACACATGCTATAATGCATGGTCTCCCGCACATACACATATGTGCATGTACACACATAATTAGGCCCTATTGAAATGCCTTCCTGTGTTCCTTTTGTGTGCAGAGTGATTTTTCCATGGAGTCCCTCATCACTTTAACATGAGGCTTTGCCAGTGATCAGCCCCAGTCAAAAAATCTCAGCTAAACATACAAGAACAGAGAGAGAAAGTAAAGTGAGCTAAAGCTGAGAAACAAGATGGTTTACAGGTCTAATCAGACAGCAAGTCTGTACACAGGACAAGCATTGACCTGCACAACAGACCAAAGAGATACAATTTACCACTTCTTTACTTTGGCTTTCTCTTTTTTCTCACTGCCTTTCTCCCCCCTTTCTTAAAGGGGAAAATGTGACACTTTATAATAAGTATGCACTAATAAAGTATTGCAAACTATCAGTTTATAGTTAATTCATAGATTATAAACTCTTTACAAATATATATATATATATATATATATATATATATATACACACACACACACACACACACACACAGAAAGCTAGAGAGAGTTAGGTTTAGAGGATTGAATATACAGTTTGTACAGTATAAAAACCATTACGCCTATGAAGAGTCCCTGTAAACCACATATGCCAATATGTGTGTGTCCTTAATGTATTTATAAACATTTAAAGGGACAGTAAATACGAATGCAATTAATGTTCAATAAAGGCTGGTTTAAAGCACTTAATTAATGACATTTTCCCATTTTTCGTGACCTAATCTAAAGTGAGAACTATTCACTCCTTATTACAATTTAACGATTCCTTTGAGCTAATTAAACAATAATAATTGTGTTAATTACAGTGATAATAAATATAATATATTTTAAAATGTAATTTGTTCCTGTGATGGCATAGCTGAATTTTCCTTCAGAAATCATTCTAATATGCTGATATAAAACATTTATTTTATTATAAATGTTGAAAACAACTTAATATTAATATGCTGCTTAATATTTTTGTGGAAACCTTGATACATTTTTTCAATTTCTTTACTGCCAAAAAAAAATCGTATCGACCCCTAACTTTTGAATAGAAAATAATTTGTATAACAGGATCTTGCCACACTTTGAGTAATCTAATACACGTTGCACACAGAAATCTGATATACTAAGTGTACTTGTACATATTAGAAGCGAAGGATTTCCTCCCTAATTTGTACTCTTCACAAAAGAAGGAGAAAAGGTGGAGGGTTTGGTATTGCTGGAGGCTAAAGAGGCTTCTCATTCTTCAGAAAGGTGCTGTAATCCACTAATACATCCTACCTCCACTTACATTCCTCAACTCTTCAAATCTATCATGCAAAACCATTTACAAGACCTACTAAATTACAAACCACAAATAAGGAAACATTTGATCGTTATATCTTTAAATCATGCAATGAACTATTAATATAATTCAGTGAGGAATGTAACATTGGTGTTCCTGCAACCATTAATCAGATCTATCTTCAAATGACTACTATTAACAAAATTCGAACCCTGCAGAAAGAGCTGGGCATTGACAGATCACTTGCATTAATGAACTCAAAAAACGTTTATTGGATTAGAACGAATCAATATAAGCATCAAGACATTGAAATGGCAAGCACTTTTGAAGTGATAACAGGGAAGATAATGATGGTTTTCTCAAATGGGGGTCGTGTGAAGTTTGACCTCTTGTTTCTTTGCAGGTCTCAGTAGGAATGTACTACAGTATCTACCCAAGCTTTGGATAAGGAATAGTGCTTTTGTGCTTTTCTCAAGGCATGTGACGCATTGCAGCCTCTGTATTCAGCTTTCAGCATATATTTTTGCTTGCAAGTCTGATTGTGTGACAAACAGATGGAAAGACAGCGAGGAATGAATGTGTTTGGCTGTGGTCACACAGTCAGTTTGGGATTGACAACCGTTTTAATCAACAGGTGTGACTCTCAAATTGTTCTGTGCATTTGATTCACTTTCATAACTGAAGCGAGTGTGAACACACCGTACTGATCACTTAAACTGTATTTTACTGCTGTATTAACGTAGTGTGCATGTGTGTGAAAGGATTAGTCCTTTGAGACGCTGTTATCGGCTTCTGTTCAAAAAATAAAAGCTCTGTCTGAATTGTATCAGGAGCACAGAGCTGCAGTCAGCACGCAGTGTACACTGTATCTTCAGCTGTGCCTGGGGAGCAGGAAACCTGCTCTGGCCTGAATAAAAACTTTACTTCACTGAGAGAGGTAAGCTGATACTAAACGCTACACTAACAATGGCGTGATCTTTTTCTAACTTGCACGGGTCAAATAGGATTAGCATCTGCCTCAGAGCTGGAACAAAAACAAGCATTTAAAGTCTTTGAGTGCCAGTTAGCATGATGCCTGGGTAGAATTGGCATCATCTGTGGGAGCTGAAGTCACTCTGCAATCTCATGGCATGACTAGTGCTTGTTTTTAGAGTTGAATTGTACAATTTCAACACGGTTAGTGTCACCAAAAATGAAACATCAAATCAAACTTTCTTAATTTTGTCAATATTGTGGACAATACCACCATGAATATAAATATGCATTATGAATGTAAAAAAACAGTCAATTGTGATTGCAAATTGACTTTCAGGGTTAAGTGTGCATTTTTTCTTTGTTTGTTTCTATAAAATAGGTGCTCTTATCCTACCTTAATATGCAGAGACAGCTATATGTAGGTAATAATAATTAGAATTTATTATTAATAAATGTTTATTTTTGCATTAAGAAAGTAAAATTGTCAATTGTGATTTTATGTTGACTTTTAAGGTGAAGTGTGTATTTTTATTTATTTTATTGTTCACATCCTAGTTTAAAATGCAGAGAAAGCTATATGTAATAACTACAATAATAATAATAATACATTTTAATAAATGTTTATTTATGCATGCATTTATTTAAATTGTATTTATTTAAATGTCAGTGGTATGAAATTACCACTTTTCACAAACCAATTAATTTCTGATGAATAAAATTCTGCACTACTTTTTTACCATTATAAATCCATCTCATAAAAAAAACACTCATCATTCATAAACATGACACATTATGTAAGTAAAATGGATTGTGACAGCATTGATTTTTACTGTGGGTGTGTATACCTGTAAATGACGCCGTGTTGATGCAGGAACATAAGCGCAGATGTGACCTCAGCTGCATAGAAACGGGAACGAGATTCATCAAACTTTCGTGAGCGCTGGATCTGAAACATCAGGTCTCCTCCGTTCACATACTCCATAACAAAGAACAACCGATCCTAGAGAGACAGAGAAAGAATAAAAAGAAGACAAAAACACAGAGTTGATTTTCATAGAACGGACCCCACACCCAGTAATAGCGTAATTTAAATCATCAATAGTTTCACTGTCAATCCTCTTGTAGTTTCACATTACATTTGTCCAGATAACAGTTAAGCACTGCACATGCCAATGCACAATCAATAGAGCAAACAAATATGCTTATATGCTTACTTCATTACCTTTCTGACTCACACTATAGTAAACATTTCTTGTAACTAATAAGGAAATAAGAAAGGAAAGTTTGGGATGTTTGTGTTCCTATTCTATGAATTAGGAAAAGGGCATATCAATATAAAAACTGTATAAACATCTTATCATACACATTGTTCTCTTTATCCACATAATTTATTATCAGGAAGTGAAGATCTTTTATAGAGGCCTTGTGATAAAACAGTCCCCAATTCAGAAAAGCAATTCTGGTAAAGCTACAATAATGCAGAGTTTAACATTTACCTGGCTATAAGCTGTATGGACATGCCATAGACTTCTAGTTTAAAAAATATAGATACAGTGGGTACGGAAAGTATTCAGACCCCCTTAAATTTTTCACTCTTTGTTATATTGCAGCCATTTGCTAAAATCATTTAAGTTCATTTTTTTTCCTCATTAATGTACACACAGCACCCCATATTGACAGAAAAACACAGAATTGTTGACATTTTTGCAGATTTATTAAAAAAGAAAAACTGAAATATCACATGGTCCTAAGTATTCAGACCCTTTGCTGTGACACTCATATATTTAACTCAGGTGCTGTCCATTTCTTCTGATCATCCTTGAGATGGTTCTACACCTTCATTTGAGTCCAGCTGTGTTTGATTATACTGATTGGACTTGATTAGGAAAGCCACACACCTGTCTATATAAGACCTTACAGCTCACAGTGCATGTCAGAGCAAATGAGAATCATGAGGTCAAAGGAACTGCCTGAAGAGCTCAGAGACAGAATTGTGGCAAGGCACAGATCTGGCCAAGGTTACAAAAAAAATTCTGCTGCACTTAAGGTTCCTAAGAGCACAGTGGCCTCCATAATCCTTAAATGGAAGACGTTTGGGACGACCAGAACCCTTCCTAGAGCTGGCCGTCTGGCCAAACTGAGCCAAACAGTCCCAACAGTGAAGCATGGTGGTGGCAGCATCATGCTGTGGGGGTGTTTTTCAGATGCAGGGACAGGACGACTGGTTGCAATCGAGGGAAAGATGAATGCGGCCAAGTACAGGGATATCCTGGACGAAAACCTTCTCCAGAGTGCTCAGGACCTCAGACTGGGCCGAAGGTTTACCTTCCAACAAGACAATGACCCTAAGCACACAGCTAAAATAACGAAGGAGTGGCTTCACAACAACTCCGTGACTGTTCTTGAATGGCCCAGCCAGAGCCCTGACTTAAACCCAATTGAGCATCTCTGGAGAGACCTAAAAATGGCTGTCCACCAACATTTACCATCCAACCTGACAGAACTGGAGAGGATCTGCAAGGAGGAATGGCAGAGGATCCCCAAATCCAGGTGTGAAAAACTTGTTGCATCTTTCCCAAAAAGACTCATGGCTGTATTAAATCAAAAGGGTGCTTCTACTAAATACTGAGCAAAGGGTCTGAATACTTAGGACGATGTGATATTTCAGTTTTTCTTTTTTAATAAATCTGCAAAAATGTCAACAATTCTGTGTTTTTCTGTCAATATGGGGTGCTGTGTGTACATTAATGAGGAAAAAAAATGAACTTAAATGATTTTAGCAAATGGCTGCAATATAACAAAGAGTGAAAATTTAAGGGGGTCTGAATACTTTCCGTACCCACTGTATATTATATGAATTATTATACATTAGGCATCTCCTATACTATAATGAATTCATTATGTCCTTCATGCAATCAAGATTTCCACTCCCTGCAGCAGCAAAGAACCCCATATCAAGATCGGTCCACCTCCGTGTTTGACCGTTTTTTTTACACCAGACATACCGCTGATTCATGGGTCCAAAAGGTTCCAGTTTGGTCACACATATCCTCCCACACACAAGAAAGCTTGTGTGCTGTTAAGCACACAGCAAAGGTCAAGGGATTATAATTATAAGGAAATTATAAGGAAACTTACATTTCTTTGATTATAAGGAAACAAAAAATGAATACACACTCAACACAACTATCTTAAGTCTTTTTTAAAGGAATAAATCACCAAAAAAAAATTATTTACTGAAAATTTACTCACGCTCCAGGATTTAGCATTACTTGATCACCAGTGGATCCTCTGCAGTCAATGGGTGCCATCAGAATGAGAGTTCAAACAGCTGATATAAGCACAACAAATAATCCACATGTAATCCGCACGACTCCAGTCCATCAATTAACGTTTTGCGAAAAGCTACATGTTTGTAAACAAATTCATCATTAGGACGTTTTAACTTGCTAAAATATGAGCCCTCTATCCATAATATTGCTTTTTCAGTGAAAAAGTCATCTTCAGGAGAATCAGGAAAAAAAAATACACATAAGCAAAAACAAAAAAGCTAAAACAGTCCAAAACCATTCTAAACAAATATCTTGGTGAATTTTGATGTGAGAGTGGATGAATGTTTTCACTGAAAGAAGCGTTATTATGGATTATGGACTCAGGCAATGGTTTACAGTTAAAATGCCTTATTGATGGATTTGTTTCTTACAAACGTGCAGCTTGTCATTTCACAAGGCATTAATTGATGGACTGGAGTCATGTGGATTACTTTGGACTCTCATTCTGACGGCACCCATTCACTGCAGAGGATCCAATGGTGAGCAAGTGATGCAATGCTAAAT
Source organism: Schizothorax lantsangensis (assembly GCA_027422415.1). Taxonomy (NCBI): domain Eukaryota; kingdom Metazoa; phylum Chordata; class Actinopteri; order Cypriniformes; family Cyprinidae; genus Schizothorax; species Schizothorax lantsangensis. The sequence continues at coordinate 20,250,035 of CM049860.1, read as the reverse complement.
TTCTCAAAATCTGTTCCAATGAAGAAAAAAACTCAATCAACAAAATCTTGGATGACCTGAGGGTGAGTACATTTTAATTTAAGGTGATATCCATTATAACAAATCATATATCATCTAATTCCAGGAATAAGTTGCTAAATGATCTCCTAATCTCTTATCTGACTGGAGTCACTACATTTAGATTTTTCACCAACCACACACTCACACAGGACAGAAGTAATATTTGCCAGTGCAAAAGTCAACAGCATGATGCTAGTTTGTAGTGAGTGGTTGGCAGGATGTTGGTATGTGGTTGCTAATGCGTTCCGAGTGGGTTCTGAGGTTGTTGAGGGTTTCTAGGTGGTTTCTTATTAGCAAAGTGTCCACCTCCAAGTGTCTTTTCCAAGATCTGAACAAAATCCATTATTCTTTGTTTGTTAATGAGATATGTTAATTAACCTTTTAAAAGTCTTTTAAATGTAAAAGCACATATCACAGCATGCCACAAGCTTATTTGAACAAAACCCTAAGTACTTTTACATGAAAGGATCTTTTTATTTTGCTCCAATATTACGGTACTTAAGCATTACGCAGAGAAATAATCACATGAATAGTATACTAAATCAATCAGGATATAGGTATATTAAATAAATCTTAATTGTGAAGTGGTGGTTGTTCTTTAATGCAGCATACATAATGAAGCGCTGCAAGAAATATCACACTGGCATTCTCCCTCACTGACAATAATTGTTTTAAGCCGTGACTCTTATGAACAAAGTTCTCTTATGTAAGTGTACAAAAGCCCACTTCTGAGTACTTTGTTCTTTATTCAGAGAGGAGGAATTTAAACAGGATGCTTAAATAGTTTGTGTAAATGTGCCAAGAAATCTGAAGGAGGCCCACCCAATCCAATATGAACAAACATTTCCTGCCCCTAATTAGAAATGAACAAATAGTTTCTTCCGTTTGGGTTGGACCACAAGACAACAGCTCTGATTGGAAGATAGCAGACACAGCACTGCCTCATTTGGGTTAGTCAAAACTACCTCTGCTTTTGTTAGCTTACAAGATGACTTTTTGATATCTTTGTGTCATGAATTCAGAAAAGTACATTGTATCGTTACATCTGGTGTTATAGTGTATGTGTGTGTGTGTGTGTTTTCTGTCATGCTATAACAGACGGGTGGTGTAAGGAAACGTCTGTTTAGTCTCATCCATCCTTATATAACATGTTATGAAAGACATTTTCAATGGCTTATTTTCTAAAGACTGCAGGTGCAGGACGCTTCTAACAAACCGGTGCTGAAAACACAAAACAGACATACAACACACAAGCATGATAAGACCTGTAATCTGCATTAGCGAAAGCAATATTGCTTATTTAAATAAGTATGCTAAAGCATTATTACACTACCATTTTATTCAGCAAGCATGCATTCAATTGTGACAATAAAGACCTTTAATATTTTACAAAAACTCTATTTCAAATAAATACTGTTCTTATTTAAGATGGCGTTATAGTGCAATGTTAAAAAATAAAACAAATCTAAAATTACGAGATTAAAGTTGTAAAATTACGAGAATAAAGTCAAAATAATTTGAGATTAAAGTTGTAATATTTTGAGAATAAAGTCAAAATTACTAGAATAAAGTTAAAATATTTCAAGAATAAAGTTGAAATGACAAGAATAAGGTCGAAATATTTCGAGAATAAAGTCAAAATTATTGAGAATAAAGCTGTAGCAATACGAGGATAAAGTGGAAATAATTTGAGAATAAAGTTGAAATATTTTGATGTGACAGTAATCGCTGCTTTTAATATAACACAGCTCAGCTTTAAAATTCTGTAAGTTTTATCACAAAATACAAATCATGTGTTTTTCCTCTTTATTTCGAGTTAAAAAGCACGATATAAACTTGAAGGTACATCAGAAGGCATGAAAAAAACAGTATAGCCTAATTTAATGAAACAAATATTGTAATCTGAAAGATGATTCATTCACATGCTGCTTAAACTGAGTACAGCAAATACAGCGATCTGTCACGCCACATTAAAGAGCATGAAAAACACATTATTGTGAGACATATTGTTTGTATTTCGTTATAAAACTGACAGAACTTGAAAGCTGAGACTTTGGAATTTCCCCTGGTGCTCCCAATCCGGGCCATTTGCATATGCAATATAGGCTATACACTCAAAATATTATAACTTTAATCTCGTAACTGCTACGACTTAATTCTCCTAATTTTGACTTTATTCTCAAAATATTTTGACTTTATTCTCGTATTGCTAAGACTTTTTTTTTTTCATAATTTTGACATTTTTCTCAAAATATTACGAATTTAATCTAGTAATACTCTTACCCCCGGTTTCACAGAGAAGGCTTAAGCCTAGTCCTAGACTAAAGTGTAAATCTGAGCTGTTTAAACTGAAATAAACTTGCACTGACTGATCTTAAAATACATCAGTGCCTTTGTTGTCTCAAGATGCACACCAGTAATGTTAAATGACCTAATTGAACTATGACCTAATCCTGGCTTAGTCTAAGCCCTGTCTGTGAAACCGGGCCTTCGTTTTTTGTTTTTTTTTAAATATTTTTTTAACATGGCACTTAAACGCCGTTGTACTTATTTATCAAAGAATCCTGAAAAATAAAAATATATATATTTTCACCTATATTAATACGTTTCAATATTATGAAATGTTTTTGAGGGCAGCATATTAGAATGATTTCTAAATTATTTATTTTTGAGTAATAGCTGCTAAAAATTCAGCTTTGCCATTACAGGAATAAATTACATTTTAAAACATATTAAAATAGAAAATTGTTTTTAAATACCTTACTAAATTACTAAAAGACTAACACACAATAAGCTATATTTTAAAATACAAAACTAATATATTCAGAGCAGTCTAACAGACTGATGTAAAAACAAGTGAGAATGGAGAGCAATACAGATAAAAAAATTTGGATTGAAAAAGAGCAAAAGATGGATGATGAAAGAAGGAGAGATGTTGTCATGCTTAGAAGAAATTTGAGCTTAGGTTTGGCTGCACTGCAACATTGTTCAGAGTTTTGAGAGTGATTTCAACTCATCAATCTACTCTGGAAAAAGAGAGAGAAAGAGAACGAGAGAGAAGCAAGACATGGAGAGAGGGGGGTGGAAGAAAGAAAATGAGGCTCAAATCAACTTTTCATTCCTTTGGATAGAAGACGAGTGAGTGCTCCACATAAACTGTACAAAAGGCAGAGGGAAAAAACTTTAAATATAAGACAAATAGCACAAATCAAGAGAGTGATCTGAAAGCGTATGTCTTCTCATTTCACTCTAATAAACACAAATTTGATATTAATGAAAGAAAGAATGAATGTAAGATGTCTCAAAGAAAATGAATGTGATGCAATCTAGATCTTGGGCCTTTGTTCATCTCAGTAATTATTTGCAATTGCATTGAAAAGTAAAACATCAGGGCACAGGCTCACTGAGTCTAGATCGCTTCACAGTAACGAAGGTAAGCACGTAAGGGCTTCTGGGTTGCAACAGTGCTAGAAATGTGAGCAGTGAGCTGTGATAATGACCGCATCTGTGCCTGTCCTCAGCTGGGAGTGAAGAACACACTCTTGTCACTCTAGCACACTCTCCATAACTGTGACAAACCACAAGTCAGTCATTTCTCTAACCACACAAATAATTCTTCTTACTCGCCTGCAGTTGTACATTCCCTCTGAGTTTGGGAAGTTATGCAAAATGATTTATAAAAATTAACCTAACAATATTAGAATACTCGCACTGGTCTCCATAGCTACTCCAGTTTATCTCTGTAAAGCCGATTTGACACTATCTGTAAAGCACTATAAAAAATAAAGGTGACTTGACTTGACTTCACTCCACTCACATACCGTTTTCAGCTATATCATGTCATGTCCCAGTCCTCCTACACTAAAAAAAAATGCTTGGTTAAAAACAACCCAGCACTGGGAGAAATATGGACAAACCCAGTGATGGGCTGTTTTGACCCAGTGGTTGGGTTAAATGTTTAACCCATTCTTCTGGGTAGTTTTATTTAACTCAACTATTGCTTAAAAATTACTGTATTTCTTTCTTAAAATGAACCCAAAATAGGTTGGAAAGTAACATGTTAAATAAATGAAAATGTATTAATAAGTTGAACAAATTATAATTAAATACATTTTTGATTATTGTTGATGCCTCTGGTAATGATGTGTCTGATTTTTAGTTAACAACCTATTTTTGGTTCATTTTAAGCCAGCCACATAGTCATTTTTTAATAATACCATAGCTAATATAATATAATATAATATGTATTTAACTAATAATGAAAAGGATAGAGTTATTTTTAGTTTTTAATAATAATATAATAATAAAATATACAATAATAGTCATTACTCAATGTTTTAACAAGCAATAGGCTAGAATGATACATTTATTTTTATAAAGTAATCATTCATTTTTGTTAATAATCAATGTTAAAATTAATTTATTTTTTATCAGATATTTATTTTTTTATATAATATATTATTCTATGGTCTGTCTGAATACTCGATTCTGATTGGCTGGCAGGTCTTGATCAGTCCCTCCAGGATTATGCGATTCTGCGATCACTGAATTTATCGCAAAATCAAGCGAACTCCGCAATTTTTGCAAGAGCTCGCAAATTTTCCAGATTTTGGGCTTAGACGTGTCCTGTGACGTCATCGCAATGTGCATTCAGTCAAAGAAAGGTTGTTTCTCAGTTTGAAAAATGGAATGAACAGCTTTGCGTTCTCATCATGCCCGATGTACAAGAGCTACACTGGACAAACGAACCGAGAGCGGAACGAATGCTCGCTACTCGTTTGGGCTATGTGGCGCAGACCGTTTATCTGCTCGGGCCGGAACCGCGGGCTACTCTCGATCACGCTACACCATTATACACAGCGCTGGGAGTCGTGGGAGATACAGTGAAGAAAGTAGTCGAATTTGCCGCAGAATCAATAACATCTCTGTCAAATCTTGTGAGAAGCATTCAAATTCGGCGCAGAATTCTGTTAAAGCTACGGATATCAGAACAAACGCCACTGATGTGGAAACCAGGAAAAACATGAACGAACGACTCAAACCCAAAGACTCGAGAGATGAACTAATCAATTCTCTTTCCGGCTCTGACTGCATATGTTTAGCGTATGAGGCTGTCACGTGATGAACGAACGACTCAAACCCGAAGACTCGAGAGATTTGAACTAATCAATTCTTTTCCGGCTCTGACTGACATTATATGTTAGCGTCATGAGGCTGTCACGTTTGATGAAAACGACTCAAACCCGAAGAATTAGTCAGATAAGAGGTGAGAAGTGAGCTAATCATAGACTAATTAGACCCAGGTAAACAATGAATATTTTTTTTTCTGTATTTAAAGCATTATATTTTTGACATTGTTTGTAGTAAAAGTGTCAACGCCAGACAGCACAAGTACAGTAAGACTGTCTGCTATCTGGATCTGCTGTGTGATAAATGTCTCAGAAACAGTTTTACATGCATTTTAATATGTCTATTTGCTAAAACTTGGAACGTATTGCAGATGCAAACACTCGAAAAAATATTTCATTTGCTGTAAATGTCAGACATCAAATAGACAGAGATGTACATGTTTAGGGTGAACTGTGAAACAGGTGCAGGTGCCATCTGTAACTTAATGGCACTGGTGTCCTCAAATGTTAGTCTGGAGCAAAGATGGGCCTACGATCGCCATGGTTCTCGAAGTCAGAAAATTATTGAAATGTTTAAAAACAATGTTCCTCAAAGAAAGATAGAAGAATGTTGATATTTCACCTTCTGTGGTATATTAAAAGATTCAAGGAATCTGGAGGAATTTCAGTGCGTTAAGAAATGCCGCAAATATCAAATTTTGAGAAAAGACTACTTTGGCAAATTTAGGCCGCAAAAATGAAAAGTCCCGCGATCCTGGAAATGGTTGATTAAATTCGTTTAACGCACAGGTAGTTACATCCAGGTCAAATCACCGCCATATTAAAACTGCACACACACATACTCGCTCGCACACACACACACGGACAGAGAGAGAGAGACAGAGAGAGAGAGAGAGAAGGAGGTCGGAGCCCTATCGCAGTCCATTGTGCTGCACACACACATAAAAAAGATTCCCCGATTTGTATTACTAAAATAAAAGATAGACTTCTCTGGGCTCGGAGGCATCTACATTATATTCCCCAGCAACGACCATCACACAGTGGAAACGTGATAAAACTGTTTTTGAAGTAAAGTTAATTGTTTGTAGAGAGAGACGCGCAGACGCAGCAAGCAGGTACACACAACTGTCCCCCCCCCCTATCTCTCTCTCTCTCAGATGACAATACAACCCCAAATCAGAAAAAGTTGGGAGGTATTGGAAAACGCAAATAAAAAAAGAAAGTAGTGATTTCTAAATTTGGGAGGAACTTTGACGCCGTGTGCTCCGGACCAAAGAAGAAAAGGTATTTCATTGCAGACAATATGAACACAAAATATTTACCAGCAACAAGTTTTTTCTCCAAAAGCCAGGGTCAACTGTCATGGTATGGGGTTGTCATTTGTAAATATCATCCTTTCCTGTTGGCAAAGGTAACCTGCAACACAAAAAAAGTTGGGACAGGAGCAATTTAGGGCTAGTAATGAGGTAAATTGCTTAAATAATGATGTGATTGAAACAGTTGATGTCAACAGGTGATTGTAATTATGATTTGGTACAAAATAGAGATTTTGGAGCACAAGAAATGCTGCCTTCAAGAAGACAGTCCTTTTCCAGGGACAAAGATGGGCCGAGGATCATGCCATAGTTTGCCACAAATATGTGAGAAAATTATTGAAATGTTTAAAAACAAGATGTTCCTCAAAGAAAGATAGGAAGAGATTTGGATATTTCAAAACTTCACATTCTGCACATAATTAAAAGACAAGGAATCTGGAGGAACAGTGCGTAAAGGAGTCCTGGCTGCGGAGGCACAAAGAGGGTAGCTGAACAACCGTGACTGGCCTGCCTGATCCCTCAGTCCCGACCTGCATCAAGATCGTCATTCATCTATAAGCGATATCACCACATGGGCTCAGGCTACTTTGGCAAACCTTTGTCAAGTACCACAATACAAAATGTTACATCCACAAATGCCAGTTAAACCCCGTACTGTTGCCCTGTACTGTGCCAAAAAAGCCCTTGTTAACAGTGCAGGAAGTGGGACAGAAGCGCCGTCGACTTCTCTGGGCTCGGAGGCATCTGGGATGGACCATCACACAGTGGAAACGTGTACTGTGGTCAGATGAGTCCCTATCAGTATTTCAGGTATTTTTTGGGAGGAATGGACGCCGTGTGCTCCGGACCAAAGAAGAAAAGATCATCCAGACTGTTACCAGCAACAAGTCCAAAAGCCAGGGTCTGCATGGTATGGGGTTGTGTCAGTGCCCTTGGCAAAGGTACAAAGTGGTGCATGCTTTCTGTGATGGCCCATTAATGCTTTTTTTGGAACATAGAGATTTTGGAGCACAATAGCTGCCTTCAAGAAGACATCTTTTCCAGGGACGTCCATGCATATTTCAACAAGACGCTGTATATTTACAAATGGCTGCGGAGGAAGTGACCAGACAAACGGGTACTTGACTGGCCTGCCTGCAGTCCCGACCTGTCTCCAATAGAGTTCATGTTGCATTTTGAAGCGCAAAATGCGACAACGAAGACCCCGTACTGTTGCCCACCTTAAGACTTGTTTGCAGGAAGAATGGGACAAAATTAACCTGAAACACTTCATCACTTGGTGTCTTCAGTCCCTAAACGTCTTTTAAGTGTTGTGAAAAGGAATGGCACATTACAAAGTGGTAAATGCTTTTTTTATTTGCTGTCCCAACTTTTTTTGGAATGTGTTGCAGGTCTGAATGACAGGAAAGGATGTATATTTACAAATGACATGAAGTTGACCAGACAAAACATGAAATATTTTGTGTTCATATTGTCTGCAATGAAATACAAGTCAAAGTAAATTTAGAAATCACTACTTTCTTTTTTTATTTGCGTTTTCCATACTGTCCCAACTTTTTCTGATTTGGGGTTGTAATTGAAATACATGATGCTATAATTCATTCAAATAAATGTGGTCTTACCGCACTATTTCATCACTGTGTCTGATTTGAAGCTGGCAGAATGTTAGCGCTAACGAGCCTGACGAAAATAACCGTCATTTTTACCCTTCCGGTCAAATATTGCGCTGCAAAGAGCAATACAAGTTTTAACTTGTCTATAACTTGGCAAATGACCATGGAATAAATGGGATAATCAACGGCTAGCCGTGCATTAAAGGATTTTAATGCACTTTGCGAGGCAACAACCCTCCGCTTCGCGTCGGGCGGTTCTTTGCCTCCACCTCTGCATTAAAATCCTTTAATGCACGGCTAGCCGTTGATTATCCCTTACATAATACAATAATAGTTATTATTTATTAATAATAATATAATATAATTATTTATATCATATATATATAATTTATTTATATCAGAATTTAAATAAAGTTTTTAATATAATAGTTAATAGTTATAGTTATAATAAGAGTTATTATATAATTTATTAATGACCAATAGGCTAGAATTCTTAATTTCATTTTTATTTGTATTCTATTTATTATTGAAATTTAAGATACGGTTTTCATATAATATATTATTCATTAATATATAAAACACATTTCGATATAATAGTCATTTTTAAAATATTTGTTAATAATCACTAAGCTTTTTTTTTTCATTGAAAGTTAGGTAAAATTTTAATATAATATAATATATTATTAATAATATAACAATAATATATCAAATAAAGTGCTATCATAATATAACAAGTGACATAAGGGCGAGTAGATGATGACAGAGCTTTAATTTTTGGATGAACGAGTACTTTAAATGTTGTTTATCTGTAGTTTAAAGTGAATTGCTCTAGCATGAGCTAACCCTCTGCCCCTCCTTCTTTCTGCCTCTCTCTTTTTCCCAGGCAATTATTCAGACTTCACATGTTCCATAATCCTCCTCATGGTTCTCTATATGGCCCCTTCTTTTGGCTATTTTCTGTCTGCAGGAGCATGTCTGCCCGCGGTCCCAACAGGCCTCATCAGAAACAGTTGTGTAATGTTATTTACATTTCTGCAGCGTAATTACAGTTGATAAGAATATGGCTGCGATCCCAAAGCTGATTAAAACCAGAGGCAGCAGTTCAAAAAGAGTACACAACTCCTCTTTCCCCCCAAATCACGTCTTCCTTCTTCTTTCTGCCCCTTTCCCGCACTACTACTGCCTCCAACCCTTCGTTTCTGCATCTCTTGTATTTTACTCTTTGTGTGTGTGTGTGTGTGTGTGTGTTTTCAGATGTGGGCAAATGAGAATGAGAGGGGAGATAGAGAGGGGGCGGTAAAAAGAGAAATGAGGACACTAGATATCACTGTGAGTGTAACTGGGGCATGGGAGGGGAAGCTGAACAAGAGACGGAAAGAAGTGAAAGTGCAAAATAGAGAAGGACGGGGAAAAGAGACAGAAGATGAGAGTGATAAAAGCGTGGGTGAAAAGGATGTCAGAGTCTTTAATGAGCACAATTCATTGACAGAACGAGCACCACTTTAACTTGCCTTCCCTATCCGTAAATACAGTTGTGTGCAGAAGTTTGCACACCCCTGGTGATTAAACGAAATTCAAAGAAGCTAACTTACTGGACATATTTCAGCGATTTTTAATTCACACGCTGGTGTCATATATATTTTTTTACTTAGAAAATAAAAACAGGCACTTTTTAGGATCCTAAACCACTTTAAACTGCTAATGGTTTTATAACCTCAACTGACCTCGCTCTCTTTTTATACAGTTTCAAACTCAACAGACTGTCACCTAAAACCACATCGCAATACATGATCTAAAAACACATTAGCCATCAGAAAGAGACCACACTGCCACCTCCTGGACAACATCTGTTATTAGCAGCGAAATCCTGATAAAGTCATAATGTGTGGCTCTGCCATCTGCTGGATTATGAGAAAACATTGAGATTTTTACATCATATTTGTTTCGATTTTTTAACATTAGTTAATGTATTAGGTGCCATGAACACAAATGTTAAAACTTCATTAGCATACACTACAGTTCAACATTTTTGGGTCAGGGTCTTTTTATTTTATTTAGCAAGGATACATTAAGTTAACAAACATTTACATCATTACAAAATATTTCTATTTTAAGTAAATGCTGTTCTTTTGAACTTTCTATATATCAAAGAATCCTGACAAAAAATGTATCATGGTTTACACATAATATTAAGCAGCAAAAACTGTTTTCAACATTGATAATAATAAGAGATATTTAATATTTAGTATAATTAAGAAATATAAAATAAGCACCAAATCAGCAAATCACAATAATTTCTGAAGGACTATGTGACACTGAAGACTGGATTATTGGCTCCTGAAAATTAACCATCGTAAGAAAAAAATAATAATTGTAGTATATTTAAACAGTTATTTTAAATTCTAAACATATTTTGAAATATTTTTGTTTTTATTCTATTTGTGATCAAATAAATGCAGCCTTAGTGAGTATTGAGAGATTTCTTTCAAAAACATTTTAAACATATTATAGAGCCTTACCTTTTGAATGGTAGGGTCTATAGAAATTAACAGTAATGTTGTCCAATAAATCATTTATTGTTAGATCATGATACCTAATGCATTAACTAAACTTTATTGTAGACTTAGCAATATATTTAATATACTTTTTTATTATTAACCAAATTAATTTTTGGTTAGTTTACTCACATGCAGTTATTGTATGGCTTCAGAAGACTTGGAATGAGGTATTCAAGTTGTATGGACTATGAATTATTGCATAGAGCTACAATGAATCAATGCATGAAGTTCTATTTTGGAACTTGACAGTATAAATTCATCCACTTTTATGGTATGGCCATCAGAAGTGTGGACAATATGTCTAAAATCTCACTTTTTTTCATGGGTAGAAAGAAATACTGCATTTGGAACGACATGAAGGTGACATGATAAAGACGGTAGGTCTAAAGTGTTTAATCTTGAGTCTAGATTAGCGAGAAATCTGGTCTTGGTTTAGTGACTGTTTTACCTTTGTCTGGAAGCAGCAGTATAGCTGGGTTAGATAGGGATGTTTTCTAGCCAGAGCTAGAATGCGTTTCTCTGTCAAAGTGCAGTCCACATCATCATCTTGAAGGATGACGTCTTTCTTCAAAACTTTCACAGCGTAAACTTCATCTGTGCCTTTCAGCTCTGCCAGCATCACCTACAGCATAGAAAGGGCAAGGTGAAGGCGTTGATTCATATACCAAATCTGAAAAGTACTGATCTGTGAAAAACACTCACCTTGCCAAAGCTGCCTTTGCCCAGCACTTTGATAAAAGAGAAGTCGGTGAGACTCATCCTCTTCGTCTGGACAGTCTTCACATCTCCATTCTCCCGGCCCTCGATCGCTGTGCTCTGAACGCTGCTGCTTGTGGAAGAGGAGGAAGACTTGTGCTCCTGGCCGAATGAAAGGGCCTTGCGGATACTCTCCAGTTCTGCAAGCTCCGCTACAAATAGACAAACATAAACATTAGCCTTAAAGGAATAATTCTTTCAAAAATTATAACTCTGCTATTATTTACTCACACTCTAAACATGTATGAGTTCTTTCTTTCTTCCATAAAACACAAAAGGTTATTTTGAGTTATTTTTTATTGTGCTTTTAAATCACTTTTGAATCTTGGAAGCTCCAGTCTCCATTCATTGTAACAGGAATATAATTGAAATTGGAGTTGAAAGAGCATCCAGCACATTCTTCAAAATGTATCCATTTGTGTTCCACGTCAGAAAAAAACTTACAGGTTTAGAACAATAAATGACAGAATATTCCTTTTTGGATGAACTATCCCATTAAGTGTGCAAATATATTATGAATATGTTGTAATAAAAGACTAAGATTGCAGAAAGTGTGAGTGTAATTTTGTACCCTGGTCGCAAGGTGAAGTTGGAGCTGATTTGCATCGGTCAGATTCTTCTGATGTGGGGGCTTCTGTTGTGGGTTGCTGAGGGTCCTGCCCTGGAGTCAACTAAAGAGAGAACATTTTTAATATCATTACTAATGTTTTTAATATTTTAATGCCTTTCTCACTTAATCCTTTACATCATTGTCACTGGCCTCATTTTACTGCATCATTATTTAAAGTGATCATACTTTAATTTTTCCCCCCTGCTTATAATGTGCCCCATTATAATGTGCTTTTCTCATGTGAAATGAGCAACAGTATTTCGTAACTCATTTCCTTGTGTGCTGTAGATTATTGCATCAACCCATGGTCCAATCTGGCCTCCCACACTCCTCAGATATTTAGGCCGCTCACCTTTTTCCTGCGCTGGGTAGTGTTGGAGATCTTATCTGGCGTCACCCCGAGATCAGAGAGCACTTTAGCAATTTTTCTGGCATCGACACCACAGCTAGGAGCTACATTACTTTCACAGCGCCGATGGACATTCATTTTACAGGCTGGAAACAGGCGAGAAGACAGAGATGAATACATGGCAATAACATCAGATTCTTGAACAAAATGATTCTTCACAACACTTACCTTTGCACTGCAGGCCTTGCCGCATCAGTCCCCAAAGTAAGGAGCCGCAGTGGTCGCAGAAGGTGGGGACTTTGTAATTATGAATGCTGAACATGTGTGGAATGTTTACACTGAAGCGCTGGGAGCCAACCTGTAAAAACAAAACATCATTCATGCCACAATACCCACAATTCAACTGATCACTCTGACGAGGAAAAACTGCAGAGGTTTTAGTAGTTTTAGGCACACGAGGCTCAGTGTTTAACTAAAACTACAACTAAAACTATGAAAAATCTGGATTCATGATTGGTTAATTAAATTATTTGTTTATTAGTTAATTTAAACAAAGCTGAAAATAAATATACAGATGGGAAAAACTGAAAAATTCAAGGTAAATTAAAAAAAAATTTGCTTTGGCAAATAACTGAAATAAAATAAGTTTAAGCCAAAGAACTACAATTACTAAAACTGGAATTTAAAAATGAAAGGTAAATATAAAATAAAAAAGAAAATAAAAATATATATAATACAATAACAATACTTTGAATTAATATCAAAATAGCACTGCATGGGCTATTGTTAGAATACTAGCATACTGAAAAACAACAGTATACACTGTACCTACAATTTCAAAAAATAAAAATAGTATGTCTCATTACACATTATGCATCAATATTTAACATTTTAAAAAGTCCTCATGATCTTCCTACAGTACATTTATAAAACGTTGTCACATTATCTCATTGTTATATTATGTGTGGTGTCCTGCTACCATCTCAGAAATACAACAACTACATTTTAACAAAATTTTAAGTAAAAAAAAAAAAAAAAAAAAAAGAGAAGAATTTTGAAGAATGCTGCTGATATCATTTGTCACACTGTAAAAAGAAGGTCAAGATAAGTGCATCGTATTCTGGGAACCAGTATTCCTCATGTTATTTTCTGTTGTGATAATTGTAAACACATTGGCAAATGTATTAGTTCATAATGTGTAGTATACATACTTCAGAAACTAATACAAGTATGCAAACTCAAACATAGCTTGAGAGAGCAATAATATAGAACTGACCTCTTCAGGAGTGTCTTCCTGTTTCTTCAAGCCAGCACATTTTGTTATAATGAGCTCATGGCATCTCTTATGGACCACGCAGGTACACACTGAGAGATTTGGGGAACAGGCAAAAAAAAAACAGATGTATAAAAAGATAAAGTTTGGATTATCAAATGAGGAAAGATTATAATTGATTTTATTGTCATTGTACATAAGCGAAGAGTCTTACTCACCCTGACACTGATACCCCTGTTTCCCCAATACACCCCTGCAGAACCAGAGTGAAATAAATGTGTTAGACAACTCTGGCATACAGCAAGATTGTGCAGTTATGTGTCTGACCAGCAGAGGGGGTGTTGTGTTACAATGCACTATAGCTGATTGTGTCAGCGGCAACAAGCAGCATTGTGTGGAGCCACACAGATGCACTATTAACCAGGTATGCAAATAGTTAGACCTAACAGTTATTACTCTACAGGGAGGAACTGTTTGCAGAGATAAAAATAAACATCTGTCTAATCTATGAATGCATCCCTTTAGGCCCTCCACATAAGCACAAAGAACAGTCGATCTAATTTGCTTTCAATATTAATATTCATTACAAAACTCAAAACTCAAGAGGAGTGCCTGTGACTTTTATATGTCTGAAAGGGATCTTATAATAAAGGGAGTCCTGTATATACGTAGCTGTTGTGAATGAGATAAGGGCGACAGGTGAGGGCCGCTGAGGGTCCTACCAGATGAAATCTCTGCAGTGGGAGCAGTAGGTGGGCTGTCTCAGGTAGGTGGCCATGAACTTGTGACCGTTGACCTGATGGACGCGCCTCCGGACCGCTCCCTGACGTTTGCGTGGACGCATCCGCTCACGGAACACTCTCTCCTCATTTTCAGTGGATGATGCAGCTGCAGAGTAAAATGACATGGAAAAATAAGACCGGTGAATGTTAATATGTTGAATGTGTATATATTTTAAATAAAACAATTTATTTATTTATTTATGAATGTATGTATATATGTGTTTATTTTTTTATCAGAATATAAGTCAGTTTGTATACCCCTTAGGGTTAAAGGAAAAAAAATCTACAATACCATTCAAAAGTTCGGAAGAAATTATTTTTTTCCAGCAAAAACACATTAAAATTTTCAAAATAAGTACAATTAACAAGTAATGTTCTTTTGAACGTTCTTTAAATCAAAGAACCCTGAAAAATATGTAGTAAAAAAGAAATCATAGTGCACCATAGTTTTAAACAAAAATATTAAGCAGCACAACTGTTTTAAACATTGATCATAAGAAATGCTACTTGAACACCAAATCAGAGTATTAAAAATGATTTATGAAGGATTATGTGACACTGAAGACTGGAGTAATGATACTGAAAATGCATCACAGGAATAAATTCAATTTTAAAATAAATTCAGTTATTTAAACTGTAATAATATTTCACAATATTGCTCTTTTTTATTGTATATTTGATCAAATAAATGCAGCCTTGAAATAGGCTACATTAAAAAAAAAAATCACACTGTCCAGTAGTGTACATTTTGCATTAATTTATTTTTATTTAAGATTCAATTATAATGCTTTCATCACTGTCTATGGCATTTTTCGTATATCACCAGCTTGATACAGTAACATTGGTTTAACCAATGGTGTGAGTTTGGGGCGAGGCTACCTGATAATCCAACCAATAGCAGACAGGTGGCATGTTTGAGGAAACCTGTTTGAAAACATTCATTCATTTTACTCTTCTCCTTTTTTACAGTATTAACTAAAAATAAAAGCCAATACAAACACTTTCTAAAGTGAACACACATCCACACACTCTGGTACAGTAGAACTTTGGTCAGTCACCAAACTCCAAACATCTGGTCGGTCCTCAAGAAGCCTCATGATCTAACGTCAACCCAGCCAGCAGAGAAAGTGAACAAACACATCATTGATTCTCAAGGAACTCTTCCCCTCACTTTCCCCCTTTGAGGGCTGCAGTAATTGTGTATATGTGTGTTGATCATGAGAGAAACTGGCGGCCGAGGACCACCTGACCAACCATGTGACCCACTGCCATGGCTCCATGCATTCCAGCAGTCAGGTGATGCCTTTAGGGGGGACAGCATTCCTTCATCATCACATAAACAACTGTGAAATTGCATTCACATCACTATGTGTGTTGTGGCATTGCCCATAATGTCCGTCAATGAGAGAGAGAGGTTTCCTTGGAGGAGAGTAGAGAGTCTAACAACTTTCTCCCTCTTGTTTTGTTCCAATAAACTTGCCATCCAACTCCTCCCACACTTCTTGTCTTTCAGTACAGCAGCGTATGTGGGCTGCATTATTTTAATGCTGTCTGTAAGGGGAGCTGCTGCAGAGGTGTGATTACAGCTAAGAATCCCCGTAGGGCGGCACGCAGCCCCCATAGAGCGACTAGGCTCGGTACAATTATCATTGCGAGGTTCCTGTGGGGCGTTTGGTGAGTGTGTGTGTGTACATCTGCATTCTGTCTCATGTCAGGGTGCTCATGGGGCAAGTTGTGTGTGTGTGTGTGTGTGTGTGTTGTCTGATATCAGAGTGTCCTGTCTTCTGGAGCGGGCAGCTGCTCAGGAGAACAGCATGGCAGCTAAAAGGGCCATTAGTGGGATAGATGTGCTTACATAATACATGATCCATCTGCTCAAAAAGCAAGGCTTAACCAGAACACACCTATACCTCCCAGCACAACACAGTTCACCTTAGAGTACCACGCATAAATACACTGACAGGGAAGACATGATACCACTGGAGATCATACTGTGCATTCTCTTTATAGATCTAGTAGAGTAGTCGCCATATTTAATTTGACATGAACATGAGGCAGGGAGGAAATCGATAGCTTTTTTTCAAAATCTAGTGTGCTGACAAACTAGACAGCATTTTATGACATCATAGGCCCAACATAAAGGCAGTAAAGTGAGGTAAGGCATCATCGCATGTATAGTATCTTTCACAGAGAACGCAAACATAGAATAGACAGTGACAAGCTCAGTGGTAAAAGTTCAGCCAAAACTGTAGACAAAGTAACAGAGTCAACTATTTTAAAATATTTTCTTATTTTATAGTTGAATTTTCTAACTAAAATTAACTATTTATTTATTATTAGAGTTTCTCTTTACTTATTAAAGCATAATGTTGTTAGCTTAGCAATATGCTAACTCAAACTTTATTTCTTCTTTACGATGTTTCTGCCTATGTGTCTTTGTGGAACATATATGTTATTTTCAGGGATTTCCAGTATGGAAAATGGGAAAAATATTGACATAACAGAGCTTTAAGGCAGTATGACACATTGAAGCATCATTGCTGCTTGTGTCAAAGTAAATATGCTGTCCACTCTGACTAAGCTCTGTATGGAGATTCCTGGATCTAGTTTGTATTTCGGTTTGTTATTGAACCAGGCACAAACACACACATTGTTATCTGTATAATGGTTGGCAGATAAGGATGGTTTCAATGGTCGAGACTTATATATAGAGAAAAGGTGCAGAGAGGTACAGGTGGCTAATACAATACTGACATGCTATTTATTGCTAACAAATATATATGGCTATATATACGTCACCATAGAATTAATAGAATTCTAAGGTCCTATCGGACATTTTTGTCAAAATTGAGTTGGGGCAACACATTAGGGAAGAAATTGTTGAATAAAGTTATTTTTGTTTTCTTTGTGCACAAAAAGTATTCTCGTATCTTCATTACAGTATCAGTATCTACATTACAGTTTAATCACAGATGTCTCATGGACTATTTTAACAATGTTCTTACTACCTTTCTGAACATGGTAGTTGCGTTGCTGTCTATGGGGGGTAAGAAATCTCTCAGATTTCATCAAAAATGAAACGAAGGTCTAACGGGTTTGGAACGACCTGAGGGCGAGTTATTAATGACATAATTTTCATTTTTGGGTGAACTATCCCTTTAAGTTGAACGACTAAAATTACTAAAAATAAAGCAGAAATAAAAACCAGTTGAAGTAATAAAAACTAATAAAAGCCTGATAAAAATGATGAAAGCACATTAAATTACTAAAATTTAAACTAGGATTAAAATTAAAACTGAAAATATAAATGAAAATTAGTGCTGTCAAACGATTAATCGTGATTAATCGCTTCCAAAATAAAAGTTTTTGTTTACATAATATGTGTATGTACTGTGTATATTTATTTTGTATGCATAAATACACACACATGCATGTATACATTTAAGAAAAATATGGTCATATATAAAATCTATTTATATATGATATATATTATATGAATATAAATATATACATGTAAAGACATTTAAATATTTTCAAAATATATACTGTATGTGTGGGTATTATATACATAATAAATATACACAGTACACATATATTATGTAAACAAAAACTTTTATTTTGTATGTGATTAATTGTGATTAATCGTTTGACAGCACTAATGAAAATTCATTAAATTAATAATAATTATTACACACCCTATTTAGTAAATGCTGACAGTCTGTTTGCAGTAAGAAAGAAAGAAAGAAAGAAAGAAAGAAAGAAAGAAAGAAAGAAAGAAAGATCTAAAAGAGAAATCGGTGTGACAGAGGAGTACAGTACACAGTCACACCTTTACAATCTTTATCTCATTCAAGTCTGATGACATGCAGCAGGTGAGAATGCATGAACACGTTCCCTAGTGACTGTGTCCATGGTGATCAGGGACGACTGCATGTGCGCTTCACCAAACCACGGTCACTCCCTTCTGTACGCACATACTCATCCTTCTACGCCTCTCACGGTTGCTCTCTTTTTGTTCGTGTATATTTCGTCCACTATTCTCCTGATTGGCTTATAGAAGGCTGAGCTGATGAGAGTTTGAGCCGAACGGCTGTGTTCGCCCACAGTCAGACAGCCAAGAGGAGCTCGGGGCAGCCTCCACCCACGCCAATGCCACTTCAGCCCCAGACATGCCACCCACAAGCACTCTCCAATCCAGCCAGAGCACAGCATGGGACCAATTAAAATGGCATCAATCAGAAAAAGAGAGGGATAGAGAGAGAGAGATTGCAAATCTGCTTATAACTCAATGACAGTCGGTTTCATAACTTCAGATTGATCAGTGAGTGACAGATGAGCCACACAACCTTCAACTTCATCATCCCAGGTAAAGTTGAAAGAGTTTAGAGAGAGAATTAGTGAAGATTGATAGCTCCCTGCAGGTACATGCTGGTACAATCTGGTTAGTGATGGTTTGCAGTCTAGCTGGTGGACCACCTAGCCTGTTGAATTTGGTCTTTCTGTTGAAACCAAGATATATTTGCTGGTTAATACCAGCATCCAAAACTGCAACGTATGCTGGTCTTTCCAACAGGACTGTTAGAGACTCAAGCTATTTAGGTTATTAGGTAACATGCACTTAATAACTGCCTTAAATAATACACTGGAAAAAAAAAAAGAAAAAGAAAAATGTTATAATAAAACTTATTACTGGAGTATTTGTAACAAGAATAAACTATTTTTTTTTATACTTCAAAATTTCATGCTTAATTCAATGTGTTCCTTTTCATTTGCAAATATCAATTTCTGAGTGAAAAAAATTCAGTGAGATCTTGGCCATTCAGAGTTATTACAAATTAATTGTTGTGAAATCTAATTTACATTAAACACATTTACATACGCACGTAATTAATCGGCACAAATTGCAAAAGCTATAATCTGTTATGAAATCATCTGGACTCAGTCAGATTAAGTGAATAGAAAGCACTGTTTGTGCTTGTGCATGTAACCTTCCATAAAGTGTGAGCAGTTTGCTCCAGTACTTCATGTTGCTACATAAATATATATATAGTAAAAATAAATTGTGTTCATAAACAGGTTGTGTATTTTTAATTATTTCTGTTTAGTTCAGTGCACAACGGACAGCAAAAAATCAGGCTCAGTGCTGCAACTGTATACTTGCAGCTCCTCTCCTGCTGTGTGAGTAGAGTAGTCTGTTAACACAGGCGGCAAAATAAATACACTTAGAAATGCTTAGAACTTAAGTCATGTGTAATTCTCATGACCAATAACTGCAACACACACAAACAACACATTATCAAATTAAATAAGCAGTACAGTACACACTACAGATCAAAAGTTTTAGGTCAGTACTTTTTGGGGGTGGGGGGAGGGTATAGATTCATACTTTTATTCAGTAAAGATGCATTAAATTGATCTGAAGTGGAAGTAAAGACATTTATAATGTTATAAAAATTTCTGTTTCACATAAAAAAATGTCCTTTTAAACTTTCTATAACTATATTTAAAAATATATTAATATATAATTAAATATATGAATAATATATATTCCACAAAAAAGCAGCACAACTGTTTTAAATATTGATAATGATAATAAAAAAATCTTGAATCCCAAATCAGCATATTGGAATGATTTTCTGAAGACTGGAGTAATGACTGCTGAAAATTCAGCTTTGCCTTCACAGGAATAAATTACATTTTAAAGAATACTAAAAAAGAAAAAAAAGATTTTAAATTGTAATAACTTGTGATAAAATATCAATTAATTCAATTGTGAGAAAATCTTACCAACCCCAAACTTTTGAACAGTTACTTTCAAAGAAAGAAAGAAAGATTCCTTCAGTCGTGTAGTTGAGTCACAAGCATGTTGTCAAGCAGTCATGTCTCTGCCAAGCTTGGCAGGTGATATCACAGGCGTATTATAGAGCCACAGTAGCGTAGTGATCTGAGATGTTATCTAACTAGCCATCTGTCACATGACTCTATCTCTCTTGCTTTCTAAATTACAAAACGAGTGCAGATTATTTCTTTGAGGGTCCTTAATCGCATGAAGGGAAATACGTTAAGATCAATCTAAGAGGTAAGATAAATCTTTAAGAGCTCCAACACCAATATTGAGAGTACAGATATTATCAAACATAATGAATGTCACGCAAACCAAGCCGGATTTAAATGCTAAAGATCTGCACGAGGCTATCGCTTACTAATCCAAATACTCTTCACGACGGCAATGTCATTGTTCAGATTTTGACCTTGTCCACTCTTTCACCCTTTTCTCCATCTCTCTTTCTTTCTCTCACCCACTCTATCCATCTATAAGTGTGAGCACACAGGCTCGTTTCCATGGCAACCCCTGCAATCTAAACCATCTCAGTGCCCGGGCCGCCCCGCTGAACAAACACACGCAACGATCCCCTGCTCAACATACAGATTTGGATTTTAGGAAAGAGGGAGGAGTAGGGAAGCTGACAAGAGAAAGAGAAAACCTGGAGGAAATGGAATAGACAGAACATTTAGCGCACTGCGGCTTCAAATACAGAAACTCATTAAGGAAGAGAGAGAGAGAGAGAGAAATATAAAATCTAAAAATAGCCAATACCACCTCTCCTAGCAGCCCTGCATACATTTGCATGATAAGCAGCAAAAGGCTGACACTCGCTGAGCGGTGAACACATGAACCCTGGGAGAAAGTTCAAGTGTAGGATGAACAGGAAGTGGATGGGGACGGCCAATCAGAAAGAAGATGGACAGAAATGGGGTTAAAGGGGTTTGTTAGGGACAGCTGTAGCAATATTTGGTCTTTGCTGTGACTGTGTTTTACTGTAATGCGTGTGTTCAGGAAGTGTATTCCTGATAAGTGTTTTAAAGCATTTCCAGCCTTGAGGCTTTTTAAATACCTCAGACTAGATAGCGTTTGAATATATAGCATAATAATATATGAATATAATACAGAATATATGGCAGCATAACGGTAGCAGATCTGAATACAATTTTTAATGTTTTTTAAAAAGTCTCTTACGCTCACAAAATATGTATTTATTTGACTATAACATACAGTAAAAACAGTAATATTGTGAAATTTGATCACAGTTTACTATTTTCTCTTTTAATATATGTTATAATGTAATTTATTCCGGAAAGCTAACATTTCAGCAGCCCTCAGTGTCACGTGATCCTGGTTTATGCCGGTTTGGTGCTCAAGAAATATTATTCTTATTATTATCAATTTTTTTGGAAACTGTGATACTTTTTTACAGGACTATTTGCTAAATAGAAGGTTAAAAAATAGCATTTATTTGAAATAGAAATCTTTTGCAACACCATAAATGTCTTTACTGACACGTTTGATTAATTTATGCAGCTCTGCTGAATAATATCTTAAAAAACAACAACTTTTGAACAGTTTTTGTGTGTGTGTGTGTATGTATGTTTGTATGTATGTGTATATATATATATATATATATATATATATACACACACACACACACAGTGCCATTTAAAAGTCATCAGTATAATGTTTTTTTAAATAAGTTTTCTTATGCTCATTAAGGCTGCATTTACTTGATCAAATATACAGAAAACTGTAATTTTGTTAAATATTATTGCACTTTAAAATAACTGTTTTCTATTTTAATATACTTTTAAATATTTATTCCTGTGAAGCAAAGCTGAATTTTCAGAATCATTACTCAAGTCTTCAGCTTCACATGATCCTTCAGAAATCATTCTAATATGCTGATTTATAATCAATGTTGGAAACAGTTGTGCTGTTTAATATTTATTGGGACCTGATACTTTTTTCAGGATTCTTTGGTAAATGAAAAGGGTAACACTTTAGAATAGGGAACACTTATTCACTATTAACTACGACTTTTCCCTCAATAAATTCCTAATTTGCTGCTTATTAATAGTTAGTAAGGTAGTTGTTAAGTTTAGGTATTGGGTAGGATTAAGGATGTAGAATAAGGTCATGTAGAATAAGGCATTAATATGTGCTTAATTACTACTAATAAATGGCTAATATTCTAGTAATAAGCATGCTAATAAGCAACTAGTTAAGAGACCCTAAAATAAATTGTTACCATGAAAAGTTAAAAAAAGAAGAGTGTTTATTCAAAATAGAAATGTGTTACAATATACACTACTATTTAAAAGTTTGGGGTCAGTATTTATTTTTTTCCAAAGAAATTAATACTTTTATTC
This sequence comes from Schizothorax lantsangensis, assembly GCA_027422415.1. Classification (NCBI taxonomy): domain Eukaryota; kingdom Metazoa; phylum Chordata; class Actinopteri; order Cypriniformes; family Cyprinidae; genus Schizothorax; species Schizothorax lantsangensis. The sequence goes on along the minus strand of CM049860.1, from coordinate 20,227,387 downwards.
AGCAAGGATGTGTCAAATGAATAAAAAGTGATAGTAAAGACTTATATTGTTAGAAAATATTTCTATTTTGAATAAATGCTGTTCTTTTTAACTATTAATTCAAAGAATCAAAGAAAAAATAGGTTCCAAAAAATATTAAGCAGCACAACAGTTTTAACACAGATAATAAATCAGCATATTATAATGATTTCTGAATGATCATGTTACACTCAAGGCTTGAGTAATGGCCGATGAAACTTCAGCACTGCGTCCCAGAAATAAATTAGATTTTAAAGTATATATATATATATATAAAAGTGTATGTGTGTGTGTGTGTGTATATATATATATATATACAGTGGGTACGGAAAGTATTCAGACCCCCTTAAATTTTTCACTCTTTGTTATATTGCAGCCATTTGCTAAAATCGTTTAAGTTCATTTTTTTTCCTCATTAATGTACACACAGCACCCCATATTGACAGAAAAACACAGAATTGTTGACATTTTTGCAGATTTATTAAAAAAGAAAAACTGAAATATCACATGGTCCTAAGTATTCAGACCCTTTGCTCAGTATTTAGTAGAAGCACGCTTTTGATTTAATACAGCCATGAGTCTTTTTGGGAAAGATGCAACAAGTTCTTCACACCTGGATTTGGGGATCCTCTGCCATTCCTCCTTGCAGATCCTCTCCAGTTCTGTCAGGTTGGATGGTAAACGTTGGTGGACAGCCATTTTTAGGTCTCTCCAGAGATGCTCGATTGGGATTAAGTCAGGGCTCTGGCTGGGCCATTCAAGAACAGTCACGGAGTTGTTGTGAAGCCACTCCTTCGTTATTTTAGCTGTGTGCTTAGGGTCATTGTCTTGTTGGAAGGTAAACCTTCGGCCCAGTCTGAGGTCCTGAGCACTCTGGAGAAGGTTTTCGTCCAGGATATCCCTGTACTTGGCCGCATTCATCTTTCCCTCGATTGCAACCAGTCGTCCTGTCCCTGCAGCTGAAAAACACCCCCACAGCATGCTTCACTGTTGGGACTGTATTGGCCAGGTGATGAGCAGTGCCTGGTTTTCTCCACACATACCGCTTAGAATTAAGGACAAAAAGTTCTATCTTGGTCTCATCAGACCAGAGAATCCTTCAGGTGTTTTTTAGCAAACTCCATGCGGGCTTTCATGTGTCTTGCACTGAGGAGAGGCTTCCGTCGGGCCACTCTGCCATAAATCCCCGACTGGTGGAGGGCTGCAGTGATGGTTGACTTTCTACAACTTTCTCCCATCTCCCGAATGCATCTCTGGAGCTCAGCCACAGTGATCTTTGGGTTCTTCTTTACCTCTCTCACCAAGGCTCTTCTCCCCCGATAGCTCAGTTTGGTCGGACGGCCAGCTCTAGGAAGGGTTCTGGTCGTCCCAAACGTCTTCCATTTAAGGATTATGGAGGCCACTGTGCTCTTAGGAACCTTAAGTGCAGCAGAATTTTTTTTGTAACCTTGGCCAGATCTGTGCCTTGCCACAATTCTGTCTCTGAGCTCTTCAGGCAGTTCCTTTGACCTCATGATTCTCATTTGCTCTGACATGCACTGTGAGCTGTAAGGTCTTATATAGACAGGTGTGTGGCTTTCCTAATCAAGTCCAATCAGTATAATCAAACACAGCTGGACTCAAATGAAGGTGTAGAACCATCTCAAGGATGATCAGAAGAAATGGACAGCACCTGAGTTAAATATATGAGTGTCACAGCAAAGGGTCTGAATACTTAGGACCATGTGATATTTCAGTTTTTCTTTTTTAATAAATCTGCAAAAATGTCAACAATTCTGTGTTTTTCTGTCAATATGGGGTGCTGTGTGTACAATAATGAGGGAAAAAAATGAACTTAAATGATTTTAGCAAATGGCTGCAATATAACAAAGAGTGAAAAATTTAAGGGGGTCTGAATACTTTCCGTACCCACTGTATATATGTGTATGTATAAAAAAAATATATGTGTGTGTATATATATACTGTATATATACACATACAGTATATCTATACCATCACACGCCGTCATTGTTTTGAGTTTGTATGTGTGTCTGTCTGATAATCCATGGCTCAGTCCTACCTGCTATTTTGAGACAGTAAATCCTGGACAACTGACATGCTGCAACCGACAAACAACGTTTTCACTCTGTAGGCACACACACACACACACTTTCTGCTTATTCCTTTTTTCAACCTGTGTTGGTTATCCTTTAATATGGTTAAATGTATTGAATAGTGGGATGAGTCAGAAGCCTGAGGAAGGAGGAATGCATTTGGCTGATGAGAGGATCACTATAAATAGAGAAGGGTAAAGATAGAAGCACAGCGTCTGTCACCTCTCATCAGAACGGTGAGCTGATAACGGCAAAAGGGACAAACTTACTCAAAGCAGGTGGGAGCCAGGATACTTTATTGCTCCCATTTCTTTTCAATATATCAAGATTTATGTGTATATAAACACACTCAGGCAGTGGAACAGACAGAATATATTTCATTTATCCGAATGACCAGCGCAGCTCGGTTCAGAAGCCTCTGATATCATCAGTCTTTAAACAGCAATGAACATTTGCGCTCTGAATTGGGCTTAACTAACAAAAGAGCCTAGTGGGATGTTGGGTCAGGAAGGTAGGAACATGGGTAATTTTACAGAAAGCAAGGACACCGCAGTGGCTGAGCTATTCTGGTCTGCGTAGCTTGAGGTGCCCCTGAAAATAACTCAAATGCCCTTCATATCTAAAGAGAGTCTCTTCCCTGTGTGTGTAAGACTCATTGATTGGATCTGTTTGTGGCAACATGACAACACTCTCCCACCTCTAGGTACCAAAAACTGCTATTACCTGCTATTGGTGGTATGGTCGCCATTGCAGCAAAGATCAAAGGTCATGACTCAGGATGGGAATTGTTAGAAATGTAACAATTTGTGTTAAGGCCCATTCATACTAATTACTAGGGATGCACCGAATATTCGGCAACCAAAATTATTCGGGAGAAAATAGCAAAAAAAGCTCTTTCGGTGTTCAGCCGAATAAACATAAAGGCCAAATAAATTGTACCGAATAATGACGTGACGCCATCGATTAGAGGCGCACACTAATGCAGCAAACATGTCAGTAGTGTGGAAGCATCTAAAACTGTCAGAGAAAGATGCAAAAGCACAGACAGCGAGAGACTGTTTAGTATCGCATGTCTTCGATGAGAAGAGGAAGGGTGGTTGTTGCTGGTTACTGTATGATGATTGAAATCGCAAAATGGCCTTAAACAATTAAATAAACAGCAGAACGTTGTTTTCTAATACACACATGAATGCATGCATTCGAACAGTGCTGCACGAGCTCGCGGAGCTATCTGCTAGTTAGCCTGGGTTCAAAGTCCAAAGCGCGAGGAAACTGTGCTGAAACAGTGTTACTCGTCAGATGCTCAGTAACATTTTTATGAATTTTTACAAGGAAGGTGGCAATGCGATGCCTGCGACAAACATCTTCCCAAAATTGTAATGAAAATCATTTATATATCTGCTGTTGTCAACAAAATGTACTGAGGTCTTCCTGTGGGTTTCTGCCAAAACAAAAGCTGAGAAAAAGCAACTCCATCAACATTCATAAATGTTATAATTGTAATTTTACTGCTGGTCGTAAAATAAAAGATAAAAGACAATAATAATGATAATAATAATTGCAACAGCTCTATTAATACATTTATTATAACATTCACACACAGTGTTCAAATTGGGATCTGTAATATTTTAAAAGAAGTCTCTTCTGCTCACCAAGGCTGCATTTATTTGTACAGTAAAAAATGCATGCCTGATTCAAGAAGGGAGTCTCAAAAATGGCCAAAAAAATATTATTTTACTAACTTATTAATTTTAAGTTAAATTGTGCTTTATTGGTATAATGTCGGCTAAAAAATTAAAAAATGTTCAGTGTTAATTAAATATTTTTAAATTCTTGTTTTGTAATTGTTTCTTTAAAAAGCAAGACAAAACAGTAAACAGCACATTTTGGCTATTTAATGTATGCAATGGTGAAAAAAAAGGCAAAATACATGGAGAAAAAACAGGAAAAACATGTTCTATATTCGACCCAGTGTTTCATTTTGTTTGGCTTTGGCTTCGGACAAGAATTTTCATTTCGGTGCATCCCTACTAATTACATTAACTATCCACACCACAACTATAACAGCACAGAGAAACATTATTGTCGGAATCATTTAAAAAAAAAAATTCCAGCTGAGGAATAATAAAAACATTGACAGCCAATGATTAGAGAATAAGCCAATCATTCCTGCTTTAAAGAGCTCAAGCATTTAAAGTGGCAGAGGATGTAACTGCAGTGCATGCTGATAATAAACAGAAGGTTATTGTGCGTTGGTTTGGATGGTAATATAGTTAACATTCTTGGTGTAAAAGGGTTTATTAACTATTCCTGTTCCTTAATGTTCTATTACATTAATGGTCCTTCTAAATGAAGTGTTACTCTTAAAATGAATCTTTAACTACACATCAAAATACACTGATTTAGGTCTCAAACACCTCAAAAACATAACAGTAATAATTCTTGGATCATGAAGTCAGACATAACAAAAACTGTTACTCAAATTGATTCACTAAAATGAATCAAAAACAAACATATAATCGAACTTCACTTGTCAAATTGTTTGTTTTTGTCACACTAAAAGAACCTGCTCACAAGAGTCATTTGCTGTAGAGTAAAACTTCACTGGTCGAGCTGTTTGTTTATAAGTGGCTCATATAAAAACTGGCTCATAAGAGTCATTAGCTTGGCGATCGGATTTCACTGGTCATGCTGTCCAAGAGTCATTCAGGCAGGGAATTAAACGTAATTGGTCATGCTTTATGTTCTATGCTGAATAGTAGCACAGTATTGTAATATGCAGTGCGAGAACCATTTTCAAAAGCAAACATCATGAGAATCATTTGCTTCTGATATATATATATATATTTTAAACAGAACCAGTTCTCAGTTCCCAACCAAAAAGTGTGCTTGCTGGGAGTTCTTGAAAATGTGCACATCTATTGATAATTTATCAGTCTCTACTATTATACTGCACTGACGCGATCTGTTTTTTTGTTGTTGTTATTGGGATTCTCATGCCCGTGTCAAATCACCCAACCCAGGCAGGTCAGAACAAGCAGACTGCTTTGGATCAATATGAAAGTGATCAATAGTCATGTGTACATACAATCATACACAACAAGGCTTTGCTTAGGCCACTGGATATAAACTGGAGGGATACTGAGCGCTCATTTATGCCCAGAGCAAAGTCGCACATTAGCACTAACTGACTGTTTGCATGGAGACGCTAGAATTAAGTGATCTCCAGCCAAGCTCATCCTCAGTTTACTGACACCTCTGAAAAGAGGCCTGTGATTAACGCAATATCCAGACAACACAACTATTATTTAGACACAGAGCTTGTACGTGTGTGTTTTATTGTCTGTTGTGGCTGTATGTGGATGTGCCTTTGCGTGGGCGCAGTGTAGTTGTTTGGTGCCCCTTACATTTGTGTGTTAACGTACACATTTACAGGCCTATTATCACAGCTCATTGATGAATTAGCCTAGTGTGTCAAAACACCAATAATATGTAAAATGAAAAGGAGACATGCTTTAATAGGGTTAGTGAAACCTAAAAAAAATTTTGGGTCATCATTTACTCACCCTTATGTCAATCCAAATTGGCAGGACTTACTTTTTGTTAATACTATTCTTCATAAAAGTAAAGCTCCAAAAACGACAAAAAGCATCATAACAATAGCCCATATGACTCATTTGTTTTGTTCAAAGTTTTTTGAAACCACACAATAACTTTGTGTTTAAAAAAGACTGCATAAGCAGAACAGTCCACTCTTACATATACAGATACACTCTTAAAAACGGTTTCAAAAGAGGTATTTTGCAGCAATTCCATAAAAGAACCATTGTGGGTTCCCCAAAGAACCATTCAGTGAACAGTTGATAATCAGTCTGAATAATCTTTTAATAATCTGAAGAACTTTTTTCCACTCTAAAGGGTCCATGATGTTAAAGGTTCTTCATGGAACCATAGATAAAGAGCCTTTAATTTTAAAAGTGTATAAATGGGAAAATGTTCCATATGGTGACTGTAAGCCTGATTTTTAACGTTAAAAGTTTCTGATACAGGCATTGCAGTATTCAATATGCTGGCTGTAGGAATGTACATCCATCTTGCAGCTATAAGAGGCAGAAAAATCGGTCAAATTTGATTTCTGACTAGAAATAGAAGCCCAGAGGCATTATGAATATGACTAACCTTAAAGCGACAAAATCCTAACTAAATGTAAGCATCTCATTTGCTTTTGATGTCACTGATGACAAACCTTGCCACTTGCACTGATGAAATCCGATAGCTGCAATTGCTCAAAATAAAAAGACATATGGTTTTGGGATGACATGAGTAAATTATAACAGAATTTTCATTTTTGGGAGAACTGTCCCTTTAAGAGACAGTTGTCTGAATTTTGTCTCCATTGTCTGAATTTTGATTGAATTGTTATTCAATGAAGATTATCTGTCATGATCATCTCCACTAATGCATCCAGTCAGTTATAACCTGAGTGGGGAATTAAACAAAGCTATTTCTGAATCAAATTCCAGCATTGCTGCTTTGTGTCTGCATCATTAGTTTACCTCAACTGAAGACAGGTATCTCCCAGCACCAGCCTCAGGTCTGAGAGTGGGCTCGTAGAACATATGCTCGACACACACCCAGGAAATAACAGCTTCAGCCCCCGCACACACACACACACAGAAGCGTTAAAGAGTGGGATTTCCCTAATGGATGCTGCTGCTTTCCACACACACACACACACACACACAAGTATCTTGGCACCGGCCTTTCTAATGCACTAATGATGCATCACAAAACCAAGAGGACTTCATGATTCTATCAAACGCCCACCATCAGGACAGACAAACCAGTCCTCTGATCATTACTATTCAGTTGTCAATGATTGCACAAAACCAGTGTTACATTTATTTATTTAGTGACAGATTTTCTATTCATAATTTTTCAGAGATTTAGACTGAATAAAATGGCAAATGAAAATTTGGTTTAACAAATAAAATGTTTGAATAATTGGTTTACATTAACATGGACACCACCAACATTTGGAATCGGTGAGATTTTTTTGGTCAAATTTTATTTTAAGGTCCAATTCTCGCTATTAACAAACCATTAACTATGACTTTTGCCTCAACAAACTCCTAATTTGCAGCTAATTAATAGTTAGTAAGGTAGTTGTTAAGTTTAGGTATTGGGTAGGATTAGGGATGTAGAATCTGGTCGTGCAGAATATGTATTTTATAAGTACTAATAAACAGACAATATGTTAATAATAAGCATGCTAATAAGCTACTAGTTAATAGTGAGAATTATCTTTAGTCCCTATACTAAAGAGTTACCTTTTTTAATGTTTTTGAGTCTCATATGCTCATAAGGCTGCATTTATTTGATACAGTAAAAACATTAATATTGTAAAAATTAATGTAATTTAAAATGTTTTCAATTTTAATATATTTTAAAATGTAATATTCAGCAGCCATTAATCCAGTTTTCAGTGTCATGTGATCCTTCAGAAATCATTCTAATATGCTGATTTGATGCTCAAGAAGTTATATCATTTTCAAGAAAAATGTTTTATCATCAATCTAAAAACATTTACGCTACTTTGCATTTTTGTGTAAAATGCAATATATTTTGTACGATTTTTGATGAATAGAAAGTTTAATTTAAAATGTAATTTTTTTGTGACATTATAAATGTCTTTTTTTTCATTTTTGATCAATTCAATGCGTCCTTGCTGAATAAAAGCATTATTTCCCTTAAAAAAATCTTACTGACCCAAAGCTTTTGAATGTATAAAATATATAACAGCTGACGTCACACCCACTATATCTGTCTTTGCTGTCTTCGTAACAGTTTGTTTCTTGTGTTAATTTGCTGTGGTCTCAAGAGTCTCACCTTCACTGGAGGATCCCGTCAGATCGATGACGACGTACACTCTGCCCTCGGGCTCCAAGTCGATCTGCAGAGAGGAAACAGAGAGAGAAAACCAATCAGAGGAGAGCATCTCAGCACAAAAAGGGAGACAAAGTCATCCAGAAGCACATTATTCACTGACTTTGTGAAGGCGCTCCGTAAACATCTCATTCAACATCACCTTCACTTTTATCAGCTGTTGTCAAAGTTCACGATCCCAGTAATAGATTCCCTCTGTGAATCTCCCTCTACAGGGATGGGCCCCTAACTAACTTCCTGCTCTCTGCCTCTTTTTGTTGTCTCTAAAGATGGAGGGTGGCAGAGAGTTGGCAGGGGAACTGCTTGTGTTTTATAATTCCTTTTTAAACAATTTCCTGCCAGTGCAGCACATCCCCGAGCGACCCACGCAGACCCCACGCGGGCCCGACGCCTAGCCGAGATTCGACGCCCACTCGCCATCAGATCCACAATGTCAGGAAACCACTGCTTAATCTTATTATGCAGAGAGAGAGCGAGAACACAGGCCCCGCGGTGCATATGTGGAGGTGGATGGAGGTGTCGAAGAGAGAGATATCGAGCTGCATTCATAGAGCATCTCAAAATAGGAGGCCTGTTTTATTTTTCTCTTCACAGCGATCTAGATCATCAGGGACACGGCGGACCCGGTGCCAGATCAGCACTCCCGGTCTTAGCCTCTTCCTGAATACAGGAATTAGGACACGAGGAACAGCACAAGCTCATCTGATGTGCTCTGCAGCAGAAACGACTTTGTTTTCCTGGATTTCAGTCACAGTTTGTGCTGTGGGAGTTTTGCCCCGAGTTTAACCAGCTCTCTCAGCTGGAAGGGGAAAAAACTGATTTATTACTCCTGATGAAATCATCAAGTTTTGCTGCACTTTTGTAAATCGAGCCTGTCACACTCTCAAAACCGCACGAAACATATCAGACCTGCGGCCATCTGATGAAATTATAACCAAAAGTGGCTTTGAGATGAAAGCGACTGCAGAGCTGCTGCTGATGTCATCTGAAATGCTAACAGGGTGATGACATGTCTGTTATTCAGCCACGAGGCCCCTCCCCCACCCCCTCTCTTCCTGTGATGTCATGAGATTCCATTCAACAGCAGCCTCCTTGAGTGTGTTTGTCTCAGAGGTGCAACGGCCACTAAATTTAGCAGAGGAAGGAAAGACCACTGCGTGTGTGTGTGTGTGTGAACGTGCAAGGATGGAGCGGTGTGCTCTAGTCGCCCTGATGACACTCTCCAGGAAACCAGTATCATGCTTTGCTAAACAATGTTGGCAAGACTGCGTCGCTGCTCGTGTATGTGAGTTCATGAGCCTGTCCAGCCGTCGCCGACTCGAAAGCTCTTTTTCAAAGCTGCTGTCACAATACGGGCTCAAGGACAGCCTGCAGACGGCAGTCTAGTTATAGTCATTAGCACACGCACACACACACACACACGCTACAATGTAAAAATCATTTTCTTTAAAATGATTTTGGTTACACTTTATTTTAAGGTGTCCTTGTTACAGTGGAATTATATATTTAATTACTAAGTAATATTAATTAACTGCATGTACTTACTATATGGTTAGGATTTGGCTTAGAGATACTTGCATGTAATTATGCATAATTAATTGTTATTATAATAGTAAGTACATGTAACGTGTAACAAGGACACCTTAAAATAGTGTTACCATGATTTTTGTCTAGTTTTCCAGAAAAATGTCTAAAAATCCTTCAAATAAAACAAATGTATGTCTAATGTAAGATATATTTTTTTTAATTTTTCAAATGTTTCCAGCATAAACCTTGCTAATTTTGCTAGATTTAGGCTTTAAACATTATTTTAAATTAATATTTTTCTTTTTCTCAAAAAAAAAAACTAAAGATTTTAAGAACTACTTGATGCAAACTTGTGTAAGATGACAAATTTAAGAGATTGGGATAATACAATTTATTGAGGTTTATGAATAAATCGAGAAAAAAAATATTATTATATAAAAAATGTAATATGCGTCATTCTATGGACTTTTTATGGACAATATATTTACTGGGGAACAAGACAAGAAAATGATTTTTTGCTGTATCTGCAGAAATAAAGGGGTGTATAATGAGCATCAGCTGAATCTTAAAATGACAATAATGCTTTTGATTTGGTTGTGTTTATTTGGCCTGAGATCTCTGATGCAGTTAGAACATAATACAATTCTATCACTGTAAATTATCAGCATTACAACAAATAAAAGTTTGAAATAGAGCAGAATCTTAAAACATATTTATTTTTCATTTTAAGTCATAACATTTCTTTGTTTTAAAAAAAAAAATCATTAAAAATATTTATTTGTACATATAAATTAGATAAATCCCTGATTTGAGGTCTCAGACTTATACACCAGAGAGCACCATGAGCATATATAGACTGCAGACAGATGTTCAGCAGCCTGTCAATCAATGCTGATCTGTCCCTTTTGAATAATGTACAGCAACACTGCTGCAGAGTGTTAGATCACATTACTTGCAAAGAGAATCAGTTTCTTCCTACATTGAACTTTTTCTGTGCTGTTTCTCTCTTCTTCATTTTGTAGCATCTCTGAGGCTTGCTCCCTGTCCTTTTTGCTCACCCCTTTTTTAAAAACAATAAGAAATCTCATACGTACCACTGCAACTGACTGTTCACACCTCAGAATGAAGATACACATGACTTTGCTTATACTAACTTATAAAATATAATAAGTAGTATTGAATAATAATAATTAATAATTAAATAATAATGATAATAATAATATAAATGTATTATAACAACACTGCAATATTAATTTAAAAAGAAAAATATTTTAATTCAAAATATTTAAAGAAAGAGATGTGTAAATACACATATATGTATATTAAACAATTTGTAAATTTGAATTAAATTACATTTTAAATTAATAATACTAAAAATAAATATACTCATGATTAATAATTACTATGTATTATAATATATAGTATATACATTAATATATTATTCTATATATAATATATTCTTAATGCAATATACGTATATAAATACTTATATTTGTATATCTACTTATATAACTACTTATATATTTGTATAAACATGAATATTTTGCAATAAAATTAAGATATTTATATAATTTTGTACCTTTTTTGAGTACATCATTTGCAATGCTTCATGTGTAGTTCATTGCCTCATATATCAAAAGTCTCAAACTTTTGCTCAAGTCAAAGTAATGATTTTAGACCTGCTTGGTTTGGTTCACGGCCTAAAATTATTGATTGAATACTTTTAAAGTATTAAATGGGAAAATACCAAGCTCCTGAAAATCCTGGGCAGTCAAGCACTCCATGCACAAAATCAATTATAACATTGGATGCTACTGGGGTCAAACTAAAGGCATCATATGGATATCATGAGGACATAACGGGAGAGCAAAAGAGAAAAACAGAGAGAGAAAGGGAGGATAAAACCCAGAGATAAGCCGTGGGATATAATCAGCTCCTCTTATGCAACACCCTGCAGCTCAACCTCATCCACACTCACAGCTCAAGAGGCTCACTGCCTCACTGTCCCTCCCCTTAGAAAAGACATATCACATATGAGATCTCTTTAATATCTCAACTGTTTCTCCAAGACAGAAATGACATGACATGGAGAACAAACAGAAACTTCTGCCTCATAGTTTTTCCCTAGTAATCTTGCATGTGTTTATCTAGAGTTTCAGATCTCAGTATATCTCAAAATGTGCTCAGATTTGCCCAAGTCTTCAATAGACTTCAACACATTTCTCAAGGTCTAGATATAGATCAGCTCTCTTACTGAATGTTAACAATTCTCTCACTTGTTTCTAATTTAGGAATTTTAGGAGAATCATCAGAGTATCAAAGCACAAACATAATTTTCCATACACAACAAGATGTTTTTAAAGTTGGAAATTCCAAAACAACAAATATACTGTTCAAAGTTACAACAAAAGTATTTGGACAGTTTCTACAACTTATCTGGGACATAAGTGGAACATGTTGAATAGTTAATGTGATGAACTACACCTGTGGTAACTCTGCAAGGACACTTGTGAGAACTTGAGGAGAACTGACTTCATACATCCACTAAAAATCACCTCAGGACCAGTTTCACGCATGCGCATATGCCACTGTGGTGTGTATGCGGTAATGAGTACAACACGAGGAAAACAAACTCTTGCTCTGGTTACTGTCCTCCAGTGCCTGAACGTGCACCCGTCATTGGCCCTAGTCTCTTGCTCGCCCTCTCTCTGTTCTAATCACCGCTGTGCAAACATACCCGCAAGCCACAGAAAACACATGCCGCTCACGCTCTCCCAAACACGCGTCTCCATGGAAAAATGCTTAGCACTGCTCAACGGTCTAAAAACAAGCTGAGGTTTTTGAAACAACAGGATTCAGAAAAAAGAGTGTACAAATTTTGTCATCATTTAAAGGAATAGTTCACCCAAAAATTAAAATTTTGTCATTTACTCACCCTCTTGTCGTTCAAAACCTGTATGAGTTTCTTTTTTATGTTGAACACAAAAGAGGATATTTTGAAGAACCAAACAGTTGTTAGTCCCCATTGACTTCCATATGTTCAACATAAGAAAGAAACTCGCACAGGTTTGGAACGACATGAGGGTGAGTAAATGATGACAAAATATTCATTTTTGGGTGAACTAGTCCTTTAAGGCCCATTCATGCCAAAAGCGACAACTATAAAGATAACTGTAATGATAACTACATTAGCGTCCTTACCAATGCACCATAACGTTCTGTTTATTATAAGTGCATGTTGCCATTATGTCATCTGTGGCTTTTAATTCCTGAGCTCTTTAATGCATGATGGATTCCTATTGGCTGTCAATGTTTTGAACATTCATCAGCTGGAAAAAATAATTCTAAATGCGATTCCAACAATATCATTCCTTTGTGCCATTATCGTTACAGTTGTGGTGTGGACTTTCTTATTCTCATAGTATTAGAAGAATGATTATTAAAACTTTACAGTTAGCATTATCATTGTAGATATTGTCCTTCAGTGTAAACAGGCCTTTACTAACCCTCATTTTCTTTCAAATCTGCGTGGCTATCTTTGTTCAGCAGAACAAAAAATGTTTTGTCCATTCAATGTAAGTCACTGGAAAGTCATTATCTTTTATATGAGAAAATAAACACTGTTTATTCTGTTGTGTTTCACAGAAAACTTAGTCATACAGGTTTGGAATTACGTGAGGGTGAGTAAATGATGACAGAATTCTCATTTCTTGGTAAACTATCCCTTTAATATGACATGAAGTTGAATTTGTTATATGATGCACTGGGAAGACAGCTCATGCTAGATTTCCACCTTGTACATTCAGCACTAACGTTATACGTGGAGGTGGTTGCGATTTATGGATCCGTGCCTCAGGACTAAATATAAAAAGTGATGCGTCAATCCCAGACTGTACGAAAAAGGCGGCCTGTTTCTTTAATAATGAAAAATGAAAGGAGTGAAGCTGTGTTCATGTAGTTCATTACATTAAGCCGTTAGTCCTATTAGCACTGTTGATTTGACTAGAGGATAGGGAACTGAGACTTCTCTGTAGGGATACGTGAAGAGAAAGAAATACTGTGACTGAAGACAGTCCCTGCACTTGGGAAATCAAAAGTAGGTCCAGGAAGTTTTAAACACATGTGCCACTGATTTCTAAATGAATCTAAAGCTATGATCAAACATTGAGGAACACTTTCTCTTCCCTCCTCCTCCTCAATTTCACCCTCTCCTCCTTTATACTCTCCTCATCCGTTTCTTACTCTCTCTCTAAGACAGTTTGAGCTCAGAAACGGTCCTCCTACGTCCATCTGTCAACAGCAGAGCCTCAGCATGGTGGCGGGGCGGCACGCACGGCTCCCATTCACACTCAAAATCACATGCAAACGTGGCCATACGAGTACATTCAGCTCCGCGAACACACCGGCTCGGAGTGAAACCTTCAGAGCACCATGAATTACTAATAAGACACCACACCGAGGCTAATTGTGCATTATTCATGATATAGACTAATAATGGGAGCCTTTGAAGGTCTGATTGGAATTCAGTTTGAATAAACACTAGGTCCTTAGAGGGCTTCACGGCTTTAATTTAGTAAATAGCGCAAAAAGAGACCAGACAAAACGAAAACAGCCGTCTGGAGATAAAACACTCATGTAACTGTGGGCACAGGAACAGACTACAAGTCTTTGTGTCTCAAACATCATGAGGTGTGAATTACTTTGATTTAATCTCGGGATAAAATGAGTGCAAACACACACACACACACGTAAGGCAATAGTTGCGGTGCAATGGTGTGTGTGTGTGTGTGTATGTGAGTGTGAACACGCAGAGTGTGAAAAGGATGCTGAGAGGATTCAAGTCTGTTGCCGGCTCCTGCAGAGAAGATGACTGCAGATATGATGATGGTGATGATGGGAAATTCTGGCCCCACTCTGGGCCATATGAGCATTTATTTAGGAGAAGTAGTCATGAATCTGCTCACATTCAAACCCCCAACCCAAAAAGGGTGTTATGGACACCCTTGCTCGCCTTCCCTACCTTCACTAGATGGAGCTTTACACACTTTCCAGACTTTCAGCCAACCCAGAGATACTAAAAAGTGAGATTTTCTCAGTAGAAATGTATAACATGTTTCATTAATAACATTAACAAGCATAATTTGCTGTAACAATGCCTAAAATTTATTAGAAAAACATTTTTAAACATATATGTCTAAGAAGTTTGGGGTCAGTATGATTTTTTTAATATTATTTGAAAGAAGTTTCTTATGCTCAGCAAGGATGAATTTATTTGATCAAAAGTACAGTAAAACAGTAATATTGTGAAATATTACTTTTCTATTTTAATATATTTTAAAATGTAACCATGTCCTTCAATGAATATAAGGTTTAAAAGAACTGCATTTAGTTGAAATAGAAATCTTGTAACATAATATTAAATGTATTTACAGTCACTTTTGGTCAATTTCATGCATCCTTGCTGAATAAAAGTATTAATTTCTTTCAAAGAAATAAGTTAATACTGTTGACTTTTGAACGGCATTGAAGGACCTTAAATGATGATGACCAAAATGTCAAAACACACAATCTATGCCAACATTGGAACCCAGAAAAAAGGCTTCAAATTTTTCAAATAATATTAAAACAATCACATTCACATTTTCCATCACTTATTGTCATACTATATGTACATGCCCTTGAATCTACAACAACAAGTCAGTTTAATCCCATCAGCACTAACTACAAAGAGAATAATTCACATGTTGTGTATTATGCTGTGGAGGTGAGAGTACAAGTGTGTGTGAGTGTGTGTGTAACTGGGTCGTGTAGATAGCGGTGCAGATCAGGCATATTTGCCAGAGTATCTCATATGTCACCTGTATTGTTCTCTTTCACTGCAAGCATGCTCAATGTGCCCCAGGCAAGAGCTCAATGCAGCATGTGAAAGCTAGACAACCGGCGGTCACATACACAAATCTGCAAAGCACACACACAAACCAAACTACACGAGATGAACAAATGAGGACAGACACAATTAAATACAAATTTCACCAGTCTCTCATAGAGTCATTTCATGAAATTAATTAGTGCTGCTGGATGAACTGATCCTGCTTACCCAAAATTCACCCTTCCCCCTCAAATTCCGAGATTTGAGAAGTGATGAAAAACACTGTGAACTGATGTGCGACAAACACCAGGCCAAAGGCATGATGAGAAGGTTTCTGTCTGTACAAGTCGACATGTCGCCACCTACGTCTAGAATCACAGATATGGGATTCCTAAGAAATCCCTGATGGGTGAAGGAACTCAATCAACACCCAGCTCTGATGCGCTTTGGCTTGGCAAGAGGGTGATATGGGTTCTTGTGGCAACGGTATGCCAAAGAGAGGGAGGAGCTGGTGTTTCAGCCGCAGCCTGGCCTATTTGCGCAAATGGCCAGGGAGAAGTGAGGGCAGATGATGTCAATGTCCAGTAACCAGGAAGTACTGTATAGCTAACACCAACGTTTAAGAGGAGACAATGGAAAAGAGAGCTGCTGGGCATAAACCTGTAAAATACTGAGTGCAATCGATAACTGTAATGTAAGCTGTAATGCAGTGGAAAGACATTAAGGAAACTGCAGGCCTTTAAAGCTCATTATCTGCAGCTAAAGCAACACTCCTAGTGAAATGTGTTTTAAGCATTTGGAGCTGGTTTGTAATGGACTGGATGTAATGTCAGGACCATAAATATCTGTGAATTTAACAAGGAGAGCTCGGACAACAAAATGGAAGGGAAGGAAACCCAGTTGAGAGAAGGTGAAGGAAGCAGAGGAACAGCAGGAGGAGGACAATACGAGGAAGGAGAATGAATGAACACGAAAAAGACAAGAGCGAGTGGCCACAAGATCAGCAGAAGTTCTCCCTGCCACTTGTGGCCCCCTCTTTCACCGACTCTTTACAGATGACCCCCTCAGTAAAAGGCTGGTAATTGAAGGCAGAGATATCCCTATAGATAAGGACCACTTTCGCTGGTGATAATGGGATTGTTGTTAACTTGAGCTATAAGGGTGTCGTGGATGATCTGTGCCGGGTCAGACATTCCATAAAGAGGCTGATGGAAGGCTTGTAAATTATTCAGTCCATTCCTGCCTCACACAACAAAGACGGGTGGCTGTGTCTCAGTGGTGTCTGAGAACCAGCCAAAAGACCAGGCTCCAATTACCTCTTCCGCTAAACAGACAACTAAACATGACGTTCAAACCCAACTAACCATTGGCTTAGCATAAGGAGAAGATGTGAGTGCCCAAAAGTGGTGCAATTTCTGAAAACTTTGTTGCATCGGACCACAACATGCGGTTGGGGAACGATTACAGGGCAACCCAACAGAGAAGTGGTAAAGCAACAAACATGACACAACAGCGTCTTCTTTAGGGTCTGAGGTCCTGGTTGGTTACTTTTTCCACTAAACAGTTTTGTAACACTGCTGCTACTGTTTCTCTACGGTTCTGTTTGTGTTTGTTGAAGTAGAGGAGGCATTCTAAATTAGTAAGCATGCTCTCCTTGTTCCAAGCAGAATAAAGCTCCACCTGTGTGGGTAACAGTGGGAGTGAATGTACGGATGAAGCTCATTGGATGTGTATCCACTCCGTGAAGAGCGTGGGTTTCTCGGGAGACATCTGGCTCCAGCGTTTGGTGCTCAAATGACGTGCCAAGAAACAACTGTCTTCCTAAAAATTTGTCTCATTTGGTTTCTTTTTAAGGTACACTGTACCTCTATGCATTCATTTGAGATGACAATAAACATTTTTTACTAAACTTTTGACATCCTAAGGCTCATTATACCAGTTGTCTTTTCTAATTACACCATGTATTCTAATAGAAACAATAATACTCCAACAAATGAAATATCGCATTACAAGCTGGTTTGTGCAAAATTCAGAATTAAATAATTGACATCCCTTTAATTCATAAGTTGGAATTAGAACTGAATTGATCTTATCCTACAGGAAGTCGAACTGGAATGACAGGAAGAGGAATTTACTGAATTACAATTCAAAGAAAGGTTTTCTTACACCCTGGTCCACAGAAGTTAATTTATTATGTATGATGAAATATACATATGTATTATCTATTTATTTGTCATTCTGTCTATCTGCAAAGTCTAAAAAAAACATGACAATTTAATAGACTTCAAAGCTATTTTATTTTTTAAATTTCAAAAAGTATTACCAAGAGCTGGTTTAAAAACAACTACAGGAACTTCCTTGCTTTTTACTTTATACTCCAATTCAAATTCTGGATCCTATTTTCTATCTCAATTCAAATTCAGGAATTGATTTGGAGATTTAAACATTCTCAATGCACACAACCCTCATTACCAGACACCTTCACCCTCTATCTACGGTCATCAACTCTGAAAAGCAAACTCTTGCTTTTATTAATTTGTGTAACGAGACATGGCAGATGAAGATTGTACTTCTGTGTCTCTCTGGGAAATTAGACATACCAGAGCTTCCATGTCCGAATCGTTGTTATCAAGCGTGTCTGTGGCTATGAAGTCTGACAAAACGTTCAGCTCCAATTAAGTCAGATGCACTGGCCATGATTAACATATGGCAGAAACTGCCCTTTTTGTTGAGCCGTACAAGCACTTGTGCATTTGAATGATAAAGTTAGCATGTGGAGACTAGCAACACTTGCTTAAGCAGTAAAATTAGTTTTTTAAAACAATTTTCAACTGCATTTTCAATGCTTTCGCACACAGGTGGAATAAAAGAGCTGGCGGAGAGACAAAGGGCTTAGGATGTGTTATGATTAGGCAGGTCGTCAAAGCCGTTATGAGGGAATGCAGAGATTAAATTGATTTCCTTCTCACTCTCTCGCCTGACACATTTACAGCGTGAGTTGCCAGTGACAGGAGGGGAAGATTGACCAATGCAGCGACATAATCGATATATGCTGACCTTTCCCTGGGTGTCTAACGACCAAACATACAAAGCGCTCCCAACTGCAGTCCCTCAGCTGGGTGAAGATTATATAACAGACCAAGTCATAATTCCAGGCATGATTAGAATGCTAAGTGAATCTCTGACTATTTTTCCATGACATTGAAACACATAACACAGCAGGATCAAAACAGTCCATTTTGAGACTATTGTAAGAATAATCACAAGTTTGTATGTGTGTTATATGCTCTATAAAACACACAATAGCATGCAATTGCTAACAATATTACAAGTTTCTTTTCATTTAAAAAGATACAATAAGCAACATTCTCAAAAGAGAACAAAAGGGCCAACACTATTAAAACTCTAATGGAAGCCAGTGAATTGAGCATCACTTGTCCTTTTTGCAGTAATAGGGCCTATTTCTACTGAGTGGACAAAATACAAAATAAGGTGAATGGCAAGGTGAAAAACTCAGTTTCATATAGCTGTGCCGTTCTACACTATAATTACTAGAAAAAGATGGCTAGATGTATGACAGGTTGTAACTTAGACATCTAGCAAACTATTTGTCAAACTCATTTTACAGCTTGCATAATTAAGCATTGATTATTTCCTTCTCTGTCATGGGAGCAGTGCACTACATCTCATGAAGGCAATTTGCAAAATAGCTTGACTTGACGGAAATGGTAAATGTAGGTCTGGATTCAACAGCAGCAGAACATGTTTTTGTGAGAAATGGGAAAGCCCCCAGAGCGTGAGAACCCATGAGGAAGGCTGGGAAACAAGAGGCTTTGCTGGGGAGAAGCCGAAACTGACCAGCCCCCGTGTAAATTACGGCCTAGACAACAGATCAGTGGTTTTCAATTTTGCAAGACTACAGTTTGGATGTCTCCACACCAACTTTAGATCTTGGAGCAGCTATATGAGCAGATTATATAAATCAAGAGTGATAAATAATGGCAGACATCCGTAATGTCATAGTGCTGGGCTACTTTAGGGCCAGGACTGAGAACCACTGCACTAGATTACACCAGTGTTTCTCAATTCTGTCTCAGTAGAAGTGCTCCATAAGCTTGAATGTGAGAGAATAGTAAGACACCCACTGTTGAGGGGCCTCCAGGGGCCAGATTGAAGTGATTACACAATGCCAATAAACTGTGAAATGAACATACCCAATCTTCAAAGTGCCTACTGCCATTCTGCAGCAGGTCTTCAAACTGTATAGTGCAGTTGGCCACAAAGTCATCATAGCCAATCGGCGCGTCGTGAAAGACAGACAGTTCGATTTTCTTCCCATCATAAACCTCTGTTACGAACTCATCGTTCCAAGATGGACTATTCGTCTTCTGCTTGGTAGAAGTTTGACCCACACGGGAATCGTCCACGTTGAGGGCGATATATGTGTCCAAGAGGAAGGTCTGGGTCTTTGGTCCCACGGCATGCCGGAGAGACCATGCAGTAGGTTTCAGATCCAAAGCTTCGCAAACCTTGATCTTCAACACTCCATTAAAAACCACCATGATGATGCTCAAGTGAGATGCAGCTGGCTTCTTTGCAAGAACAGACGGTTTCAAAAGCAGGTTTTGATTCAGGGGGTCGCTATACCCATGGAAGTCATCACGTCATCAGTGTACATGCACTTATAGATGGATGCTGTGACGATTTAATCCCTCAAACCACTAGTCGGATCAGCCTGATTCTCTCATTTGAGCGGAACAATCAAATAGGATGCAAAAAACGCAATATGCAAAACCAGAGGCTACTGTTTTTGTTTACCATCCGTCTTTCCTCGTTATGTGAAGCATACGTAAACAAGCGAATTCCCTACGTCTGGAATAGCGCTGAGTAGAGGTGCGAGTCCAAGAGGCAAAATATCGCCAATAACACAGAGTAAAATATCCCAAATGAGATGGTCTTCAGCGGGGCTTGTCTTGTAGCCTACTATTCGTTTTCCAATAGGCGTTGAATGGGAGAGGCGTTTGGGATTCCTCCTTCTCCCAGTCTGCTGACGAACCGCTCGGAGACTATTGCCATCCACTCGCCGAGATATTCAGCTGCTTCGCTTCTTTGTTGATTTGAGAAGGCGAAAGCATTTGAGCTACACGCTCATGTTAGTCCTTTACGCTGCAGCCTTCCTCCCTGTTCGCCCTCTATCTCTCTTTCCCTCTCTTTCCCCCTCTCTCCCTCTCTCTCTCCCTCTCTCCCTCTATCACTCACTCACTCTCTCCCTCCCTGCGCTCGAGCGCCAGTTCAGGAAATGCGCAAAACACGTCAGATGATTTAAACCGCGCCGCGTCCACTCTGCACCGGATGGGGGAGCGTGTGTGTACAGACAGAGGAGCAGCAGCGTGGGGAAACAGAGGGAGGCACCCGGGGGCTGGATTACAAGAGTCTGTTGGGTTCATTAATGGACCAAATAATGTCTACAAGGTGTCTGTAAAAGGAAGTGTTAATGGTAGTGTAAGCAAAAGTAATTTAATTCTATTTTGAACTTTATTTTGGACATGCTTACAAAATATTCCCCCCCCCCAGATGTAATTTTCTTACTGCATAACTATAATTCAAATTTGATAAGGGCCCATACTGACTGTTTCAGTCACAATAGAGCTTCATTTGTTAAATGAACTAAATGTAAATGTAACATGGGCGTTGTTCTATTGCTGCAAGCAGATTATTTCTCGAGTTATTGTAAAATACAATGACCCGGAGGATCATCAATGACTCCAGCCACCCGTCCCACAGACTGTTCTCTCTGCTGCCCTCAGGAAGACGTCTCCTCCGCAGCATCCGATCCCGCACTAGCCGACTGAGGGATAACTTTTTCCCTCAGGCTATCAGGCTAATGAACTAATACACCCTACAGCACACTCACACTTTACGATATGCCACACACTGCACTTTAACTCCACAGTTCAAACTGGACTACACGTACACACTGCACTAATACAACAATCTATCTGCTACCACTGGATACCATCCAATGCACATCCATGACATTTGCGTATCCAGCTTATGTACAATCTACTGCACCTTGCATATTATTGTGTTTGTATATATGTGTACATAATGTAGAATGTGTACATACGGTGTATAATGTGTATTGATATCTTCTGACAGTTGTGTAAAAAGAAATGTTAATGAACTTCATTTTATTTCATCAATATTAAATAAAATAATAATAATCTTTTAATAGTCTTTAATAAATAAAGGGGTGAATCACATATTTGACCTGTGGATCACATGTGTGTGCAGTTTCTTATGACAATAGGAAGATTAAGAACCATGTAAGTCTCTCTCTCTCTCTCTCTCTCTCTCTCTCTCTCAGTCACTTGCATTTGCAAAATGTCACATGCTTCTTGACTTTGATAATAACTACATCTGGGACTTGTTCCAAATCAAAACATTTCGGTTGCATATCTATCCCGCATAACAAAATTATAGGGAGGAATTGTATCACAAAGCATCACTTATTTGAAAATACAGTTACACGTGTGGCCAGAATGTATTGATATAGGCTACAAGAGATGTTTGAAAATAGAAAGTGTTCTACTTATGTAATTTACTGAACTCTAGTGGCGGAAAACGGTGCTACAAAGGTGGCATTACAGGAATTATTAATGCAAGCAGAGAGAACGTACAACAGGATGTTCAGGTTGACAGATGGCATGAAACTAAACAAACCAAACAATTTAAAAGGAATTAAAGGAATATTGAGTTATAGCAAAGAAATGGGACCGTATTTGACTTAGTCATCATGCATGCAATGAGAACATTATTCCAGTAGATGGCAGTGTAGGTTCAGGTTACAGTTAACCAAGTGAACCATCTAAAGGCCAAATTATACCTCGGTTTTTACGCGTAAAATTCGGGCTGCGAAAATTTACTTCACGCGCACCGAGAAAAAAACCAATGGTACAAAAGCTGTACCCTTTCAAAAGGTACACCTTTGTTCCTTACCCATAAAGGGTGCATAGCCTACAGTAAAGGTACACACATTATTATATAATATGTACATACCTTAATGGTAAATATTAATATCTTTTGAAAAGGTACTGTTCCAGAAACAGCTTTGTACCTTTTATTCAGTGTGCGTGATGTACATTTTCACAGCCCGACTTTTCGAAGGATTATTGTCAGCATTTACCCACTCCTGCCAAAGTATAACTATTTGTTGCAGGATTTTATGTGCATACATGGTCATATGATCTTATCAACACCTCAACTGATCCCTTCAATAGTTTTTCGTTTTATGCTTTATTCTTGCCAAAAATTTAGTCAGAATACTAGTAGCAGGATATTTTTGAATGACTGTCAATGAAGAAAAACATTTAATTCTGTATGGAAGGAAATTCTGCACATAAAGCGTATATTGTGCACATTTACCACTACTTTTCAGTGTTACTGTACAGCTCTTTGTGGACAATGCCTCACCTATTTGAATAATTGTTTTCCATGCCACTCTTTTTTTGTGGTAGGCTATGACACTTATATTTACATGTTAAGCAGTTTTTCACAGAAAATCTGCCCACTAAGACAGTTTCTTCTTGTGTAAGGCAGTCATGCCATACTAGCCAAACTCCATTGGGTTGCACGCTCTGCCCCAGGGGTGTCCAAACTCGGTCCTGGAGGGCCAGTGTCCTGCAGAGTTTAGCTCCAACTTGCCTCAACACACCTGCCTGGAAGTTTCTAGTATGCCTAGTAAGACCTTAATTAGCTAGTTCAGGTGTGTTGGTTGGAGCTAAACTCTAGGACACCGACCCCCTCCAGGGCCGAGTTTGGACACCCATGCTCTGCCCTATAGGGCTGCATTACTATTCCAGCCATGCAGGGGGTAGTGTTGTGTTTATTTAGGCAGACTGGGCTCACACTCCAGAAGGAAGATTAGAATGCACAGAGAAATGGATGATACTCTGTTGTGTTTGTTTATGACTGCCATGAACATGGGAACATGCAATCATTTCCTTAAAAAAAAATCGTTAGATCTGCATGTTACAACTGTTTTTTTTATTATTGCTTTTGAACATCACTTTTGATTGCTTCTTTTGAGGTATTTGTGCATTTTATGTCTCAATTTTTAGATGTCCAACGAATCAAAAAATGGACAAAGCTATAGATATGATTACATTTTTTAAAACAATTCAAACATTTCTGAATTATGCATCCATACAACTTTATGAAAACAGAACATAAAATCAGTCTAATTATTGAACCATTGAATATTTAAAATAATAATAATAATAAATTAATTAAAAAAGAAAGTTCTGTTCCAGTACAAAAGCAGGGTGAAGCTGAAGTCTACATTTCTACTTTCAGATAACAAAGACACATTCTGCAAGTTTTCTAATACTCAAATGTTCCAGAAGAGAGAGAATCTTGCTTTAATTATATTTTGCCATAATCATACCCATACTGTCACACTGAATAGCGCATGTTAGTGCACAATATGGAACTTCACTGCTGCTTTCCTCTGTTGTTCTGTTTTGGGTTTGTAACATATACTCACTGCTTTGTATTCAAGCAAATTTGTGTTGCTGTGGGATCGAGATGTACCAGAGTATTGAGTGTCAGATTGTTTGAAAGCTTGATTAACATTTCAATCTGACATGTTATATTACACTGATCATATTTAGGAGCATTAGCTCTGAAAGTTGATTGGCAAACAGGTTCTTATAATTCCAGCCAGACTTATTAAAAGGTGCAAGATCTTGCTCTTTAAAGCTCTCAAATAAATTCTGAGACCTCTGCTGGCATTAGTTCCTCTCTGCTTAAGGAGCACAAAGGTGTATTGATTTGGTTAATTCCAACCACTGTGAGGGAAAGGTGGTCTCGCTCTTAGATTCAGCTGCACAGGAGTGTGTGGTCCTTTCACAGCACACTGCTTTCTCCTCCTCTCAGGTGAGCAAACCTGCTATCATGCAGGTGTCCACTGTGCAAAGGTCAGGGGAACCCAAGGCCAAGAGAAAGGTCACGTACTTGGGTTACTCCATGCATCCAATCAATAGAATGCAAACCAAAATCAATTTTAGCATGTACTTATCTTGTTGGCTGCAAACCATGTAAAACAGGTGTTTTCACCTGATTAGATGGTTATTAACAGATTGCACCACAAACAGCATATAAGCTGTTTCTGAATCTGCATATATAAACAAAAAGACAGATTAAAAATATTAAATTGCAAGTACTTTGCAGAAACAATAAAATTGTACTATAGAAATAATGTAAACTTTTAAATTAAAATGATTAATTAAAATATTCATATTAACTGCAAGTCAGTTATTGCATTGTTTTGCTTACTGTTTGACACCACAGTGTTTCTCAGTGCACACACTAGAGATCTGTTGTACCTTAGCAACTTTTGCCTGTTGATGGATTATGTTTTAGCCAAATCAAGTTGGTTTAAGAGGGGTGTGGGGCCGTGTTGAGCCTGTAAGTTGATGTGCATGCCCTTAAGGGAAGTGTCATTTTCTGGATCTGAACAATGGTGGTATAACATTGCATTGTAACATTAGTGAGAGGATGTGCCTGCGGCAGACACTGTAAACCTATACACCCCAAACTCTTCCAGTGAATTACTGAGGACTCATTTCAGTCCAAGCCAAAAATACCTTCTTTATGTGTTCATGGATGTATGAGTGTATATTGCTATGGGCGTGTGTACCACTATACAAAATCCTGTGATTTAAATGAACGTTTCAGCTGTGGTATTATGAGTGATATTGATAACAAATCTCTTGACTAGTTTTGCATATACTGTACAAGTCATCTCTTCTATCTAGTATGGTATATACATACACTAGTATGCATATATGAATATTCTGCAGTGTCGGGGAAAGTTACTTTCAAAAGTAATGCATTACAATATTGCGTTACTCCCTTAAAAAGGAACTAATTACGTTACTTAGTTACTTTTCATGGAAAGTAATGCGTTACGTTACTTTTGCGTTACTTTCATGTTACTTTTTAAATATGAGCAGGGCTTGATTGTTTTTAATATAAGTAGTTTTATTTATAGCAAATGTAAAAGCCTTTTCACACCAAAAAGTGTAATGAATAAAGTAAATTCACGTCTGCACAGTAGAATGCAGGAGAAGGTTCAACACTCTTCAGCAATAAAAAAACAATGAAGCACAATTGTTAGTTTATCTTAAGTCATTTTTGCTTATTAGTATGGTTTAACTGAATCATCAAAGGTCAGCAGCAAAGACATTGGTTAATAAAATGGGATTAGATACATTTGTGTTATTTAACATTTAATTATTGCAGGTTTGTGTCATATTCTGAGTTTGCATTTCACTGTTTTAATTCATTTTGATGAATACTAAATCTGTTTTCACACTGGTGGGATGAATTAATGCATATTCACATTTAGTCTAGAACTACAGTAACATCATGTTCACACACAACGCCTCTGTACTTACGATTTCTCCCAATATGGGGACAGGAGACTTGTCAGTCAATAAATGGGAAAACAAAGTAACTGGAGTTACTTTTTTGAAAAAGTAACTCAGATATTTTCTTGTGAATTAAAAAGTAATGCATTACTTTACTAGTTACCCCCAACACTGATATTCTTTATATATGTCCCAACACATAGGAGCCAGGGAACAAGGAGGCAAGGAACTTCTTCAAACATAATTTATTGAAGATCACAGGGGGTACATGGAGCGGAGTAAAGACAAACAATACCGGATGTGGGAGACACAAGGCTTAAGAACACTAGGAAGTTAATCAAGGAGAACAGAAACAGGTGAGGAGTAAATAAACACAGACAGAGACTAATGAACTAATGATGAGGACAGGAACAGGAAGGACCAAATATGGGCACAAGAGGGAGGGAAACACAGGTCTGACAATATATATACAGTATATATATATATATATATATATATAAATATATACTGTTTGTATGTATGTATACATTTAGTGAGTAATTTAATGTAATGTGAATATGGTTATATTATTGGCTATATTATATTATATTTATATTATGAATATCTTGTCTCACCAATGCTTGCGTGTAATTAGGCCACTAAGTAAAGCTGCAGACCCTTTGTTGCAAACTAACACAACTATGAACCATGAGTCCAGCCATGCAAATGTATTTGCATTAAAAAATACCCTGTTAGGCAAAAAAAAGAAAGAAAAGAAAAAGAAGGAAAATGAGTGGTAAAAGGATCCATAGAGTGCATTTAAAATTCATAATTATTTATTTTTATAATTGTGCTAACATTCTTTAAAAAAACATAGGCCTAACGGAAGTCTCACTTTTGCTTTAAAGTAGTTTAGATGGACGTTGATGTCAATCCCCTTTTATTTTCTCATGCTAGAAGAGACGTTCCTGGGAGTATTTCTCCAATTAATTCTTCCCATAGGGTATTTTTTAAAGACCTTGTTTAAAAGTTATAAAGTTAAAAACCATGAACCAAAAGAACTAGCTGCAAGGTGATTCACAACATTACAAACTTTGATTTGAAGCAAAAAGTATTTCAAAATCTGACAAAAAGACTGAAACGGTGTACTTAACAGCTTTAATGAGGAAAAGAACTACAACCCGAATTCCAGAAATGTTGGGAGTGGACGTTTTTTAAATTTGAATAAAATGAAAACTAAAAGACTTTCAAATCACGTAAGCCAATATTTTATTCATAATAGAACATAGAGAACATAAATGTTTAAATGGAGAAATTTACACTTTTATCCACTAAATGAGCTCATTTCAAATTTAATGCCTGCTATAGGTCTCAAAAAAGTTGGCACGGGGGCAACAAAGGGCTGAAAAAGCAATACATTTTGAAAAGATTCAGCTGGGAGAACATCTAGCAACTAATTAAGTTAATTGACATCAGATCTGTAACATGATTAGCTATAAAAGGGATGTCTTAGAGAGGCAGAGTCTCTCAGAAGTAAAGATGGGCAGAGGCTCTCCAATCTGTGAAAGAGTGCGTAAAAAGATTATGGAATACTTTAAAAGCAACGTTCCTCAACGTCAAATTGCAAAGGCTTTGCAAATCTCATCATCTATAGTGCATAACATCATCAAAAGATTCAGAGAAACTGGAGAAATCTCTGTGCATAAGGGACAAGTCCGAAGACCTTTGTTGGATGCCCGTGGTTTTCAGGCCCTCAGACAACACTGCATCACTCATAGGCATGATTCTGTCATTGACATTACTAAATGGGCCCAGGAATACTTCCAGAAACCACGTCGGTAAACACAATCTGCCGTGCCATCTGCAGATGCCAACTAAAGATCTATCATGCAAAAAGGAAAAATACTTATTAAACGAAAAATATGTCAAAGACGACCACAAACTCTTCAGCAGCTAGAAACCTATATTAGTAAGAATGGGACCAAATTCCAAAACCAAAACTCCAGAAACTCATAATCTCAATGCCCAGATGTATTCAAACTGTTTTGAAAAGAAGAGGAGATGCTACACCATGGTAAACATGCCCCCCGTCCCAACTATTTTGAGACCTGTAGGAGGCATCAAATTTTAAATGAGCTCATTTTGTGCATAAAATTTTAAAATTTCTCACTTTAAACATTTGTTATGTTATCTATGTTCTAATGTGAATAAAATATTGGCTCATGCGTGATTTGAAATTCTTTTAGTTTTCATTTTATTCAAATAAAACAAAAACGTCCCAACATTTCCGGAATTCGGGTTGTACAATGAAGCACTGCAAAAGACGTAATCAAATTAAAAACTATGGAGAAATATAAAACTAAAGTATAGCCTATAGTAACAATAGGTGTCATGTTTTGAGATTTTGAGAGCATAAGGATACCATTTTTGAAAGTGTTTTGGGAGCGTAGGGAAATTATGACTAGAATCTGACTTTCTTTGCAGATTCATGGGTAATATAGTTTTTTTTTTTTTTTTTTTACCAGGAATTCTATTATTTAAATAAGCTGAAATAATGTGGACTGAGAGTTTTATCAAAAGCCACTAAATAACAACCTCGCAGCTCATAGTACCTGTCTTAAATTCCCCTACGGACAAAACGAATGGGATATTTACTTCCAGAACCCAACTGCTGCTCTCTATAGAGGCCTGAGTCTATCTATCAAATTTTAATTAATTGACAATAGCATTTGAGTCACACGCAGACCATAAAACTGAGAGCAGCTTCAGTGGACGATGATGACTGTATCTAAGCTTCAGATACACACAGCTCATATCTTCCTGTAAGTTACCAAAACCATAACAAAATGCAAAGATGTGGTTGTGAGTCCTGATAATTTACAGGTGTGAGTTTGGTTAAAGAATGTGGCTATAAATAACCGATCTGTGTGTGATTGTAAGCATATAAAGCACTCAAATACAGAACTTTTTTTGCTACATTTTGAACAATAAATACATAATTAAGGCAATTAGGACAAATATTGATCATATCAAATCAAATATTGAGACAGGAATATTAATGGAAAAGGAAAAATAAAATAAAATATATATATATGCAAATAGCATACATACATTGTAAATCAAAGGATGGATTCAAAAGGGATAATTCACTCAAAAATGAAAATTCTTTCATCATTTACTCACCCTCAAACTGTTCCAAACCTGTATGAATTTATTTCTGTTTTTTTCCATACTATGGAAATCAATGGCTACTGTCAACATTCTTTAAAATATAAGAAATTCATACAGCTTGAGGTAAGTAACTGATGACAAACTTTTCATTTTTGGGCGAACTATTCCTTTAAGGCTTTACAGTAATTTACAACCATCCATATATCCAGTGACCTATAGTGACCTATTTCTATTTTTAAATGAGTAAAAGTAGTTTTTTTTAAGCCCATTTACTCAAATAAAGGAGTGACAACCGCATTCTGCTGCTGTGTAAAAGTAGCCTTGAGGAAACTCAGCGCCATTGACAATGAACACACACACACTTACAAACCAGCAAACGTATACATACTCACATACACACACGCACCACCCCAAACACAGTGTCAAATCCTGCCATTGGTCCACTGGGAATAGCACAGGTTTAGAATGTCAATATCAACCCAACCCTCCATTAACACTTTGTCATTAGCACACATTTAGACCTATCAGCGCAGGCCTAACAACCTTGTTTAGACTTAGAAACTTCAAACATACACGCACACCGACATGCATCGCATGCAGACCTAATCTTACACACAAAGCTCTTTACACTGACAGACTCCAAAAACAGGCCCCCGCTGTTGATTAATAAACCTTCATGACCAAGTTTGATGAAGCCGATTTGTGCGGCTTTGTGAATGCTGCTGGTATTTGAATTAGCAGTTAGAGTGTCATGGTGGAAAGGTCAGATGGCACGAAAAGCGTCATGTACAGGCTTCCCCAAAAGCCTCTCTCTGCTTATTCCTCAAATTGCTTCCATAACTTCGTGGTTAAATGCGTTGACCCCCGTTTAGCACGGGGAACGGGGCTTGAGAGCAGGACAGCTGTCTTAGAACAGGTCAGATGACCCAGTCAACTGGACTGATTCCTGTGCCTGAGTCCCAAGATCTGCTTTCAGTCTCTGGCAAGCAGAAGACGAGTATGTAGTCAGAATGTTTTCCACATTGTAGAGAGTGTATGGTTTCACTGGCACAGTAGACGGTTACAAAATATTTACAGAACACTCTTCATAACACCAGAACAAGCAGAAGCTTTGAGAGTACAGTCACAAACAACAAGTATCACAGAGGGAGGCTGTGGCCACTTTAAACAGGTTATCTGTGAGCTTGACTAGTCCTTAATGGTCCAGAGTACACAACTAAGAGTGACATCAATCACTCGTTCCATTCCATTGTATTCTAGTTAGTGTGTATGTTTTCTTGACAGCTTTATTGAAAGACAGAGCGTATGGTAATAATTTGTTGATTTTGGGCTCTGACTGCTCTTTTGAAATATTAAACCGTTCATAAACAAACTTTGTATTTGTGGTTACGAAATATGTTTCCCGTAATCACTGTATGCAAAAGATCTATTGCTTGAATAATTTGATGGAATTATAGTGGAATGATCACAGCATTGTTATACTGTATGTATTATTGTACAACTGTACAATACCATTTATGGTATGGGAAATTTATTATTCAGGCAAATAAGCTAATCATTAGTATTTGTAGTATTTGTATTAAATCTTTTTTTTTTTAAATGTAGTTTAAAACATACTATTAGTTTAGCTGCTGACCAAAACATATTCAAGTTATATAATGAATATGGGCTTAAAGCGCACATTCTGAGCTTTAATTTTAGGGTATTCTCATAATAATTGGAGGAAAGGTGAAGGAATTACAGCTCTTTAATATGTAACTCACCCCTTTTTCAAGGGACCATAAGTAATTGGACAATTGACTCAAAGCTGTTTCATGTTGCACTGTAAAACAAAATGTTTTACAGTGCAATTTTAAGTCAGCGGGGTAACAAATTATTTTAAGCTGAAACATTTTTTTTATATTTTTTTGCAGTGATTACAGCAGTTAGCTACAGCCCCCAAATTCAGCATTCAAGGATTGCAGATATTTGCCACAAACACAATGAAATATTTTACTTTTGTGAAACTTTGCTTGTTTTACTCTGGTTGAGTCTGCGTGCTGCTTGATGACACACAATATTTCATAAATAGGCTTCTTATCACTGTAAAAAGTGATAAGTTAACTTAACTTAAAAAAATTGAGGAAACCCGTTGCCTTAAAATGATTAAGTAATTAATAATAAAAAAAAGTATAAGCTAAGTGAATTGTCAGCATCACTTTTTACAGTGTGGACAGGGGTGGACTAGTCTTTCGGTATTTTTACATCAATTAAGCAGTTAAAAGTTTTGGAGTTGATTCTAAATGTGCCATTTACATTTGGAAGCTGTTGCTGTGAACCCACATCATGCCGTCAAAGGAGCTCTCCATGCAAGTAAAACAGACAGTTGTTAGGCTTCAAAAACAAAACAAATCCATCAGAGAGATAGCAGGAACATTCAGAGTGGCCAAATCAACAGTTTAGTATATTCTGAGAAAAATAGAACACACTGGTGAGCTCAGCAACATAAAAAGGCATGGACGTCCACGGAGTACAACAGTGGTCGATGATCGGAGAATCCTCTTCATGGTGATGAAGAGATAAACCCTTTCACAACATCCAGCCAAGAGGAGAACACTCTCCAGGAGGTGTGTCACTGTCAAAGTCTACAATCAAGAGAAGATTTCACGAGAGAAAATACAGAGGGTTCACCACAAGGTGCAGACAATGCCAGATTAGACTTTGCCAAAAAACATCTAAAAAAGCCAGACTACTTCTGGAAAAGTATTTTTTGGATGGCAGAAATTAAGATTAACCTGTACCAGAGCGACGGGAAGAAAAAAGTATGGAGAAGGCTAGGAACAGCTCATGATCCAAAGATACAACATCATCTGTGAAACATGGAGGAGCAGCGTGATGGCATGAGCATGGCTTCCAGTGGCACTGGGTTACTGGTGTTTAGTGATGACGTGACAGAAGACAGAAGCAGCCGGAAGAATTCTGAAGTGTATAGGGATATACTGTCTGCCCAGATTTAGCCAAATGCAGAAAAGTTGATTGGGCGGCACTTTATAGTACAAATGGACGATGACCCAATACAACAAAAGCAACCCAGGAGTTTTTGAAGGTAAAAAAGTGGAATATTCTACAATGGCCAAGTCAGTCTCCTGATTTCAACCCGATTGAGCATGCATTCCACTTGCTGAAGACAAAACTAAAGACAGAAAGACCCACAAACAAACAACAACTGAAATCAGCTGCAGTAAAGGCCTGGCAAAATAAAAAGGAGGAAAGACTTTTCTCTGGTGATGTCCACGAGTTCCAGAGTTAAGGCAGTCATTGCCTGCAAAGGATTCTCAACAAAATATTAAAAATGAACATTTTATTTATGATTATGTTTATATGTCCAATTACATTTGAACCCCTGAAAATGGGGGGTGGGGGGATTTGTATAAAAATTCTTGTAATTTCTAAGCATTTTATGTTGTATTTTTGTTCAACCCCTTGAATTAATTCTTAAAGTCTGCACTTTGATTTCATCTTGATTGTTTTATTTTTAATTCTGTTCTAGTGGCATACAGAGACGAAATTATGAAAATTGAGTCAGTGTCCAAATATATATGGACCTAACCGTATATGCCAAGTTATAGACAAGTATTGTCTTTGTGTTCATTGTTTTTTCATATGGTTTTGAATATCTTTTATACCACCTTCATGAAAAGGTTAATGTAATGACTCTAAACGCATCATTAAATATTTTTATAAAATATTTAATTACCTTTTTATAAATATGTTATCATTTGTGTCGTTTCATCTTGTATACAGTAAATATCATTTTTAACATGACTTTGTTGGTCGTACCCATTTCATTTATCATCTAAATGTCATATCAATAAGCAGTGAAGTTTTTGTTAAAATATTTTGTTAAATTTTCATTACAGAATATTGCAGTATTTATTATAAATTATTTATTGGTGCACGCATTTTATTTTATTTTTTTCATTTTATAATTCATGCGCCCTGGTAATCTCAGAAAACATGAATGTCTGCCTTTTTTCTTTTATGAGGCATTTCCTTCATTGTAATATCAGGACAGTTTTATCACCCTATCATTTTTTTTTGACCTCCACAAAATAGAAGAATTCTGAATTAAAAACATGCTCCACATAGAACAAATCTATTCAAGTGTATATTAAACTATGTATATTTGATGTATTTTTTAATACATTAAAGGATAAAATGGAGTGTCACATCAGCGGCCCATTTACAGAACATTTTACAGCAACACTTGTACTGGACTCAGTTGTGGAAATGTACAGTGCTCTATACAGCACATATGGATGCATTCCTCAAATGCATATGAAACATTAGGGCAGCCACTTCCTGACCGGGCCACTCATCTGCTATAAGCCAGCATTCCCAATAAAACACTTGGGAATGCGAAGGATCAGCTGTTAATAAGATCTGTGACAAAGTTAGATTTATATATCACAGGTGTTTCAACACATTACACACCATAACGACATTACTGTAATTGGTACGAATTAGCAAATATACTTACACAAGAGATTATATCACTTGACTGAAACTAATTTTGATGATTTTTATTGGATAAAATCTCTAAAAATCGTAAACAGTGTAGAAAGTCCTCCAAAACGAGCATATGAAAATAAGCAAAAAAACATAAGAGTGAGTAAATGAGAGAGAGAATGAAAGATAGTGCTTTGATTACAGTCTGAGAAGCATGTTCCTGCCCAGACACTGGTGGTGTCACTTCCCTATGCATGAACATTTAATCCCTCTGCCTGCCAGGAGGACAGAGGGCTGAAACTTGATCACCCAGGGGGCCAACACACAAGAGGACAAGAGAAGGAGAGTGAGAGAGAAAGAGAACAAGCACTGACATGATTTAGCATCTTAGATAATGGCGCAATACTCTGATTAACTGTGTTAAAGCTTGAAATGATGCACGTGGTTGAACAACGGTATGAACATGTGAACGGAGTCAAATGTTACTTCTAGCCAGTTGTCATCTTCTACGAAAATGCTACCGACACACTACTGTGAACTATCTCTGCGTCAACGACCAGACACTGGTGTGATGAAACTTGTAGCCCTACACGTCTTCTCCTAGTGCTTGCGCACATGCACACACACACACACACACACACACACGCGAGCGCGGCTAAAGCGCAGCCTCTCCCGGCGCTATCGGGTTTCGCGTCCCTCCTGAGAGGGAAGGTGAGCCAGCTTCATTAATCATTTAGAGTGTGCGCTGTGAGTGGAGGACAGTGTGATTGCCGGGTGTTGGGTGTCTCTGCTCATGGCCCCCTACACAACTGCCTTGATTTGAATAAAGAAAAAGGCTTAGGCCACTGCATGGTCAGCAATGGGCCTCCAGGAAAAAGCAACGCTGCCCAGCCACGTGGGCAGATTAGCAGACCTCTTTCTCGCTCATGGCCTATGAAACATTAGACAGGTGCAGGTGTGTGCAGAGAGCTGCATGGATTGCCCGTTCTTCCTCTGTCCGTGCAGGTGGTGATGTGCATCTCCTAGGATGCCAGATCACAGGGTGTAAAATGCTTTTAGCGTGCTGTAACTCTCATAAGAGTTTATTCAAAGACAAGTGCCATTAAAAGATAATAAAAATGGTGAATGTATCAGTTAGAGAATGCCAGCTGGTTTCACTGTAACAGATAAACATATGGAAAATTAAAAATTAAATAGTTTAACCATAAATTAAAAACTGTCATCATTACTTACCCTCATGTCATTCCAAACCTGGCCTTCTTTCTTCTGTGGAACATAAAAGACAACAGTTCGAAATTGGTGTTTTTGTCCATACATTCAAAGTCAACCAAACTGTTTTGGTTACCAACATCTTTCAAAATGTTGCTAGGGATTCTGGGTCCATTGCACAGAATTTGCTATGGGGCCCCCTCAAAATCCCGTCCAGTGTGGGGGACCATCAGTTGGGCCCCTCTTAGCCTCTGGGCCGTATGCACTCTGCCCCCCCCCCCCAGGTGCTAAATAATAATTAATAATAATAATTTTGGCTGAACTGTTGCTTGAAGTAGTATGATTAACTTTTAAAGGTATAGTCCATCAAAAATTAAAGCATTTGTCATTATTTACTCACCTTCATAAACATAAAAAAGAACACACACAAAACAAAGAGTGTTTTTTTTTCTTCTAATTTTGTCCATACAGTGAAAGTCAATGGCATCCAGTATTGTTTTGGACCCCATTTACTTTCATTGTGTGGACAAAAACATTACTTCTTCGTTCCAAACATTCTTCAGAATATCTTTTTTTGTGTTCTGCAGAAGTCATACAGGAACGATGTGATGGTGAGACCCAAGTTTCATTTTTGGGTGAACTATCATTTAGGAGAAACCAGCAATCATTGCACAATAATTCATTCATTAAAGAGTAAGCTAGTCCTTTAAGAGCAGGCAAGCATTCTCTCCATCATCTCCTCACTTCTCCATCATCAAGGTCAGAGGCTGGAGCCCCAGACAGCAGCCAAGCTGGGCTCACTGTCTCTGACGCATGGTTTAGAATGACACAGCAAAGCTAGCGTGGAGCAGCTCCCCTGAATAAAGAATGGTTTTCAAAATGGACTCAAACTGACTCCCTCTGTCCTGCTGCGAGCTGAAGCCACTCTCTGAACATCCACCATCACCATCTCTGCTGCTGCGGCTGCCCTCAGGAGGTCTCAGACTGGCTAACGGCTGCTCAGACACCTCCTCCCCTTCACTGGAAAATGATCCCAGCCATGTATAATCAATCAGGTCCTTTTACTGAAAACTCAACCCTTTACGTCTGCATGCACGTGCGTGAGAATGAGCATGTGTGTCGGTAGGCTATTGAGAAGGGTGTGGACTTTTTTTTACAAAAAGACAAGTAAAATACGTAACACAATATCCCACAATGCAAACGTGAAACATGCCATGCAAATGTAAAGGTTCTTGGGGGAAATATGTGACCACTGTTTCTGAATATTATGCTTCATAATATTTCTGTTTTGAATATATCAGTATTAACTTGAGCATATTTGAGCTAAGATGGTTGAATATGACAATAACACAATGCATAAATACATATGTGAGATGATGTATGGTTACTCTTTGAATAAAGGGTAACATTTTTAGGTTCTAAGGAACCCTTTATTCTAACACTAATCTGAAGAATCTATAATGCAACATCCAAAACTTCTATACAACTTAAAATTGTTTTTATTCTTCAATTATTTGCTGAACCTAAATAAGTTTAAAGAACCAATAAACAACCTATACATATTTTAAAGAATGTTAATTCCATTTTATATTACAGTAATCTTTTTATAACTAATGTAACAAAATATATTAACACCAGTGTGCAGCATATCCGGTCTAAAAGGGCCTAATATGTTTTGCTTTCATATGCAAACTAACATCAAAATATTTTCATGACTCGGTGAGAGCTGGCGTATACTGTATATATTAGCTCACCATAAAACGAATTTACTAAATATCTGTGTCCCTCTGGAACCAAATGCTAGAATTACAATGTCCATATGAAAAAGTACGCTGGAGTCACGTTACATTCCAAAATAACTCGTTAGATACACGACACCAGAGACTTCTCGTCACAAACATCAATCCAGCAAACCTCTGGTGCCCGCCATCCATCACTAATAAAACGATTTCATTTTTTTCTCCACATTTACTTTATGTTTCTCACATTTAACTTGATTTAGATCACAACTATTTTGATGATTTTGCATTAGTCTAGAAAATGACGTAGCCTAAACTCACGTGTCGCCTATATGCAAACAAAACATGGAAATTAAACTACAGTAATCAAAGGGACATTTTCAGGCAGTAGTTTCCCCCACAAAACTTTTTGTTAATAATAACAAAAAACATTTCACTGTGTAGCTATTGGTTTTCCCCCTTTATTTTGAGATTATAATACAGCAGTGTCTGTATTTGGAGTGTGTTGCGCGCACTCCTTCCCCCGAGGTGCATGACATCCAAGTGCCACTCTATCTCCAAGAGGCAGGGTCAGTTTCTGCGACACAGCTTCTCTCCACACTTGCCCGTATGACTCCCCAGGAGGATGCGCTAGCCGTCCTTACACACTAGGCACTCTGTAAGAGATATGATAACCAGAGGGCGGGCTGATAGCTAAGAACAGTCTAGGAAAGAATCTATCGCGCGCGACGAGAGCGCGTAAGAATGAAATGATTAGCGCGTCAATATACTGCAACTAAGTGATTGAGCAATGCAAGACACTGACTCAAACTGTTAGCTTTGCTTTTGTTTTTTGCTTTGGACTGATATTAAACCATCTTTTCATGGAATATGCACATCAAGAACTGAAAATCTTCAGTTGGGGGAGCCTCGTTGCTTGAGTTTCCAAAGTGGATATTGCCTTAAAAACCAACGTTAAGATACGTGCGGGACACCAGGTATCCTATTGCCTTGAACTATGTCTATGCCATCAACTTTTGGATTTACCCAAGAGCAGGTTGCCTGCGTCTGCGAGGTCCTTCAGCAAGGTGGGAGTATCGAACGTCTCGGACGCTTTCTGTGGTCCTTACCTGCTTGTGAGCACCTCCACAAAAACGAGAGCGTATTGAAAGCGAAAGCCGTGGTAGCTTTCCACCGGGGCAACTTCAGGGAGCTCTACAAAGTATTAGAGAGCCACCAGTTTTCTCCGCACAACCACCCTAAACTGCAGCAGCTCTGGCTGAAAGCTCACTACGTCGAAGCGGAGAAATTACGCGGTCGTCCTCTGGGCGCAGTGGGAAAGTACCGCGTGCGCAGAAAGTTTCCGCTGCCTCGCACCATCTGGGATGGAGAGGAGACCAGCTACTGTTTTAAGGAGAAGAGCCGGGGTGTGCTTAAAGAGTGGTACACTCACAACCCGTACCCTTCTCCGAGAGAGAAGAGAGAACTGGCCGAGGCCACGGGCCTCACCACGACGCAGGTCAGCAACTGGTTCAAGAACAGGAGGCAGAGGGACCGTGCAGCAGAAGTAAAGGAAAGGTAGGAAGAACACCATTACTCTCAAGAATGCTCACCAAAATGACTGTAGCCATCTATAAAAAAGAAAAAGCTAAATAAAATGTTTGCATTCATTAGTGTACTTGTGGGTAGAATAAAGACATTAATAAAGACATAAAATAAATCATTATAGTCTTAATTATTATAGAAGAATCTAAATGCCAAAGATTTTAAACAATTTGACTTTAAGAAAATATATAACTGCAATAGCACATTTTATACATGTGTTTAATTTGATGACATCAGTAGCAATTAATGCAGGAGGTTTTGTCATCTGCCTTTTTAATTAATGAGTGACGCTAAAGTCACAGAAATAACTAAAAGGAAAACTAACCACAAAAGTGTTAATATTGTTAATTATATTAAAATATGGATACATATCTAATGTTATTATTTAATCTATAATAGATTGGGTTTTTGTGTAAATGTTTAATTAAAAAAAAATATTTAAAAAAATCATCTCATCTCATTTAAACTGATCGGAGCTGAAGCAGGGTTTACCTAAGATATGATTAACGTATGATTGTTCTAACTGTATAAAATAAAGTTCATAAATATATTAAAAAATTATATAAATAGGCCAATAGCTTTTGCTTGAAATTTAAAAAGGCCTAAAATGTCCTCCTAATGGAGAAAAATAAAAGTATCATATTTTATTTGCCTCATTTAGTCATGCGCGGTCCAGGTGTTTGAATGTCCATCAGTAAGGGTGGTTGTTGTTTTTGCTGGCCCGCTAATGAATTTGAACGATCTGCTTCAACAGGGAAAACGATGGTGCAAATCCAAACATCCACAACCCACTGACCTCTCGCGTGAACGAAAACAAATCTCTATGTGAAAGTTCAGAGGACGACAAATCTCCCGCGGCGACCCCGGATCACAGCTCCATGAGCCCAGCCATCCTCATGTCCTCCAGCTCAGGTCTGCCACCCCTGCACAGCTTCGTGCCTCCGCCCGGCCCCAGCGCCTCCATCATCCCCGTCAGCGTCTCAGACGTTCAGAGCCACCACCACTTCTCCATGCACGACGGCCTTCTCAACCCCATGACGGCCAGCCTGGTGGAACTTGGATCATAAGAAATAAAACACTTCATCTTTGACTTTCCCCCCAGTTACTAGCTTCGTTATCATAGGCTACCAAACATTTTATTAGTCAAGCTTAGAGGACATTACAAAACAATTCCAAGAACTACCAGAAGACGGGCTTACGTGAAAACTGTTTCCATACAAATTCTGTAACAATTCAGTGTAATCAAGGGATAGTTTTTGATATGTCTAGCTATAAAATGAACTAATAAAATATATATTTAATAACGTCAAAATGTGTGGTCTACTTGAACATGTACAGGTCACTGCTTATGCAATTTTAATAGCTTCATCGAAAGCGGATCGGACAGAATCTGTCTGAATTATTATTGCAATAAATGCCAATATATTAGAAACATGGTTGCATGTAATAATAATAATAATAATAATAATTACCAGGCCCTTCAATTACTTGGATTTTCTTTCATAACGCATGGCGTTTTGGAATGTTTGGATACATAAACCCTTTATTTTCTTTCTTCTTTAATTAAAAGGTATGATTGTCCATGTTCAATTTATAAATGTATTATCTGGTAAAGTGCAGTATGCCAAAACATAGCACTCCAAAAATCTTTTCATCTTTATTTATAACAATATATAGATTTTTTTTGCACAGGTTTTTAATAATTTGTCATTCTTCATCATTTTATTAGCTCTTCATAATTTTTTCATCGGTAATTACACTCAGCGCGTGCAAGTTGTAATTTTAGCACAACTTTGATTTTACTTAAAACGAAAAGAGCTATGAAACCAATAGTAATTATTTATATAACATAAAACAGAATTTCACTTTTTTGCATAACATTTAGCAACTTTCGTTTTTAACTTGTATTTTGTTCCTTTTTTTTTTTAAGTGAAATTATGAACATATACTGCCCCCTATTGTTAACGGTATGTAATTATAAGCAGTGGCCTAAACCTACTCGGTTTCCCGGATAAAGCTGAAAATCACTACTGAGATCATATGAACTATTTCCAGGGATATTACTCTATATCAGATATTTATAGATATATCAGAATCTCTTAGATTACAATTAGCATCTAGATGGATGTAGCCTACTGTTCTACAGTCAAAAATTGGGGTGTTATATTAGACAGCAAATTGTCTTTTGAAAATCATATTTCCCATGTTACAAAAACAGCATTCTTCCATCTTAGAAACATTGCCAAGCTACAGAACATGTTACCTGTTTGAGATGCAGAAAAGCTCATGCATTCATGACCTCCAGACTGGACTGTTATAATGCACTGGTTGTCCTGCATCTTCAATAAACAAGCTACAGGTAATGCAGCTGCTAGGGTCCTTAGCAGGTCAAGAAAATATGATCATATTACCCCAACTTTACAATCTCTGCACTGGCTACCTATTAAGTTCCGTATGAGTTACAAAATATTACTTTTAAGGCCCTTAACGGCCTAGCTCCTGCATACCTAACTAGTCTTCTATCATGCTACAATCCATCACGCTCCCTAAGGTTGCACAACTCTGAACTTTTGGTAGTACCTATAGCAAAGTCCACTAGAGCTTTTAGAGCGTTCGGGGTTCAGACACACTCTCTCTGTTTAAATCTACATTAATGACACATCTCTTTAGCCAAGCATTCACATAATGTGTCTCATAACCTTGTACTTCAGTTATATCTGATCAAATGCACATTATCATTCTTTTGCTTGGGTTGAACACATCATTTTTGCTTGATTGGAACAGCAGCTATGTAAAATTTGTCTCTATTTGCTTCTCTGTTTCTGCCACGGGATTGGCATCCTGGAATTACAGACGCTTTAGTCTGGATCCAACCTTTACAAAGGTCTGAGATGACCAAACACTGATGCCAACCCCCCAGATGACCTTAGATGATGCCAACCCTGAAACAACATACAAAACTACCAAATTTTGGCCAAAGTTTGATCGCAACATATAATCATTGCTGTTAATAGTGTTCACCGTCTGTTTGATTACATGTCATTAACTAACTGTATGATTTTACTATACATTTCTGCCATATGGACATCAACTTGACATAGTCAGCTACTACTAAATATAATGTAGAAACTTTAAAATAGAAACTATAATAAACTTGAATTGAATTGAATATCTCTGTGTGTTATTATACGAAGGAACACAACTACCCCAAACCATCCCATTATCACAGGATTCACATTATTCACATATTTTTCTTGTGAAAGCAAGGATTTCTCATCTTTCTACTGGAATTTGTTACTATTATTGTCATCAAAGTGCCTATAGGCCTAAAGTTATGGAGGCAGAGATGAAAAGCTAACAAATCAGTGAGGATGAAATATTTACATACATATTTTTATGTTAATAATTTTAAATTAAACAATGTCTTTAATCAAACATTTCAAAAACCAAAAGAGAATAAAACGTGAGATAATTTTCTTACAAGGCCCATTCATTTCTTTCAGAGGCTGCTCGACTTCACAACTAATTTCAACCCACTAAAACTGGAAATGCATGATCAATTGCAGTCTTTTAGGGTTTAAGTGGTGCCAAAGTTACAACCTGGGGTTCATTGTAATTTTTCAGCTTTTTTTAAACAAATTTGTTGTTTGAGATTGTTTTATCCAATAGTCACCGCATGATGGCGACATAAGCACATGAATAGAATGTAAAGGCTTCCTACTGTAAAAAAAATAAGTTCATGACACATTTGTCGCACTTCCTAAAGCTTTACATTTCAGTCAAACAGTCGTTTTCAGATTCACACTTAAATAAAACTGTTTAATGTGACAGCTTTGTCAGTCGTGTAAGCGTCAGGGCTGTAGTATGTGTATAAGCATGTTTGAGGGGAACTGTGAGCGAGCAAACATTTACCACCGCTTAAGAATATAATCACATCACAACAAGCGATTTTAAAGGGAAATTCAATACTGTCACAAAGTAGAGATATGAAATGTTTTATAAGAATCAGAATGCACTTTCGCCGACCATAGGCCTAATGTGCGTCGAGGCCGTGATCGCAGAAGCAGTTACATATTTAAGGTTAAACGGCTTGTTACATGAGTTCACTCTCACGAGTGCGCGAATTATAAAATTATATTTTGTTTTTTAACCTCAATTTCTTGAGGTTCCTCAGTCATGCGCAAATATTCTGTTAGAGCCCCAATAGGCTACAGTTAGCCACTGACAGGCCTTTAAGATCTTTAAAACACCACTTCATTTTTTGTGATTAGCTTCATGTGTTCTGGTAGCCTATGTAAATCTATAATAGCCTAAGTGATAATGACAAGGACTACTTATGTTTTGTTGACTTACCGTCCGATATTGATCTCGCTCGATCGGCGTACTGTCGCATCCTCAGGCGAAAGAAACTTTTGTTCCAGAGCTTGTGACACGAGTGGTTACTTGTTTAAAAACGCTATTGAAACGCTTTTATTTACACAGATTGATTATTTGTAATCGAATTGGCAATATTTTTCCAAGTTGGTTAATTTATGAAATTATTAATTTAATATCGGCTATTTATCAAATTAAGTAGAAAATGTGAAGACTTAAGCTACACTGCAACAATCAAATGGAGTCATTTTTCACTACATTTACTTCACTATTAACATGTTAAGCTTAAACTTAAGTGTAGCTTTGAAATTGCTCTAAATTGCACTTCTGGTGTGCTAAAGCGTCGCGTCGCGTTTAGATGATTTTATAGCGCAGCACAATGAATCCAGGTCAA
This sequence comes from Schizothorax lantsangensis, assembly GCA_027422415.1. Taxonomy (NCBI): domain Eukaryota; kingdom Metazoa; phylum Chordata; class Actinopteri; order Cypriniformes; family Cyprinidae; genus Schizothorax; species Schizothorax lantsangensis. The sequence continues at coordinate 20,184,563 of CM049860.1, read as the reverse complement.
GGGGAACTGCCGCGTGAATAAACACGAATAGTTGTGCTCAGTTAAGCGATTAAATCAAAGGAGAGAAGAGGGAACAAAAATCCTCTCACAGTAAACGACATACTCTTTCTCTTATATAGAATGCTATTAGGACACACAAACAAGCATCCTCTTGTTATTTAGCCTTATGGTGGTAAGAGAGAAGAATGAAACTGAATGATGGCATTATTAGACAGATAAATGTTTGAAAACTGAGGTGATTACAGTGAGTTCTTTGGAATAATGTGTAAGTAATGTGGTGACACTAGTTTAATTCTACGTACCGTCGAGTACGTTTTTGATTACCTGACTAACATAAGCCACTATAGTGAGTACTAAATATAAAATAAAATGATAAATTAAAATAAAACTTTATTTTATTTCTTATATTAACGTTAGTTGATATGTCCACAAGCACGTTCAGTTTTGTTTTTAATAGTAATGTTTCATCTGTGTTTATTTCTACTGTAACAAGACCAATAAGTAAAAGTGTGTAGCTACATAAGCTTTTACGATTCATGATCATAATTGTTTGTCTCTTTTTTCGTCTAACACGTTTTATTTTTTCCCTTTATTTAATTTAGTTTTTTTTTGTTTTCTTAAAAAAAAATCAATAAAAAACAGTTAATTTAAAAAAGAATAGTCTAAGCTTTGTAATGTATTAATTAATTTTATTTGTCAGTATTTATTTATTTTTGCCTACATAATAGGCTACTATTCGCCAATTATTAAAAAAAAGTATAGTTTCCTACTGTTTTACGAATATTTTCTATTGTCCTTTGCCAGAAGCATAAAACATTTCCATCAATTATTAATATGGAAAAGAAAATACATATACATGTGCACTAGCAACACGAAAGCTGTAAGCTACTCTCCCTTTATTCACATTTATAGGCTAAATATAATTCATTTTATTTTAAACTTGCTTGCACCAATGAACAATCCCACTACCTAATAATAATAATAATAATAATTGAAATTGAACGAACTATTAGAATTAAAGAAATAAAAGAAAAAGCAATAACAACACCTCTTCGACTCTCTTGTTTGAGTTCTGTTTAACGTGGACATGTTATAACTATCTAAATGATTAAGACACTCCTAAAATTAAAATAAAAACGAACAAGAAACTAATGTACAGAATAGCAAAAAAAAAAAATCCCCCTTTTTTTTGGACAAAATGCTACAATGTCAACTCATTAAATAAACAAATAATACTCTGATAGTCATTATATTAAATTATATTTATTTGCATAAAAGTGACCCATAACACTGTGTTTTCAGCGCCATTAACCAATTTACAGTATAAAAACGAGCAGAATGAATAGACACTTCAAATCTCCAAGCACTTAACAGACAGTTACTCACGCTTTATGGACACAGCATAAAGAAATTTGCAGGAAAGAGAGTGGCGTAATTGCGATATCATACAAGCATATCTAGACAAGCCTAGACCTAAGGAAAACTTTGAATCAGACATGGACAATTCAATATAAATCTCGAGATAAAATTAGTATGAACATCTGTTGTCGAGTAAAAGACGAGGGGGGATAAAGGTGCTTTTGACTTCAACGATTGTCTGATAAACACAAAATAACAAAATTGTCTCTCCGGTTCACTCATTTCATTGAGCATCGAGTTCTACTCTCTCAGACTCCACTTCATAAATGCCTTTTAAAATGCAAAATATTCACAAATGAACATGCAAAACGGTAGTGTAGGCCTTGGAAATGAAAGGAAAGGGCGTCAGTCCGTTGAAGCGCTGGAAAAACAGCATGCTTTTCTCCTTTTGTCGAACACAAGGTGGCAAAATGGCCGGCCCCCATGTTGCCCACAATTTCTCACAAGTTCATTTTTCTCTGGGCAAAAATGTTCCATATTTGTCTGACGGTGCATCATACATCGAAATCAGAATCACTGTCAGTAACTGAGAGAATGGTCCCGCCGTCGCCTCGTTCATTCATACTGGAGACGCTGGTAGTGGGGCTGGCGGCCGCGCAAGGGGACTCGGCCGAGCTGTGCGGTGTGCACCCGGACTCTGACATGGAGCGCAGGCTGCTTTGACCCAGTCCGTGGTGCTGAAGCCTAAAAACACAAGGAATCAGAAAATAAGATTAGTTATGCAATATAATATTCAACTATACATACATCACAGACGGTATTGTTCGAATTCGACGGGTTACAGTGTCTCTAATAATAACAAACCTGATTTTAAATGTGAGATCACACTAAAAAGAGTAAAAAGCAATTTAGTTACACAAGTCGATTTTTATATAAGGATGTTTATATTTATATTTATATTTATGTACACGCTTCTATTTTTCATAAACATTAATTTCTATTAATTAAAAATGGAAATGTATTTCTAATTATAAATAATGAGCTCTAGCCATATTTAATGACACTGTATATATTTGATTAGATTAGGCTATATCAGTTTACACTACATGAAAATTATATGTGTTTGTTTTTGGTAAATTTATTTAGCAATTAAAGAAAACTATATGGCAATACACTGCCAAACCTTTTTACAAAACACATATGTTATTATATAGCTATATTTTATTTATATAATATATTATATAAATATATTATATAAATAAAATATTTTTAATCACAAAGGAGGTGAAATAATTTAATTGTTTCTGGGAAAAAAAATAAAATCAATTATCATAACTAAACTGCAAATTATTTTTTGCTGTTGTGCTGTCATGATAATTTTCCTATTTGCTTAATGAACTAAAAACCCTACATTTAATCATTATTTTACATTCAAAACGCCAAATAAAATAACACGTTTTCTAAAGCTTTAACAATTCAATAAATTGTCTGCAATTTTAATGCTGCAAATGCAAAAGCAATAGCAAAATGCCTGTTTTTTCTTTCTTTCAAATAATTAAAATAATATTGTTCGATTTCTTTCTATCAAGATCGAGCACATCGTGCAGATTATGTGACAGCATTTGCTGTCTATTGAGGTTTATAAATTGCCTTTATATCTACGCAAGTATTCGTTTGATTTTCTCTCCAAATTCAATTCAACCCATTAAACTGACCTGTTTTTGGCAGCTGCCGCTCTGTCTCTTTGCCTTCGATTTTTAAACCAATTGCCCACTTGAGTGGGAGTCAGTCCAGTGGCTTGTGCCAGTTCCCTTTTCTTGCTCGGATTGGGGTAAGGATCCTGTAGGTACCACTCCCTCAACAAGCCGCGAGTCCGTTCCTTGAAACAGTGCGTCTTCTGTTCGCCATCCCAGATGGTCCGTGGCAAAGGGAACTTCTTGCGGACCCGGTATTTATCAACGGGTCCGAGGGGACGACCGCGCAGCTTCTCTGCCTCTTGGTAGTGCGCTTCGAGCCACATCGCTTGCAGCTTTCCATGAGAGTCTTTGGTGAACTTGTGGTTTTCCAGGATGTGGTACAATTCACGGAAGCTTCCAGTGTGATACGCGACCACCGCTCGGGCACGCTGGATGGACTCGTGCTTGTTGATGGAATCGCAGGCTCCCGGTGCCACGGGCAAGGACCAAAGGAAACGTCCAAGTCTCTCGATGTCCCCGGTTTCCTCCAGCGTCTCGCACACGCTGGCCACCTGTTCCGCCGAGAAGTTTAGGGTGGGCAGCTGAAACATCGGTAAGTCCTCCGGGGATCGCGCTCTGGGAATGCTGCCCGCTAGAAGCAGAGGACGATCCGCGAAATTAGGCAGGAAAATATGTGAGGGATAAAGCTCTAAAGGAGACCTGAAAACCATGGAGTCGCCGGACAGAGACAAACAGACGGGGAAAGACTACAAAACGCAAGTCGTGTTTGCGCCGCTATCGCTGCTGTGCCACCGAACGCGTAATATCTACCCTTAATCAACTTCGAGTGCAACGGTGAAACATTTTGTTTCGCTTTTCTATTGGTCTTCCTGGTGTCGTGCTGTGGTTGTCATGGCAGCCCTGCCAATCACTGTCAAGCTTGCCCGTCATTAACCAGTGCGCGCTGCCCTTCTCCACATTTGCTTCGAGCGCGGGGTTTTATCATCGCTCCAATCAGAACTGGCCACTCACTGCGGGATGTTTTCAAGCAGGCGAATGGTGCGCCAGTTCACTCGACGGTAGGAGGATTAATAGGTGGAATATTGCTATATTACTGCGAGTATGCTTCCGCGCGCGTGTGTGAAAGTTTGCGAGCTAGCCAACAGATAAATAACCCGCCGTTATTTACCAAACATTTATATAACGTAGAAGGACTGGGAGTTTTTTTTTTTTACATTAAAAATCTGAAAATTTATTTTACAGTTGTTAGTGCATAGGCTATAAGCACTTTTTTCCAGGAAAAAGCGATTGAAAAGGCGTTAACATAATAAATGGATCAAATATTTTAAAGACACAATAACATATTTGAATGAATCGATCCTCAAAAACATTGGCACTTATTTGTGAATTTATTTATTTATTTATTTTACATAAGAATCTAAGCTTTTGTTCAATCGGTAATCGTCATTATACTTTAACGTTTTTATTAGCCTACAACATAATGCGTATTCCATGTAATTATTATTAGTTTTTTTTGCCTCTTTATCAGTTTAAAAGGCAAGATAAAATGTCATTAGGAAACAAGATCGGCTTGTTAGGCCTGAGTCAAATAACATTCTTTCACAAGGCTTTTTGTTTGCACAAAGCGTGTAATTAATGCCACAAACAAGTTAATTCACTTGGCCTAATTGTCTGTTTATCCTGGGGCTCAGCGCTTAATGGCCTTCTCTCCAGTGGGCACACCACTACTGTCTTACATTAAATATTAATGTGTACAGTTAAAAGGCGGTGATGTCTGCAGATTTATCATTAGTGATTAATTAGGTATTAGATTAAGAAAAAGAAAGAAAAAAAACTCGTTGCTATAATAATATGCGTTTGGAACGATTTAAAAAAAAGCATTGCTTCAAGGCAAGATTTAAACATTATCTTTTCTACAGGTGTTGGCATAATAATAACTGCAAACAAAAGCACTAATCTCGCGCCCCGTAGACAAGTAACGAGACGTCTTTGTTCATCAGGATTAGTTAATTGGTTGAATATCGTGTTCACTGCAAATATGAACCTCTATTTACACACGAACTGAGCTCAAAAATCAACCAATGCGCTTTAAGGAGCACGTTTTGTAAAGTTAAAAGAAACCTAAAGGTCTAAATTTAGGATAGCTTAATATTATGGTCACTAGAGTTCTGCAATGCTACAGCTTAAAACAAAATACTAACCTTTTAATGCAGAAATGATGATGATGATTATTATTATCATTAGCTATTATTATTATTGTTATTTTATTTTGTATTATTATTTTTAAAAAGATCTGGTGCTTCAACGGATTCTTAAGCGGAAAAAAATTGGATAATATATAGGCCAACTGAAACTTGTATTTAATTGGTGTTATACAACTACTCACTAATATATTCACACAGTATATTTAAGTTTAGTGCACAGCTGAACTTTGAAATGACCTTGAAATGATATACGGTCAAAGGGACAGTCACATTCACCTCGCATTAGATCTGAGGATACACAAACACTTTCAGGCACGCATTAGGTCGACAGTCAAGACCATTTATTAAAGTTACAGATAACAGGATACAAAATTAATCTGCGATTACTTTTGGATTTTCGTCGCTGGAGAAGTCTTAATAATCCACGGTAAAGCTTAAGGCGATTTATCAGGGTGGCATGGCTTAACAACATTTACAAATCTGTTACAGAATTACAGAATAAACACGAAACGTAAATTTGCCAGATGAACTTGTTCTTCATAAAATTAGTTTCGTTGGCGCGTAATTGTTCCCTGTGAATCAATACGGCAAAGGGTACCCACAGTATCCTCATGCAACAAGTCACCCTTCACCTTCACCGAGCTTCCAGCTCTGACGCCGGGAGGAGTCCATCACACATTCTAGAAACATCTGCAGACAACGCTCCGCGTGCTGACCAACAAACAAACAAACAAACATCTACGGTTTAACTAAGAACAATACTGGCATTTAAACACCAAATTATTTATAGCACTCACTTAATAATAATTGAGGCACCTGTTAGTTGAAGTTCAGTCTCTTAAGGCTTGTTTTTAATTTCTCAATTTCTTACTTCATTGTGAACCAAAAGACTTAATCAAATGAGCTCAATATTCTTAATACTTTGTCTGACAACTTGAAAACCTTACAATTTATACATTTTACATGGACAATTAAAAATGCTGTGAAAATTATACTAATTTTTTTTAGAAGTTTGCTATTAAAACTGAAAAGAATGAGAAGTGTGTTTTAGATGGGATATCAAAATTGACAGGGATTATTTGCATGGCATATTTTCGATACCCCATGCATATTTAATTAAAGTCTGCAGTGTGTTAATACTCTCCCACAGAACAGATGTTGAGCCATCTGAATGTTTGAATGTGACTTGCTATGCTGGATATGAAGACATTACCTGGGCACTAAATTAATCATTCATGTCGGACAGCTGTCTACAGCCACCAACCATATTCATCAGTTCATATTTAAAATATTTATTGCATATAATTATATCTGCCCTGCTTGTTTTACCATCCAGTCCTTTAGTCTGAAACACACTATACTGTAGGCACATGAGCATGTTAAACTGCTATATAAAGTCAACAGTTCTATGTAAAACAACAATGCCTTTTATTTCTCAGAAACTACATTAGACTGGAATTGAGCGAAGATAAAAACCCCAGTTTACAGTAAGTCTGAGATTAATCTGCCATTGTCATTGCACACTGATCCGTGTAGCATATGGCTCACACGCATGTAGTGTTTTAGCAAGAATGAGGTAAAATGATATTGAATAAATCCTCCTTGGTCAAAGCTATTCTATTAATCAACGCTATTAATCCAAACCTCTCATCAGAAGTGACAATGATAATCTTATTTTGGATAAAAATGCTTTTCTAGCCTGAACATGCCTGGCCGGGCCATTGCAAATGTAAATTGTGTCCGCCTACTTACAGAAACATAAGCTCATCCTGTCTGAAGTGAGATTTTCTGCAACAGTGGCCCATAAACCAGTGTTTAACAGTATTGTCATTGGGACAAGCTGCTTAATGGTACTGTGCAGTTTACCTTGATCCATGTGGCCAAGGTTCAGAGCATAATTTGTTTAATAGCGGTAATGGCCATATGACAATGGATTTCACCAATGGTATTGTGTGTGCGTCAAGAGGTTTTTTCCATGCTGAAATCTGTTTCTTAAATGGGTAAAGGCAATGTCATGCAATATGTTTTTTTTTTTTTTATCTGCACCTGAAACTGAAGCTTCAGGCATCTTTATTGCTCATTCATGAGTAAGAGCCAAAAGCCTGCCTGTCTTTGCACTGCAGCACACAGCCTCTCTCATACACACTCATTCTCTCATTTCCGAATTCCTTAATTTCCTTCAAGTTCATCCTGAGAGCAGTAAGTCACAGGTCATCTAGGAAAATTCACATGCACTTTGAGGTGATATCTAGGGGTTTATCAGTATGCCATGGATCATGGTACGTTAATGGTCAGCGCATTATACCTTGTTTTATCCCATGTTTAGCAAATACAAAAAGAAAGGCAAACCACATTAAAGTATTTTGCTTATTGTAAAATAAATCTAAAATATTTTAAATCCAAGAATTACAAAAATAAGTTAGTTACTGATAAACAGTATCTACTGTAAAATTCTTCTACCCCATCCTCTTCTGTCATCAGTAGTAAATTCAGATTTGCTCCAGTAACTGCAGTATGAGCATTAACACTCTGTCTTATAATTATATATCATATACATATATCTTTTACCCATCTTAATGTCTTTTCAAACATGTATGACTTACTTTCTTATGTGGAACACCCTGAAGGAGAACGTTTGAAAAAAGACCAGAGCTTTTCAAGCTTCAAAAGGATATAAACACCATAGAAGTTTTATAAAGGGGATTCATATGACTCATGCACTATAGCCTTGTGAGGATCAGATGTGAGTTTCTCAATTTTAAACCAAAATTTAAAGTCATTAGTCTCTGATAATCATCTAGTTTGTGAGTTTTACTTGCAAATCGGATCAGTTGGATTTGTGAATGAATCATTCAGACCACTTTGTGAAATGAATCAACTGATTCATTGAACAGAAGACTCAAAACAAAGATTTGTTCATGAATCGACATTGCTACTTCACTCATAAATTCTCAAGATTCATACTGAATAATTGAGAAGTCTGTCTATTTTCTTATTCAAAGCTACTGTATTGCTTTAGAAGAGCTGGAATATAGTGCATGAGCAGTATTGACCACCTTTATGAAGCTTGGTTCGGTGTGTGTGAGTCATTTTTAAACCCATGCAAGTGCTCACTTATTTTCATTATAATTTGAAATATATGGCCAAAATATTCTTCAAAAAGCACTCTGTGTTACACGATAGAAAGCTATGAGGAAGAACATGACGATGAGTAAATAATCACAACATTTTCATTAATTATTATTTATAATTTTATATTACATTATTATTTATACAAAATATTCTACATAATGATTTTTTTTTAATTGTTTGTATTTATTTATTTTACATAATAATATAGTTTGCCATTCTGCTCTGAAATAGTTCATCTTTCCTAAGATTTCTGATAGAGTATGAACTCTTGAGTGTGAACCCTTTGCATTTTTATAACGGAGATGAAACCCAGCATTTTTCAAAAAGAAAAGGATAGAGGAAAATAGAGAGACACAAGCCTCAGACACAGAGACAGAATGAATAAGAACTGAACTGGACAAGGTTTTCAAGACAAAACTGGTGGATAATTGATGTATACAGTGGAATGCCAACATGGAGACGAATTGAGTGTGAAGAACAACCTCAAGACAGATACTAACAAAAAATAAAATAAGTGATCATAACAATATAGAAAAACTGCCACTACCTGGGAAACATCCAACAGAGGTAGCACAGCAGCTGGGCGAGATTTAAAGGGTGTTAATGCCAATTTATGTTGACAGCAGATGTCATATTACACAAAGTACTAAATCCATTCACATCATGATTAAAGATGAGATGTTTACATGATGACTTTAGTGATGGACAATATTTCAAAGAGCTGCCAGCTGTTTCACAAAGCAAAGCTAATGACATTCACTGCATCTAACTGCCTCTCTATTAAATATATCTAAGTGAATATGTCCATGCTTCATTATAGTTGCTTTAAGTCAATAATTCGCCTGACGTGCTGTGTCCATATCGAGATAAACTCATAAACCACTCCACAGGTGGAAAACCAGCACGCTTGCTAATATAAAACACAGAGCTCAAGATTGACAGAACACACCGGTCTCCGTTCTCACGACGAGAGGTCAGCGTGTAGGCTTAAACCAAAAAGTTGAAAAGCGTATTTGCTGTTTGTGAGCTTTCTCGTAAAAGAGACTAAATACACAGCGTCAGGACGAGCAGAGAGGACGGTAGAGAGAGAACGAGCACAATTAATTCTCAATTCGGCTAACACCGAGAGATCAGAGCAAGGGCTGGGCTCATTAAGCGTCACATGCGAAATTAAATGCTAAACAGTTGCTAAACGGCAAAAACATTCAATTCCACCTCGACAGGCAGTCCTCCTGCATGATTTCTTTGAAGGCTCAGCCCCCTCCTTCCACTTACCGATTCCTCCCACTTCAATTTGTGCGTCTGCTTCTTGTAATCAAATGACATGTGTGTTTTTTATAGTATTTAAGACAAGTGGTGCTTTACCACTCGTTCAATCTATAATCGCTTGTAATTAATCTTATGCAAGCTGATTAACGTCCCCTTCAGTCTGATAAATCAAGAAAGGTCAGAATTCAGTTCAATTTAGGTTGTCAAGGAAGAGGTACAGCACGTGGCTCTTTGATTCAGACTCACCATTCAGACTCTGTTAAAATATGCATTGAAACACCTGACAGACCGCTCAATGTGTATTCCTGGAGAAACCTCAAGACGGCGAGAGGACAACGGGTTTAGGTCGGGCAGGCCGGTGAAGTGCTGAGGGAAACCGCAGCCTGATCTACATGGAAATGCACTCTTCAGACAAGCTGATTTTGGAGAGCTGAGGACAAACGCACCCCAATACCACAACCCCTGTCGCTCAGCCCCGTCCCGGGTCTCATGAAATAATGATAGGTCAATGCCTGTCCCCATTCTACCTCAAAACCAGACTTTAAATTATGTCTTTAGTGAACATGATGCGTCATGCTGCAAGACAGGACCACACATGTAAAGACCAGTCTTATAGTCTATTTGAGGACCTCCTCATGGAGTCTCGTCCGATTAACAGCGTATACGGTAATCCTTCTGATTCCTCCTCGTGGAGTCTCTGAGGACAAGCAGAAGCGAGACTAAAGCCTGCAGAGTCAGGACAAAAGGGGTCTGCGATATACACAGCCTGGGGTGGAGATTGTGGGTTTAGCCCCTCATCTTCAGATCCAGGCATGCTGTGTAGATCAATATGGAATATGGAATGCTAACATAATCATTATGGCTTTTTACTTATGTATACTGAGGCCTCTCCGTGAAATTTTTCTCTGATCTTCTTACTCTTTCATACTCTGTCCTTTGTTGAAATGCAGCGCTGAAGGCACCTATAGGTCAAGCTGTAATGAGAGTCACACAAGTGCTGACTTATTGTTATGAAAGAAGAAATTATTCATTAAAATAATGATAATAATTCTGAGATAACAATGACCAATGGGAACCCCAATGGCTATTTTAGTTTAGATCAGGGGTCTTCCAAATTTTGTTTTCAAACTGGCTTGTATGTCTTTTGCACTACAAAGCCAAAACATAATAAATTGTATTGTAATATTATTTACTATGTTGACAGTGTACACTATTATTTAAAAATTTAGGCTCAGTAAGATTATTTTTCTTAATGAAGAAATTAATGGTGCATTAAATTGACCAAAATTGAAAGTAGACATTTTTATTTAAAAAAAAAAAAAAATGCTGTTCTTTTCAACTTTCTAATCATCAAAGAATCCTGAAATAAATGTATCATGGTTTTCACAAAAATATTAAGCAGCTTTTTTCAACACTGATGATAACAATATTTTTTTATAAGATAAGTCAGCATATTATAATGATTTCTGAAGGATCATGTGACACTGAAGACTGGAGTAACGGTTGCTGAAAATTCAACTTTGCCATTTTAGGAATAAATAACATTTTAAGATATATTAAAATAGAAAACAGTTATTTTAAGTTGTAATAATATTTAACATTATAACTGTTGACTGTATTTTTAAAATATATATATAAATATGGTGAGAGTATGAGACTTTTAAAAAACATAAAAAACATAAATAAATAAAAAACATACATTTATGAATGGTGGTGTTTTACCAATATTAAACTGCCACTAACAGTTGTTCTACCCAATTTTAAAGTATGTTTAGATGTACCTAAAAATCTTAAGAATTATTAATATAATCATGATTAATCTCATGATTTCCAATCAGTGTTCAGAAAATACAATAAATCAGAAATTAAAGCTTTCCAAATGTTACCTTTTATTGTTCCCTGTTATTGAACTTAAAACAGGCTGGAACAAACCAAAAGAACACAGCATTACGTTTATAACAATCTTTGAGCAACAGGTTTGTGAGAAAAGGTTTTAAAAAAGAAACATAGTGAGTCCCAAACCAGATCCATCAGCCTGTAAGACGCTTGTACAGACATTGTTAAAGAACATAAGTGCTTGTCTAGCCTCAGTGAACTGCAATCTTAATCACTTCTGACGGAGAAAACTGAACATTTTCATTCTGATGTAGAAGGAAGATGAATCAAAATGTAGTTGTAGAAGGACTATTAGTATATTTCTGAAGTATGTTGGACTATTTCAGTATGCAGGATTGGTCTTTTATCTTTCCAAGACTGATTTGTGATGGTCAAGGCATTCAAAACACTTTGAGTTCTCTGTCATTTCTCTGTTTCTTCTGCTTTACCTGTGACAACTCTTTCCTTCCACTCTGGGAGGTCAGAGGAAGCGGCACTGTCAGCGCTGCCGGCAGTCATAACGATAGGCCCGAAGAGAGAGGCAGAGCCATGAAAAATTCATCAGGCCTCTGCATGGTGGGGGGAGGGCAGAGGCAAGACTGGTGAGGGGGTTTAATTTGCCCAAGAAAGAGCGCTGCCGTGTCCCGCGCTCCAGCGCCGCTGTAATTAAAGGGACGAGGCCTGCGGAAATTGGCTCGGACCCCGCTGTAGAGCACCGTCAACCCCGCCTGCCCACGCTCTCGTCGGCCTATTCCAAAATCAATTATCTCCACGAAACAGCTGTAAGGCCCTCACCGCAGCCTCTTGCTCCTGAAGTGAGGAAGACATTTGAAATTCATTACCATATAAAGCAAAAGGTCCTTTACGTATTAAACAGCACTCGCCTTTTTATAAATTGTTTTTCCCCCTCAAACCTGATGACAATTTGACCACTTTCAGCCTCCTGGTGTGAAAACCAAGCAGCGAGGGTTGATTGCATCATTTATAAGGAAACAAAGAGAGGGAGGGGGCATGTCAACATTCAGATGTGAAGGCTGTCATCCGGTTTATCAGTTTCTTAACACTTTTATGCTGTACAGTAGCTAAAAGTTTACTGACCTTGCTGCGCCAGAGAGCTCAACCTTCACATTGTGTTCCTCTGACGGATCCTCCGATAGCAGGAGGCAGTTTTTTCATGGCGAGGAACCTGAATCCACTGCTATCCTGCCACATCTGAGTGTGAGCTACATTGTAGAAAAACAAGTTAGAGAAATGATACAGAAGAGGCTGCAGAAGAGAAAAAGAGATGATATGAAATATTAAACTGCACAGTGAGGTTCTGTCCGAGGCTAAAATAAAATAGGAAAACATCACATTGGTGTTCGTCTCTCACATTTTTATCCTCCAACCTCCCCATCCTTCATGCAAGACACTTCTAACAAGTCTTTTAATTACAGCTTCTTACACCAGCTTCTAGGTCACCATGTTCTGCTTGGCTAACGTAAATAATTCACCAGCAACCAACTGGGTACATTTCTGGACTGAAAAGAGCTGCTTGCCACACGTGTCTATTCTCCTGGATCATACTGGCGTCGGCTCATCGTGGGCCAAACACGGAGCCATGAACAGCCAGCAGTTTCAGTGAGAACATTGGCCATAGAGTGCAGTGTGAGGGAATTCACTGAGGGGTGTGCAATGTCAGGGAGTGACTCATCGTGTCTGACTATTCCAGGACAAAGAGACGATAACAGACGACTCACCGGGGAGCTGTCTTCTCCCACTATTCACAGTCCACTGCACTCTCTGTACTCTAAAGTTGGTCAGAGGGGGAAGAGAGTTCGAGTCAGTGAATCACAATGTGTCACGGGGAAGTAGGGAGGGGAGACGCGCAAGGGTGTGCAATAGGTCTGTTGACACCAAAAGGGGCCGAGCTGAGCTTGTCGGCGGTAAGCGACGTAAATACGAGGTGAGAATTCCACCATACTCCGGTGGGATAGGGATGATGCTGGTAGCGGGGCTCAAGCACTTGTTCATGTGGAAGGCAGGAGCGAGGTGTACGTGGTGCCCTTGAGACCAGGGCGAATGTGCCGTGATGTCATGAGTGTCACTGTGTCAATGATCACACACAACCTGCCTGAATTATTCAGCGGCACTGAACGACATTAAATCTGGAAAAAAATAAAATAAATCAAATGTGCTGTTGAAAACCTTGCAGAAATTGCATAAAATGACACAAAGACAATACTTGGGATAAGAATCATAAAGAATTGAATGATTCATGTTCAGGTCTAATTTGTGTTTCTATGATTATTTTAGTACTTTTAAGGAAAACTATATTTGTGACCCTGGACCACAAAACCAGTCATAAGTAGCATGGGTATATGTGTAGCAATAGCTAAAAAACATATGGGCCAAAATGATAGATTTTACTTTTATGCCAAAAATCATTAGGATATTAAATAAAGTTCTATGAATATATTTTGTAAATATACCATAACTTAATTTTTAATTAGTAATATCCATGGCTAAGGACTTCATTTGGACAGCTTTGCAATTTTCTCAATATTTAGATTTTTTTGCACTCTCAGATTCCAGATATTCAAACAGTTGTTTAAGTTATAGTAAATTGAAAGCAATTTAAATTTTAAAGCAATTCTCAGAAAATGTGTTTATATATTTTTTAATGATTTAAGTATGATTGATTCAAAGATTATTAAAGACATGGCAAAAATGCATTATAATAATCAACCTTAATGTTATGATTAACAACATTACTAAAACATAAAATGTCAAAATCTTTTAGTATGTTAAATATTGATTATATTTATAAAATGTTACAGGCAAAACGTGTGTCTTTATACACATTGTCATATGAACAACTATCCAGTGATCTATGTCTCACAGTTGTTAACTCTATAGTATGTTTGATTCTCGAAAAATAACAAACATTAGAATCATTTGCTTGGGAATCAAAACCACATTGGTTGTACTGTATGTTTTTGATTCACTAAAAAGAACCTGTTCACAAGTAATCCAGTAATTTGGGAATCAGACTACATTGGCTATGGTGGACACAGATAAAAAAGGTGTAGAAACAAGTTTCACTCAGAAATGGCTAGTATATTTAACAAACAATTACAAAGAAATGCAAATTACACAAATAATTAAATGTGAAAAATCTTTGTTTTATGTACAACTTTGATTTTTTTTTTACAGTGTCTGTTTAGTGCTGTGATTATAGTAACAACATTGCATCCCCATTGAGTATTACAGTAAACTCTGTCAGTAGCATAGTAGCCTATTTTGTCATCTTTGGTGGAAGAATGCACAAGCAAGAACCACTACCGGAAATAAACATTATTTATTTTTCTTTATTTTTTATTACGAAATTCTAGAATTCCAACCATATACGATACACACCGTTACTATTTGGGTTTAGTCTCTTTCAGCATGAGACCTGTTCTTAGCCAGCTAGCGTAAACATATCAGCAGTCAACGCCCTGCAGCTGAGGCAAATAAGCCCCTGAATCAATTAGTCCTGAATGAGGCTGCTTTAGTAATGTTAATGATGCACTCATTGACCACAGTGTTATCTGTCCTGTTAGAGGGGTGGCCTGGAGCTCTTGCCTGCAGGTGCCCTCTTGCTAAAGGAGATAGAAGGGCACAGACTCAAGTAAAATGCCCTAAGTGCATTATTGACAACCCCGTGTGACAAACTTTTCTAGAGTTATATCATTTCCTCAAGCGCTCATTCTCTGAGCATGGGAGGAAGGAGAATGAAGCAACTCATTGCCATTGTTTTGTGAGTCTGTGCATATGTTTGTTGGGCTCTTTTGTCCTGGCTGAGAACCCTGAGAGCCCTTGAGAAAATCCTCCACAGATGGAGCAAGAATAACTTCCCAGACTTCGGTCCCATCATGCTTTGTGACAGACAGCCAAAATACATTTGTCACAGATACTTGAGACACACATCTTGTCAGCACACAAGGGCCATACAAGAACACAGGAGTCAGAAAGTCCTTTACCCAAACCCCATTCATTTACCCGAGAATCTTTTATAGACTAAATGCAGATTGTACCTTATGTTTGCACATAAATCATGAAAGGTTAAACATTGTAGAAACAAATCTTTTCCTGTTAAAGAAGTAGAATAACTCTATGAATAAGAGTAACATTACAAAATGTACTGAAAATGTACTCACCTTTAGGTGGGATGTTTGTCTCTATATCATAACAGATTTGCAGAAATGTAGCATTACATAACTTGTTCACCAGTGGATCCTCTGCAGTGAATGGGTGCCGTCAGAATGAGAGTTCAAATAGCTTATAAAATCATCACAATAATCCACAAGTAATCCACATAATTTATTACCGTTTCTGTAATAAATCGATCATTAAGATCATCAAACTGCTGTTTTCAGGTAAAATACGAGTCTGCTATCTATAATATTACTTTTCCCCAGTGAAGTCGTGTCTGAATCAGGAAAGAAATATGCACAGATCGGTTTAACATTGATGGATTTCTTTCTTACAAACACTCCGCTTTTCACTTCACAAGACATTAATTGATGTACTGAAGTTGTGTTACTTTTCCTGTTTGAACTCTCATTCCGACGGCACCCATTCACGGCAGAGGATCCACTGGTGAACAAATGATGCAATACTAAATTTCTCCAAATCTGCTCTGATGGATATCTACATCATGGCGTGCGGATGAGTAAATTTTCAGCACAAAGAGTATCTTAAACAGAGTATCTGTATCTCCATGCAACAGAGACATGTCTTGTTGGTGACATACTTTTCATGCTCCTGTCTCTCAGGAAGGATGCTGAAAAATCTCTCCCTCAGTATCATGATAGCAGCTGATAACATTGCATTACAGCAGACAGCAGCCCTGAAAAACACATAGATTATGTGCAATATTAATCAGACTGCATTAGCAAGTGATCTTTTGAGCTCCTGTAGTCTCTAATGGAGTTTCTGTGTTCTTCAGCAACATTGATCAGGGCAAGTAGGCCGAATGGGGGAGGAAAAGGTGATGAACATCCCAAATAACTCTCAGGAAGGTGCATTTTTGAAAATCTGGATTAAAGCTGTTTTCTTCTCATCAGTGGTGTATTTTGTCTACCAACAGCTTTAGATATCAACAAAAGATTTCTCCAGCAACAAACTCCCTGAGGGCTGGTCTCACCTGGGTCTGCAGTACAAGTGGAGCTGTTTATAAATAGTCAGGTATCCTGCCAGCTTTGACACATTCACATAAAACTTTCATTTGCAGAGAGAAGCTGAGGTGAAGGATGTTGTGGAAAGGAGAATTTTCCTGGAGGCCAAAATCAAGTTTCTACGTAACACCAATAATTTATCTTGTTGTAATTTTGAAAAAAGAAAAAAAAGAGGATAACTCATTTCAAAATAGATGGGACCAAGGACAGCATCCGTTCACATTTAAGGAATGCTAAAGTAAGGCATTCGAAATGAAATTCAGAAATGTAAGGCTAGTATTTTTGTAAACGTATGAAGATTAAATATTCTGTAAAAATATTGTATAATTATTTGAGCTATAAAGCATCTAAAGCATCCTTTTTGAGATGGTACTTATTTCTATAGGTGGATAAACTTCTGGTTATGCGTTTTTAAGGTTCATTTACATTTATGCATTTAGCAGACACTTTTATCCAAAGCGACTTACACTGCATTCAGGCTATACATTTTTTTTTTATCAGTATGTGTGTTCCCTGGGAATCAAACCCACAACCTCTTGCGCTGCTAACGTAATGCTCTACCACTGAGCCACAGGAACACAAAAGGAGAAGTGAAAATTTACTTACTCTCATGTCAGTCCAAACTTGTATGACTTTTTCTTCTTTGAAAGACAAAAGAAAGTATTTTGAAAGTGTCTTATTGAAATAATAATAATGATCATCAACTTAATATTGTGACTGTGCTAATCTGCAATATTAGATTTTTAAACATTCAAAAAAAGTTCTAATGATGTAACGAAACTGTTGTAATAATGTTGTAATAAAGTTGTAATAACCTCTAGATAACACTGAAAATTGTGCAGTGAAATATTCAGTTCCCAGAATGCTTTGCATAGGACTGGATAAGGAGAATAAATGTTGAAATTAAGAGTTTTTTTAAGGTAAACACCTGTTGGTGTTTAGTGCTGTTACGTTTGACATTAAAAGAGTTTATTCTATTTTTATGTTTTGTCATTGTTCTGAATAGTAGTGTTAGTGGTTGGGTTGTGGGTGTTAATCTAAACATTTGTTTATTAAATATGGACAAAAAACATTTTTCAAAATAAATTCTGAGCGAAGAATCAAAACTATGTTCTTATATGTATATGAATAGTCCCGGCAGAAGAACTAAATGCCCTTGCTCACACAGCTGTTATGCAGAAGTGTATATCTATTATAAACAGTGAAGTGAGATGTCACTTCCAGCCACACAAAGGTAATTCCTGCACCTCCCAATGAGAGCTGAAGAACAAGACAATAATGATATTAACAATTAGCTACGCACGTCAAATGTCAGCGCCATGTTTCGTCGCTTTGTTTGTACGGTGCTAATAATGGGAGCATCTGCTCATGGTGCATTTCAACCTAGGTCTTTATCTCCAGCCAACAGCAGACTGAGTGAACCGGCTCGGTCTACTCACTGCCTACATTCTATTGATTCTCCTAAAACCCTCAACAATGGTATTTGAATGCCGGTTTATTCTGTAGTAACGTAGATATGCCAGGCAGAATTAAAGTGGGCCAAACAAACGCGGCAGGCGCTGGCTAATTGTGCTGTGAGATTGTGTGTGTGTGTGCGAGAGAAACAAATGAGAGGTTCAATTTGATATAACCCGCAGCTTTTCCGTCAGGCATCTTGCTAAGTACTTTCAAGTCTTTGTGAGGAAATAATTGATTTGTGGATGTGCCTCCGGGTGTGTGTGAAAAACGTATTATGATATTTGTTGAATAATAGCAAATAATCACTCGCAGGGAGGGAGGGCTGGTTAATGGATTACTGGACTAATGGAGAAAAAGTGATTGACAGTTGGGTCAAATTGACAAATCGTGTCTGTTTCATTACTTATTCCGCTGAGGTGATATATGTGCTCAGTGATGCTGAATATTTATAGTCTCGGCTGCATTGAAAATTGTGTGTGTTTACTTGAGCCTTCGAGAAATAAAACGTTTGGTCAGACTCCCTCCACACACACAAAAATATCTTCTCCCAAGCCTTGATTTTTTTTTTTCCAAACTAGCAGCAGCTCATTTCTGGAGTCATACCTACAGTAATGATGTCGAGTCTAATCTGAACAGGGAGACAGCAGAGAGGATATTGAACAGTGGAAAGGTTAATCACCACTGCCTGGTTAGCCAGGGAAGACAAGCTAATTCCTCCGAAAGGCAAATGGCACACAGCTCTATCGGAGTGCAGATAAGCAGTGTTAATACACAGGCAGAATGGGGACTCAAGGGCTGAGGCTCTGTTATCGGCCAGCCCTGAGACGGGGCGACCTGGAAACAGCCCAGCCCCTGCCCTGAGCACAAAAAAACCCCTCAGACAGCCTCTCAAGCAGAACTATCACGAAACCCTGACCCCCTAAAACCATCCCCCAGATCCGTCCAGACTCATTTACGACACAGCTTCCAGAAACCAGCGAAGAATCCGACCCCCAGTTTTTCCCACCCAAGCGCAGACCCCCAAAACTAGCCTATTAGGAGGCATAGCTAATTGGAAGATCAGGCAAAGGCATTAAAAGATAAGATACTCCGGCAGCTTGCCTGGAGTGTGGATCAGCACACCAATGGGAAACTATCAGGTTTTGTGATGCAATCGGTGTGTGAATGCAGTCCTGAAATTGTTATGTTTTACAAATTGATACTGTTTCAGTCTTTCCACTTCAAAATTTCACATTTAATTCAATGTGTCACTTCCAGTTTCTTTGTAATTATTTGTGAAATGTATTAGCAAGTGTACATTAATCCAGTTTTTTTTTTTAACTGGGGTCCGGGGACCTCCAGGGTGCCTCAAAGGAGTTCTAGGGGGTCAATGAAAAGGTTTACAAAAAAAAAAAAAAGGTAAATAAAAATGTATTAGATTTAAATAAATAATCAATAATTACATTGAAAAATAAACAGTAAATGTAAACAAATAAACAAACAAATAATTAGATTAAAATAAGTAAATAATCCAAAATTATATATATATATATATATATATCAATTTACTTTTACTTTAATCTAATAATTATGTTCATTATTTATTTATTTTAATCTAATTTATGATTATTTGTTTTAATAATTTTATTTATTTAACCATTAAATTATTTGTTTTATTCTAATTTAATGGTTAAATAAAAAAAAATATTAAAACAAATAATCATAAATTAGATTAAAATAAATAAATAATGAACAAAATTATTAGATTAAAGTAAAAGTAAATTGAATAATTAGATTAAAATAAGTAGATAAATAAGTAAATAAACAAACAAGCAAATAATAAATATTTAAATTCTATAAAAATAAATTAAGAAAAATTAATTAAAACGAATAAATAATAAATACCATTAGATTAAAGCTAAAAAAATATTTAGCTTTTAGTAAATAAAATTAATTAAAAACAAACAAACAAACACAGTACTATAACAATATACTATAATGAGTAGGAAAAACATAATGTAACAATAGAAACTCAACATTTTCCAAATAACATTTTAGACATTTATAATATTACTTTTGGACAGTATAAATTGTTTCTTGATGCAAAAACCTTTAAAATATGCCTTTTTAGTATGGGGGTTCTCTCGTATGTGGATGATCGTATTTGGGGGTTCATGGCTTCAAGTTAGCCGCAATCTCCGATTTTCCCTCTCTCCTCTTGAGGGAACACAAATATGCACATCGGAAACTCATCAGCCATTGTTTCTTAATGTGGTATGAAATCCCATTTTCTGGTGAATGCAAATTCCTAACCTGCCACAGGATAAGCCTGGTTTTACATGTAGCTCTTTCATTCAGCACTTTACGGTGTCACTGCCGAGGAAAACCCTGCACCCCTCCACCAAGTATCTGCTGTAAGATGCTTTTGCCTTCCTTAGTGATAAAAGGTAGGCATATAAAAATCACTTCATTATCAAGCAGCCACTTCGAGCAAAACTGAACAGGCTGAAGGATATCTCCATTATTAAATGGATTTTTCCAGTGGAACGTCAGAGATGGAGAAGGTCAAATTATTTGCGGTTGAAGCATAGGAGCCCGATGAGTTTGTGAATAATGGATTAATATACAATGAGTGGCTTAGCATGATCTAGAAAATCTCAGTGAATGTGTTGAAGGCCAGATACTGTGTCTCAAAAGACAGATTTACCTCAACGTCTTCTACTGACTATTAATAGGTGCAGTCCACCCAAAAATGAAAATGTTCATTATTTAGTCACCCTATGTCTGATGTTGTTATTCTTTTCTGTAGTGCATAAAAAGTAAATCTTTAAAGAATCTTCATGCAGCTCTTTGCTAAGACATTTCATAGCAACGTGTCTTTTAAACTCAAAAAGGACCAAAAAAAGTGGTCTCTTGGACCATTTAAGTGAATTATTTGGTACCAGCTCAAAGACCAAACTGAATGATTCATTCATGAATCAGATGGATTCACTTACATACAGAACTCACAGACTCAATGATCCAGAATAATGATTTAAATTTCTTTCTGTTCCATACAAAAAGCTGTATATGGCTCATATGATTTAAGAAAACTTGGAATATACTGTAGTATACTGTACATGCAGTATTAAAATACTGATAAAAAAAATGTATAGCCTGAATGCACTGTAAGTCGCTTTGGATAAAAGTATCTGCTAAATGCATAAATGTAAATGTAATGTAAATGTAGTGCATGAGTCATATGAACTTAATTGTGCTTAATGTATTTAAAAAATATATATATTTTTAAATAATTAAATATTATTTTTTTGGAATATTTCTAAGCATTTTGTAAGATTTTTAAAGAAAATTAAAACATCAATGATGCATTAAGACATTTATAATGTTGCAAAAGATTTCTATTTAAAAATGCTGTCCTTTTAAACTTTTTATACATCAAAGAATCCTAAAAAAATATTACTGTTTCAATAAAAATATAAAGCAGCACAACTGTTTTCAACATTGATAACAGTAAGAAAATTGCTGTTTCTTGAGCACCAAACCAGCATATTAGAATGATTTCTGAAGGATCAGGAATTTTATTTACTTTACCAGAAACACTGAGTAAACGTTCATGCCAGACTCTATGTTGACATGACAGTGCTCTTCTAAACAGCTCCAGTCCGTTTCTCTTCTTAATTAGGGGAAGTAACTCCGGTATGTCATCGGCAGAGCTGTGCCGGGATGAGGGAGGGGAGGCGTGGGACGTTTCGCACAATCGCAGGGTCAATGAAGTTGTACTTCTCCCCTCGGAGCACCGCTAATTTGCTGGAGGAAGTGCTGACAGGACCTTTCTGTGCCATGTTTTCCTTTCACGGCTCCACCTCTCTTTTTCTAGCAGACCTCCCGTTACAGATCTGGAGTGGTGGGAATCCAAAGGGGCCAGAGCGTAGAGAGGGAAGGCCACTGGTAATGATCCACTTCACATGGGCGTTTATGAGCCGGGGGGAAAAAAGGGAAAAAGAGACAGCCGGAGAGAAAGGGGGAGAGCTGATTTTGGGACCCTGAGAAAGACGGGCTCAACAAAGCCTGCCGGTGGAGAGCCGCATTTAAGGGCATTCTCCTGCAGCGCGCCGGCCCCTCGCTGCAATGGGCCACTTAACACAAGAGCACCTCTCACCTGCCAGGCAAACACTGCAGCCTCACTGTTTACTACCAAGCCCACTCTGCACTCATCTGCCCCAATTTAGCCACACCGAGGTGCTGCTAAATATTTGGCCCGCTCAAACAAAAGGGTGACAAATACAAGAGGCACAAAGGAGGTATGAAGTAGGCATGAGTAATATGCAAACGGCACAGCCGCGTGCTTGAAAGTCTTAATGTGTCAAGTAAAAACGAAGTCTGAAGTAAAATGAGCAATATGTGAATGCGTTTAAGGAAAAAGCAGCAGGCTAGAAGACAACAGGTTCATGTGTGGTCAAAGGAAGTAACTAAAACAAAGCAAACCACAGCTCACAAGAAAGACAACAGCACTCTGATACACCCAGAATGCAAACAAAGACAAAAAGAAGCCATCTCCTTAAGATATTAAGAAATGCCTACTCCACCCTTTAGCCTCGTCTCCAACCCAGCTCTTTTTACCATTTGGACAATGACTTCCTGCTTCCAAATTAACCACCATTCTGACCCAAGAGGCCCCTGTCTCTATTGAGTGGCCCTCTAAGCCCCCAAAAAGTTACCCCAATTTCCGCTTTGCTTTTGTGCTGTGTTTGGTCAGACTGAAAAGCTCAGTTAGGCCATTGTTGCAGTGCGGGACAGAGGGAGAGAGGGACATTGTATAACATTATCTCCTTTAAGGTGGTTCTGATTGTTGGGAGCAGCATGGGTCTGAACCCAGAGGACAGAGCCCAGGATATGACCCATAACTGAGAGGGCTGTGCGGTAATGAGCACTTTTGCACAGGAAGCGGTTAAAACACACATCTCTGGCTCTCCGTTCGCCCCTTCACGTCACTGTTTAAGGAATGTGAAATCAAGTGCCTTTGTGTAAATCATAACACAATCAGTGACAATCCAATTGTGGAAGGTGTCACGCATACAATAATAAAGTTGGACTGATTGACTGATGGGGAATTTTACAGTTCATTATCCAATCAGGCGCCAGCGTCGTGATGGGTGCTTGTCACTCGGGGAACTCTCCTGGCGGGGGCAGATGTCACTCTGATGCTGTTAAGATGACAAGCGCTGGAGGACAGTGCGGAGAGACTGACATTTTCTCTTCCCTCCCTCCAATGAATGGAGCGACGAAAGAAAAGGAAAAGCGAGCGGAACAAGAGGATGTTGCCGTGTGACAAGCTCCATTCTGGCATTTGAATTAAACCTCAGACGGAGGAAAATAAGACAAAGAAAATAACACGGTCTGACAGCGTTATCGTCGTGTTTATACTCCTCTAGTTAGATATACGCTGAGCGCTGGCAGAATGAAAGCATTAAAGGTCTACATTATCCCACTATTGAAACGCTCTTATCTCTGTTCTGTTGCAGCGGAATTGGGGGAAAAATACAAGGATGAATCGAACGAGTAAAGGTGACAGGTGAAAGACGAGTAGGAGAATGCGACGGGAACGAGTCCAATCTTTTATACCTGAACGCGTGCGAAAAAAACAAACAGGTAAAACGAGAAAAGCAGGAAAAGAGGGAAAGCACAGAGCGATCTCTATCTACTCAGAATGAGGGCCCCATTAACTTGACCACATGCCCTTTGCACACAAAGGCTGCAGCCCTCAACTCCTCCCATCCAATTATGTGTGATTAGGCTGAGTGTGCTGTGTCAAGACGGAGGGTAACAATAAAGACATGTCACTCTCTCTTTCGGGTTGCAATATCGTTCTCGAGCTTGAAACGCTCATGTTTGCGCCAATGCGTTCCCAATGTAGGTGCTTCATCAACCGCCACACCCTCCGGGACGCAACGGTCATCTCCGTCACGCTTTTTGCGGTTACCATGGGAGCGCTGTTTAACGGAGAGGGCCCTTGTGTTGATTCATTGGTGACTCAAACTGCAGAGCTGAATGATGTTTTCAGAGATGGCAAAGGAGGGGAGTGCGCTCAATTAGCAGCCTCGTTAGAGGTAGTGATTAGCGAGGTCTCGGCTCTGAGAGAGGCCCCCTGGGGCACTAGCAGGGCCACTGCCACTTCAGCACCGTCACCGCAGGAACCCCCAGCGTGTCCCACAAACCCCAGATGATAACAGACAACTTTTGTTGTGCAACTGTTTCTGGTAATTATCAAGGCAAGGGCTGAAACGATACGCTAGCATTAGCGACGGAGAAAACACAACCATCATAGCTTACTGAAGGGAAGAACGATTAGCCACCCGGGAAATTAGAGACTAGAAAATATCTATCTATCAGAAAAGAAAAGAAAAAAAGATCACCCAATGAGAGTTTAAAAGAGTTTGTGATGGCAAGAAAATGTGTGTGATTTGGAACTGCCTTATAACTATGCTGAGAAAAACGGAAGAGGGGGGTTGGCAGGGGGGCGATATTAAAATTCATGACTCTCTCTGCCAGCATTTGTATAAGAAAAAGATTAAGAGGGGCCCGGGTGGAGAAAGAAGCAGCATTATCAGCTTCTCTCCTGCACCGAGCAGCCCGTCTCTCTGCGCTGAGACCCGGGGGTTAAGAGGATAACTGCCCTTCTGCTGGACACCGCAGCTGCTTCTGCACTCGTATCCTGCTCCATGCTCCAGACACATCACCTCATTCCCTAAGGATATAGAGTATTCACTCAAGAATACGCATTCACTCAAAACTGAAAAAAAGACAGAAAAAACAAGCAACAACACTACCACCACAACAATAAAATGTGGTGTTATGGATGTGACCTGCTGGGCTGTGCACATGGTTTAAACAAAACAAATCAAAATAATTGTTTTTGTTGTTTTATTTGTGTTTGTTTGTTTCAACATGAATGGAGATATAAAATGAAACAAAAAAACAAAACACAACAAAAAATAAAAACCAAACCCCAAAAAAAACTAAACCAAAACAATTTATTTGTTTTTATTTGTGTTTGTTTGTTTCAACATGAACTGAGATATAAATAAATAAACACCAAACCAAAAAAACAAAACAAAAAAACAACAACATTCAAACACTTCTTATTTCTAATACAGAGGAATTAAACATTTTGAAAATACATTCATTTGTTGTTGTTGTTGTTTTATGGCTAAAACAATGCAAAGTCAGAGGTCAGTCAATGTTGAACACACTAATGACAATTTATGTAGAATGATGTTTTTCCCACAGTAAATAATTGGGGGGTGTGAAGTAGTGTTAATATGTGAGAATAAAAAATAGTTGATGCGGAGTGAGCGGTCTTAAGGTCTGGTATTAGCGACCTCTGCAAAATGGAGCTGTTAGGCAATTCTCCAGAGACTGGTGAGAGGTGCTGCTCCATTATGTGTGCATGTATTCCCAAGGCAAACAGAATCAGCTCCCATCTTAACAGGCTCAGTATTGCCGCCTGCTCTGTCTGACAGCAGATAAGAGGAACGATTCAATCAGGAGCTAATCCTCACCTGCCTGTTCCAGACCGCATGGGTTCATCTGCATACTTCACCTCAGCATCCTGTCCGTGAGAGTCAAGTTTCCACTGTTTGTACGTGAATGGGTGGAATGAATGAATAAATGAATGTATATGTGAGAAGAGTGAGTAAGAAGGATAAGAATATAAGAACATAAGAAATAAATAAAAAAAACAATTAAAAGGAACAAACAAACAAAAACTCAAAAATAGAACAAAAAGAAACCAACCAACAGACAAACAAACAAACAAACAAGCATAAAATTGGAAAGAAGCAATCAAAATCAAACAGAAACAAAACAAAATGTTTTATTATTCAACAAAAATAAAACAAACAAAATGAAACAAACAAACAAAAGTGAACAAAAAAACAAACAAAAACAAAACAAAAAGGTGTGACAGTATGACTAGCTGACCGTGGTATAACCTCGCCATAGCTACTCAAATCTGGAAAGACGTGAAGGTAACCTTACCAGGGTTTAATCCCAGGCTCTAATTGGAGTGAAACTCTACCTGTCTCCCTGATCCTGGGCTCAAATTGGAGGGTAACTCCACCTGACTTATTAATCCTGCATTCTAATTGGCTGGTAACCTTAGCTGGTGAACTAATGTGAATTTATAAGTGCCACACATTGTGCCATGTGTCTCAAAAATATCTATCAGAGCACTGACTGACGGTATTCTATGTCACTCCATTCAAAGGTGCTAATTTTCCCCACACTCTCTCACACCTTTACAAGTTCATACCTGTACTACAAACTCTCTTCATCATGTTATGCCACTGATTTTAAATGAACAACACTGAGTGTTTAGTGTGGGAGTAGATAGGCAGGTTTGTAAATGTGTTTTGTTTATTATGTTGTCTTAGAATATAAAAGGTAAATAAAAGTCACCTTCTAGATAGTTTCTTTTTATTCTCGTTAGGTAAAAGGCAAAAAAGAATAGGCAAAAAGTGTCCGCCTATAAATCACTTTAACAAAAGAAAACGTAAACTATTCTGCTTTCTTTATCTATAGCATATGTGCAGCAGGAGTGATTTGGGTTCATAGATGTAAGTGTGATATTCAAGTGCTGGAGAGAGTGCTGTTGTCTCTCAGCAGAGATACAGACAGATAGAGTCTGACAATTTTAAATAAAAAAACATGACATGATGACAGAGCAAAGAATTCCCCAAGGCCAGTCGATCCCTGTTACAACAAATATAATAATAATAATAATAAATATATGAAATATATGAATAATAAATATAATAATAAATATATTTTTAAAATATATTTTATGTTAAAATTCACGTTAAAAAATATTTTTTTCCAGAGATTAGGGCCTGTTTTTTTTATGTATATATGGAATAAACATTCACTAGCATTTTCCATATTCTTATAATGAGATCAAACAGATTAATATGTTTTTCTTCTTGCACGCTCTATTAGATTAAAAACAAAACCACTCAAGAATTATAACCAATCCTGAACCGATACATGCTTATTTTCTGTCTTTAAGAGGATTGGGCAAGTATTTAACATTTCAGGTTATGAAATTATTTAGTTAAAAATTACTGTAAATTTGCCATGAAATTTGACTGATGTTATTGTGGCTGTTTTTAATAAGAGGGAGGCTTAAGGTTAACAAACAAATATCCAAAAAACAAAAACAGCTGTCTGGTGTGCCATGCACATCTGTTTCCTGACCAAAGAGATTAGAGTCTTCACCAGACACTCACATAAACATTCGATACCTCACAGACTGTACCATAAACCCCAGCAATCAAAAAACAATTCTTTTATGCCAGTCAAATTCATACGACATGATAACAGATTGCTCCTCCATCACACATGCCCGGTGCAAATTTCCATGTCAATGTACAGTCAAAAACATAACGGATGTAATCATCGGCAGAAAAAAACATGCACATACAGATTCAATTTGCGATCTTGATTTTCAAGTGCAAAAATGAGAAATGAGTGAGGTAAATATGAACACGGCTTCTCTCTCTTCCTCTTTCTCCGGCTACGTGCGTGTGTGCGCATGTACCTCTAAAAAGGGTTACAAATGAGAGCCAGCCCCCAGAGAGTATTCAATTTGCTCCTTATTTTCTCAGACAAATGTGTCTCTTTATCAAAGTGAATAGTCCAACCCAGGAAAGATAAACAATAATCTCATTCAGCGCTTAATGTTTTCCCCTTGCACTGCACCCAACTCAGCCCGCTCTTATCTCACAGCCAGGGTGCTAAGGGTCTCGGCGTAGATTAGCCAAAGGCATCAGACAGATAAGGACTATAAATCCAAATTGCATATGAAAAATATTAAAGCATTATGATGTATTAATCTAGTCATTGCATTATTTATCTTAATCGTTGAGTGGCAGTGTGTGAGCTGCTCTGCACAATGAGAGAGGACACCTCATCGTGTGATGGGTTTGAGAGGAATTACACCACCCGTATCAAAGACCGCCGGCGGTATTAGCACCCGCTTTCGTTCCCAGCCGCGTTCCGGGTGTTTCCATACATATTAAACTACTGTATGTTACATGTAAGGGATGACAAGTTGAAGAAAACATCATTAAATGCATCTGTCCATCCGTACCCCCTCCTGACCTCCATGGCCCCGTACCAAGCGATCGGCCCCTCGTCTAAAGGGGGGATTCTCAGCAGGGTAGTGGAGGAACTGTCAGGTCATCTCTGATGTCTGCCACGCTGGCCGCACATCTCCCCATAATCTGCCCTAATCTCTCGCCCGCTCACCTAATCAGAGCAATGAAACCTGAGTGATCGGCTGGAACAATGGGCGAGAAGAGCATTTGCTAAATTACTCAGCTAAAATCATATGGTGCTGCTTATTCAGACACTTATTCCAGTCAGTTATGTTACCAGTTGATGTTCTAACCGATTAGGTGTTTATGGGTATGTGTGCTCTTCTGGAACTAATGGGGTTGACAGGGTTTTCTTCATTCACTTTCACTGAATAGATTATAATCGTATGATCTGCATTTCTGGTGCACCATGAGCTCTGCTTTGTTTACATCTCAACCATGACTTGTGTATTGTGTTTTAGTCCTTTCTCAAGCATATCGATTAACATGAATGATATGAATGTAATGTTTAATTTACATTACAACATCATTAAGGGAATTTCCCGTGTTCGGCTCAAATCAACAGTACTTGTAGCATAATGTTGTTAAAAATATTTTGACTTCTTTTTTAACAATTTGTAAAAAAAAATAAGGTCTTTTGAGAGTTTTAGGCATTAAATTAAATTTGACAATTTAATAAGGTCATTTGAGAGTTTTAGGCATTTGAGAGTTAGGCATTATAAAGGCAACATTGGATATAACAAAATATATCCAATATTGCATAATAAAATTGGATATTTTTTACACTAAAATCATGTTAACATACAGTATTGTTTGTTTCATGGATTTACTATTTAGTTTTTCTATTGTTTATGGATTGGCTCCATTCACTTCTATTGCAAGTCCTTCACTGTACACTTCTAAAAGGTTCCAAAAGGGATGTTTTGCAGTAATGCCAAAAGAACCATTTTGGGTTATATGAATAACTGTCAGTGAACAGTTCTTAAAATAATTATTATTTTTCTTAGTGTAAAGAACATTGTTTTAATCTGTGTTGGGAAGGTTACTTTGAAAATGTAATCGATTACAGATTACAAGTTACCCTATTTAAAATGTAATAAGTAATGTAACTATTTCAATTACTTTATTAAAGTAATGTAACCGATTACATTTGATTACTTTTCTACATTCAAATTTCTATGGTTTTTTCTAAATATTTCTAAACTGTTAATCATTTTCAAACATTTAAAGCAGGCGGGGTTAACCTTACAGTCGTACTCAATGATTACTGATGATTACTGCAGACTTTCAAAATCCTTAAGATTAAGATTATATAAATGTCATTTAAAGCACAGCAACCACTAGTGCTGTTGATTGAGCTTAACTTCTGCTGAACCCGGAATATTTATTTAAGGAATTTCCTCAAAAAAACAAACAAAAAAAAAACAGCTTGTATTTTCTAGAGGCAGCTCATGTGTCTAAAAAGCTTTAGTAGTTTTCCATTTTCACATGTACTTGGAGCACCACCACAATAGCAGGTTTTCACAGGAAAGCCAAGGCTGTAGTTATTCTGAGCGGAGTGTCCTTCGCATTAAAGAAACAAAAATTACTCATACGCCAAATCATCTAACCCTTGAACAGATGGAAGGTATACAAAACATAAGTGTGTGTGTGTGAAAAGAAAACTATTAATTTCCTCCTACATGCTCCTCTTTCCTTTTGGCTCTGCGCAATCGTCATATTTTTCCACCATCGCCGGTTCTTCCCTGACTACTGATGCATGAAGTTGTTTAAAACAATGAAATAATGCTGTCACATCAGACCAGAGGGGAATTGACATGATGCAATATCCTTTGTTACAGGGACCATCTGATAAGTGTCATTCTCAGGCGCTACAGGGGGTGAAGATGCCCACCGGGCACTGACGGGGTGGCAGAAATGCACTTCCCTAGTGGCCTTTGGCCAACGTCACCACATGTGTCAAATAATCACAGCATCAAAACCAACACCAAAGCCTTTTCCCCACAACAAACATTCCCAGGCCGTCTGTCAATCAACCGTTTCTTATTTCAATCTAAACCTCGCTTACTCTAAACCATCACGGTTCCTCACTGAGTAAAGGGAATTTGAACATCACCCCTGAGCTCTCAGAGAGGAAGCTGTGATCACACTGCCGGGCTCTGATTAATAATCACTCGTTATTCACACTCACTACACTAAAATTACGCCTGGGGGAAACACTATTTCTGCCCACGGCAGGGTGCCCCGACCAGCCCCCCTTCAGCCAATCACACTGCAAACTTACGGCCCCCTCAAACGACATGCTCCGACGGTGCTCCTAATCTGCAAAGACAACAATGGAGACTAATTACACGTTTACGTCTTCAATCTCTGCTCTGAGTGTAAATACATGACAAGGAGGGAGTGGAGGAAGAGGAGGAGCAGCGCTCAACAGTTCAAAGTCAAAAGCTCTCTGAAGGACACAATGAAACACTTAAACACAGATCCTCAAGTCCAACGTATTTTTTCGCCCCCTCTATCTGGCTCACTCATATTCATCTCAGTGCAGCAGGACATATTCAGATGCTCTGATAGGATTGTTCATCTGGCTTGAACTGTATCTGTGTCGGTGAGGAAAAACGCTCACAAATCCTGACAATCTGCTGACGCTTTTCTGTCCTTATGTTCTTTTTTTCTTACATTCTAATCATTAAGTCACATCAATCAATAGCTTTATTATCTGCTTGCCTGCAAGCCTCTATCTTGCTATCGCCCTGTAGAGTAATTGCATTGTGACAGGGGATGATGGGGACTGAAGAGCCTTTCATTTGCAGGTTAGCGTTTATCAGTCAGAGCCATCGCACGGGGCTGTCACTCTGCCATCGGCTCGCTCGGCCTGTCTGATGTCCTTCACGTAACTTTGCACGACAGCAATTTTTACATTTTGGCCTCTTTATCCTAGTGTTTATAGAGGTGTGTGTTTGGGCAGGGGACGGAATTCAAGAAGGATCCTGGATTACTATCAACACAATTTCTGAGATTTTTGCAGGTGCTTTTTTCTTCTTCTCTACATAGCAAATACCGATTTGTCCATGTCATTAAAAATGGGCAAAAATGTTAATTAACTATGCACAGACCTGAAATATAATGAATATTAAGTCACTGATCAAATATATCACATTGCAAACATAGCAGGGTTTAAAAGTCTGAGAATAGAGATGCATTTTTTCCAGTTGAATACAGGTTTTTTTTCACTACAAATGATATAATCAGCACATCAATTTCAATGAAATCTTGAATAAAAAAATGTATGCTACTTTCTTAGTATTTAATATGTGCATGAACTCCATAAGTTTGTCATACCTGATGATCACGTTCTTCAGCATGATTTGAGAATAATCCAAAGAGCATCTCGTGCTTCAACGGAAGAAAATCATGTTAACCTAGAAATATTGCAGAAGCTTAAATATTTCTCATTATTTATTTTTTTACAATAATTAGATTTTAAATGTTTCAAAATCCTTACACTTACTTCATGTTCATGTTCAAATGAATAGTTAACCCAAAAATGAAAATTCTGTCATTTACTGAGTTTAATTCTATTGATGATCTTGAATGTGGGTAACCAAACAGTTGGTTCCCATTTAGAGTGGGAAAAAATACTATGGAAGTCAATAGGGACCAGAAACTGTTTGGTTACCCACATTCTTCAATATATCGTCTTTTGTGTTCAGCAGTAGAAAGAAACTCATACAGGTTTGGAAAAACTTGAGGGTGAGTAAATGACAATTTTCTTTTTTGGGTGACTATCCCTTTAAATTAATTTTCAATGTGTTGGACCCCACAGCACAGTACAACTTTCTAAGTTGCCTTTATAAAGAAAATTAATAAAATAATTCTAGAGTTCTCACTCACTCTTTCTCATCTGGAATGGACTGAATGACTGTTACGTGTACAGACACTCATGAAGACTGGAAGATTAAAAAGTGAATGTGTCAATCAATAGCTCTGGCGCAATCGGTGTCACAATTCTAGACGGCCCTCCTCTGCAAAACGTTGATCTGAGTGTCTCTGAATAGAAATCATTGATTTATGGTCTTCCATCACTGTGTCCCTCATCCCCTCGTAAATCCTCTCTACATTCCACTCTCTCCTTTGTATTCGTGCCCTTTAACGGTGTCCAGGTTCAAAAGAATTAACCTTGATTGGGATAATTGTGCCCAGGCCAAAGTGGATTGATTGTGTTTTATGAACCTGTTCTCTTCCTCTCTGTCTCTAGTCCCCCCTCCTTCCCTTCTCGTCTCTCCTTCGCTGACAATTTACCTCGCCTTTTCTAGCTGTCATCACAGCCAAGATTTCATCTTTGTCCTTTTCTGTTCTTTTACCACGATTTGAACAATTCAATGCCAAAGCAGCCACTGTAAGACAGACATTGTGAGATTGCTATAGCGCAGTACTTTGCTTTTGTACAGGACATACGGGACAAAGCCTGAGTGACAGCTATCTATTTGTCTTCACCCTCTCTGAAGGAATAGCCATGTTACAAAAGCACAACACCACTCCAGGAGAGCTTTTCACCACGGTTCATCTGAACAAACTGAATTCTCAGAGCAACAATGCTGGACTGACCTTCAGCTGGTAGAATAGAAATGGGAATAGTAAAGAATTTAATGATTCAGGTTTCTCAACAGCTTAATCAAGGCTTCTTTTAGCACTTTTAAAGTAATAAATAGTTGTGAAAAAGAAATGATATTCCATTGCCAAATGATTTCCTCAATAAATTCAAAAACAATTGCAAAGGTGTCTTTAAACAGACTTAATTAACTTCCTTTTCTGTCTTTTTAGAGGCAAGATGAATGCAATCAAATAATGGTAAATTAAACAACAATACTAAACAAATAAAAGGGTGTTAAAATAATTCATTAGCTAATATTTATAAAATACTTCTGCAAAATACATGTGTATCTTTAAAAAAAAAAACATCTTATAAACAACCCGTCAGTAAGCTGTTGTAAGTTGTAAGCTATATGATTCACTAAAAAAACTGGTTAATATGATTTATTCATTAGGGAATCAGACTACCCTAGTTGCACTGCATGCGGTTGGTTCACTAAAAAGAATCGGTTCATTAGAGTCATTCATTTGGGATTGAACAACACCAGTTACACTAATTGCAATGTATGTTTTGAATTCACTAAAGAGTCAACACATAAGAGTCATTCGTGGACTACACTACTGGTTGCACTGTATAAGTTTGATTTACTAAAATAATAGATTCATAAGACTCATTCTTTCAGAAATCGGACTACACTAATTGCATTTTATGTTTTAAATTCACTAAAAATATGGCTAATATATACAAATGATTTGGAAATCAGACTACACTAGTTGTATAGTATAAGCTTGATTCAGTAAAAGACTTAATTCATAAGAGTCATTTTTTCATGAATCAGACTCCACTAGTTGTGCAGTTTCAAGATTCCTCTATTGTCATTGCACAGAGTACAACGAAATTAGGTAGCAATCCTTGGTGTTATTCACACATAACATCAAAAGGAATTGGAACGGTATTAATTTAAAGTGTGGGATCTAATAAAAATAAATATATACAACAATAGGACAATGTGATAAAATGATACAATATGATACAATGGAATAGCAGCTGAGGTGAGGTATTACACATCTGGATGTTGCACATCTCTGGATTGCGGTGACCCTATGTACAAGTAGTGCAGTAGAAATGTAAATGAGTAGTGCAAGAATGCAGTTAAAATGTAAACGAGTAGTGCAATAGTGCAGTTGAAATGAAACAAACAGTTGAAACAAACGAGGGACAGTTGAAAACACTATTGCATCTATGCAATGTTCTGTGGTATTGTGGTCAAGAAAGACAAAGAGTCTGTGTAGATTGATAGATAATTGATAATAAAAAGAACCAATTCACAAGAGTCATTTGTTTGGAAATCAGACTACACTTGTTGCACTGTATAAGTTTGATTTACTAAAATAACTGATTCATTCAACTGAGTCATTTGTAAACCATATTGCTGTATGTTTTGAATTAACTAAAAATGAACCCATTCAAAAGAGTCATTTGTTCAGACGTCAATGGTTATGCTGTTGTGTGTTATGGATTTATAGCAGTTGTGGTATTGTATGGCTGTTGGAATGTGTAATTAGCCATTCAGTTCTGATGTGTTTATTTTTATTATTATTATAATTATTACTTTTTTAAAAATGGAATCGATTCCGAATAAGAACTGGTTCTCGATTCCCTATATTAATCAATACCCAATGCAGTCCACTCGACGGAGAAAAACATTCTCATAGCTTTCTCAACTTTCATACAGTTTGAGTCATGAGGGACAAAATAAGAATTTCCTCATGACGACACATGGCAGACTGTGTGAGTGTGTGTATACCCATAAGTGGCTGGGCCACACAGAAAAGGAAAGGATGCAGGCAGTCAATATCATAAGCGGCTTACAAGCAGGCGTCCACTGCCTCTCACAACAGATAGAGAGAGTCTTGTATAGCAGCCCTCTCTGTCAGCTCAAGATTAGTGGCAGCGAGAGGGATTTCATCACCTTTATTCAGAGCGGAAAAAGGAAGGGAAGATTGCTACTCTGGAAATGTGCATGCACAAACTACTGTAACCATCCCCCCCTGCCTCCTTTCTGAAAAAAATTGCTCTATCCGTTCTCCACAGAGGCCCATGATTGCTCCACACTTCACTGGACTTGAGGGGCAAAGCCGGAAGGACAATAAGCCACAGCAGATACATTAAAGGCCCTCTAACACTGTCCAGGTTACTGACGGATGAGTTTCTGATAGCGGAGAGAGGGAACAGGTGAGGAGCTCCGCACTGAATGTGTGCGATTACAGAACCTCATGAACCCGCACAGCCGCACACAAAGCTCAGAGAGGTCTGTAGCGTCCCTGATTATGGAGGAGCTTTCGGCAGAGCAATATACAGTATCTCCAGCACGCCATATTCAAATGAGAGGTTTAATGGAGCAAAAAAGTGGGTGGGAAGCGGTTAAGAAATAAATAAGTGATGCAGGTGTTGGGAATGTAAATGCATTGAGGAAAAAAGTAAGCTGAGCTTCACTCAGCCAGTCTGCTTGGCAAAGCACATCCTTACATAGAGGTAGGCTAAAATCATTTCAGCTTCAATAAACTAACCGCCCCCTTCCCTGTCGCACACGCACCCTCTCAGAGGAGCCGAGGGGAGATCGTTCACATCAGCTTAGGTTAAGGTTTTTAAAGCTGTGCCGAGTGTCAGAGACCTCAGGGGCTCAATCGACGAACTTATCCCACAGTTCTCTCAGAGACGGACAGACAGGCCCATCTCCACTTCCTCTAGAGTCAAAGTGGACTTTACTTAACTTAATTTTACTAGTTGACCTACCAGACCTGCAAGGTTTGAATCGGAACGTCTCCGAGCACTCATTTAGCAGAGCTAATCTTCTTAAAAGGTCAGACAAAGAATCGTTTCTCAAAGTGTTTTGAGATGGCACAGTGCACATTCACTGACTGCAGGAAGAAACGCGCTAAAGCAAATC
The DNA here is from genome assembly GCA_027422415.1 of Schizothorax lantsangensis. Lineage (NCBI taxonomy): Eukaryota > Metazoa > Chordata > Actinopteri > Cypriniformes > Cyprinidae > Schizothorax > Schizothorax lantsangensis. The sequence goes on along the minus strand of CM049860.1, from coordinate 20,148,691 downwards.
AGCCGGCAGTGCAGCTGTACTCACCTCTTCAAACATCACAGTAAACACATATTTTCAGTCCTGTCTGACTTGACCTTGTCCAGATTTTTCTGAGCGCTGATGACTGCCTTTATGATCTAAAGCTCGCTTTTTGTATGACAAAGCCGGCTTTTGGCTGACAGGGGAGGCAAAGATCAGAATATTGAAAGGAAATGTGTTACTCTAGTTGGACTCATCATGAATGGTCTCTTCCATTCTCTTGATCTTTTACATTCTCTACTGTTTCTTTCAGGTTAATTGCCTGTTAACCCTCCACTTACAGTAATTACTGGCCCCAATTACCATCTGACAGAAGCGCAGGGCGACTGGGAGAGAATATTATTTTTTTCACCCTTATTTTTGACTACTTTTGTCTAATATCTGTAGTTTGTACAGACATATAGTTAGAAAAACTATACTTAGCAGAATTTTCACACCAAAGTTACAAATGCTCCAAATTGAAAAAAAGTCACTGTACAATAATGTATCTCATTAAAATCCAAAGTTAAGGAAATAACAGCATTTATATAATAAAGGTCTTAAATTGTTCTTTGTCTAGGTTCCATGAAAAACCTCTAATTTCCACTTTTATCATTGCACAAAAGGTTCTTTGTACACTATAAAGGTTCCAAAAACGTTCTAAAAGGTTTTTTTTTTTTTTGTAGCAATGCTACAGAAGAACCATTTTGGTTTCCCCAAAGATCCTGTCTGTGAATGGTTCTTAAAAGAAAAAAAATTCTCCTCTGTTTTAGTAATCTAACCTTTTTCTGCTGTAAACAACTTTTTATGCAATGGAACAATTCCATGGATCTTAAAGAATCTTCATGAAACTATACATGCCAAAAAAGAACCTTTATTTATTATAGTGCATAGAAGAACAATTTAGGTTTTCCAAAGAACCTTTCAGTAAACAATTAAGTAAAGTGAGGCCAAGTATGGTAACCTATACAGAATTTGTGCTCTGCATGTAACCCATCCAAGTGCACACACACAGCAGTGAGTACTGAACAAACATGCACGCACGCGCACACACACACACACAGCAGTGGGTACTGAACAAATATGCACACACGCACGCGCACACACACACAGCAGTGAGTACTGAACAAACATGCACGCACGCGCACACACACACACACACACACACAGCAGTGGGTACTGAACAAATATGCACGCACGGACGCGCACACACACACAGCAGTGAGTACTGAACAAACATGCACACACGCGCACACACACACAGCAGTGAGTACTGAACAAATATGCACGCACGGACGCGCGCACACACACAGCAGTGAGTACTGAACAAACATGCACGCATGCGCACACACACACACACACACAGCAGTGAGTACTGAACAAACATGCACGCACGCGCACACACACAGCAGTGAGTACTGAACAAACATGCATGCACGCATATGGCAGCCATTTTTGGGAATTCTTAAGAGAACCAGTTTTTCTTAGTGTGAAGAAAATTTTAATAATCTATGCTATGTAAAGGTTACGTGGATGTTTATGCAACCATGATGACAATAAAGAACCCTTTTTAAATTGTGAAAAGTGGTTCTTAGATTTTCTTTTAAGAACCTTTGACTAAAATGTTCTTTGTGGAATGAAAAATGGTTATTTCTGGCATCTTTACATTTAAAAGTGTATAGCAGCACATACTTCATGTACAGTATGTATTCTGTATGTTTTTTTCCTTTTCACAGTGATTTTCAATAAAGGTCAATGTATGTCAACAGTATTTGAAACAGGATATTGTAACTCTCCAAACGAGAGCATTTGTTTGAGCACACTACAGCACAAACTGAGCAGGCATGCACACTTATTTAGTCTTGCTCCATATAATGTTGTTACACAGTATAAGTGCAGGAAACCAAACAAGAGCTGAAGAGTCAACGATTCATTTTTTTTCAATGGTTAAAATGAATAGCGAACAAGCGGCTACAAAAACACAACGGAATTCTGAGATAAACCCAAGTGCTTGGTTTGACATTAAATAAAACGTACAGAGGACATGATGTTTTAAATGAAAACATAACTGCTTTTTTGAATATTTTATCTGCAGAAATGATTTTGTGAGAGTGCTGAAATGGCTCCTAGGGACCCTCGAGCACTTTGCATTTTCCTGCCTTTTCTTTCCAGCTATTCCCCACAGACGCCTCTTCGTCACTGCCTGGCAGATCCAACATTCACAATTTTCCACCTCTCTACACCCCTAATTACAAGAGACACAATTGGCACAAAAACTTGCATGACTGTAAGTGTAGCTAACTTGCAGGGTAACAGTTGTCACTGATATAAGAAAGATGTCTTTAAACAATCACAGAATTTGGTGGCATACTGGGAAACGCTTTACAATAAGGTTCAATGCATTAACATTAGTTAACACATTAAGTAGCCTAACAATTAACATTTTTACAGCATTTAATATTTATTGTTAAATACAAATATTTTTCATATATGTGTATTCTGTCATATATGTGTTATATCATTTGAAATACATGTACATATTAACAGATTAATAAATGCTTATTTATTTTTAGATAAAGATTCAAAATGCATTAAATCATGTTAAAGAATTTAACCTTACTGTAAAGTGTCAGTGGATTGTAGGTTAAAAAGCATGAACAATTATGTGCTAATGTAAATACTGCCGTTGTTTAAGACAAGTGTTAGGAGTATCAGTATGTCAGAACTGTACTTTAACTTTGGCAAGATGAGCAAAGGGAACAGAAAAGGATTCCTGATACCATTTACAACTACAAATGGTCAGAATTTTGTAAAGGCATTCAAAACAAGGTCCTGAGAGCTAACGCGCAAAAATACCATCAACTGATTTCAACTACTGTATGGTTAACTGCTGTGTTCAATCTGCTCTTTTCCTTTTCAACTTGAACTAATCATAATGACAGGATGCACCCTCTAAAATACTCTCTTATGAAACGTTTGCACATCTCAACCACAGGCTTTCACAATCTATGTATTATCAAAGATTCTAACAAACATGAGAACGCCATTTTTAGATCTGAATTTTATTTGCAACCCTTTTCCATGATTTCACAGCTCCCATTTTCTCCCTTACATCTTTGATTTGGCTTCCTAACCAAAACGCTCAGAGAACGGTCATGTGTTCCACTCAAGGTTAATGGATCTGCAGCCGTACAGGTAATCTACGGAGAGAAAGATGACCTCTTGTATTATGAAAGGTTTATTGCTTTGCGGGATCTGACGTTGCCTATTTGGTTCAGTCTATAGCTGATGGCATTCACCTTTTGGCCTATTGTGACATGCAGCTGCATGAAAGGACAGTGTCTTTCGACGGTCACTGTTCAGCAGAGCCCATTGCAATGAAAAGCCTGTTTTCAAATGCTTTACATGGCTATTCTTTTACCCTCTTTACTGAGTATTTCTGATTTCAACATCTTTTTAACAAAAAGCATCATACTGCTACATTTAGTATTTTATTCAGATTTTATACAGTGCAAAAGTCCACACGCTTTGAGGCATTCAGTAAGGTTGTGTTAGAGGGGAGAGCGACTAAGTGACCGCATAAATATGCACATAGAAAACACACACAGAGCACATGTGGAATATCTGCAATCAGCATCCAACTGTTCTGCATTCCCTCCCGCCCTGTTAAAAATGCAATTTCTCATGGAGTGGTGAATATGAAAAACAAACACACACGTAAATCACTTCCACCAGTAAATTACCTGAGTCCCGATTGCATCTGACCTTTCACCCTGCTGTCAGTAGCCAATTACAACCGCTCTCTGCGAACGCCGTGCAACCTTGGGATTGGGATGTCAAATGCAACTTCTTGAATTCAAATAGATCTATGTAAAATCTCTGAGCTCTGTTTGTGCGGTGTACTTGTCATTTCTCTCATCTCACGGCCTGGGAATTGTTCACTATTTGGGTATGTGCTGCCAACCTGTGAAGTTTACGGCAGTGAGTATTTCATGCACTACACTGTACAAAATAAATAAATAAAATTATTGTAAAAAACAATAATTTTAATTTGACATTTAAAGCAACAAAAAAATATTTTAAAATTAAACTAATAAAATTGTGTACAATATTAAGATTTGCATTAAGAGAATATGTCTTGAATTAAGTTATAACATCATTTGCATAGTTTTTCTTCCCCTTTTAAGTGAAAACAAATCCCAGAGCTTAAAACAAGGACATATCATTTCTCCATAATATAAGAAAAATAAACTTATTTCAAGACATTCTCTGAAAATCATATGAAATTTAGCTTCAAGTAAATTGATCGTAATTATGTTTTACTGCAAAAAGATATAAAATAATGATGTGTGTAATAATATAAGATATATAATAAAAAATAAAGAATTTTCTTGCAATGCATAGTGACAAAGTTTATTTTTTAAAGAAAATCTCTTGAAGTTAATTTTTTTCATCATTTTCTTGTCTTTTAAGGTGTAAACACCCCTGCTTAAAACATGCTAAAAACTAAAATTATTTACCAGTGATATGAGAAAAACAAACTTAATTCAAGATATATTCTCTGAAAATTGTATGCAAGTTTGCTTCAAGTAAATTGATCATGCTTTAAAGATTTTTATATATTTTTACTAAGACACAAGATATGAAGAGTTTATTTGCAAAAACAGATAACTCTTTCAATTTCAAAAATCATGTTGTTTATTATGTTATGTTTTTATTGTGTAAGTTAGCTGTATTTTGTAGTAACTTTAACCTAATCAAAATAACCCAACTGCAGTTTGATTGAGATGAATTGGAATGCACAATGAAAAAACATGATTTTTGAAAATATTGAACTCTTTTTGAACTCTTCATATAATGATATACGTGTAATAATATAAAATATATAAAAAAATAAAAAATATTGCACTACATAGTGCCAAAAATATATATATCTTTCTTAATTATCTTTCTTACCTCCAATTTCTTGTAAATATATATTGTATGATTTATGCTTAGAACAAGCATATTATTATTATTTTACACAATTTAGCTTCAAGTAAATGTATCTTTTTGAATGATCTTCAGATATTTTTGCTGGACCAAGACAAAAATACTGATTAAAACCATTTTTGCATGTCGAATCCATCATCTCAGACTTCAAGCAGTCATTATCGTTTAAACAAAACAATTCAACATCTCTATTCTTCCTCACTATCCATCTCTCTGTCTTTTTCACACACACTCGCTCTCCTCTGCAGTGCTAAAGTGCTGCATTAATCATCTTAAGTCTCTGGTCAATATGCAGGCGAAGAGCAAAGCGGCTCAGCTCTCTGCTTATTTAACGGCTCAGTGCTTTTCCACCTCTGTGGATTAGAGAAGAACGACCTGCATTTACACATTTATTCACTCCACAGAGACCTGCTCATCTTCCACTCTTCACTATCAGAGAGAAAGAGAGAGTGACCTCACTGGCCATCAACATACTGTGGAAAACACAGTGTTCTCCTACTTGGCTGGCTGTGTGCATGTGTGTGTATACTCCAGTGATACCGCTGGAGAACTCGATGGATTGAAACCACACAGTGGATTTAATTTCTCCGTTATGAAATTGCCCTAAAAGTGATAAGATGAACAGACACAAGGGGAACAGCCTTTAAACATAATGGCAGCTTGACAGACAGCGCAGCACTTAAATTTTAAGAGGCACTTAGGAGCAATAATTGAGTAATGTCTTTACACGCCGTCTTTTTGAAGGGATGCAACAGGCACATCGTGGCTTTGACAGAACGCAGAACTTTTTTTTTTTTAAAAAGTGACGTTCATTGTTTTTAATGCATTGTTTTTTGGTTCAGCCCATCTTCGTTAATTGAAAAGTGCTCTTGGAAGTAACTTTGAATACTGATTTAAGAGGGCGAGGGTTCAGGTGTGTCTACTCCACACTGGCGTGAATTTGGGGCATATGCCAAGCCCGCATTTGACCCCGAGGGTCCCGTGCAATTCTAACCAGCAGAAATGGGGCACCGAGGATGCTTGTTAGACAGCATGCTGGGCACAGCAGAGTGCCCCAGTCTGAATGGCGGGGTCAACGGTTGGGCCTGTTTCTTTATGACGGCCTGCTGAGGAGGGAGGAATGAATGGCGAGCAATGGAGGAAAGCGTGACGCACAGGGCAAAAGAGGCCCAATAAGTGGTGCGTGGTGACAAGGGGGTCTTATCAAAGGCCATTTCAGTTAACGGCCTCCCAAAATCACAATGCCCCATGCTTTCACAACCCACACGGCCAAGTGAATGGGATTGACCAGCTGATAGGAGGTCATGCCGTAATTACGATCCAATTTTTACCTGCAGTGCTCTTTATACTCAGGTGGAACTCGGTCGCGATCGCTAGTGTAAAACAGCCCACGTTGAATTGGCGATCTCCAAATTAAAACCCCATTACATGCATGTAATATTCAGAGGCTCTAATTCAGGCTTTTAAGAGGCTGCCCCGGATGCTTGCAGGATGCCCCGAAGCAAGCGCAATCTGTGCAGCAAAACACCTGCTCGAAACGGTCCCAGAGTCTCCAAACGCATCAACCGGGGACTTGTTGTGCATGCAAAAGTGACGAGAGGAACCAACTCTGGTTTTTAATCTTCCCATGAGCCTCTTACCCTAATTTGGGCTGTTTTGGGGCACCTCTAAAAGGCAAGCGATAATACAATAAACTAATGGGTGCTCGTTTACTACAATGACCTATATTAACATAGCAATGAGACACTACGACGGGCTCTTCCTGTAATGAGAAGCTGAGAGTTTTGGGGAGAGCTTTGCTAAATCCTGTCCCATTACAATATGAAATTAATCACAAAAAGAGCAATTATATCAATATGGTCTTTTGTTATTAGAGAGGCCACACCTGCCACAAGCCGTCAGGGTGACCTGGGTAATGGCGCACGGAAACGCACCAGTCCTCCATCACCAAAATTACGTGGTCTTGACCCCTCACAATGGGCAGCGACAATGCAAACGTAATCTCTTAATCTGCAATCCTGATTGAGAACACCTTTCAGTTATGATTGCAATGTGATGGACAGCCGGCCATCATTAAGCTTGTGGAGAGAGTGCGAAGACATCGAAATACAAGAGAGCAGGGAGTCATTTTCCTTATCCGTCTATCCCAACCGAGCTCCCTGAACCAATCAGAAACGATTAGAGAATTATATTGACATCCTTCCACCAACCAGGTCCGGTATCAGTGCTCTGAGCCCTACTCATACTGTCAAAATCACTGGCTGGAGCCAAGCACACCTTCCACTCCAATTAAGACCTGCATCCGATCATCAGAGCTCCATCCTTAATCTCATAATACCACACTCACACAGCACAGGTGCAGATAAGACCGCCACAGGTGTATCTGAGGGAAGAGGAGAGAGAAAAAGAAGGGGAGATGGATATTTTGGAAGGTGACAAAGTTCAGGGATTAAAGTGAGAGAGAGAAGCATTTCTGTCCATAGAAGAGAGAGAAAGGTAACAGGTGGAATGGTGATGGGGGACTGCGAGAGGATGTGAGCAGTTATAAATCCCCTCTTGAGTGCTGTGTGAACAGGTTTGAGAGTAAAGGGCTTTAGGTATTATGTTCATATGCATTAATGATTACCCATCAGTCAGCTGGTTATTCACTAGTCCACCTCAGTACACTGGAAAAAAAAAAAAGCGTCTCTGAAATTGCCAGTCAATTTCACAAATAAATACAAAGAAACATCAGGTAACACATTAAAAAATGCCAGTATATATATATATATATAATATATATATATATATATATGACATCAAAAAATAGCACGGGTATATTTTAGCAATAATGCAACAATACATTGTATGGGTCAAAATTAGTGATTTTTTTATGCTAAAAATCATTAGGATATTAAGTAAAAATCATGTTCCATAAAGATATTTTGTAAATTTCCTAGCGTAAATATATAAAAACTTAATTTTTGATTAGTAATATGCAATGCTAAGGAATTCATTTGGACAAATTTAAAGGCAATTTTCTCAATATTTAGATTTTTTTGCACTCTCAGATTCCAGATAGTTGTATCTCAGCCAAATATTGTATGTCCTATCCTAACAAACCATACATCAATGGAAAGCTTATTTATTCAGCTTTCAGATGATGTATACATCTCAATTTCATAAAACTGACCCTTATCACAGGTTTTGTGGTCCAGGTCATATACATAAATTTTGTGGTCATATCCATAAATAAGGTAAAGGTATATTTATAAAGGTATATAATAAATAAGGTATAAAAGATATATAATAAATAAGGTAAAGGGATTCCTGTTACACATGACCACCATTCTCTTGAAGTTTCTTTGTACAAATATAAAGCCCAAAAAAGTGAGCCTTTATATTTGTACGAAGAAACTTCAAGAGAATGGTGGTCATGTGTAACAGGAATCCCTTTACCCATATATATATATATATATATATATATATATATTTAACCCCAAGTAAAAAAAAAAAAGAAAAAAAATACATTTACTCAAACTAATATCGTTCCAAACTGAGCAGCACAAAAGGGTAAATTTTAAATATAAACAAACATTTGTGATAAAACTGTAAAAAAACAATTGCTTTTTTTTTTTTATAAAAAGTTGTTGTTTTTTTCTTTCCATATAATAGAAGTCAATGAAGAGCAATGTTGTTTTGGACCCCATTGGCTGTATAAGTTGAAATATTCTTCAAAATATCTGCAAGAATAAAGTGTTCTGCAAAAAAGAGTAAGCCAAACAGGTTTGGAAGGAGTACATGATGACAATGTTTATTTCTGCATAAACTGTCCCTTAAACCAAATGCACACTCCCTTGGTAATTCAGTAAGTATGTTTTGCGCCTCAGTCTTAAAGTAAACTTTCCTCTGACCAGATTGCTTTTGCTTTGAGGCACCTGCAAATGAGCTCGCAGCTAAAAGCCTGAATTAGAAGCTGTGAATGTTGCATGTTTACAAGACCCTTACAGACAGGAGCTGTCAGGTTTTCAGAGACCACCAGAGGACCCCCATGCAAACAGTGGAGACTGCTGCCACCCGCTGGTGGCTCACGGTGAGGCAGCACTGCGGCCTGCACTTCTGTGTCTGTTATTGGATTAAAACATTCCACTCTGAACAGTAAAGCAGGATAAAGCACTCAGAGCCACAGATCAGTAAATGTTCCGATCATTGGGAAGCTTCACTAATATGATTCAGGTCGATAATCTCTGTGAAGCCCACTGGCTATTGGTAAGTGCAATTAACACTGCTTGCTGTGGCCAATCCAATTGTGTAAATTGAGAAATGGCCAGACAGAGCCCGAAAGTGATGTTGCAGTTCTACTGTTCTCATAGGCCTAGAATAGATTACAGTTGTTACTCAATTCAAAACTGAAACTAAAGTGTGAGGGACTCATTGGTTGTACTTGCTGCTACAGTGTATGCAATGAATACCTGTCTTACTGGTCTAAAAGTCGGGGAGAACGGAGATTGTTGTAAGACTGTCACTTCAACCGCTCAAAAGAAATAATAACAATAATAATATATAAGGTAAAGGGATTTCTGTTATACATGGCCACCATTCTCTTGAAATTTCTGTTAAAATATAAAGGTAAAAAAAAAAGGTAGAAAGACTTTTGACAGAATTATAGTTTCACTTGTAATCATGTTATTAAAAGTTAATTGGCAGTAACATCTGTATCAATCAATTCTCATTAAATTTGATGTTTAATTTAGTTTGATGTACCACTACCAAGTTGGCATCAATCAGTGAGACTTGAAATAAGTCTCTTACGCTCACCAAGGCTGCATTTATTTGATCAAAAAAGTAATATTGTGAAATATTATTAAAATAAAATTAATTCAGTTTTATTAAGTTATTCTGATGGCAAAGTTGAATTTTCAGCAACCATTACTCCAGCCTTCAGTGTCACATGATCCTTCATAAATCAATCTGAATTTATAATTATTGTCAGTGTTGAAACAGTCATGCCCCTTAATATTTTTGTGATACTTTTTTCCAGAATTCTTCAGTGAATAGAAAGTTCAGAAGAACAGCATTTGCTTGAAATAAACATTTGTAAAAGTCTTTACTGTCACTTGATCAATTTAATGCATCCTCGCTGAATATAAGAATAATAATAAAAAAATCTTACTGACCCCAAAATATTAAACAGTAAAATATTTAATTTAATATTTTTCTGTATTAAAAAATACAGTAAAAAAACAGTAATTTTGGGAAATATTATTGCAATTTAAAATAGCTGTTTTGCATTTTAATATTTTAAAATATAATTTATTTCTGTGATGAAAGTTTAATTTTCAGCATCATTGCTCCATTCTTCAGTGTGACATGATCCTTCAGAAATCATTCTAAAATGCTGATTTGTTATCAATGTTGGAAACAGTTGTATTTATTTGTATCTGTATTTATTGTAATTTTTTTTGTAGCTTATGCTGGCAGAAGCAGCTCACAGTCATTCCCTCTGCCTCCTCATCAGTCTCTCAATATGACACCCATGTCCTGCTGCTACCTTTCCCTCCACCCCATAAATAAGATATACTGCCTTGTCTCCAAACTCAGCTGTCATCGTCTAAATTCATACGGCTCACAGGAGACACTCAGCATTGTGTTTCACAATGACCGCCCAAAGGAGCGCACATTGCGTCCAGATAATGCACATACACAATTGGGCAATGTGCATTATAGAAGTGGATTAAGAGCATTCACGGAAGTGGCCCGAGGGCACCTCCAGAATTAAACGCTTCGGTTGATCTGAATCAAAACTATTTTTATCTCTCTGACCTTGTGGTTCTTCTCCTTCAGCTGGCCGCAGGACACGG